>OZ026627.1:12237905-12637905 GCA_964020975.1 Hermodice carunculata
AAAGAACTTCCTTTCTTCCTTTCTTTCTTTATTTCTTTCTTTCTTTCTTTCTTTTTTTTTTTTCATTCTCTCTTCTTTCTTTCTTTTTTTTCTTTCTTTCTTTCTTTCTCTCTTTCTTTGTTTCTTTCTTTCTTTCCTTCCGTCCTTCTCTCTTTCTTTCTTTCCTTCCGTCCTTCTTTCTTTCTTTCTTTCTTTCTTTCTTTCTTTCTTTCATTCTTTCTTTTTCTTTCTTTCTTTCTTTCTTTCTTTTGTTAATCTTCTTATTTACGAATATTCAAAGAACTAATATTGGTTTAAACATATGTTATTCAAAAGGAATAACAATTAGGAAGAAGGGCTATGCCACACATTAATCTTTCTCGTTGGAAAATGATGGGAACAGAGGACAGACGTTACCATACGGTTAAAACCCGCCGCCTATCGAGACCAGCATGCGTGCATGGACCCGGGAGGGAGCTCACTTCAGGCTGAACAAAAAAAAGACTCCACAGTAACGCAACACAGAAAGAAGGCTCGTAAAGACGGCCAAAATAAATAATAGGGAGTACAGTGTAATTTTAGATTAGATTTAAGAGTGAGATCTAAATATTTATGTTCAAAAATGTTCTGCAGTTGATGACCATGTAAAATAAGAGGTGGGTGGTCTGGGAGGTTCCTGTTAAGAGAGAAAAGCATAGTATCAGACTTGAGGGCATTAAAGAGATGAACCATTCTTGAGACTATTGGTCTGAGGAATTGAGATCGCTGTTCCTGGCCGTGGCAGCATGAGCCGGTTCATCGACAGTGAGATAAATTAACGTTTCATCACCTAATAATTCAACATCTGAGTTTACAACGTTAACTAAGTGATTGATATATTATTAAATAATATTGGACCTAACACTGATCCTAGCAACCCTCCGGCTTTAACAATTCCCCAGCTGGAGGACCGAGCATTCAGAACTACACGCTGCTTCTGATCATAAAAATAAATTTCAAACCATATAAAAAGGTTATCGACAATTTTTTTTCCAGTTTATGTATATGCCCGCGGTGCTGGACTTTGTCAAAGGCCTTGTTTTTAACAATAAAAACAATTGTAACTTCTTCTTGTTAATCAACAGCTGAGCAAAATTTATGATAAAGCAAAACTAGCGGGTTAACTGTAGGTCTTGGACCAGTAACCCATCAAGGTCGGGTCAACTGATCCACAACTTTTGATCGAGTACTGAATAATGTTGCTGTGTCTATTGGATGTTAATATCACAGGAGCAGAGCATCCCAAATTAAGTCCCATCATCATTTGGGATAGGAAAATACTTATCAACTGTGAGTTATAGAAAGGCACTGCTACTCTAGAAATAGTTTAAATCATGTGATAACTTTGTGTATTTTTTGAGACATGTTTGGCGCGGAACGGTCAATCATGGAGGTAAGGTACACAAATGCACCTGTAAAAAAAATCTAATCACATGACCCCCCCCCCCCCCCCCATTTTCTTGGTTTTAACTTGTTGCTACCGGTATAAACTTGAAGCAGAATGCCAAGGAAGTTGCAGTTTTACCTTTCAAATAGGAGAAATAAGCCAGCGAATGTCGCTATTTTAACATGTAAATGCATTGGGCCTAGGTTACTGGTCCAAGACCTATACCCCAATATACAGGCTTTTGAGTCTGCATGTATATGCCTGTATTTCTGTACACACACCTAAACCAAATGACATCTTTCACTATTTTTTCACATTTTCTAGGCACACAAGTGGTGTCAAGAGGAATTAGCATATTTGTCGGCCACAGATGAGCCAAATACAATTGGATGTAAATTATGGCAGGGTGGACCACTCTCTGCAGGGGGTCATTGTAGGTACAACTCAGCTGTGTTTGTCTTTTTTTTACAAAACATATTTGCCAATACCAGTAAATTACTGCCATTGCCTTCCACTTTGTGTTAATTACATATTTTTGTAGTATTTCATATCACATGTTGTCAACACGGAGTGCCAAGCTGCACTGTCTGTTGGTATTGGGAAAGGGGCAGACACAAATGCAAGAGCTCTTGTTTCACACAATAAAAACAACTTTAACATCCAATCATTTCATTTTTTTTTTCAAGCACCACATTGTGCTTTATGATGACAAAAAATAAAGCTTGAACATGCAGATCACTATTTTTATAGGTCTTGGACCAGGAACCCATCAAGGTCGGGTCAACTGATCCACAACTTTTGATCGAGTACTGAATACTGTTGCTGTGTCTATTGGATGTTAATATCACAGGAGCAGAGCATCCCAAATTAAGTCCCATCATCATTTGGGATAGGAAAATACTTATCAACTGTGAGTTATAGAAAGGCACTGCTACTCTAGAAATAGTTTAAATCATGTGATAACTTTGTGTATTTTTGGAGACATGTTTGGCGCGGAACGGTCAATCATGGAGGTTAGGTACACAAATGCACCTGTAAAAAAAATCTAATCACATGACCCCCATTTTCTTGGTTTTAACTTGTTGCTACCGGTATAAACTTGAAGCAGAATGCCAAGGAAGTTGCAGTTTTACGTTTCAAATAGGAGAAATAAGCCAGCGAATGTCGCTATTTTAACATGTAAATGCATTAGGCCTAGGTTACTGGTCCAAGACCTGTAGGTTCGCCAGGTATAAATCCTGAATGGTTTGCAGAAATAACCATGCTATATCGGAAAAATTCGAAAGCATGCTTAAATAATACAGTTTCCAACACTTTCCCTGTGCAACATAAGATAGATATAGGGCAATAGTTGTTTCGCAAGTTCTCTTCGCCCTCTTTTTATGTAGAGGTGTTATATGTGGCTTTTTCCAAAAATCGGAAATTGTTTCTGATTTAGACACATATAAAATAATTTGGTTACAGATTTGTAAATAACTGGAGCAGCTTCTTTCGAGAGTCTAGTACTGACACAATCAGGACCAGTTGCTTTGGATGTGTTGAGGCATTTAAGAGTGTCCAAAACTTTATCTCCACATATGCTAAGATTTCCGAGAGTATTTGTCGGGTGGTCAGGTCGTGTAGGGTTTTGGACAGAAGATGTATTGAGGCTGCTCTGGCTAAAGAATACAGAATTAAAGATTTCGTCTTTAGATGCATTATCTGTCACATATTTGCCGTTACTCTATTAAGAAAGTTATTTTCTGAATTTGATTTCGATTTAGAAAGTAATTGACTGTTTTTTATCATTTTTTTTGTTTTGTTTTTTGTTTTTTTGTTTTCTTGTTTTTTTGTTTTGTTTTTTTTTTTTTTGTTTTTTGTTTTTTTTTGTTTGTTTGTTTTTTTGTTTTTGTTTTTTTTTTTGAGGGAATTACTTAATTTATTATTATGTTCTTCCTCAGCTTGGTGAATGTGCTCTTGGTAAAGCTTGCGTAGCCGGTTGTCAGTAGCCCATAATACGTGGCTGTCAGGAACACTTTTCCCTCCTCAAAGATGACGTATACCTTGGTAGCTCATCTGGACGGATGGTTACTTCCTTATCGGCAATACATTCTTTAGCGGCTTTGATGAAGCTTTCAGTCCATCAACAATAAGGCTTACTGACAGACGACTTTCCAACATTAACATTTGTCGAAAATATTAGAAAACATTTCATAAACCAGTGGCAGACAGAGATGGATATCAATTCGATCGCCGATAAAAATTTACGAACCATTACGAAATTAAAGAGAAAATTTGAAATTACCTTTTTACCGTCAAAGATCGGTCCATAAAGAAAAATATAATAAGATTTCAAATCAGTGCTCATAACCTAAAAATTGAAACGGGGAAATATTGGAGACCACAACAAACATTTTTGGAAGAAAGAGTTTTTGAAATTTGTGATAAAGTTGAAGATAACATACATATCATGTTACACTGCAAATCAAATGATTTTTTTGTTTGTTTTTTTGTGAGACAACCGATATATTCTCTACATTTAGCACACTTGACGATCAAGAAAAAAAATATATCTTTCTCGTGAATTTGGATGATACAGAAAAAATTAGAATAATAGAAACGTATTTTGTGCATTTTCTTAAATAAAGAGGAACCGTTTAACTTATTTTTAAGATTTAAATGGCAATTGTGACAATGTCATGTACCATAGCTACAAAGAAATAGATATAGGTTTTTAGTATTGGTTATTTGTAGTTTTTTTGTATATATAATTTTGTAAGTGTGTGTTTGATGTATGTAATATGTACGCTTTCGTAATGTGTGGTCCGGTTTTGTAACTTCTGTACGTATGTACTGTGTGTTAACAAATTACTGCAGTTGTATTTGTGTGGTGCAGTTAATAAAGTTTTATTAATTCATTCAACAATAACAACAACCATTTACATCATTAGAAAGATAAGTATTGCCCCAGTGAATGTGAATTAGGCTGATTTGGTCATGGAAATGACTAAATTGTGCCTTATCGTGTTCCCATATTAATCTTTCATAGGCGGGTGCTAATCTCCGCCGGAAAAAAAATGAACATACACACATGTACACAACGACCACAGTTGGCTATGGGTGGAGAACACGCGGTTGACGAATATAATTCAGAAAATTGGAAATTATTTTATATGAGCAGCGTGAAGTATCATTAGTTATACGTGTGGGTTGTTGGATACGAGGAATAAAAATGTTCGTAGCACAAAAATGATCACGTTTGTTGCCAGGAACTGCTGAAAAGTCGGCAATAAGATCCCCGGTAATGGCAATATTATGAATACTGGCAGTTTTATCCAGGTCGAGACTAGCTAGTTACTTGTCCCAGAATACTACCGGCGAGTCTGGTGGCCTGTAAATAACTCCTAATAAGAACGCGTTACTATATAATTTAATTTTCGCGCATAGTATTATAATACGGTCTATGCATAGTGTTCACCAAGCCGGGGAACCCCAGCCGGGAGATTCTGATGTCAGAGCCAGGCGCGCACAGGTTTGTGGGTAATTTGGGGGCAACTCAGTCTTACCGCACAGGCTACAGCACTACTGAATACAGCAAGTAACAAGGAGTGAAACACGGATCATGACTTCTTCAAAAACCAGAATCTAGGGTGGCGGAAAAAGTATTTGAAAGACAAAGGAATATCAGTTCATGGAATTAGTAAAGCGGCACTTTTATTTTTGATATTTGTCAGTTTGATGTTTTTTCCAGGTATCAACTGTTCAACATTATAGTCGTTACAGCCCACTACACAACAGTCAGTGGTGGTTTACCATGATAATTCGCCTTGCAACTCAACGTTCTAACTATCAATGCATTCCGTACTCCCTCCGCCAACGATCCACAACGGTAAACTTCTATACACCTCCTGCATTTGTTCCATTCCCTGCTTTTCTGTTCATGTTGACACGAACAAGATTAGTGTCTGCCAACATGCATTATCGTGACCCCTTTTGAGAAGGGGCACAGCGCGCCATCTGGTAGCAAAAAAATCAGCCCGCAAGCCTCTCTTTCGTTATGGGACAACTGCCGGGGTTTTCCCGCTTGGTGAACTTATGCATAGACCGTATTCAAGATCAGGGCTCTCCAGGTCCTGACGCCTGGTGGCCAGTAACTGTTGAGACGTGTAGGGGGCAACACCGCCTCCTGTTCCACTATTAAAGACGATCCTTACACATTACTTTATGGAAACCACTGACCATCACTAAAGTTACATGCATATTGACCGTTAAATAAACAGGAGCTTTCCGTGAAATTTTTACAATATGATAGTATTTGCAGAATAGTGGAGAACACCGCAATAATATTAATGAAATATGTACTGCCTTTAGTGATAAGATAAGAGACGGCACTATTATGATGCATTTGCATTGAACCATGGTAACATCGCAGAGCCTGGTATACGGAATATACAGAACGATACGCCTGAGTAAAAATGCATATGCACTGAAGAGCCCCAACCAAGAAAGATACATTTAGTGTACGCAATGGACTCATAAATGCATTGAAAAAGGAAAACACAAAATACAAAGAAAGCAGCAAAAACGAAAGACATGGTTGAAGTTTAGAACTAACTTTCAGGGAGACTGTTTTTTCCCCTTTGATCCGGTTAAAGGTAATAGTAACTGGGCAGGAAAACTGGGTCACTTTTTACTTCCTGGTTGGACTCTTTAGCTATGACGTCATTCTACAATGATCATGTGATAATTAGGTTTTCTTTGAACTCTATGAGCCAGGCCTGCTGGCCAAGCTACCATTGGTTGAGGTGCTACCTGCTTCGTACGCTGACTAGGGATAATGTATACTAGCATGTCCTACGCATATAATTATCATAAAATTAGCCACCTGGTAGAAGCTGCAATTCTCTTTCCCTTTAAAAGAACACATTTCTTCACTAATTGAACCGATTAAACAGGAAACATTGTACAATATGAGACTCATTTTCGTGAACGATAATTGTCTCCTAATTGATGAAAACCGTTAAATTTAAAATACTTTATTGTCAGTAATATGCAGTATAGATAAATGGAGACATCTGTTTTGCCTCACAAATAAGACTCTGTAAGATTTTAAAAATAAACCCTCGATTCATTATTCGATGGGTGCGATATTGGTGTACGAAACAATTCAAGATCAATGCCTAGGGAAAACTGGTAGTGCCATAGAATACAGAGACTCTTTGGTAAACAGATACGTTTCCAAATACGCTGGACTGTTACTATTGAAAGGCAATATGAAGCTCGGACAAAGGTCGTTTTTTAAATATTTATTATTTTGTGGACCAATTACCAACTTAGGTGTGTTGAAAAGATACGACGAGAATGAAAACAGATATTATATTTAAATCTAATCAAGGTCAAATTTTCTCCGAAACAATTTTTTCTTATTATCTCTCAACTAAAAAATTTTATTTGACTATATTTATACTTTTATATTTTGTTACGCTTATTATTGCTTTTATTTTATTGGATTTAGTTTTAAGCAAAGTCTAGGTGACCCTGCATTACTTCCATCCGTATAGCAAATACTAATTTATCATAAAATGGCCCAAGCTATGGCAGGTGAGACATTTTGCAACATAAGGAGAGTACATTGTGCCAATACACAGTCGCTATACTGGAATAATACCTCGTCAGACCATTTCATCCACCAGTCATTTTCGCAACATATGATGGGAGCGCTTATATCAATTTTAAATTTGCCATTGACCCGCTCACAGCAGTAAAGTTGTCTTAATTTTTTTCCTGAAAAATCGAAAACTAACATTGAAAGTCAATCCTGAAGATTCTGTGTTTATCTCAAATCAAAAAACGAAAGGAAAAGCAAAGAAATTTAAAAAAAAGGTAAACCAATTCCACTTAGGACGCTTATTTCCATGTTCGAGGCATAATAACCACACTGTCACTTGTCTGTATCAATATGTTATTTTCTGTACCCCGGCCGCCACCGTCATGTTTAAAGGTCTTTATACATATTTTCTGTTATCGAAACTCTGGTTTTGCTTTTAATATTGCCATTGACATGTCAATTAAACGAATTTTCGATCCAAAATGGAAACCATGCGTCTCAAATTTGCCAATTCTGGACGAGTCATGCGTAATGAAAGTTAACCTCTACCCCCTGTGCATTACGCTCACGGAGAATATTTACCTTGACCAATGTTTTATATTCATGAAGGGCATTTACCTTGATCAATTTCTAATACTCACTGAGGACATTTACCTTGATCAATGTTTTATACTCACTAAGGCAATCTACCTTGGTCAATGTTTTCATACTCACTGAATATATTTACTCCAGATTTCAGTTCTCAAAGTAACATCACAAACTTCATTACGCCAATGCCCTGAAGATATTTACCGCTGTCAATGATCATGCATCGCCCTGTTCAGATTCCAAGAAGCTATTCTATTTTCACTGAAAAAATACCCATAAGTTATATTTGTAACAAATATGTAAGTTTCTCTCAAAAATAAAATAATATACGTTCTGTGTCATACATGTACCGGGCCATGCCGGCAAAATTGCTATACAGCTTCGTTCACTGTCATTTTAACAGCATTTCAATGGCACGCCATAGCGCTCCGAACTTTTAACCTCGCATATACTACACATAAATTTTATTATATGTTTGCGTTTAAATGATATGCGTTCAACCGATGACTTAACATATTTCTGGCAAAACGTGTGATGCTTTGATCTCAGATTTCTCTTCTTTGCCACTTCTTTTCATACAGTTCTTTCCAAAAAATTCACGGGGTCTGAAAAATGACGAGCTACTGCATACGTCATAATTGTTTGACAGTTTACAATAGACAATACAGTGTAGACATAACTTGAGACAAATGACGGTGCAGTGATATTGGTGGGAGGCAACGGTTGTATGTAATTCCAAATAATTTGAGTCGCAATTAGCTTTACCGGGGTATTTCAGTGCTCAGAGTAACATGGCAAATTTCATTACCGTGATGTCCAATGAATAATTGTGTTCATTTTGATATTTTGGGATAATTTGCCAGATATGCATGTTCTCTATTATGAGTCCAATTCTATCCCCGATACAATCTGCAAAGAGTAACAACATGCTTTTATTGTTAATATGGTAGTTATTTGACACTGTTACGTTTGGATTTTGATTACTGATAAACAGTATCTGCTCTAAAATATCAGTTTTACATAGACATTTGTCTCAAACAAATTCCCTGAGTGTAATGAAATAAAAACTAAAACTCTAAAAGTTGTTTACAGAATAAAAAAACAAATCAGGAATTTTCTGAAAACGACTAATTCCTTGTTAAATGGCATATAGAATGACAGTTCCCACTAATTTTATCATTTTCCAAAAAAAAAAAAAAAAAAGAAAAAGAAAAACCTGGAATAACAGAAAGAAAATAACATAAAAACACTGAGCAAACCAAAAACGAATCAAAACAAAACAACGAGTTCCATTTTTCTATCCCATTGTAAATAAACAAATTTAGCTATGAAAATCTCTGATGCATTTTACATATGACAAAGTTATCATACCACCAATGTCATTGGTTTACCTTAAATATTAAAAAAATATTCACGATTGTACAAAAGAAACTTTTACTCCAAAATGTGTGCTTTCGTACAACTTTGATTTTTTAGTTCTATCTTTGGTGCAGACATTATACAAAGCTTGAATTGAGTTTACAGGTGTATTACGCTGGGGTTGCACGTGTCTGTGATATTTGGGTTGCACGTGTCTGTGATATTTGGGTTGCACGTGTCTGTGATATTTGGGCTACATGTGAAGTCACTTTTCCAGGTTGGACATTACTTAAAATGCATTGCAAGAACTTAACACTGCATACAATATTAAGTGCCTCAAATAAAATGACAAAACTTTCATTTAAAAAAAAAAAGGAAAGAAAAAGAAAGAAAAAGAAAAAAACTGAATTGAATTCCAGAACAAATGCATGCAATGATTAATGAAAGCACACCTGTTTATTGAACTTAGAAACTAAATTAAATTCAAGAACAAAAGACATGCATTGATGAATAAAACTCACTTTTTCCTTTCTCTAACGCGTATATAAGACATGGATATGCGTCTGGAAAGCACATCACAATCTGCCTCAAAAAAGCAACCGGTAGATATGCACATATAAAGTTCTTGGCACAGCTGACACCAAGGCCCATCCCTTTTCCGCCAAAGAGTAACCTAGTAACTGTTTTCAGTAATTTCAAAGATGTTTTTTACAGCTCTGTCATTCTGGCTTGCCTGCCATACAACCTAGTCAATTAGTCAAACGAGAAGCAGCTAAATTGAGGCGCTACAACCCAAGGATGATGGAGAGAAAAAATAGAGAACTAAAGCGGTTCTTAAACAGTGCTGCCAGACCACATTATGTGTTCCCGTTCTATGTTTTTGGTCTGTAATTTAGAAACTGGCGACTGTTGTCCATGCCTAGGAGATTATTTATCTATGTAATTATTTTCATTTCATAGTAATTGCATCACAGTCTGAAATGGTTGGCCGCTGTATTCATCGTTGTGACATATTCCCATTCCTGTGGTTATTTGTGTTTTTATCAGATGCAAGAAACTGAATCAATTTTATGATAGTTTATGCTTATGAGTTGCAAAATTACATAAACCTTCGTATGTTATTCCCCGCAAAATCGCTCTTCAGACGAAATTGCTCATGAAAACGCCTTTTTCTTATCTGTAATTACCTAGTTTACGAGCCGGTCCCCAATATGTATTGCAATTTAGCATACCAAACAGTTCTGCTTCTTTCGATCAAATGATGCAATATATTTTCATATAGGCCTATCTTTTGTTGTTGCGATACAGATCTGTATTGCCCATTAAACTTTATAATCTACAATAGTGAAATGGCAGGTGATGCAGATACATCCATGGGGGTCAGACATGCATGCACCATGTGTAAGATTGCAATATTTCCTATTTTACTACATACATTCAGTGGAAATAATCTGAGCGACACTGGAAGCGTAACTGAAGCTTTGATGCTGATATGGGGAATCAAATATTGTTTTGAGTGGAACAGGTCAAATCAGTTTCTTAGCTGAGCATGCTCATTGAAGCTTGTCTTCCATTCACCCCAAGGGTCATTAGGTATAACTTTATCTCCCTTCAGATAGAAATGTACAGCGGTCAAAATTAACACACAAAAAGATGAGCTTTGAATGAAAAATGGGGTGTCGATTCGTAATATTAGTACAAACATGGCAACAAAAGTTGCAGAAGTTTTATTCTACCTACTTCCCTAACCATAACGTGATGAGTTGTATGGGATGGGCTATTTCATTTGTTGAATGACCTTTGATGACCTTTAGGCAATGTCCCAGCAGGCAATGGGATTTTATTTTTAGGCCAAAAATTCCAAATTTATGTATTCCTAACATAATGATCCTATACGGATTTAAACGCAATGCCTTTCTGAATCAATTTGCGCCAAAGTGACAATCAAAATTTTAAATCACGGTATAAATTTAAAGATGCTTGGTCACAATTTGTTTTTCTGTATAACTGTGGTTATAATTTATTTTTGAAACAAAAAAGGCCATGTTTCAGTAATTTTTAGATTTTTTCTTCGCCTTGAAAAGCACCAAAGTTCGGCTATAAAAGAACACGGTAAATTGCTTTGAAATATCTCGGTTTTGTTTTTGTTTTTGTTTTTTTCAGGATACCCAGACTTTGCTCAGTAAACAGGTGGCGCTCCATCTTCTAATGGTATTTATTTATGTGTTCCTCTCTCTTTCTCTCTCTCTCTCTCTCTCTCTCTCTCTCTCTCTCTCTCTCTCTCTCTCTCTTCTCTCTCTCTCTCTCTCTCTCTCTCTCTCTCTCTCTGTGCGTGTGTGTGTGTGTGTGTGTGTGTGTGTTCACAATAAACGTCTGGTCCCTACTGCAAAGTGTCTACCCCCCCCCCAGAGGGGGGGGGGGGGTAGACACAAAGGAACCGGCGGCGTCAGCGCCACACACACACTGGTTTCTATTCTTCCCCAGCTCCTATCAAGGGCTCGTCTTAACCGTTTTATGTGCGATATTGACAGCGACAAACCAACCACATCTTGTAAAAGTTTTTGTATGTCACGAGCTGTTCTCTTCTAGTTAAATTTTATCAGAACATCTCTCAATTTCAGATGCTGTCCTGTTACTTTCTGTGGCGCCCGTCAGCAAGTTGTTACTCTGGTAGGAATTCTTCCTGCTTTTCGATGATATTTCACCACCCGTTTTAATGTAGTTAGTTCAAAAGTAACATTGTTACCTATTAATATATTAAAGAACGGAACAGAATATATGTTTAGTGTGTTTTCTAGTTCTGAGTGGGGCAAATTTCGATGCATGCCTTTTTACGAATTTGCAATGCCATGGTTTAATTTTAAATGCAAATTTAAAATGCGAGCCATGAAGAACAACCCACTTTGTCAAATGCGCAACGTGACTGCAAGTGAAAAGCACCGGGCATGTCGCACGATGCGGTCGCCACTTGCACCATGCTCGCACGATGCTTGTCCGTTGACCGTAGCGGGACGCATTGCCAGCCAGGGGCGAAGAGGGACGAGCACGCGTTCGCATGGTGGAGGGACAAGCACGCGTTCGCATGGTACGAGCATCTTATTTGAGAATGCTACACAAGGCTAGCTTTTTTTCTGTTTGCGTGCAAGCGTTCTCGACGGGCTAGAAATTTGGTCCATTTGGCGAGAGCTGTACTGTAGCTTATGAACCTAAAGAGAATTGATACCCAAATAATGTGCTCTGAGTCATGACCAAGAGCTCAATAACGTCTATTATTCTGTAAATATGATATGGCAGTTGTAACACTATCTGAAGTAAATGTACTTAATAAAAGTGTGCCTATATTGTGATTAAACTCGATCCACCGAAGAATTTTCTGGGGGTTTTTTTTGTTTTTGTTTTTTTTTTTTTGGTTTTTTGTTTTTGCTTTCGTTTTGTTTTTTCTTTGGTCTTAATTTATCCGTCTCATCATGTCATCGTCATTAAAAGGTACACGGTTTTACAGTGTTTTGGATTCAGCACTAAACAGGTTTTCCATGTCTTTGGTGATCCAATATACCCTCAACCATGCTAAAACTGCTTTGGCCATCATTCTTAGTATCTATTTTTTATCACTAATTTTTTTTTTTTCTTTTTTTTTTTTTCATGTCTTGTTTGGAGGGGACGGCTTTTTGTGTGGGAGTGAAGGTTTTGAGGGGCGTTTTTTTATTTTGCTTTTGTTTGTGTTTGTTTGTTTGTTTGTTGGTTGGTTTTTTTCTTGGCCTTTTGAGGGTGGTTTCTATTTTTGGAATAAAGGGTACATTCATATCTGGCGTCAAATAAACCTTGTATAATGCTGTCGTTAGAGCTGTGTTTCTTGCAATCAATGTAATTACACTGCATTGAACCCCAAGGGATATTTATCGCATTAAGTTTCTCATCGAGTGATACTTTATACAGATTTATGTTTTCCGTACTTGCTGGGTACCGTAACAGGTTTCAGTTTACTGACCCTTAAACAGATTCTGAGCACAGTACCGGTATTATCAAATACGATTCTTACAGGTAAGCGATCAGAAAAAAAAAATATCACCATTACATCATGCAGACATGAATATTCAATGATGCGATCATGTAAGTTGTGATACAAAATGATATGGTCGACTCAGACTCACATATCTTTTATTTGACTGAATATACATGTACATTATTTCAGTAACATATATAGCCAGGAGACCCGCATTAAGGCCACAACAGCCGCTATCATAAAGGCCATCTAAAAATACTATAGATATACAAAAATTGTACTTAGAATACAAGGTTTTAAATAGAGATGTAAGTACCTTACCCAGTAAGCAGGGAAAAAATTATGTCTTACATATTAGCAAAAGCAAATGGGGGCTGCTTATGGAGTGTTACAAAGATAACAGTTTGGGATAGAACAAATAATATTATACTTTTCAATATAATATTTTTTACAAAGAGGGCAAAACCATTTTTGCTATGAGTATGAACCTTGTTTATAATGAAGTCAGGGGTTGAGTTCAATGTTTTTATGATTTTACGTCTTAGACAATTTTCTGTCCCTACAAGATTGCTTCTTTCTACGAATATACGGTTTCTATTTCTAATATTGTAATTATGAAGTACAGAAGTTGTATTTATTTTTAAGGTTTTGAAGTATTCGGGTAGCTGATTTTTGATATACTTAAAGTAGAATTTCAGTTGTTGTTGCAGAAATATATCACTTATCTTCAATAACTCTAACGTTTAATAGATTGGCTCTGTATGTGCATTAAATGTGCTGTGGCTAATTGTTCTCACACATTTTTTCTGGAGCAAAGCAATTCTAATACTTTTATGACCCCAGAGAAGACATCCGTAATTACGATGAGGAAATACTAGAGAGTAATAAAGTGTCAGTAGACTATTCTGTGGTAGGTATTCTTTTACTTTGTTTAAGACACCAATAGTTTTGGATATCTTTGAAGAAATTTTACCAATATGACTGTTCCAATTTAAATGTTTGTCGATTTGTATGCCCAAGAAATTAAAGTCATTTACACATTCAATTTTTTGTGTTATTTATTTCTATTTCAAGAATTGTCACCTTTCTTTGTGGGTTATGAAATAACACAAATTTTGTTTTCGTTTCATTGAGGGACTATTTATTCAATTTCAGCCATTTGCCATTTTACATAGTTCAGCATGTATATTGTGTGATAATTCTTGTATTGTGTCAGATTTTAGCAACACTTGTAAAGTACTGTATAGTGTTGTATCATCAGCGTATATAAGAGGTTTAAAGTGGCTGGAGGCTGAGAGTAGATCATTTATATAAATTATAAATAATAAAGGGCCTAAAATCGAGCCCTGTGGGACACCAGTAGTTACATTTAAGAGCGATGACTTGGTGTCATTTAATTCCACATATTGTTTGCGGTCAGTTAGATAGTTTTTGAGCAGTTTAAGTGCCATATCACCCAGACCATAATATTCAAGTTTCTGAATTAGAATGTGATGGTCTAAAGTGTCGAACGCGTTTGAAAGATCCATGAAAATACTGATAGGAATCTCATTTTTGTCCATACTACTTGATATTCTATCGATTAGTTCAAGGGCAGCAAGCTCTGTGGAATGTGAATTACGAAATCCATACTGGTGATTGTAAAATAAATGATGTTCTGTGAAGTGTTCATTTCATTGGTTAAACATAATTTTTTCAAACATTTTTGAGAAGCTTGATAACAGGGAGATTGGTCTGTAGTTATCGAATAATCCTTCATCACCCTTTTTGAAGAGGGGAATAACTTTAGCTATGTTTAAATTTTCAGGAAAAACTCCAGTAGCAATCGATTGATTAAAAGAAGTGTCAGAGCCCCACTGATTTCATTTTTTTTTTTATGAAATTCATTAGTTTGACCGAAATTCCGTCATGACCGCAGCTTGTTTTTGTTTTTAAGGAGTCGATAGTCTCGATTATAGTTTCCTTGGTCACCGGTTTAAAGTCAAAATTGTGTTAACTTGGGTTTTGTAAGTAATTTGGAAAACCCTCAGTAGTAGACGGATTTACTTGCGTTGCAAGTTTGGGACCTATCTCAACAAAATATTCATTAAAATTATTAGCAATTATTTGCTTGTTAGTAAAAGTACTATCTCCATTTATTTTAAAAGTATTGGGAAAATTTTTTTTTTTTTTTTTTTTTTTTTTTTTGTTCAGTACTTCCTTTATTGTTTCCCAAGTATTTTTTATATTACCTTTGTGTCTGGCAAAGCAGTTGCTATAGAAAGTTCTCTTAACTTGTTTAATATTATTCTTAAGAATTTTATTATATGTGTGTAAATTGGTTTTGCGCTGATCATATTCCTCTGAGTTAATGGGAGTCTTTTTCAGTTCTTTATACAATTTGTCTCTATTTGCTATGGATATCAATTTGCCCCGTGTTATCCAACTAGATTTTTTGTGTTTATATTTATTAAATATAACCTTTTTGGTAGGAAAATTATTTTCAAACGCATGTTTGCAAATATTTTCTAACAGGTTATAATTTTTCTGTGGGGCTAGTATTTGGGTTTTTGTTCATTTTGTCAAATATGTTTGATGTACTGATTTCTTTTAGAAAATTATTATAGGATTCTGATGTATTCTGCCTAATATAAGTGTATTTTGGATTTGATTCAAAGATTTTACCACAATCAAGACATATGAAGTATGGAAAATGATCAGAGATGTTTGACATTAAGATTCCAGTGGTGGGAGAATGTTTAAAGTTTGTTAATTTTAACACAAAAAATTATCTATCAAAGTGCCTCTATTTTGGGAGAGTCTGGTAGGTAAAGTTATTTGTTGAAAAAAGCTAACTGATGTAATCTTGTCGAAATATGTGTTCACAATATCTCTTTCATTGATTTTTAGTAAATCAATATTAAAATCTCCAGCTATAACAACATGGCTATTTTTACGATTAAGCAGGTCAAGTACAGGAGTCAACTGACTAATGAACAAGTTATAGTTATCAGTTATGTCTCGTGGGGGTCTATAAATGTTACCTAGTATAATGTTCTTTTGGAGCAGGTTGCTACTAATTTCTATGAACTGGCCTTCCCAAATGTCAGATTTATTATGAATATCTAAAGTTTTATAGTTGAAACTGTCTCTTAAATACATAGCTAAACCACCATGAGTAGAACAAATATAGCCTTGACTAATAAAATTGTCACCTTCTAGCTGAAAAAGAGATACATCCATCAAGTCTGACTGCCAAGTTTCCTGAATACATTTTGCACTAGGAGGGCAGTCGTTGTTTGCTAATAGGTCAATTAAGATTCTGATTTGATCAAATTTGGCATTAAGAGAGGCACAATTAAGGCTCAATATTGTGAACTGTTTATCTTTTGCTTTAAATGTATCAATCAATTCATCTAAATTTAAATAAGGGGAAATACACAGAATGTCTGGCTCTGCAGTTATGTCGTTATCTTCATTATTGTCTAGGACTGAGAGTTTGTGTGTGAGGGAACTCGATGCCAGCCCTCCATATTGCAGCAAACTGTCTTGGTTATTCATACCAGGATATGAAAGAAGCCTTACAGCTTACTGGGTGAGAGGAAAGAAAAGTGCCGAAAACGGCATTAATATTGTTCTTTTGTTTCTTAACTGTACGGTAGAGAACGATGTTATTTATGCGGAGTCTTGATTTTGACGAAATAAAACTGAATGTTTGACAACAGAGACAGAGCAGTAGGCCTACAAACATGAAACAGCTGACCAAATCGCTGCCCGCTGCAAGTCTTGTGACTCGCAAGAAATGTTGAGATCGTAACCTCGGCTTCATACAAATTGCAATGTGTCACCGAGGGAAGACCAAACTTCAAACTGTCTATATATTAAAAAGAGACATTAGAGTATTGAAACATACAAAAAAAAAAAAAAAAAAAAAAAAACGTTGTTACGGCTGGTTTGATGCTCACGTCACAATAGTAGCCGCCCTGTTGAATCTACGACGTCATTGATGCAGGAACTATTTGGCGGCGGAGTACACAGTTTATTTTGACTGCAGAAAGGTCGGTTCTTCGCAAGCTTAACTAGGCCCGGAGGAGATTGAAACATGCCATCGCATCGTGGTTCAGTGAAGAAATTAACATGGAATAAAAGACAGTATTGTTAATAAATATGAAATGTATGTATATGGGAGAACGTAGTAGTTTACCTTCTATCATTTTTATACTTAGATAAGTCGAATCCAGGCAAGTTTTGTTTAAAATCGTCCAGGGACACCATCAGAACGTCTTCGCCGTTTAGTCTTTTGATAAAAGTTGACCCATTCAAAGTCCACGTCGACTTGATTAATTTTTCTTGTTTTGCTTTACGGGCGAAATAAAATATTTCAGCCTGTTTATTCACAAGGTCTTCATATATGTATGTGTTGGACAGTCCAGCTTTACTGGCAAGTTTTGTTCGCTGGAAGTATAGTTTCCGTTTGTCCCAAACTGAGACGAAGCGGATGAGTATTGACCTTTTCTTATTTCATTGATTTTGACCGATCTTTTTTGCCGTGAACGTATCTGCAAAAGTGATGTCTAGTTTTTTGGCCAGGTCAAGAATAGTTATTTGAATATTCTCATTTTCAGTTTCGTGAATGCCGTTTATAATTAGGTTATTGTGTTTACCTGCTGCGATCATTTCTTGGTGTATATCCGATTTTGCTTTTTCTTTCTCCATAGCAAGCAACATTACATCATGTTTTTCGACAGTCTCTTCCACTGTATTTAGACGAAGTCTAATAGGATTGATCTTGTCATCGCAGTGCTGCTTTACAGAAGACGAAATGTCGGGCATTATAGCTTCTCTCATTGCGGATATAATTTTCGGACTGGTTAAACCTCGCTGCACAGCTAATCCTATTTGGACAGATAAACTAGTATAAGAATCCACTTTATCAATTCCGCTTGCATTGTCCTTGGCTTCGCTCTTTTTTTCGTTTCTTATCCCTGGAATTGTGGGCAACACTTTCTTTGATCATATTTTCACTTGACATTTTCGAACTTTCTGTTACAGCAGTATCCTCGATAAATCCAGGCAAAAAGTCACAGAATTCTAATAGGCCTGTAGAATGAAATGAATCGCAGGATTCTAATATAGAGTGAAATAAAACACACTCGCCGCTACTATACTCGGAAGCTGAAAGATGATCGTTGTTGCTGGACATGAAAGACGTGATGCATCCACGTGCGTTTGTTTACATTTTCCCTCCTGGACATGTCATAATCCGGGTGCACGTCAGCCAAAAAAGCAAAAAAAAAAAAAAAAAAAATCCAAAAACACGTGAAGAGACTCGAAAAGTTGTCCAAAAAGATCTTCTTACTTAGTTTCACCGTCCCATACTAAATTAGTGAACGGAACTCCAAAGTAAACTTGAAAAAAACGACAGATTTTGAAGAGAGATCAAGAGCTAATCATCTGCCATTGTCGGCGGAGGAATACATATATCAACATATCGATGGTTGATCTTTTGCTATTAATTTCACTTTCGCATATGTAAGCTACTGTACTTTTGTTATAGAACAATGCACACAGCAACCTGTCCAATGTAAGCAACGGTATCAAGTGCACTTTGTTCAATAATATAACCCTTGGCGGAAGAGAAATCTGCTTTGAAATCGCCGCCAAGTACCACACGCCATACATGTAAAGCATATATATATATATATATATATATATATATATATAGATTGATAGATAGATAGATAGATAGATAAATAGATAGATAGATAGATAGATAGATAGATAGATAGATAGATAGATAGATAGATAGATAGATAGATAGATAGATAGATAGATAGATAGATAGATAGATAGATAGATAGATATGTGTGTGTGTGTGTGTGTGTGTGTGTGTTTGTGTGTGTGTCTGACTTCTACACGAAAAATGAGAAAATCCTACCATGTCACAAGAATTGCTTTAAAATCTCAAAAACACTTCCAATCCGGCAACAAAAGAAAACAAAAAACATGCAAACTAAAACAAACCAAAAACAAAAACAAAAACAAAAAAAAAAAAACAAAAAAACAAAAAAAAAAAAAAAGAAAACAAAACAAAAAAAATCAAACAAAACAAAAAACACAAACAAATAAAACAACAACAAATACAAAAACAAACTAAAAAAGAAGATTTGCTACAAAGCAAATCTGTCTGTGTGCCCTTAAAAGTTGTAAATATTAGATGTTGCAACTTTTATCTTTTGGTACTACACATGACATTAAGCTTTTGGCTGGATGCACATTTCAATGTTCAAATGACCTTGACCTTTGACCTTTACAGGTCACATGTAAATTGCACAGTGTTACAATATCCACAAGTTAAGCCCAACATGAACCAAATCGGATGAAATTTGACCAAGTTCTGGCAACATGAAACTTTCAAAGGGCCAAATGAACTTGACCTTTGCCCTTTTGAGATTAAATGCTCTTTTGAAAATGTGCAGTGTTGCAATACCTACAATTTGAGTCCACAATGATTAGAATTGGATGGAAATTGGCCAAGTTATGGCTGGATGAAGCTTTCAAATGTCCAAATAACCTTGACCTTTGAACTTTAGAGGTCACATTTAAATTTTAAAAATATGTAGTGTTACCATAGCTACAATTTGAGCCCAACATGATCAAAATTGGATAAAAATCGATCAAGTTATGGCTAGAAGAAAATCGTCATCGAAAGTGGTCTTGACCTTGAAATGACCTTTGACCTTGAGATGACCTCTACCTGAAGTAAATCTTGACCTCAAAAAAGACATTTTGGCTTAAAATTGCCATTTGACCTTTGATCTTGACATGACCTTGACATTTGAGTTGAGCTTTACCTTGTTATAATCAAACTCCTTTACACTCGGAACCACATGTACTATAGTATATAAAATATTGAAGATTTAAAACTTTAATTCGCCCTTATTTGCATAATTTTGACAAGCATGACCCTTCATTATAAAAAGGCCAGACTTCATCTATAGAAGTATAATTGTGCCAAGTTTGGAGTTTCTACGTGTAATACTTTTCAAATGAAATGTCGGACAAATTTGCCTGTAAAGAAAGAAAGAAAGAAAGAAAGAAAGAAAGAAAGAAAAGAGGAAGAAAGAAAGAAAGAAAGAAATAAAGAAAGAAAGAAAGAAAGAAAGAAAGAAAGAAAGAAAGAAAGAAAGAAAGAAAGAAAGAAAGAGAGAAAGAAAGAAAGAATTCCATTCCTAGAAAAACAATACGTCTGTGTTGGCACACAGACATAAAAACAAAAAAAACAAACAAAAACAAACAAACAAATGAACAAACAAACCAAAACCATAAAGACACATATGAATACAAATCTATGGATTTATAGCAATATATAGGTTTGCTGAATTTTTGAAAAAGTAAGTGGGTAATATTGATCCAAATTTGCCAGTCACACTACATACTTGCTACAGATCCTCAAACTTAATACACTGGAACCTTATACTGGTCAAATTTATCATGTATATATGTTAACCTGCCGCATCGAACATGGCATTGTGCTAACATTGTTATGTTATAGTCAGTGATATCTGATGGGCTATCACTTTACAAGATTTTCTATCACAAGGAAGCAAGGAACCATATGAATGTACCTTAATGTACAAATATGCATCACAAATGAAACGCCCTGTGTAGGGTATAAAAGGCACAGGTGATGGTAATCTACAAACTGGGACAATACAACAAACATCTAGGTTATACTGATTATATCATAGATGTGCTGGTAAGAAAATGATAGCAGTGGTAGTTTGCATCCGTAATCTCAATGGAAATATTCTTATTGCGCAATTCCTGTATTTGTATTTGTCTCCTAAGTAGAAGTATACTGTCTGGAAACAGTCATACTTTACAAAATTACCCCTTAGATATATTTTGTCAAGCATCACACACAAATGGCAAATGGAAATGTTCCAAAAAGAATTCCTTGGACATTTTGTATTCCGTAAATGCGGTCAGCGAGATACCAGTATCTATTCGACAGTAACATAAAAATGACCATTATTGCAAAAAGATACAAGACTAAAGTGGATTGGAATTTTTTTTTCCTTGCAAATATGTCCCAAACGACAGGCAACACGACTGAATGAGATTTTCAAGAACCATCACTTCCCCAGCCAGGTAGTGTAATTGGGACTTGACGAGAACAGGGGTACGCTAGACAGCTTTAACAAAAACAGATTTTTCTGATGAAAAGAGACCGAAGATAAATTGTAGTGATATTATACAAGACAACACGTAAACCACATTCCAATGATCACAATTATTACTGCCAGATGATGGGATACATCAAATTAATCCTGATATAAAGATCTGTGCAATGTGTATCTGAAATTAAGTAGTACTAGGTGTGCTGTAGGTAAAGGTTGGTTTCATAATTTAATCACTTCTAAAAGAGCACGTATGCTATTTACCTTCATCACCTCAACACTAGTAATGTGGCAATGATAATTTACAAGGAAATAATGACAGAATAAGGGAAGCGTACAGAGTAACGTAATAGGCTTCTTGTGTGGAGGGTCGCCAATTTCATTAACCCTCCTCCTCCAGACAAGACTGAGTCAGCATTTCCCTTGGGAAGATTTTTTGGCACCGGGGAAAACCGCTGACCGAGAGCACATAATCTTGATAAGTCAAATGTACAATTATCTTTCAAACTGTTTTACGTTACTGCATATATTGGAGGAACACTGTGAAGAAGATAACACTTGGCAAACAGCCGGTTTTTAGTCTGTGTTAGAGGAAAGGATATGTGTCATTACATTTACCCATAAAATAATTGAACTTGATGTACATAAATGTCCCCAAAAAGTTAATGAACACGCATTTGGATCTCATATAAAAACGTAAAATGCTATCAGCAAATTATTGTATTCAGAATTTTAAAGGGAATCGCAATATGGCTTCCCCCTCCCCTAATAAAATTATCTAAATAATAGTATGTTGCTAAAATTGGGGTGTGGGAATTTATCAACTCGGTTGGTCTTGATTGGTGATTTACTTCATGTCAATGGACAACACAAAAAGGTACATGAAAGAGAATTAATATGACATTTTGCTAAAACCACTTTATGCGCTATTTTATAGCCTTACCTCCTTACGATTTAAAAGATATATATATATATATATATATATATATATATATATATATATATATATATATATATATATATATATAAATATATATATATATATATATATATATATATAATATATATATATATATATATATATATATATATATATATATATATATATATATATATATATATATATATATATATATATATATCGCTTCACTGCTTGTTTTTTCTTTGACACTTGCATACGATAGCCACCTGCGGTCCATTTCCGTCAAATTTCTTTAAATAAAATATCCTTTGTGGTATATATCTGTGGTGTTAGTCCAACTGGTATTCATAAAAACATAAACTCCACTCACATACTACTTATTTGTAATTTGAAATTTAGTCTGGCTTCGGTTAAAACTGATTAAAACGTGTGACGCTTATGTGTGAAATTGGAAGCAATGTTTCATATGTTAAACCTGGTGAACAACACATCTGATGAGCTGACAATGATTGATTTGATGCTTTGACCCCTTCCACAACAATCACACCTACTTTAGCAAACATTGAATACACAGGCTACGAAGGATCTGTGATCAAACTACGAAAAAAGATACATTATAGACCAACATCTAGAGCAGAGGAAATGAGAAAAAAATAAAGAAGAGAAAGTTTAATTGTTTACAGAACCTGTGTTGGTGGTTAATGTTCTATGTATATGTTTACTTGTCACCTAGCGTTGTTTTGCTTTCCTTAAATAATTACATAACTCACTACGTGAATCTGACTTTATATGTTATATAATTTATAATGTCGTTTTGTGTCAATGTAGCAAATCATTTCGTATGTTCACACCGTCTATCCCTTTTTACAGAACTGTACCATGCAAGAGAGCGTTTGAACTTGGCACGAGTAGTGCGATATGCCTAAACCACTGACGTAAATTGCACACATTATAGTTTTGCTAAAGATAATGTGACTAAACTTACTCGCTTTGGTACGTACAAATGTATCTCTTTGTTGCCAGAGAAAGGATCTGTAACATATTTTGCGTAAAGAAGTTAGACATACATCTCTTCTTTCAATGTCAGAACGTCCCCATTCTTGATAGTTGTAATTATAAAATCTTTCTTCTTTTGTCACTGACACAGTGATAGTTGAGGGCGCTGAGCATACGCTAAAGACAAAAACCCTACCTGTTTGGGGTCTGGAGGCGTGCTGCCCCAGGAATATTTTGAAATCTTCTCCTTTATTACCGGTATTTAGAGCTATTTGGGGTATCATCAAAACAACCCTGAGATAAGCTGCCAAACAAGCTAGGCTGAAAGTCCATCCACATTTTCAAAGAGACCGATCGGCGCAGGGGGTAAAATAGTATATCCTGAACAATTGGTGGGGTGTGTAATATGAGTATGCTTTAGAAATTTATGACAAATTGCATCAGCATACTGGCACCTAAAATCAACATCTGGAAACGGGTTATCTGCATATTGATTGCTACCTCATAGATGCTTCATTATAGTTTACAGGTGGCATTTAGAAACCGAAATACCAATGGACCTGATGTGCTGCAGACACGTTATCATGTGACCATCACAAAATACTTCATTCCGTTAGATGTAAAACCTCTGCGACTCTGAGAAAATAGTTCAAGGTCATCCACATTGCGTCACGTTAAACTTTCCTTATGATACACATTTGAGATGCATTTAGTATCATTAACGTTAAACCTCTCCAAAATGTTAAAACTTTATGCGTTTTCAAAATGTTTTTAGTCAGTATCAAATTTGGATGGACTTTCACATTTTTGCAGAATCGACATTTCCAATATGTTGCTTCATAATTCATGTACACCTCTTCGAATACCGGGATTCTCAGAAACTTTTACATGTTGGCCGCCTTTTTACACATAATAGGTGGTGCCAACAGTATAAATAGCAATCTATATTTCCACACCCTCTGTACGTCCTGAAAGTTATATGGACTTAAGGATATACGGCAAGTTAGCATTGGCCTTAGTGATAAGGGAGTTTTCTTTCGGTAACTCTACATACACTAAAAACAGTCCATAAAGTATACAGTTTTAGAAAGCAAGAGAGCATAAAAATCAATTGTGTAGCAGTGTAGTAGTGTTTACAACCTACAGTGTTTACACATAAATGATCAACACGTGTGGAAGTGACTGTCATTCTTAGATACAAATTAGGGCTCAACCCCTACATTTTAATAAATTTTGATATCAAATTAGTTGTACACTACAGTATGCCCCAGAAATGTTAGAGCGGGTCTAAACTGTTGTTGTTGTTCCTCATATACTGCTATTAACACATCAAAGGCAAGCAACCTTTGGTCAAATCTGGTGACAAAACGGAACAAAAATTGGAAAATTTGAGGTAAGCATTCTTGATTCAATACATAAACTTCAATTTGTTGCATTTATTGAGGCCAATATGTTCAGGCTTGATGTATATCATTCTATTGAATATTGTGACTGCTCCTCGTTCACAAAAGGGAAAAAAAGAAACAGACTAACGGATAGACTGGGTGGACATGACGGATCGATTAAGCCTTTCGATGTCAGGTCGTCAGAGTTAGCAACGATCTCCATCCTTCCATACAGTGCATTTGCTACTGGTGACAACCACCCGTGATCGTCGGTGCGGACAAGTTTTATGCTACCATAGTATGCAGCAGGGCTTTTTTCATTATTGCATACACTGCCTTTATTTGGCTGCAAGATTGCTACTGATTATCGACACCTTTTCAATGGCCAGAACATGCGTGAATTTCTTTCTTTCTTTCTTTTTTTTTTAATCTCAGCTTGCCTTGCAAAAAATTCCTCTTTTCATAATAGGGCACAACGTATGTACCGTATGCCTGTCATCCTCCAGGCAACCCCATAATGCCATGTTTGTGGATCACATCTTCAGATGGTCAACCATTGAAGTCAACCGATAGGACTTGGCTGTTCCAACTCGCCTTGGCCAAGTTGCAACCATGCACAGCAAACGCAAGTGCTTCCTGCTCCTTGGTATTCAACCCAAACATCTTTTACCTATTGTCTGTGAATGTATGTATATGTATATGTATATGTATATGTATATGTATATGTATATGTATATGTATATGTATATATAATATCCCGGCAGAGATTTTGTGCAATCCACAGCACAGATCATGCAAAGGACGGCAAAAGCCAAGCTCATGCCGAGAACTCTCGTGAGTGTGTTTACGCAAGAATTTACACTTTTGCCTAAATTGTGGCTTTGTAGACAAAGACATCCATGAGCCCATGAAGGTGTTGCTGAGTGTTCTGTTATGGGGCGCCACTGGGTTTAGATGAAAATGGCACGGGTGCTAAGAAAATTTGCAATTAGCACTATTAAACGTGGACCTACTAGTCGATAAAATGTCAAGTGAGCGTTCTTGATACGTGTTGTAAAACAAAAATGGCCGACTGAAGACTCAATGTAGATATGGATGTATCCAAAACTGAAATACATACTTAAAGGGCAAATTTCTGATTGCATATTTTTTTGTCTTTTTGATACTCTGTGGGTTTGCCACTCCTTTGCATCTGGCTTAACCTTCGCTCCGCTACCTGAAAGCAGAAATGTCATAAACACGTATAGAATGAGCCCTGAAATACCGTTTTGGGACAGGACACTTAAATGTATATTTTCGCTCAAACAAACAAACACCCCCCCCCCCCCAAAAAAAAAAACCCAAAAAACAAAACAACAAAAAACAAACAAACAAATAAATAAATAGATAGATAAATAGAAAGAGATAAAGCAAACTTCACAGACGTTTCACTTTCCCCCTTATAATGTGAGAGAAACTTAAGGTATACCCAAGACTATGTATTAATGGAAGTGTATTGAATCACATACGGAATATGCATCCCTCCGTCCAAGCAAAGTCAATGTATGCATATATTTCATGCCCCTGGAAAGTTTATTTAGGTGAAAGTCAACAAAATAATTTTGAGGTTGGGACCCGGCAGCTGTAAATATGTAGCTTAACGTTAGTTACAAGATTTGGAAGCCAGGCTATTGCATTTACTTAATAGACATGTTGAACATATTGTTTGATGGTCCCTTTATTATTAATCTGCGTATCAGTGTTAGTGGTTTTCGTCCCAAAGCTAGTGAATGCTTCAGACCTTGTTACAGACTGATGCGTAACAGAAAACCCATTCCCACTGGGCAGCCTCAAATTACACGTATCTCTGTAGCTGGTAGCCCTTCGTCCTGCCCCTTCCCCACCTCCCCCGACAAAAATTAAAAAAGTGAAAAAGCGTTACATTTATATGTATATATAAGTATGTATATATATATATATATATATATATATATATATATATATATATATATATATATATATATATATATATATATATATATATATATATACACATGTGCGTGTGTGTATCACTTTGGTTGTATTTTTGTTGAAATATCTTGCCTCTAAATAAATCATACATGCAAGAGGGTTGGGTGTCCAATGGTGCCCTGTAAGTTTATGCGTGCATGCTGCAATGCTGTTCGCACTTGTTCCACCTACAAATTTAAATGTGTGACATATGCAGTCAATTCAACTGTCTCTGGATGCACCATACCTGTACTGTGTATCTAGGTTATGGTGGAGTCGTCATAATTTGCATGAAACGTGGAAAGTTATGGGAAAGATATAGGATCATTCCGTAGATGAAAGAAGAAGAGGAAGGAGAAAAAAAGGAGGGAAAACCAACCCTCCGCAAACCACCCAATCCCCCCCCCCCAAACCATCCTTCGGATCATTTTAATATCAAATCTTTTATTTGCCATTTTTTTTTGGTTATATTAAGATTAAAATTTGAAAAGCTCCATATCTTCCAAACTATTGCAGATAAACACAAAATGTCAATATTCATGTCTAGGTTTGTGACACCTGCCAATACAAGGCACAGTAAATAAAAGTTGTGGAATTTCAAATTATTCTAATTAGGGGTATTTTCAACTTGGCTAAAGACAAGTGGTGTCATTTTAAAGGATATATGGTCCCTTCTTGGGCAGCACCTTGTGCTATTGAAGAAAAACACAAAGTTTCAAAGTGTTTGAATAGGTTTGTGACACCTGCCCATGTAATGGACAGAAAATGAAAGGTGTAGAATTTGAAAATATGCTACTTAAGGGCATTGTTTTAGCTTGGCCAAGGAAAAGGTGGTGTCATTTTGCAAGGATGTATGGGCCATTTTGGACAGCTCCTTATGCATATATTACCCAAGCCTGGTTTTGTGTACATTCCTGGTACCAGTTCTAGCAGGTGCTCAAACTTGTATTTTGGTGGTTTAAATATTGTGCACAAGGTGAGCCTTTGCTGAAAGATTTGTGCAACACTACACAATAGCTACAAACAGTGCTCTACTAAAGCACTTTACGCCAGTGACAACCCATTTTGAAAGCCAGACCACTGATTGCACTTGGCCGGTGTTGTACGACCAGCTCACAGTGGAAAAGGTCACACATTGCGGCATTATGTAATGACTGAGTGTTCTTTGATGATTGAATGCAGAGTGCCTTATTTATTATTCATGAAGGTCATTTGATACCAGGGGCTCCACTGACTGACTGGCTGTGCGAGAAAACTGACAAAGGGGTACTGACTTTTCTGTTTTACATACTCCTCTATTGTAAAACTTTTGATACTTAGAGAGCAAAAATGAGACTTGTTGAGCACAATTGAGCACATTGGAAACCTGTTGAGAACCATTGAGAACATAAATACCGAATTTGTTAAAAACTGCTGAGGACTATTGAGAGTTGTTATGAAATACTAACCACCATTGTATCAGGCTATAAGGCTTTATATATTGAGCACTGTTGTATCAGGCTATATATTTTAGCATCACATATATAGAGCACTGTTGTTGCAGGATGCTGAGAGTTGTTGTATCAGGCTATATATTTTCTAGCATCACAATTGCAAGGTACTGACAATTATTGTAGCAGGCTAGATTGGAATATGTTGCTCACGATGTATTACTGCAAATAGCTCAAAATACAGTGAAACAATACAAGGTTTCTTTAGTCATTGTCTGGGTGCCAACACAGACATACTGTTTTCTCAAAATGCTTTCCTTCTTTTTCTTTCCACCACATATTTTTTTCAGAGCTGTTCTCAGACACCATGCAAGCTACAATGTTTAAACTCGGCATGGTAACCGAGCTAGGAGGGAAGTTGACCCTCTGATTTGGAATTATCGACAGGTCTAAAATTATGCAAATTAGGACCTTTCTAAATTTTAAGAGGTCCATATCTTCCAGTCTATTGCAGATAGACACAAAATATTAATGGGCAAATATAGGTTTGTGACACCTGCCAATATAATGGACAGTAAATAAAAGTAGAATTTCAACTTATGCTAATAATGCATTGAAAACTTAAAAAGTTGAATATCTCCAAACGTACAAAACATAGAAATGCTATTCCGACTTTAATTTATAGGTTTGTGGCAAGGCCATAAACCAAAGTTAAAGGATTTTAATTTATTTATTTTGAATTTAACAAACTAGGTGAATATGCAAAATTCAAATTATCATGCCTTCAGAGCTATTATAGATAGATGTGTCATTCCAACTTAAATTTATCGGCTTGTGACACAGCTGCATCCAATGAATGGTGATCCAAAATATTACAATTTAAATACATGCAAATTAAATGAATGTAAGAAATCTAAATCTGAAATAAGTTCAAAACTATTATACATACACCTACAAATTGAAGTTGGTATGTGACATAGCCCATCTGATGGACCAAAGTTGTCGGGTTTTAATATATGCAAATTAGGTATACACACAAAATTATAGTCGTTGGATTGCTTTAAAATTACTGCAGGGAGTAGTGACATTCAAACTTCACTTTATAAGTTTGTGACATGGCCACATCCAATGAACCAAGAACTAAAGTTGTACAATTCTAATTTATACAAATATGCATAATACACAAAATTAAGATTATGTTGAAGAAGTGCACAGTGATCCAAAGGATCTATATCCCCCGCCACAATATACAGAAAAAAGCTATACAATGTATACAACATGTCTGGATGCACAAAAACTGATATGCTCTTGGGCCCTGTGACCTTGTAAATAGATCGAGGTCAAAATCAATACATGGCACATATATGCTATGATGCATCTCAGGTATAAATTTCATTATTCTATTTCTAAAGATTCTAGAGATATGCTGCCAGACACAATAAAATGGATATATTCTTGGACCAAAAAAACTACACACTGCAGATGGCCATAGTATGATGCAATCAGCGTGCGCGTATAGCGACCAAAATGCCGATAACTGATTTCTTGAAATTAACAAGGGTCTAGTCTTACTGTTAAAGTTTTGTCTGAAGTTAAAAATATGTCATGTGTGTTTGCTTCTTCAAAATGCACTCGGTAGTGCGACACCGTTGTCATGACAGGAATCCCTTTTAAGGTGGCTTCGGGGCGGCCTTCTACTAAAAGGTCATCTCAGTTTCAAATTTGGTAGCGCCAATTATTCTCTGGGGGTTTTTTTTTTTTCATTTTTTTGTTTGTTTGTTTGTTTGTTTGTTTGTTTGTTTGTTCTCTTTTTTGTTTTTTTTTTATTGTTTGTTTGTTTGTTTTTTGTTTTTTTTTTGGTTGTTGTTGTTTTTTAATATCTATATGAAGGTATTCATGTATATAACTTCTTGGTCTACAAATCCTAGATGCATTTAAAGAGAGTAATTTTGATATAATGTGTCAACTCGAAAGCCTCTGAGAAATCGTTTGTTAAGGAACGTACTTTTTTTCCAACCTCGAAAATATCAATTTAGCGTATCTCAACATTATGCAATACCAAAATTAACAGGTTTGTCATGGACAGGTGTTTTGCGTAATTTGGCAGTTTCACCCTGCAATGAGGTAAAGATAAAATTTGGACTTGCAAACTTGTCTGATTGGATTCCATACCAGAAAATGAATCTACATGTAACAAACAAATATATCAACATTTAAACGATATGGCCATGGTAAAGAGTCTGAACTTATGATTTTACAAGTTTGAAACAGATTGGACAAAAAAACTCTTCTCTGGCTAAAAGAAAAATGCATTTTTCAAATGACATTGACAAACGCGACAAAATGATATTTCCGTTTGTTTGTTTGTTTGTATTTTTTTTCATCAAAGCCGACCATACTTGACAAGAAATATTCTCCCTGTTTTATGTAGTAATCTGTAGATCCAGACAATTCTAAAAATACATGCTTTCATCCGATTTTCTGAACAGCAAATATTTTGTGAACCGACAAAACCAAAGACCATTTTGATGACTGAGCTTTCCACAGTCCACTGAAAGCCCGTATCTATTACATGAATATCTGGAAATCAAGTTATATTCATCTTGCAACGGTCTAATTTGGGTTGGATACCGCATTGATTTATGGAAACACTTTTAACACAGACACTCGCCAGAACACATTGTTTTGGTAGTTATTTTCTCAAGAGCTCCCACGGTGGGGAGGGGGGCTCCCCCTCCTCCCCTAAGCCCTTTCCCCACTCGGTCGCTTGCACTCTCTCGCAATGTCAATATCTTCAAAACCCGGAGGAGGGGGGGGGCAACCTTTGTACTAACTGGCATTTGATGAATTTTATATAAAAATGTCTCCTCATACTTTTTGGTTGTCACAGGAATGACGTCAGCGGGAAACACTTATCTGCTGTAACATATTAAGTTGACAGAGGAAAAACTGGATAAACAATTACCCTCTGTTCTGTGTATATAAAACTGGTCACATATTATGTGTTCACTTGTGAATAATCTTTCTCGCTGTAAAATAACATAGATACAGCCTTGGCTGAAAGTTGTAATAATGAATTGTAGACACTTAGATTGAAATAGGCACTCTTGGCTTATAGTGTTCCTTGTAAGATCGTATAAATCATTATAGATGGGCGCAAATGAGTTCAATTCATTTCATTATGTGTCGTTAAAAACAAATATTATATAATGGTCCATGCGGGAAATATCATCCCCAACGTCTGGATGTCAGATTGCTCACATTTTCAGCTGAAAGCAGAGGCACAGAGACTGTAAATGGGATCCTGCCTATTGTGTTTGCATTGAAACCTGCTAAAGCGGAGTCTTCCCTCCTTCTATTCTAAGCTCTTTGGTGTCTCAGGTTTCCTTTAATTTAAAGGCGGATTTTGGGTCAAATTAACCGATGTATAACTTTCTAGGAATGCTATGTGTGTTACCAAACTCGAGTTGCTTAAATCTCCGATCTGATTTTGTCTTCACAATACCTTGGTAACGGGAAAGAAACTGAGCATTGTTTAGCTTATGGAAGAAAACGTATCCAGCCCTCTTAAAAAGTGCTGTGCTGAATGAATGTGAATGGGTTGAATGATTTGGTTGCATATGTTTCCACGGCAAACCGCTAACTCAAGCTGTACAACAACGCCAGTGACTGTATCACATTTGGTTGATTCAAAAAGTAGTACCTAGATCGTTGGCATTTACGTGCTTACGTGGGCTGGTAATAATACCTTCGTGAAAACTACCATTAAGGGAGATACCGTAGTACCAGATCAGATCGTAATATTTATGCATGATTAATAATGTAATTTCATAGGAACAAAAGCACTTAAAATCGCAGTGAGGTCGTGAATAAAACATAAGCATACATGTAACCCTATGGCCATTTGGAAGCCAGTTGATGTAAATTACCTCGGTCATTTACTTCGTACCTTGTTTCTCATGAAGTTGCCTAACAGTGATCATATTGCACTTTAGAAAACTCATATTACTTTTACAACAATATAACATCAGAAGTTTACCATGTCATCTGAGGGAATTTCAAGCATATATCCATTCCCTTTAACTTTTTTTTTTCTGCCTTAGCTTTAAGTGAAACATGGTTAAACGGGCATGACATGCACCTTTATGACATGAACCAATATAATCATTTCAAGAGAGTAAGATTGAACAACCGTGTTGGTGGTTTATCTATGTGCTTAGAAAAATGTATACCATTTATAGAGAGACAAACATTCTATGATAATATCATCACATTGAAACCAATTTGCTTAACTTACGAAAGGTTCTATTGGTCTCACTAAAGATACCATTGTTGGCCTTATTGATCTGCCAACCCTGACAGTATCCTCAATGATTCCCTGCAGGACTAACTTGATGTCATTTCAAACAATAACAAATATTGTTACTGATAAGGTGACATAAATATCAATCTTTTTAATCATTGGTCTCCTGTCCAGATTGGGGAATATTTATATATGTTTCTTTCACACCCTTACATCTACCGCAGATACAGCGTCCTACAAGGGTCACTGCCTTACTTTTACAATTTGAATATTGCATCACCTTTCTCCACATATATATATATATATATATATATATATATATATATATATATATATATATATATATATATATATATATATATATATAGTATATATATATATATATATATATATATATGTATATATATATATATATATATATATATATATATGTATATACTCCTGGGAATATTTTAGGGAATGCCATATACAATTGTCTTTAATTCCTTATTGGAATGAGAAGTGAGCAAGATAGGCTCCTAGATATATTACCTGATAAGTTCTGTTTTGGTTTTGAATGTCATGCATCTTTGGCTCCCTTTTGTTGTGCCATGAGCACTGATTTCAATGGCCAGAGTGTGGTGTCAAAATGTGTCAGAAAAGTGTGCCACTGGCCAGTGTAAGCACAGACCAACATGGAAACCACAGGTAACCGTTTAGAAGATGGTAGAAAATGGCAAATTGTGGTACTTGGCGATCCTGTTGGCTGATCCCAAAACAAGGGCTGCTCGAGATTTCAATGTTTCATGTTCTGTGGTTTCAAGAATAATGTGTAAATACAGGGATGGAGACCTACCCCCGTGATGCTTGCCTACTTTACAAGCACAACAAAAAACTGATTTGTAGGCACTCACCCATCCCCAAGTTTCATATGCAGGAAGTACATCGCACCGTTATGCATGGCTGTGATATGCTGCCTTTGATGCATCGACTGACGAATTTTACTTCACTGACCTGACTTTCTCTTGTTCTTTATTGTCTGTGATCATTAGGCTCGGCAACTACGCAACGGTGGTCAATGTTGAGTTTTGGAAATAATAAGTCATGTTATGCAAATCTCACTTCATCGTTTACATAACTCCCCAAATTTCCCAAAGCAGGATCCATCATATATAGGATTTCCTAAAATATTTTTATGATTATATATATATATATATATATATATATATATATATATATATATATATATATATATATATATATGTGTGTGTGTGTGTGTGTGTGTGTGTGTGTGTGTGTGTGTGTATGTATGTTTTTAATTTTTATATGCTCCTACTCAAGGGCATATACTTCATTCAATTACTAATCTCAAACGTTGCTAGATCAAGAAATTCCACAAAGGTAAAAATTGGGGGGAAAAATGAATGATAATAAAATTCGGATAACTGTAGGTCACTGAACGGATCTTAAGATCCAGAATTAATAAATGATGAAAATCAAATAAAATGAAAAATATATGCAGTCCCTCACTCTTTTACATGATGATTGATAATCAAATCATAAAAAAAAAGCTGGCCACCATAAATGGATATGCAGAATTACTATTCCAAAAATCTACGGGACGTTATTATTCAGCTGATAAGCACGCGAGCTGAGGCTGTACCAGTAGTCCAATCATTCACACCAGGAAATGTTTATATACCAACAATCAGATCGTATCAAATAAATTCAATGATAGTTTGTCTGTTTGTTTGTATTTTCTCTTCTCATTTTCTTTTTTTTTTTTTTTTTTTTTTTTGTCTTTTTTGTCTTTTTTTTTTTTTTTTTTTTGTTGTTGCTTTTTGTTTTGTTTTGTTTTTTGTTTGCGATTTTTTGTTTGTTTTTTGAGGGGGGGGATGCAGCTGTAGCAAGGACGTAAGCACATGTAATGTTGATCCTGTATCATGTCTCAAGGGAGATATTTTAGATTCCTTTCATTCTAGTCTAGTTTCTAATGATGGAATAGATGCAGTCGTTAAAAGCATTAAAGTTTCAACTCCAGGCTTAGGCAAATTATTGCAGAAACCGTAAGACATGTAATTTTATACATATCATACACCTTTTCACATATATGTTATTCATGACTTTCTACTGGAGTTTTGCTTGAAATGAAATTGGCTCGTATCATTCCTATCTTTAAATTTGGTGATCCTAGTTTTTTACTCAAATATAGATTTTTTTTTTTCAGTCCTTCTATTGTGGGTCTCTGGTTTTGAAATTATATTCCGTATTGGGAAAAAGCATCGGGAAATTCATGGGTTCCCGCTTATCAACATTTTTTTTTTCTGAATATCAATTTAGTTTCAATGAAATTTCTCTACTTGTGTTGCTTTAACTTTTCTAATCAATGAATTACCTTCAGCTATAGACAGTTCTGAATAGGCTTCTATATTTATTTACGCTTATGGAAAGCTCTCGATACCAAAAACACTCTGTTCATTTTATGAAATAACACTTTTGCGGTAAAAGATATTAAACATTTAAATGGTTTCAAAGTTATTTACCAGACTGATAGCAATACGTACATTATGGTGCTGTAGATCCAGCTCAGAAAAAAAAAATAAGGCAGCGTTTCCACAGGGGTTAATACGTAGTCTTTTGTTGTTTGCTTCATTTTTGAATGATATGCCTTATACTACACAGTTGCTTCAGATTTTACTCCATGGTGCTACTGTATAATGATGATGATGATGATGATGATGATGATGATGATGATGATCATCATCATCATCATCATCATCATCATCATCATCATCATCATCATCATCATCATCATCATCATCATCATCATCATCATCATCATTTTATTATTGTTGTTATTGTTGGTATTATTAGTAGTAGGAGTAGTATTAGTTGGAGTAGGAGTAGTAGTAGTAATAGCAGCAGCAGCAGTAGTAGTAGTAGTAGTAGTAGTAGTAGTAGTAGTAGTAGTAGTAGTAGTAGTAGTAGTAGTAGTAGTAGTAGTAGTAGTAGTAGTAGTAGTAGTAGTAGTTAGTAGGCCTGTGATGTTATCAAAATTAGGAAAATTGTAACAAATGTTTATATGTTGGCATTGTTATAATGGGGCCAGCAGCAAACCTGGCAAATTCGATTTAGATCTCAGTAACGCTGGATGATAGACCCATGGTTATCCTTATAGCGCAACACATACGGGGTTCCCTTTGGTTTTTTTTAATTTTGACCTTGTGTGACCTTGAATGTAATGATGAATTTCGGACCCACAGTTACCAATAAACGCTGACAGTACGTACCTTTTTTTTTGATGTTGCTGATTTCAAAGTGGTATTTAAAGGTCAATCTGACATTTTAACTTACATCTCGATAATGGTGAATCTTGGGCCAAGACTTGCCAGTAAACAATTCAAATATGCCGCTTCCTTCTAATTCTGTGTTGCCTTTTTTGAGCTTGAGTGACCCTAAAAGGTCATGGAAGGACAAACTGATATATCGGCGAATATATTTTACCCCTACACGCTTTTATACATTTATAATATATATATATATATATATATATATATATATATATAAAGCATCGATATGCATTTAATTAATTTTTTGGTTCGGGCTGAAAAGAAAGTGACACTTGTCTAAGCCTCACGGCCAATCTGATGCTGTCTCCAACGCAAAATTTGCGCTCATTTAACCACCAAGTCGAAGATTTGCCTTATTTTTGCTTCATATATTTTCTGCCGTACACCTAATTGTAACGATTTTTTTCCGGAGAATATAAGTCAAGAACAATAAACAAATATCAGATATCAGATGAATGACTTGCACTTTTTTCAAGTAAGGACACATCAGAAGGCCTAACGGTGTTTAAGAGTATAGGCGAACAAGACTATCATTTCAGACAAAAACGTGTTATACGGAAAATGCCCTTGAGCTTCAACGCGAATGGGAAAAAAGATCACGAGGTGCTAAACGTTCACCCGATGTAGCGCTTTCAGTGGAGCATACATCAGTTACATCAGTATATAACATGCTTGGTCGTTAAAAAAAATGTAATGTACCAATTGTCACATTAAAAAAGTCAAAACCACCGACAAAATCTGTCAGGTGATTAAATTATACGAGTTAGTATATCAGAAGAAGATACAGAAAAAAGGACAATAACCATAACAGCGAAAAGAGAGAAAAAATGCAGGAGTGGGTATATACTCCTAGGGGCTTTGCAAACTTCAGGTTACTTCAGTGTGGAAACGCTGATTACAAAAACACAATCTATGAACTTCGCACTGTTCGGCGCATGCGTAATGGGTGGTTGTGGAGCACCAAGCAGAGGTGCAGAGAACCACTGCACTAGCAATGAGGTTATGATGTTATGAAAGCGGAATGGCTATCTTTAAAAGAAAGGAGCATGCGCATCAGGGACATCATCGAAGTAGATAGTACAACTAAAACTAGAACAGAAGATTTGGCTCAAAGCAAATATGTGTGCATTCAAAGCTTACATGAACGACAATCATGCAACACTGACTTTGTTTCATGGGCTACACACACACACACACACACACCCACACACACACACACACACACACACACAGGGACAGGGACAGGGACAGAATACCAAAATGGCAGCAACTTTCCTTGAATGTTTACTCTATAACATAGCTGGCTATCAATTAATTTTTATTTGTACACTGCAATTGAAGTGGGATTAGCAACTCCATCATTAGTGCTTGTGAAGATGTGTGGACTATCTAAACTCGTTATCAAAAGTGAAATAGGCCTACGCCTAACTGCTAGTGCTGCAGACGCCCATCAGGTGCCCTAGGTGGTATAAAGACGTCACATTTGGCTTCCGTTTAAAAGCATTTTAAAACATGCCGGTGCTTGCAAACAGGAGTCTGTCGGCAACATACCGCCCTTTGGACATGTGTCTTCACTTTTACCATATGTTTGTTTGTTTGTTTGTTTGTTTGTTTATTTATTTATTTATTTATTTATTTATTTATTTATTTATTTATTTATTTATTTATTTATTTATTTATTTATTTATTTATTTATTTTTATTGATTTATTTATTTGTTTATTTATTTATGTATTTATTTATTTATTTATTTATTTATTTATTTATTCATTCATTTATTTATTTATTTATTTATTTATTTATTTATTTATCTATTTATTTATTTATTTATTTATTATATTTATTTGCCCCCTCCCCCTCTTTTAATTTGTTTTTTAACAAACTGTAAGAAGATCCAGAATAGCACCCACCCCCTTTAAAAAAACAGGTCTTTGTAACTCCATATTTTCCACTTGTGTTCTCCCCTTTTACACATCAATGCATGACCCCATTTTCTCTGAATTTAAGATCTTCATCAAATGAACGGATTTATATTTGTTTAGGAATGTTATATGCGTTTCCAAATACGAGTTGCTTGAAAAAGCAGACCTAGGAATCTGTGCTTTTTGCAACCCGTTCAAAGCAAACAACTCAACTTTACTCGAGTTACAGTTTAAAAACATGCCCCGCCAATTTCAAAAGTGTAATATTGTTCTGCATGTGGACGCCTTGCATCATTTTGTCACATATGTTTCCATGGTACCATCATTTTGTTCCATTATGCTTCCATGTGAGCATCATTTTGCTACATATATTTCCATGGCAAATATATGTGCCGAGCTGCATCAGGAAACATGTGACTGTTTCACATTTGGTTGATTCTAAAGGTCGTACGTAGAATATCGGCATTTACGTGGTCACTGGCGAAGATAGTAAATAATCCTTTAGTGAAAACTGTACATTAAGCAGCATGCAAAAGCAGCTGGCCAGATCGAAATATTGATACATGATTAATAATATAATCTGGTAGGAATGAAAACCACCTGAAACCGCAGTTAATTCATGAATAAAGGATAAAGATGAGCCCGGTCATGTATGACGTAAATTATCTTGGTCAAATTCTTGGTATCTTCTCCTTCCGCCTTCCGGACAGTAATCACTTTCTGCATTAAATATGTCTGCTGTATCGCCAGCAATATGCAGGGTAACCATTTGAATCATCTTGGACAAGTGTAAAACAATACTGTCGTCACAGTTTTATTCAAATGTCACATTAAGTCATTCACCAAGTCCCTCAGCACGTTTGGTGTAATATATTGGCTTTTCCGGCTAATTATTTCGGACTTAATTGTACAATCATTTCCAGACAGTAAGTCAACACAAACTCTTAACGATATGCAAGTGTGACCAGAATATATATTACGGCCAGAGTATTTCTGTTCTTTAAACTAGCAAATATCATTTTGAGATATTGCTTAACTTTTCATGTCTCGTATGCTTCCTTTGTAAGCAGAATTATGTTCGTTTTGTAATACGGTCATCGTTAGCCATGGCCGGGAACCAGTGTAGAATAAATAGAGCTGACGCAAAGTAGGCTATGCGTACAGTAGGTGTGTAGATTTTAATCACCAGGGCACCTGACTTATTCTTCTTTCAGCATAGGCAGGGTACCTGACTTATTCTTCTTTCAGCAGAGGCAGGTTACCTGACTTATTCTTCTTTCAGCATGGACAGACGTTGCAACAAAACACGAATACATTTACATCAACATACCATGATGCAGGGATGGCCTCGCTCCCAGGCGCTAACATAATGCCTAGACAAAAGGAAATATTTGACAAATTTATGTTTTTCTTTACTTTTTTTGTTTACATGTTTAGCGCAAGAAAATCAATGCACGATTCTCGGTCGACTGGGTCACTCTATTGTTGTCACACAATGAACAGAACCACGTTTGGAGCAAGTATCAATTCGACTTAAATGATTTTACTGGTTCAAGCTGAAATGTGATGCTCGTCGTAGCCTCAAGGGCAGTCTGGTGCCATGGACTCTCTTCTCCGCGAATGTGTATCTATTCATCGGCTGAGGGATCTGCCTCCTTTTTTTTGTTCTTCCTGGGTCCTGTCATGTACCTTACCTGAATGACCTTTTCTAATGAACTTGCACACATGTTATGCGAGACGGTACATCAAAAGCCTTTTGAAGAACATATACACAAGGCGTTCCGAAAGTTTATATATATATATATATATATATATATATATATATATATATATATATATATATATATATATATATGTGTGTGTGTGTGTGTGTGTGTGTGTGTGTGTGTGTGTGTGTGTGTGTGTGTGTGTGTGTGTGTGTATATATATAATGGTGAAATAACCGGTTTGTGTATTTCCCGTATTTTGAATGAATGTGTCAAAAATACAAAAACCGGTTATTTCACCATTGCTTGTAGGCAAACTAAATATATTCGTAGGTTGATATGCGTACGGTTAAGATGTTTAAAAAAAATATATTCCCGACACGAAATAGCACATGTTTAGGCGAGGCATGGAATGTAAGGATTATGTCCACTCATCCGATACTAAAACCTCTCACGAACAGTATCATTTAGTTGTATATATATATATGTATGTGTGTGTGTGTGTGTTTGTGTGTGTGTGTGTGTGTGTGTGTGTGTGTGTGTGTGTGTGTGTGTGTGTGTGTGTATACAATGAAACATCAATATAACGACACTTAGATTTCCGACATATTCAATATATTTTCATGAATTTTCATGGCAAAAGGTTTATTTTCTTTGTTATTTATGTCATATATCTAATATATTCCGTTGTCCAACGTATTTCGAAGGGAACAGATGGTGTCATTTTAAGGAGTTTTCACGATAGATAGATAGATAGATAGATAGATAGATAGATAGATAGACAGACAGACAGACAGACAGACAGACAGACAGACAGACAGACAGACAGATAGATAGATAGATAGATAGATAGATAGATAGATAGACAGATAGATAGATAGATAGATAGATAGATAGATAGATAGATTTTCAGCAATAAGTGTACATATTTATGGCATGATGCAGTTTTTACCCTTTCAGGTCCTTGTCTCGGTACGAATTATATCACGGGACCTCGCCAAAGTCTACAAGGCATGCCTCTTTGCCATACAAGGCTAATGACACCGTAAGTTAACATGGACATTGATCAACAATATGACACCAACAATATGCCTATGGTAGAACCGATTGTGAGACAGAATCAAAGAAGTGATATTTTGGTAAAGTGTTGGATGTTTTATAGAGCCGCTGAATATTTGGGTCAATTTTTGTGACTATATATTGGGCTAACGCATGATTCAGACTTTTAGACTTGACGTCAAGATCACATTATGTAGCCGCTAACTAAGGTTTGCGCCAATTTGTTCACAATACCCGAATATATCAGGTAAATCTCTCCAGTTTGAATTTTTTGCGTTCTGTCGCTGCACTTGGTCTGACTGTCACACTACAGGACGTTGGTCAAAATGCGCATACGTAACTGCAATGAACTGTCCGGAATTTTCGTTGTAATAAGGTACGACGTGCCTTCCGATCGAAGCACACACCGTGGTTGATAATTCCATCAGTTAAAAATGTACAACCAGTAAACAGAGTTATCAGACATTCTGCTGCAGAAGACATTTGCGAAAGTTGTATGAAGCGTATACCTGTTTTGGTCCCAATAAAGCACCTCATATTGAAAATGTATCTTACAGCTGGAATGCGTTTTGATTCTGCACGGGATTCTTCGACATTTCAATGCATGATATTTTTTCATCAACTTTTTACGTACACTAAAGCGGTTCACTGTTTTTTTTATGTTTAAGCCATACTGTATTATTACACGAATTGTGCGAAAAGAGTACACCTTCAGGCAACCAGACTGAACACAGTGTCGAGAAGAAGTGAACAGCGGGCTTGTGGTGTAGTACCATGCATATACCGAAACAAATTAGGTCCAACCCCCACCTTTAAAAAAAAATCGCATCAAATTCCGTTTCTTATGCACGTACAGGTATAAAATAAGAATAAACCTTTCGTAAGAAAGACATGCATGCATCCAAGGCTGGTGTAATTAATGACCAAACTTGGAAATTCACGTCGACTGTCTGCAGCGGGCGGCGTCAAATTACAACGTCCACACGAAATTCGTAATGAAAACATGGGAGGCACTATGCTTGAAGACGTACAATGGTAGTGTAAATATGCTTCTTAATAAATATATTCATGACATACCGGTAATTAGGTAACAAATGATGCAAGGGAGCAACGCAACTAACAAGGCCTTCACTCACTGCACAGTTTTATCGACCATGCATGTAAAGATACCTAAAGAATGAGAGAAAAATAAAATGGGTATTGAATGTTAGTAAAAGGCTAAAAAATAGGGGAGATATACCTTATTAACAGAAGGAAAACTAAAGTCCGATCATTTATTTGAACATCCTGTTTCTGAAGCAGGCAAGTGTGCATTTATTCGAAAATGCAATGGGGTATAGGGAAATCGATTTTGTTTTCTTTTGCTTTGATAGACCACAGCGAGAAGTGTAGAAAAGTTTCTTTCGATGCGGTGAAACTGTGATGGTGACTATGGCTTAGTATCTATTTGCAAGCGTGAGCCTGGATCCACAATCAACTGATGTGGAAGCTATGCATTTTGTGAAGCACAATAAGTCTTTCTTCAGTACTGCTCTATTTTGAAGTAATCTCTATGATCGCAGGTCGCTTAACATGTGTGTGACTAGAGGTCTGTAGTAATTATTGACGGGCAATCTGGATATTTTTTTTTGTTCGGACAATATCAATTGGCTATGCTCCTTGATTTCGACGCAAGGCCTTGAGTCACACGTGGAGAGCAGTATTCCACCGTAGACCTGACCAAGCCTATGTATTTGTTTTTCCTTTGATGCATTTTATTCTACTTTTATTTTCATCTGAGAAGTCTAAACGTGCTATTTGCTTTTTGTTGTGGTTTTTGAGATGGAGATATTCCTTGTGAGGTCCTTAACTATGTAAGCAAAATATTTGGTGCCATGCAAAACTGTTTTGTTTTAGTTTCAGATTAATCATAACATGTTACATTTTACGCAGTATAATTCCATGGTATTTCTTGTGCGCATTTGTCGATATTATGTACCAGGTTTCTGTAGCTGCGGAGGTCTGTTAGGTTGAATAAAGCAGTTGGATTTGGGCTTGAACATTATCGGTGGGGCTGAGTCGTTGATATATATGAGAAATAGGGCAAGTGAAATGACAGATCCTTCGGGAGCGGTTGCTAAGACTGGGATCTAGATGAGCGTTCGCCTCCAAATACTACCAATTGCTTCCTGTTGGAAATTCTTTGCTCGAAAGAAGGGTTTTCACTTTGTCCGAAGCTTTCGAGGACGCCACGATAATAAATCGCACCACTTTCTACTCTCAATATTTTCCGTTCTTTCCGTACTGAATTCATTTTTAGTGATGTATTGCCCGTGCTTCAGATGGCAAAAAAGGAAAAGAACGAAAGAAAGAAAGAAAGAAAGAAAGAAAGAAAGAAAGAAAGAAAGAAAGAAAGAAAGAAAGAAAGAAAGAAAGAAAGAAAGAAAGAAAGAAAGAAAGAAAGAAAGAAAGAAAATCTTAGTCCAGAAGAGGTTGGCTTACTTTCGGTTCATCCTTGAAATGCAAATGCAACGGCGATGTTTATCTGGCTCTTAACATACGTGCTTTCTGCATTTTTCCACTTCCCAGTAGCAAATCCATAGATTGCTTGCGATTACTTAATCATCATTTTGTTACGTTAGTAACGGTGTACAGAACCATGTCTGTGCTCTTGTGAATATGATGAAGATGGTGAACTGCCCTGAAGACATGTTCCAGTTGAAAATGGGATGTCTGGTTTAATTACACCAATCATATTTCATCATTTGGGTTCTTTGTTTAGTGGTGACTGACAATTCGCGTTGATAAAACGCAATGGTCTCCTATTGACTTCCGTTGTGTGTGACCTGTGTTAGGCGGTAGAGGTAAGGTGATTTTCTTGTGCATACGGAAGACTAACTTATTCGATTTCTGATGGTACTTGCTTTGGATGTATCGAAAAAGATCGGGTTCAACTCTTTTACCCCAATATGGAAAAAGTCCATATGCCAGGAATTAACGTAAGAATCTTTAATTCGTATTTTTTGCAAACCGACCACCCATTCAAGTGCCAGCGTACATACACTCGCAGACACCATAAGGTAGCATTCCAGTGGACCCGGGCAACAGTTTTATTCGGCAAACTTTATGTTCGTTGCCGTTGACTCAGTAAAATTTTGACACTGATAGAGTTAGGAAACTATCAAGGTGTCTCAAGGAGTCATATGTGTCTGCGATCAGCAGAGAAAGTGATATGGTGGTACTGCAGTTTGAGTACTCATACTTAATTCATAATGCATTAACCAGTTACACAAGCAGGAGCAGCAGTGCCGCAGCAGTGCCGCAGCAGTGCCGCATCTGCTGCAAAGTTCAGACCCAAAACAAAAGCACAGCTCAATCTCTCGTAAGTCATTTTTTTTCAGAATATGTCGTCAAACGATTTACCGTATCTATGTCAAGGATGGAGATAAAAAAGAGGTGACACTACACAACACAGACACAGCTACTTACACGTGGAATGAGCATCGACTTGAGAAATTGTTGGTGGGACCATAGGGGTGACAGAAATGTATAGTATGCAGTCATGGAGATCACGGTAACTTTCCATTTGTCCTTTATAAGGATTATGCGAATGTCCTTTTTTTCATGCTTTTTTTTTCTTTGCTTAGCATAAAATGATATAATTTATCATACCCAATGTAGTCAATATATTAAAGGTTCTATTACACTGCTTCAATCAGAGAAAGGCCTATTTGTCGGCAAAAAGATATCTTCTATGACACTTATAATATGTTGCTGTCAATGGTCCAAATTGAGGCAGGTCTTGGAAATAAAAGATTATAATTGTGAAATGGTAATAAATGTGACAGCTGGGGTCACTAACGCATTAAATGTGGCAAAGCCTTCAAGATACTTGATAGGCAAAGTCCATTCCATCGCAATTAGGCCATTAATTTAACAATAGGTGTTTACCACCGAGATTTCACGTTCCAATTACAGATTTGCAGCTGTCAGCAACAGGGCTTATATTTCTGACACACCGAACCACACAAACGGTACAACTTACATCACAGCCACAGGGTTGCCCAACGTCCAAAGCCTTGGTCTGACAGGGAACGTTCATTGGGTACAATTGAAATGCGTAAATGCTGAAATATCGTCTAAATTGCTTTAGGTGAAAGTGTCCAACCAACTTAATTTCAAAGGTTTTCGTTATGTGAGTGGGCATATTCAACGAAATGAAAGAGAAAGTTATAAATCTGAGTTAATGCTAATTAGATATACATCCGTACTTTATATGTTGAATGTATCCAAAGTCGTTCTACATAGAGGTGTCAGTATTGCTTTAGTTCATATGTTTGTACTAAAGTGCATGCAATGAAATAAAAGTGAATGTTACCGAATCTGAAGTTATGCTATTTAGGGAGAATATTTAAACGTTTGAATATTTGGAAGGAGGCAGTCGATGGGGTTGTAAGGGTTGGGCTTAAGGTATATTTGATTGCCACGGGACTGAAGTTTTAATATTATAACTTAAACAATAATCAAGGCACGCAGACGAATTTTCAGATCATATTTTTTTTCTTTTTTGAGTAATTTAGATCGGTTTTGTATGTGCATACGACCAGTGAGGTGCAGTCGGGGGTTGGGGGCGAAGGAGCTAGCTGTAGTAGTGGGTTGTAGTATTCGAAGTCAACACATGGGTCTGTTGTGCTTGTGCCCAAGACATTTCCTTTGGTAGTTCTATATTTTAAAGTTCATATAAACAGGAGGCTACAAGGCCTCTAAAAAAGTAAGCAGTAAAACATCTATATGTTGCTCTAACTGGTGACCCATTTACTTACACAGGATATCGTTTATGATTGGCACCATATTCTTGTTACTGTATTCACATCCCGAGCAACTTCCAGCAGACTATATTTCGAGAACTATAACGCATCTGCCTTGGAAATTGTGGAACGAACTTGAACAATTTTGACAAGATAAATACACGAAATATAATTGTCACCAAAACAGTTGGACTACGAGAATATTTGATTTTTCAATTTATAGTAATAATAATGATAATGATAATGATAATGATAATGATAATGATAATGATAATGATAATAATAATAATAATTAGGTCCGGCAGTCATGCTATGATTGTAAACAAAATCCCCCATAGGATCGAAATGTCTTCTTTCTTTCCAAACAGTTTTTTTGCTTTGGTTGCTTTAGTGCCCACCAAATGTAGCATTCATTCATGACTGCCAACAACTGATTGTTTCTATTTTCAGTTCGCCTGCACGCTGCATGCTATGAATGAGTTCTCATCCACTTAATTGGATCTTCTCCGATTCATTGTCCACTTATTTGTTGTTCAATTTGGAACAAGAATAGGGTGTTTGATTATTTAATTGTATGGAACAGACGCACATGTTGTCCTACTTCCTTTGCGACTCTTTAGAGCAAGAAATAAAGCTTAGCAAGTATGTAATTCTCAGAAGAAACAAACTGATAACTTATTGCAGTAGGGATGGAAAATACACACCAAATTAAACATATTATATCCTCAGGGTATATATATATATATAAAGGTTTCGAAGCTTACTTTCAACATATTTTATTGCAAATAACGTGACCAAGGAGCCTGCGTTGCGTGATGACGTTGCTGATAATTATAATTTCTGTGACCACAAACAATTAAATTTGTATAGATATACAATGTACAAAACATGGAAGAATACATAATGAGACATATTTTGAAGTAAAGGACACAACCTGGCACACACACACTCACTCACAAACACACACTCACACACACGCACGCACGCACGCACACACGCATACATCTATATATATATATATATATATATATATATATATATATATATATATATATATATATATATATATATATATATATATATATATATTCTGCATTAGTCTATAAGTAGCCAATCAGCTGTCTCTTTTTGTACCACGTGCCTGGCCTCTAAATGTTATATTGGATCGTTATATTGGACAGCTCGAGGGAATTCCCGTGCGCGCGTGACGTCATCTCGCAAATGACGTTCACTGGGGCTTTTCCCTAGCTTCAGGCAAAAGGTGTAGAATTTCAATGGGAAATAAATTTTGTGATTTAACTATAGAGTGTTTCAGACTTCTATATTTATACAAGGTAAATCATACAAATTGCAAAATATAACAGATGTTGCATGGCAGGTCGTCCAATATGAAGTTTACGGGACTCTGAAACGTTATATTGGGTTCGGCTTCGCCTCACCCAATATTACGTGTCATTGTCCCGTAAACTTCATATTGGACTCCCTGCCATCCAATATCTGTATAATATATATATATATATATATATATATATATATATATATATATATATATATATATATATATATATACATATATTAAAAAGGAAAGCAAATTTCGAAGCGACAGGCGATACAAACTAACAACAAAATCTCCAAATTAAAGTGGAATCCAAACTATCAGAAACTGAAACACACAACCCAGCCTCCAAATCACCAGTGACGGTTTGGAACAATTCTTACCTAACATAATTACCTGACCGGCACTTTGATACCCTGGTTTTCTCCTTCAGGGCCATATTTGAGTCAATATCTTTCCTCCGCGCACTTTGGGCGTATTGTTGTGCGCAAAGTGTGCAAGGGATAGCTGTTTATCCCATTGTATGTATGATCTCCGCAACTGTAGGCATACTGGTTCTTGATAGAAGGGTCGTTCGCAAAGGATGTAGATCGAGCATCGATATGTGCATGCAATAAGTGATACGTCAAGTCAGAGCATATCGACTGTTTTTCTAAATTGGCAATTGGAGAGTTTTAAAAAAGCGAAAAGAATCAGCAGGCGTCCCGCATAAATGCCACCAGTCACCGACTGGGGGGCTCCGTCAGGGCAGAAGTGGGAAAATCGTCGTGATGAATCCTGTAAAGGATCAACGCGGAAGCCAGCGTGGGCTTGACCGGGGGCAATGCAGCGACTGCAAGGTCTGATAAATGTTTCTGTAGTGGAGCATACATGGAACATTTTGCAAAGAAAAGAAACAGGATCTGATCTGAGACGATCGTGGAGGGTAGATGTATGAAGCGAGCCAGGCAAGGCAGAACGATGACCCCTATCCTTTGTCAATGACGGATATTCATTTAGTAATATATTTTAGCTTATTCCAAATCGTCAAGGTTTCGTTTATACTGCCTATATCTTTTATACCATACACCAAACTCGTCATTCCCTTAGTTTCCATGTTTTGAAGTCATTCTTGAGAAAAGTATAAATGTTCGAAGAATTGTTATACAGGTTTGGAAATTTATCTTTAAATTCAGGAAAAATAGCCTATAATGACGTGATTTTAATAAAAATCCTATTTAAATGCATATGACATTTATTGCAGTTTTGGTTTGGGGCTATCAAAAGACTTTATCTTTGGAATTAAGGAATTCCAAATCAATTTTTACGCTTTTTGAACTTTAATGTAGCAAAGAATAAAGCTTGAATAAAATATATACATGTAACTTCACTAAGCTTCCATTTGTCGATTCCTTAACATTATCCTGCGTTATCCAGTAATCACCAGAGGCAGTCCGTAATCCTGGGTCACTTAGACAGTTGTAGTGTAAACCAATCTCTGTTATGGCTATTGTACAATGCATATGATCAACATCTCAGGATTACGGCTTTATCTTAGTTTGATCCAGATTTTATCCAGCTTAAAAGAAAACGTATTGGATTAAACTATGATTAATTTTATCTATTAATAGAATTAAAATTTTGAAAAGAGAATTAGTATTGTAGTCCAGAACACAGATTGTTTATTCGTGGAAATGTTTATATATCTGAACAAGGATTAAGTAGTTCAGGATCAAAGGTCACTAATTTAATTTTAGCATCAAAATCATCAGATCAAATTCTTCGTGAATACAGACACGGGAAAATGGTTTCCAGCAAAACATGTTTTGGAAGGCAGGTGCTATATGGTTTGCGTCACATTCAACTAGAGTAAAGGTTTACAGCCACTGAACAATAAAGACAGGTCAACACCAAAGCAGTAGGGTAGATTCTACGTTCTTTGTGAAGTAATTTTGATCAGCTTAAATTGGCGATGTGAAAAATACAGCTATCACGGTTAAATGTACTTTGGCAAATACAGAAATCATAGCTCTCATGTTACAAGATCTCCAGAGGAATTAAAGGAAACAAGACTAATATGTCTGAAGATATTTTGCCAAATATAGACAATACAAATTTCATAGTTTACGGTCCTTTCCCCCCCCCCCCCAAAAAGTCATGATTAAAAATAACTGGACAAATTAAGGAAATAAAATCGTTGCAGTTAAATTAAGAAATGTCAAAGTTAAAGATGTGTATGTAAACCGAAAAACACAGATCATCATAAAAAAGTACAGATACAAGCGGACTTAATCGAATAGTTTACGGTGTCATAGCAAATAATGGTAGGTTTAATCTGCACATTTTAAAGCCAAAGTGAACCCTTAAATATGTGTTTTATGTAATTGAAATTCTAAATCTCGTAATGTTAGTACGAATAAAAGTACATTTGACAAAATATATAGCGCGTGTAAGTAAGTACATTTGAGTCATTGGTTCTTGGCTTCAGCGCTGTGCCAAGAAGGCTCCATATATTTTAAGCAAAATACAAAACACATATTGTAGTTACATCGATGAAAATTTCTCTTTAATTCAAGACCCTGGCATGATCAGAAAATTACTGAAATGTTAGTATCTAACATAAAATCCAGGTTTATTCACACGGAACACTCTGAAAATCAGCTGTTCAGCTGACAATTCCCATTCCCGAGTTTATATTTGCCTTGGATCAAATGTACAAGCACAATATAGTATCAGCCATAACGGAATATAAAATCAGACGTAAAAGAACCAATTATAATGAAATATAGCATCCACATATTGCACAGTGACACCTAACACAATGGAATATTTCAGCAGTTATAATATATCATCAAGCACGAAGGTGTCAAGTTTTCAGAGATTCACCCCACCCCCTTATTTATATTACGGGGGGATTCTTGTTTGTATATATCCTACTTTTGCACTAATTATGGACACAAAACTAAATCATGTCTTAAAGATAGTCAAGGTGGTGCATAAAACACAGAAAATTTGAAGAAACATGTACATCGTTAGGCCAGGCTGTCAGCCTTGTTATGTCAAAAGCGGCATCCTTACTGCAGCTATTGTTCCGTGGAGTAATGTTGCCCATTTATTGCGAACAAAGTCCCGCAATTTGTATCCAGAGGCAAGACCCGAATCCTTGCAACAAGGTCTTTAGTTTAAGTGCCAATGTGTCTTTCCGTAAATAAATAAGGCTAATAATGATGTATGTGCTAATTTAAATTGTACATGTGGAAAGTTGGGGAAGAAAATTAGAAGCAAAGGAGCATTGCTCATGTATCTTAGACCAATTTGTTGCTCAATCCGATTCTAAAAGGCTTATAATGACATAATGTGGTAATTGAACCAAACATTCTACGCAAATGGCCTAATTCTGACTGGTAACAAATTATATTACCAATTAATTCTGCAAACCTATTCTGAACATATGGCCTAATTCTGAAAAAAAAATAATAAGGATATATATTGTCATAATACGGAATGTTCTACGCGCGTGAAGTTGGGTTTCTTTTATAGAACCTACCTAAGTCAGGTGATTTAGGCAAAAAGTGTGTAAATCTTTACCACAAAAACAGAAAGTGTTTTCACTACGATATTAAACAGCTCATCTTTGTGGGTCAAGATGAATGTCCAAACGTACAGTTCATAAGCAGGTCTATAAGTTAAATATGAAAAAGGTCCGGGACACTTCCTAACTGACCATTTGGGTATGTGTTGCTCCCAATGGGAACTTTTCTATTGACGTTTCGCTACCAAATATATCCAAAGTTTTGAAGTAAATGCCTTAAACAAGATACATGTAGACCTTAGATAGTCAAACATTGCGTTAGTTTTCACTTCTCAACGTCAAGGTTTTGTTCCAAAGAGCAATTTCACAATTACCATTTTATTCACCGTTTTCTTTAAAACTAACCAATTAATGTTCTATTATGTGGCAAAAAGAACCCTAGTAAGGGCTGGTCTTCGAAGGGTTCAAGCTGAGAGAGAGAGAGAGAGAGAGAGAGAGAGAGAGAGAGAGAGAGAGAGAGAGAGAGAGAGAGAGAGAGAGAGAGAGAGAGAGAGATAGAGAGAGAGAGAGAGAGAGAGAGAGAAGAGAGAGAGAGAGAGAGAGAGAGAGAGAGAGAGAGACTATTTTTTCAATTTTCTCTTTAATGTTTTTGTTCATCAGCACACGACTTTTTACTTCAACTTTATTTGATATATGCCATGGTTAAACCAATACACATAGTACTTATAAGTACTTCTCAAGATCAACTTTATATACATCACCAAGGCTGTCTTGGCGTTTTGAATGGAAAGGGTCAAGTCCAAGTTATAGCGCAAGATGAAATATAACTGGCATTGTAGTGACAAGTATAATCAAAGCAAGTCAAACTATCGCGACGTTTTCTTGCCTAAATATCCATGCATGGAGGAAATTGGAATTAGTTGTACCACTGTTATAATCCCTGGGTGACATTGGTCTGCTTAAAATGTAATTGGGCTTCTGTCATTCTTCCTAATTATATTGAAATTACCGGCTCGAACATACATTTGGCGAAAAGGGAACTGTCAACAATCAGGGCAGAATCCATCTGGTACCAGAAACCCCTGCCTCATCTGCTCCATTGGGAGGTATTGGCTTATTATCATTTCAGATTTCAAGCTCAACAAAAAAAAATAATAAATGAAAAAAAAGAAAAAGAATAAAGAAAAAAAAAACCGCAGAGATTGCCAGGAGCTAATTGTTTAGGCACACCGCAAAACACAGGCATTTGAGACGTGATGCTTTGATCCGACAACGCAAATGACCACGACGATTTCAAGGACAAAGAGCTGAGACCATGCAATGGTGAATAATAACTGGAAGCATCAAAGAGCACTATCCAAAAACACTTTTTTGGCCAATTGTTATGAATTCCTGTGGCTCATGAAAGAAAGTACTTCAGCGCCGCTTTTACCCAGATCGTTTAATTTGTTACTTTTAAGGCTGATACCCACACAAATTAACACACGCGTTTAAATAACGAACATGTCTTGACAACTGCATCTTTTTAAAGGAATAGTCTCAACTCTTTGCAGATACACATGTTTTTTTATACTTCCCTACTGTCTAAGTTCTGTGTGCTGTACAAGGGCGATCACATGTATCCAATTGCGACGCTCCCTACGGTAATCTATTTTTTTATTGAAGATTTGAGCGTGTGTTCTAACACTAGTCAATGCTTGAAGTTTGATTCATTATTTTGCTTCGCCACTTTTTGAACTTCAATATGTCTGAATTGACAGCTGAAACATTTTTTGAATATCCGTCAGTGTGACAAAGAAATATTGATTATGTAACTTTAGCGATAAAATAAGTTCTATGTAGACATCAATAAGAATGGGTGCCAAGGGGTAGAATTAATAGAATGAACAGTTATTTGTGTATATTTGTCGCATGTACATATAGAATTTCCAGGAATATTCGCAAAACAGAAAGTAAACAAACACCGACTTATTGATCCTATTGGCATTTCGAGGAGAGTATGTGAATACATCGTCGGCTCAAACAGAATAGCAGAATGCTATCGACAGCTGTGCTTTAACTGACAAAACAGCAGTCCCGTTGCTGGCAAATTATGTATCTATTTACTCATTTTCATATGTATGTATGTATGTATGTATGTATGTATGTATGTATGTATGTATGTATGTATGTATGTGTATGTAATACATTTTGAGCTAGGATTAACTAAAGTGGGTTTTATTTTTGGTGTCTTACCTGTCCTTAAATAAAGCTTTAAATGAGAATTCTAAGATGTCTAAGTTTACTTATGATATGTTTGAATCGCATATACGGAACCCGAACGGTGCCCGGTTCGGGATCGGTAATGTGCACCGAGCACGGAGTACCCGGTTCGGTTTCAAAATACATGTTCGATCTGGCTCTGGTATGTATGTATGTATGTATGTATGTATGTATGTATGTATGTATGTATGCATGTATGTATATATATATATATATATATATATATATATATATATATATATATATATATATATATATATATATATATATATATATATATATATATATATATAATTCATTTGTTGGATTATTGACTTTTTCATTCTTTCTTATCTCCATACGCGTTCCCTCAACTATTTTCCTGATTGATTTTTCTCATTTACTTGCCCTTTTGGGAGGGGGGGTATTTTCTTCAGTTATTCTTTTTAATTAACCCGTCTGTAGATCTAAATAAAGATCAAATCAATATCTTAAGTGTTATTTTCTTTGCCTGTTATCGGTACCTTTCAAAGGGCATTATTTCGTTCAGTTGCATGTCAGGGTACCAATATATGTACCTGACATGTAGCTGTGTCATCAAAGATGCTAATATGGTTCCTCAAACAATAGCCACCAATACCGTCTAAAAGATTTCCGTCCTAATTAAATATATGATTTTTTACATCATCCTCATTAGTGTTGAGGTCTTGTGGCAACATTTGAAGGAGCTGAAATATGCATGTTATTTTCTGATGGGTGTTAAGCGCCTACTCCAGGTGGGTTTATATTTTGCAAGTTTGTTGTTGCTGTAGGATGTGTAGTAATTTCCCAGCTGTTAACAAATGCAAGTATACGCTACAGGCTTCCATGAAACATGATCTTAAGCTGTCCATTTTCAACACATGAAGTAGAACATCTTCCACGAGACGTGTAAGAGTTCACCAAGGGACACTGACATTGTTTCGTGTTTCGATTATTTACAGCATGGCACCGAAGGACACCGCCTTTATTTGCAGACTAATATTTGTTTTAACTAATGCAAGAAACTACACCCGCTCCAACCCACCCACCCATAAAATCCTGGGCATCAAAACATTGAAATACTGAATTTGTAGCACAATTTTTATATCAGAACCAGTCAGCTGTATATGTTACCGTACATCTTTTTTTTTCTTTTTTTTTTCAGGTATAATCGCTTTTTCAGAAAGATTATTGTTGCAAGTTTGTTCTTTCGTATATTTGTTCTTTAGCATTGGCAGCACGTCATGCGTGTATTTTTAGTGTGATATCGGCAGCAGATCTTGTGTTTATGTGTGGTATGATCTCGTAGCATACCATAGGTGTACTTGTCATGTGATTTCTGAAGCATATTATGCATATATTTGGCGTATGATCTCGGCGGCATATCATTCGTGCACTTTGAGTGTGATCACGATAAACTATCTTCTGTATATTTCTTCTGGGATCTCGGGAGCATCGTATTCGTGTATTTGTCGTAAGATTTCCGCAGAATGTCCTGTGTGTATTTTATGTGGGAACTCTGCACATAATCTGGTGTGTTTTTGCCGCGTAATATCGCCAAAATACATGTATAATGTGCGTATTAGCTGTATGATGTAGGCTGCAAATATCATCTGCTTCACGTCCATTGGGAGTATGATTTCGGCAACATTAATGGATATTTCTCCCCCCAAAATCATGTCCACATAGCATGATTTGTGAAGGCAATAACACGGTTACTTGTATGTTTTTATGTCAAAATGAATAACAAACCAATCTTTGCTTAACGCGTCGATGTGTCTGATTCCTTGTAACCCATGAAGATATTGCTATTTGTAGTTTCATCTTGTCATACCACGGCCGAGTTTACTGCCACCACGACACAAGTAATTTCTGTGAGAAACACAAAATTCCAAACAACAAGCAGTATAATATCGACCATTGTCATCAAGGCTGTCCCTTTGATCCTTGCCGCTTGATTAATATCTGAATCAAAGTCAGACATATAAAAGTATCATCTGTACAATTTTAATAATCCTGACTTATCATCTAAGAACAACGATATCACAATAGTACTTAATATAAAAATATACGGTATAATTGCACTATTATCAGGCGCAAATCCAGGGGGAGGGGTGTTTCGGCTGCTCGAGATCCCCCCCCCCCCAGCAATTTAAACTGTTGGTGTTTGTAACTATAGTATTTTCTTCGGAGAATGGCCCAGAATGTACTTATTTGCATGCCCAAATTAATTTTTCCCGTGGGGACGGGGGGGGGGGGCGGCATGTCTCCAGGGCCTCTATTGCAGCTTCGCTTGCTTCACTTGCTTCGCTTGCTTCCCTCTCTGCGGACGGTCGCAAAGTCACCACATGGTTCTCAAGTGCAGGACTTACCCCCCACCCTTTAATGATCACAAAAAAAAAAAAAAGAAGCAAACAAAAACTGGATCGCCCCGTGGTTATGGCAATCACCGTGACGCGGTTGCAAATGGAGGGTTTGCAGGGGAGAATTCCAATGTGTGATCTACTTATAACAGTCTATCCTTCCTTCAATCTCTGTCCATCTATTTACCCACCAACATGTACCTGCCTGTCTGTTTGTCTGTCTGTCTATCTATCTATCTATCTATCTATCTATCTATCTATCTATCTATCTATCTATCTATCTATCTATCTATCTATCTATCTATCTATCTATCTATCTATCTATCTATCTATCTATCTTCTGTCTGTCTATCTATCTATCTATCTATCTATCCATCCATTCATCCATCCAACCATACATCCGTCCATCTACCCACCCATCCACCCATCCATCAATCCATCCATCCATGTATTTTTGTTTCTATCGATTTGCTTATCTACTTATCAATCTATTAATATATCTGCTTGTTTACTGATTCAATGATTTAGTATTTTTACCCCCCCCCCCCGCCCCGCATAGAAGGCGCGGCATATAGCTTTGTTCATTTCGGTCGGTCAGTAGAGAGACTGTGGTTTCCGCACCATTGCTGAAGAAGTTTTTAAGATAGGACTTTGATACTGCCCAGGTATATACTCCTATATAAGGGCTAGGTGATGTATGAAGGCGGTTGATCTTTACCCTGTTTCCAAGGTCACGGAGGTACTCTAGTAAGTTTTGGTTTCCGCGCGATATATATATATATATATATATATATATATATATATATATATATATATATATATATATATATATATATATATATATTTGTTTATTTATGATAGGACGTGTATATGGCACAGGATTGTAGTCCTTATTCAGGGCTGGGTAGTTCGAAGATGGGTGACCTTGACCTAAATTCAAAGGTCACATCGCCACTTTAGTGAACTTGGTTTCTGCATTATAACTCAACATTTAAGTTATGACTTCAATATTGCACGTGATAAAAGTCCTGAATTAGGGCTTGACTACCTAAGGAGACGGATTACCTTGACCAAGTTCCCAAGTTCACCACCCAGAGAACTATCAGTGAACTTGGTTTTCGAATCATAACTAAGGACGTTTTCTAGAGCTTCCATATTGCACAGGAGTATCGTGTTTCATAATTGCTAGGTCAGGATTTGAAGTGGGTGACCTTGAGTCAATTTTCAAGGTAACAAAGCCACATTACTGAATTTGGTTCTTTTTAATAACTGCAGATTTTTTTTCAGCCAGAGCTTTTGCTTCTTAGATGTTGATGGCCTTCTGTTAGGGCTAGATAAGCTTCAAAATGGGTGACCTTGGCCTAATTTCCAAAGTCACAAGGTCACTTTAATGAATACGGTTTCTGCATTTACACTCCTAGGTATCATTCCGTGCTATCAACAGGGCAATGAGGGTGAACATAATGACGATAGGGGGCATCTATGTTTTACAAACATGTCTGCTTTTATCTGTTTGGTTATTGTTTCTTTGTTTGTTAATACATTTGTTTATGCATTCAACCTTTGGTTGGCTCATTTATTACTTACATACCCGCTTATATATGCTTACTGTTTACTGGCTAATAAAGATGCAATGTAACATAACTGAGTCTACAAGGTGACAAAATTAGCCATGGCTAGTTTACATTTTGAACTTGTGTTAATAGAGACCAAAGGCCGAAGTCAACCGCAACATAAATTCACTGCCGTTTTTTGCCCTATGGTCGATGATTTTCTTCTGAAATCGGTAATTATTGTGTTCACACACACACACACACACACACACACACACACACACACACACACACACATATATATATATATATATATATATATATATATATATATATATATATATATATATATATATATATATATATATATATATATATATAGGGGTTGTATGGGTGTATGTGTGTGTGTTGGTCGGTTGACTAACTGATTGTTTAACTTGTAAAATGGAGATATGCTGCAGGTGGTAGAGGTGTATAAAAAGTGAGTACCATGAATCCATTGCAAATCTACTACAGTTGAGCTACATCACTACTTGAAGAATCACAAGCAGAACTGGTAAACGTAAATCACAATCATTCAGGCGCACAATTCCATTATCTTGACTTAAATGACTGCGTTAAAGACGCGAATCAAAATGACTCGGGCAAAATATATGGACAGATAGGTGCTAATTCGTGGAAGCATTGCAGTGGATGGAGATGAAGAGTTTTGGGATGCACAGAATGCACTTGGCTGTAGAGCGGGTGCTTGGACTGGTAAATTCACTGCATGGCAGTTTTTAATCGATACCGAGTTGAGTTTGGTTATGTATTGCACCAGAGATGAAAAAGAAATGTGGTGCCAGCTATAATCACGGTGGCGAAGTATAAGAAATCACATCTGGGGATATTCACAATCAGTGAACGTGAAAGAAGCCCGCGAAATATGTTTGTTCTATCTGCGTTAAATTTCAAAGTGAGGGTGTTGATGTATAAACTAATGAGCACTCGAATTAATCGTATTGTCTGGCAAGTCACTGATTTTTGCGACTCATAGAAGAATCTGTAAAATATAAGAGGACCACTGGCGAAATCCTGGGATTCAAAGTGATTGGTCGAGGCCCTGACAAAGGACCAATTGTACTCCTCAAATTCGTTGTTTTCGATTATATAGTTATGATTTGAACCATTGAAAACTCCTGCCTTAAAATTCAGGACCGGACTGTGAGTAAAATAGTCTAAACAGTCTCGTGGTCTAGGGCGTAGAATGCTTTTTGCACATCTGTTAAAATGGCATATGTAATCTGTCTGTTATTCATATTGCGTAAAATGTGATCATAATATAAAGGTCATCAAAGACAATAGAGCTAGAGTGCCAGGGCCTAAACCTTGATCAACAAAGACACTGGAGGTAGAGTGTCAGTGCCTAAATCTAGGTCAACAAAGAGAGTGGAAGTAGTGCCCCAATGCCGAAACCAAGTTTAACAGTCAATGGAGGTAGAGTGCCAGTGGCTAAACCTAGGTCAGGAAAGACAGTGGAGGTAGAGTGCTAGTGGCTTAACCTAGGTCAGCAAAGGCAGTGGAGGTAGAGTGCCAGTGCCTAAACCAGCATAGGAGTCGGTTAACAGCTGTCTATATTACAAAAATATGCAGATTATGATGCACTTTTTCGTAGTTTGCTTGCTTGTTTGTTTGTTTGATACGAAGAAAAGGAAAGTATAGAGACTGAAAGAAAGAAAGAAAAAAGAAAGAAAGAATGAAAGAAAGAAAGAAAGAAAGAAAGAAAGAACGAAAGAAGGAAAGAAAGAAAGAGAGACAGAGAGAAAGAAAGAAAGAAAGAAAGAAGAAAGAAAGAAAGAAAGAAAGAAAGAAAGAAAGAAAGAAAGAAAGAAAGAAAGAAAGAAAGAAAGAAAGAAAGAAAGAAATGTCAACACAGACATCAATTATCTGGCGCTGTTGTGGCAGAAGTGAGGCCTCCCTCCTAATGTCTATATGTTGGCTTAGTGATCTTTTGGTTCAACATACAGTGATATGAAATGAGACGATTGTAATAAGTATAAATCGTTACGTGTACGCTGAGTAAATCCGTCTTTACAGAACATCGTGTGCACAACGTAGTCAATAAAAGTTGATTTCACGCACCCGGTACGTAAATGAAACTCTGCCGTTTGGAAGTATGGATGGTTTAATTTGTGTGGATATAGACTGATTGGAGAAAGATCTAACTCTTGGTCCACCAAGAAGGATATATTACTGTGGTATTTGTTGCAGATATTGAGAAGTAGAAACAAGGAATGGTCCAGTCATATTCTGCTGTTGCTTCATTGTCTTGATTTTTTTTTTTTGATTTTTTTCCCCCACCATATTATCTGTTTAATGCCACTTACGTTATTCGAGTTGCTCCATTTACATATAATGTAAGCTCCATTCAGCAGAGATTCATATTATGGAATTTTTGCATTGGTTTGTCGTTACTTTAAAACACATATTAAATCTGAAAAATGCGTGAAGAAATGTTTTATATGACTAATGAAATTTGCATTTCATTTTTGCATTTCATCAAATGAAGAACAAAATTATGACATCACATTGGAATAAAAGCGCAGAGGAAGATAACTGATAAGGAGAGATACATTCCCTTCATGAGGTATGCTGAATTTTGTCTGATCATGGAAAGAAATAGCCATTCCATTGCAGGTGCTCACAGTATCAGGAATTTTTCCGCTTAAGTCGGATTATATTTAGCTGTAAAAGAAGAGATCCTTCCATGTACAATGTGCAGGGTGTATGCTGATTGACAGGATCATACAGTTTCATCAATATCGTTTCACCGGGAATGGCACTGTGTATACGTTAATGTATGTTACTCCGTGGAAGTTTTCACTCAACAAATACCGGATTAACAGAAATACATCATCCAGGTTTGTTGTTTGGACTACGTATAACTACGTATTTGTAGCAGTAACAAGTGAGTGTATGTTTTGAGGCTGACCAAAGGATATTGGGCTAAATGCAGGGTACGGCGATAGTGGGTCCATGTAGCGTAGTCGCTGGGAGTTGGCTTCATTGAGTGAAACCCCGCAACGGTCTTACCAGCGTATTGATGTGCAGACTATTTCAGCAGCTGCCGAGGAAAGCACACAGCTACCCACGCAGTCGCATCTAGCGCACATCTATCGCATGCTTCTTTATTGAATACTGTTCACAGCTTTCAGTTTATTGGAAGGACACGAAGTTGAAAATTGCTGTTTCACCTGTGAAAAAGAAGGAGTTTTTACTAACTCTTGCGGTTAAAAGAAAGTTGGTACGGATACGAGGTTTGTGGGCTTACAAAGCGTCACTTCACCATACGATTCTACTTGTGAGTACCAACACCTTGCGTCAGAAACCAACGCCGCAAAATTTGCCTATAAGGCTTATCTCTGCAGAGAAAAAGTCACGTAAGTACATGTTTTGTTCACTATCTATCATTTTAAGATACTAGAGAAGAGCCCTTTTAATCACAGTTTCTGTACGCATCACAAAGCAGAACGTTGTACGGCTAAATGTTCCATACGTCCGCAGGACGCCGTTTATGTCCATGCGTTATGACGAAATAAGTTTCATTAGACGCGTCTATAAACGTCGACTACTCGGTTCATTTCGGCTTCGAACTTTATTAAATTGATAAGGTTCTATTTCAGGCAGTATGCTGACTGGTCAAACAAGATTAGGTGCTAATTGTGTCAGTTTCTTACGAGGGAGACGTCAGTAAACCTCACCTTGTTCTTTCTTTCAGTATATTGTTTTTATGAAATGCGTCGTTGACAGACAGAATGGCGTGTGTCTAGTTGTAGTTTTTAGGTGTCCTAACTGAAATCTGTATATGGTTCTAGGTACTGATGTTTCAAATAAAACAAATACGATGCCGCAAAGTACTTTGTAACGCAGAACTGGTGTGGACCTTATGGAACCGTTATTGCGTCATATGTGGTCTTCAGAGCATATCAGAACGAATATGCAAATGAGTTATTCTTGGTGTATTTAATCTCTAGGTATGTTATTTTGAGGTGGTGCTATATAAAAACTACCATACAAAGCAATGAGTCCACAATTTCTCCTATCTACCATATTACTACCGCTGCTGTGTTCGCTGAGGGCAGTGTGCCCCTCATGGATTTACCAAGAAGATGTCCCATGGCACATGAATCGTTCCCCCAGCTGAGCGCCGCAATCACAACGCATGCGCCACTTTCCAGCCCAAGCGCACGAAATTTCACAGATAATAACGCTAGTCTACGGAACAACCAGCGATGTGTCTTTCTTTTTATTGGCGCGCAAGTAGAGACCAATTTCAAAATTACTACGTACTTGCTCCAAGTACAACCCAACCGCCATGAGGTGATAGCGTTGGCAAGAGTATTGCATAGAAGTATGACAGGAAACCCTTCTCCCCACCCCCCAAGATAAAACACTCTGCACACAAGCAACACAGAGATATGAGCTGTTTAATAACAGGATATTGTGTTTATGTACTTTAATTGGCTAGCACCAACTTCCCATATGGCTGGGGAACATTGTCTTGTGCTAGTGGATAACAAGCAGGGTGTAAAATCAAAGTGTAAAATACAATTTATGGCATGTGCAATGACTGTCTGGGCTGTCAAGATCACCTGGCGTGCAGACGCAGACTTGACCATTCACAGGCCGGACCAAATTACTAATAGCGAACAAGCACTTGGGCGATCTTTAGGGACAAAATGTGGCATAAGTATTATTAGAATAATCCCGAGCGACTTGCAACGATGTACCATTTGGCAAACATAACTGCTCCTCAACGTGAAAGTATCGCCAGTCAAGTGGTAATTTGAGAATTCGACAGTTTCTACCAAAACCTTATACTTACCTCAGACGTACATTTGGTGTTTTTCATAACCAGTGCAACGCCGGATCCCGAAGAATGAGACAAATCACATCTCTATAGACGTGACGTAACACAATCCGGTGCTCGTCTTTATACCCGACAAAGACCGAATGAACTCCTGCTGAAATAGGTGCTTTGTCAGATCAATTATGGTAGGCCTACCTTTAGACACATTTAACTGCTTTTATCAAGCAGATTGTAAATTATGTCACCTATCAGATTAAATAGGGTAAAAAATAATATGAATTTTAAAGTAATCAATGTTGCAATCCCGAAGCGGCATGAGTTGTAGAAAAAAAAGGAGGGGGGAGAGGGTGTCACGTACACATTACGATTGGGGATTGTGTTTATTTCACGTGAATCGCCACCCCCATTTAACGAAATGTGCACGTGATCCATATGTTTCCATGGCACCCAGAACAGTACTGTAGATCTGACCGATCATCGAGGGTCACACAGTTATCACATAGACCTGTCTTTCTATAATAAGACAAGCTGGGCGCCAATAGCCTTCACTTCCGTGGTGTGAATGCAAAATGCCTGATGCGATCAACGCCAGCTGTCCACGTGGAACACATTCCCCTGACGTATCTCCACAACACGTCTGAGTCAAAATATTTTGTCAGTAAGAACCCTCAGTAAAAACATTGCACCCCTGACATGCAACATGTGTTATCTAGTTCACGGTAAAATGGCTGATAAGTTAGGCGCCCCCTATGCGCAAACAACAACAACAAAAAAAAAAAAGGTTATAGATTGAACTTTGCACTCCAACATGACCATCTCCAGTTAAAGACATTACAGTTCAAGAAAAGAGTGGATCGGGCATTTTAAGAACAGTCTTGAAGAGTACAACAAGTGAGCCCTGGGCCACCTTCAAAGACAAAAAATGACGTTAAATATAACATGTATAATATAATCGGCTCAACATGGAAAGAATTTTTTTTTTTTTTTTTTTTTTTTTTTTTTGCTGGCTTAGCTTACTCTACTTACTTCCCATAGCTGCATCTGCCTGGAGGACATACTCTTGAGTTTTTAGGTCACATATAACACCCCGTGTCAGCCTACTTTCTGTAATTTACATTGAGAAGAAGGAACCGTATCTCTAGAACAAAGCGTTACGACAGTTACAGAGCATTTAAGAGTCACACTGGAAGAGAGGTAACACATGAGATCACGGGAAGCAGTGGGGGAACTGGACGTTAAGGGTACATTTATGTGGTAAAAATCTACCACTTATTGCACTAGATCCAGGCATATAACTTACATCCCCGGATTATAATAAAACCAAGAATAAACATAGAAGTTACCGGCACCAGGGAAATCATGTTCAGTACCATGGTTCTAAAAGATGACAAAATGCATTACCATTAATCTTTTTTCCCAGCTACAGATGTCGCCCACTATGTAAAATTTGTGGTAACGCAAGACCGATAGACATATGGTTCCCTAGTAATTCCCGTTGCAAACCATTTGCCGGTGCACAACCCGAAACATGCTAGTTTTATATATCTTCCTGCAACTGAACATCTATTTAGTTGAAGGACATTATTCAGTTTCTTTTCCGTCTTACCTAACACGCCGATAGTTGATCACGTACGCTGATCACTGAGAGCTTTAGCCGAATATGTATTTTCTGATACCTAGCACGTGGATAAATTATCATCGGTACAGATCAGTGAAAATATGAATGTAAAGTGATCTATTGAAGTTTGAGTGGTAGGATTGAAAATCTATTGTCAAAAGGTTGGAGCGGAGCCCCTGCAAACTTACCTTCAATGCTTTATAAGGCTGTTCAATTCGCGATTACGTCCCTGCAGGCTGCAGGCTTGAATCCGCAGTATTGTGAACTTGAAAAGCTCTTCCTTAATCTTGTGCATGCCGATGTGTACAGCGACATGTGTCTTGGCTCAGCTGATCATTACTTTAAAATAGCGTTAATGGTATCGTGTCAGGAATTGTTTTGCGTAAGTGGATCTTGGCGCAAACGTACCTGTTACAATGGAGCAGAAACAAGAGTTATCAAAAATTACACATTGTTGTACATGTACGTTTTATCATAGTCCTTCGTATACCATATGATGTACGTCAGTACTTCTTCAGTAGGAATGGCGTAGCTGATCTTTGCGTATTCCGTGGAGTGCATCAGTGGTTTTTGGGAAACAGACAATCACAACATTCATGACTACACTGATTTAATATGATAAGTTGGATCTGCCCCCCCCCCCCTTTCGTCCGACTAATCAACAATTTCACAATCCCGACACTACGAGCCAGATATTGTTCAAACTTTTTGGGGATGTACCTCGGCTGGATCTCTGCCACGTTTTTCAAAATTAGTTTTAATCCTGTCATGATTTTATGTGTAAATTTTGGGGGGAATGTCTTCTTTAATGCAGTTGGCTCATTGCTTTGAAAACATTGAGTCATTCTAGGTACCCCTAGACCTCCATTACTTTATTCAGCATACAGCACTGTTTCTTGTATGTTATGATTTAAAAAAAAAAATCTGTTCCCAGAGCATATTCTGGATTGCCTACAAACTCCGTGAGAGAGTACTTGGACGCTGCCTCCACTAAAATATCCAGCAGGTGTCACTATCGCTAGATTTGGTTCCTTGTAAAGAGTTGTGAGTTTAATAAGCCAGTACGTGTTGGCATTGTATATATGAGGATTCCTGAGTACTTTCTTTTTTTTTCTTACACCCCGTGTAAGTTTCTTCATAGCTTGTAGCAACATACCTCTGGAAACCTCTGCCAAAGTTGTTGTTTACCAGAAGAGACTGTTCATATATATATATATATATATATATATATATATATATATATATATATATATATATATATATATATATATATATATATATATATATATATGCACAATATTATGCTTGTGCAAGTATATCAGGATCCGTACATATCAGTCAAGGTAAAAAAAATCGGAAAACACCAAGACATTCAGACAGGAAAGGGTTCTCCTGTATCATAGGTTACATCGTCAATTTAAACTTCTGCCGTTAATCAAAGTTGCTAAGAGAAGGTTAAAACGATGACTTCGTGTTAATTTCTTGTGATTCGGACTCTCAGCTACCACGCTGTGCACACTTGAAGTCAAGAATAAGAGCGATTGTATGGGGACTGACACGATGCTGTTATATCTAGAGTCTTGGATCACAAGTTCAATGCGAGTCTTATTTTGATATCCGGGACAATTTTTCAGTTTCCACTTTGTATTTTTTTCAATGCATGGTTTATTTCCGTAGAACTTCTGTTTCGGGTGCTTGTGGACTGTCAAATTGTTCCGGTCATTTTTGTGAGGCAGACAGAGGTATGGCGGCGCATCACAACTCCCCGTAGCACATCCCATTGGAGAAACTACTACCACAGCAAAAGTATAGGGTTTTTGCAGACAACTTCCCGTTTAACCAGGCTCTTTATGTTGGTCTGTCCTTCCTAAGGACAACAAATGCCCCTGGAGTCTGCAGCCGAGGAAATCTGGCAGCAACGGGAGAAAAGTTTACTCTGCCAATGAGCCACTTTCCACAAGCATAAAAATTATTGAGCTGAATTTGCGTAATCTGCAACAAAACTCTCTAACGTCAATAGGTGACTTTTTGGATGAAAGACGTTCATTTTATGGCTGTTTTAATTTCTGTGCGGCGATTTATCTCCATGGAGCATGTCCATCGAAGTTAAGAATGCCAAGACGTTTGTACTAATGAGTCAGTGAAATGACTGCTTCCCTAGTGACAATATCTTCCTTGTCCTCAACATTGATGCACATATACTTGGGCTTTGTTCGATGGCAGGGCTCAGGTAAGTTTGTTCATGAATGCCTCAGGAGATGTTCATCAAACGGGTCCACAAGCTAATAACTCCTTACAGTTTAACTTTACACGACAATTGATGTAATGAATAACGTGGTAAAAGGTATAAAACATGTGCCAAAAACTATGTCTGCATTACTATCGCATGTATCTGTTTCACAGCTATACAACTCGAATGGTTGATGCTCAAACTGTGACTTCACTATCCTTTAATTTGGTTTCATTAAACCTCACGTACACACGAATTAAGAGTAAAGTACATAACGTGCAGTACACCTATGTCGGTCAAGTATATGGATCTTGTGACTGGTTTGCATTACCTTTAATATGTTTATCCTTGGATATATTAACCCTTACACACATGAATCGCGTCCAAACGCGTTTCTTACTGAAGCTAAGTCAATATTTTTATTTATTTATTTATTTATTTATTTATTTATTTATTTATTTATTTATTTATTTATTTATTTATTTATTTATTTATTTATTTATTTATTTATTTATCTATATATCTATCTATCTATCTATCTATCTATCTATCTATATATCTATTTATTTATTTATTTATTTTTATTTTTGTTTGTCTCTCTGTTTGTTTCTATTTATTTATTTATTTATTTATTTATTTATTTATTTATTTATTTATTTATTTATTTATTTATTTATTTATTTATGTGTTTATTTATTATTTATATGTTATGTATTTGCTTGTTTGTTCGTTCGTTCATTGTTTCATTCATTCACCTATTCGTCATTTATTCATTTATTTTTATTTATTTATTTATTTGCTTGTTTATATTTATTTATTTATTTATTCATTTTTTGTTTATTCATTTATTCATCAATTTACTTATTTATCGATTTATTTATTTGTCTGTCTGTCTGTCTATTTATTTCTTTATTCATATATCAATTCATCTATTTTATTTATTCATTTATTATTTATATATATATATATTTATTTATTAATTAATTTATCGATTTTTTGTTTGTTTGTTTATTTATTTATTTATTCATTCATTTATTCATTCTTTATTCATTCATTTGTTTATTTATTTATTTATTTATTTATTTATTTATTTATTTATTTATCTATCTATTTATTTATTTATTTATTTATTTATCTATTCATTTATTTATTTATTCATTTATTTAGTTATATATTTATTGATTTCCTGGGTCACCAGTCACAGGCCCAATGACAGACGAGTTAAACTGGACAGACAGACAAATGCATAGAATATTACAGATAAAACGCAATAAATACTTTAGAATGTAAAGCGTGTCCACATATTAAAAACAATTGTAAAAGAACCAGGATACGTGTTTTTTAAAACTAATAACCAAGGAAAAGATGTCCAAGATGCGCAGAACATTAAAATTCCTTACTGGTCTTGGCAGGAAGCCAAATTTCCTGATATAAGATCGAGATGTAGGAACTAAACCAGGCGAGTATTTCTGAAATGTCTTTGAGGAGCACAAAATGGACCTTAAGCAAGTAGAAACGAGCAACGGTACTTAGTGGAGATTATACCCTGTAAAAACGCTGGGTCTAAAATCTGTCTCCGCTAACTTAGCTTCAAACATCCTGCAAGCTCGTTCGTGACTGGAGTTTTAAAACATGTCTTATAAAACTCTGCTGGGTATTCTGTATACGCTTAGACAAATATTGACATTAAGGAGACCACAAAACAGAATAGTATTAAAGTCTTTCTGTTATTTGCGATAAGTAGAGAGTTTACAGAGTGCTCACTAAAGCAAAAGAACTGCATGTTGTCTTTATGAACCCATGCATGTTAAAAGATTTTTTGCATATGCAGCAACTGCCTGATTTTTAAAATTCATGTTCTATGTGACAGTGACACCAAATGGAAAAGAAAATCATTTTGTGTTGGGTTTTTATTTTGCCATTATACCTCAACTCCTCCACTACATTAATGTCATAAATCCTTTCCAAGTTTTGATCATTAAGTTTGTTGTAAAAAAATATCACATTTTTTTTATTAATGAAGAACATAGCGTGACATTGAGGAGGTGTACAGCAACAGTTTCCGTAATACACACCAGGACCATATGTTCGTCAAATCGCCCTGCAATAGAACACAGCCATTTCTACAAGGCCTTCGTGAAAAAACTTTGCATCATCTACATAGAGATAATCTAGCTTTTTGGTGGAACAGTCGTGAGATCGTTTGCAAATACTACAAACATCAAAGGACCAAGAATGGCTCCCTGTGGCACTCCTAAAGGAACATGAACATGGCAAGACGCCAAACCATTAAAAATTACACATCGCCTTCTGTTTTGGAGTTAAGAATGCAATAACTTACGTAAAGTTCTGTGAAACCCATAAGCATGGAGTTGGTCAAGCAAATGCTGATGGTTTATCGTATCAAACGCTATATATACATACATATATATATATATGTATATACATATATATATGTATATATATATATATATATATATATATATATATATATATATATATATATATATATATATATATATATATATATATATATATATATATATATATACATATGTACATACATATCTTGGGTGGTTTATCGCCAATTATACACTGCCCACAAAAACAAATATACAGTGGAATAGGTCCGACAGCCGGTTTGTGAGTCATGCCCATTGTCTGCGGGTCAGTTATAATCCTCAAACCGGACCGTCGGCAGTATATACCAAGTATATCTTACCACAATTTCTGGCCATTTATAGCTTCCCATAATATCTTGGCAGATCTGCTAATTTGTACGTTTCTGATACCCCCTAGGTAGCGCATTGAATTTAAAGCAAACATGGTTTATGGGCTTTTTTCAACTGCCGATAAACCGAACAACTGCCCACAAGACGGTCTAAAGATTACAATTCTGCCCATCAACCACCCAAGACATAATATATATATATATATATATATATATATATATATAGTCAACTTGCTTCTTCGAATTGATGAACTTGGACAATTTATCATCAAATGGCACCAAATTAGTAGCCCTTGATCGCCCTCTGACATATTCGTGTTGATATTCACTAATATGACCTTCCACAAATTGGTATATCTGGTCGTGTATGATACACTCAAACACCTTGAAGAATGAAGGTAGCAGTGATAACGGTCTATAATATCTGACATCGTCTTTATGGCCAGGCTATGAAATTAAGATTTTATTGGTTCGTTTAAACCTGTTTGGGAAACACTTGTGTTGATTTTTTTTGGTTTTTGTTTTTGTTTTTTTGTTTGTTTGTTTGTTTTTTTTTTGTTTTTGTTTTTGTTTTTTTAAATTTTTGTTTTTTAAATACAACAGTCAGTGGAACAGCAAACTGCTCAGTGCAGTTTTTCAAAATAATACCAGATATATTGCCAGCACCACACGCTTTGCGCTGATGCGTCCCTTGAAGTATTTTGGCATGGAACTCCTGCTTAATATAAATAGTAGACAGTGACTGGTTGTTTATAGTGGGTGTTTCTGGTAATTGTTTGGGGTTTATAAGATCTGCATTGAAATAAACAGACGAAAAAAAGTCACTGAAAAATTCTGGTATGCCTTGTAAATCTGTGGCAGTTTTAGTCTCGTGTTTTACTTTGATCGGAAAGTTTGCACATTTGTATTTAGCCTTCACTGATGACCAAAACCTTTTTGAATTTCCGTTTATTGATACTGCATACCTGCTGGATGTGGTCAGTGGATTTAAAGTCCCTTAAGCTCTTGAATACTTTCATAAATTACGAAAAGACACACTTATCATGGGCACGACTTGATCTCTTGCTTCTTTTCCCAGCTTTTCGTTTTTATTTCTGAAGACAGATTAAGTCATTATCATACCACGACGGGTTTCCTTTGTTTCGCAATTGCACTTTTTGAACGCATTCACTGAACACAATTTAAATACGAGAACAAAACTCCGCGGATTCACCAACAGAGTTCATGTACTGCATCGGGGACCAATGAAGCAGAGATCGCAAATTGTTCATTTGTTCAAAGTCAGTCTTTCTAAAGTTGAAAACCGAGCGTGCCACGTAGCTTAGAGAACGTGAAAAAGTAATTGGAAGAGCTTGGTGGTCATACTACACAGGCCAATCAGTCAAACACACTTTTGTTTCACTAAAATTGGACAAAACCAAATCAAGTACATCATTCCTACACGAAAATTCAGTGTTATGTTGTTTGATTTAAACTTATTTTTATTTATAACAAAAGATATTGAGAAAAAAATCCATAGCCCTACATAAATCTCTTTCACGCCAGTTCTAACATTGTACCGGTTCCGTTGATCAACAGATCTTGTAACTCTGTCAAATACTGATGTGCATTATTATTTAAATTTTGTAGAAAACCATTAAATTTATTCTTCATTCTTCTTTCTGATAATTTTTAAAGTCTAGGTTCCTGATAAATTATATCGTCATTAGTCCCAATTGTGGCTCCTGTAATTACTCTTGCAGCGGCCAAATGTACCTTTTCTAATTGATGAAAGTCATTGGATATGCACCCATTCCACACAACAGAACTGTATGCTACAGTTGGACGGATAAGATAGAAGCACAAAATTTCTAAGGACCGTCTCGTTAAATGAAGCGGTAAATGCTTTATAATATTGGTCACCGTCATAAATGTGGTGACCAAATTATCAATAGTACTTAACCAACAAGAAATCTGAACGTATGACCACTCGCAGGTGCCTGTGTTGCTGTTTCTTTCGCCAAAGGTTCTTTCATTACCTTTTAAAAAATCTGCACGTTGTATGAATACGCTTCCTGGGTACGAGCTTGGTCTTAGTTTTAGCTGGATTAAATGACACTGGCCATTTTTGTTCCCAATTTTCTTCTCCTTGTAGATCGGAATTTAAATGTTCTGTTGTTTGATGCCAAACTCGTCTCATAAGTCACACAACACGTGAATTTATGGCAGTTGTTGGACAGAATGCTGTTGATCCTTGCTGCCCCGTGATCCAACTTAAATTTGACAGGTTAAAGTCCCCGATATTAAGATTAGGTCTTTTTCACTTCGTCCGATATTGGCTTTCTGAAGGGAACCGGAAAAATCAGGAGGTATGTGGACGCTGGAAATGAAAAATTTTCTGTCACAAAGAGAAATTTCAACCCAAATGTTTTCTTTTGACAATTTTAGGTCTTTTCAACGTCTTGATATAAGTTTATGTTTCACTGCAATAAATACTGCTCCATGTCTGTTTTGTGGATAATGTTTCCTAACGATCACGACGGTACGTATTGTACAGGACACCATTCACATTTTCTCTTCATCTAGCATTTCAGAATTTAACCAAGACTCAGTAGTGGCATAAATGTCAAAAGGACATTCACTCATAAAAAAGGCAAATCATGGGACCCACTGCAAACACATTGACAGTTTTGATAGTGCATACTAATGCTGGACACAACCGGACCTGCATTTAAACCTATGCCGATAAGTAAATTCGATAGGATGATATCCACCTTGCTCTTTTTGCTGGAAGTCTTGGAAATCCTGTGTATTGTCCCCGTGGTTTAGGAAGCCAATATAGAGACAACACGCATAAACATTGCTGTCAAGTGAACGACAAGTTTCCATAAGCTTACTCGGCAAACGGCAAAAATAGTAGTATCAACAGAGACTCCTGCACGGGTTTGAAAATTGTTGTCGACTTGTATATTTGATAAAACAAGCAGCGCTACGTAACAACGAATACCACTAGTGGCTACTTAAGTAGTGCCCACATGCTATCAGCCCGTCGCTCATTACAGTTCAGTTAAACTGTGCTCTGTTCATCTTCGCTGATGCTGCATGCAATGCTGAAGGAGGGGACACATTTTGAGTAAATATGTCTGGGTCAACTGAGCTCAGGTAGTTATCAAAGCCCTCTGTTCTTTTTCATTTTTTCTTTCTGTTTTTTTTTCTGTTTTCTCTCTTTTATATCCTTATAAATTAAACAAAAGGAGAACACGAATACAGTGACTGTGTGTTCACTGCTTAAAATGAACATAATGGTTGCAGTCCTAAATAATAGGATGTATTCATATCTAAATGCGGTCCTACTCTAACACCTATTAAGCAGAAGACGAAGCCACCTGCATCAGGGCAGATCCATGTATTTTGCATGGTCAAAAGATGCTTTCTCCACAAAATGAACAACACAGACACACAATAATCTTAAGAAAATTTATTAACATCTATTTGAAACGTAAAGGGTGTCAGAAATAATAAGAAATGGGCTCTCTTTTGGTTGAAAAGGTTTTATTTATGGATGTTTATGTAGTGTATAATACAAATCTGCCCTGATCATGGTGGAAGCATCAGTCTGTTTCCACGGCAACACAGGAAGTGAACAGGATTGCAGTTAAGTATGAATGTCTCCTATTGGTAGTGATTCTTCACCCTGGATTTGCAAAGCCAACCCAGGGTACCAATGTTGACTTTAAGTGCTACCAGCTGTGTACATGTGATCATGAAACACGTAAAACTGACTAATCTGAGCGGATGTTAACCAAAAGTCGTGTTCTAGTCCCAAAGAGAAAGTTGTTTTCTTGCTTGTCAAGGCTGTGAGGCCGTCTTAGCATATCTATCAAATCGTTTCCATAAATAATGTGGAGATAACCATAACACACCAAGTTGAGCTTGAATATATGCTTAGTAAAACAGCGTCCAAAGCAAACTCAACAAAAGCTGATTACTTGGCAGCTGATTCAATAACTTGCAGAAAAGAAAGCAGTTTCACGTGAGCTTCATCGGGTTTCATGACCTTTTGTTTGTTTATAGAACAATGAAGTTAACTTCAATTTTCATACTAAAAACAGGCATGTATATATATATATATATATATATATATATATATATATATATATATATATATATATATATATATATATATATATATATATATATATATATATATGTAAGACATGCATACACTGAATTAATATCCTTTGCTAAACAATATTCAATCTTGACATTTCTTACGAGGAACAGAAAAAGACACCAAGAGCATTGTTCGAATAAGCTAATCTTGAAAACAAAATAATTGTTTGTATTAAAGGTGAAACTTTGCATGCCGCCCAACAAAAGATAGCGATTCACATGTAATATCATTCGGCCTGAAATACACTTTCTCATGCTTTGCGCATCAACAATGTTAGAAAATCATTGCCCAGTTGCAACCATCTACTTGGATGACAATGATAAAAGTCTTTCCCAATTAGAGATTGGCAGGTTTTTTCTTGTTAATTCACGATAATGCATATAAAGAAATCATGTAAGTCGAAAAGGTCTAAGAAGATGACATTTCACACCCGGTCGTTTTTTGAAGTTTTCTTCGAAAAACTATGAAGCACACTGAGAACAATTCCGTAAAACTGCGCAAGGTCTGAGCGACCAGGTACATTAAATATCGCAATGCAGACTAAATAGGTGACGGAAAGCTTTGGCAAGGAACTCAATATATATATATATATATATATATATATATATATATATATATATATATATATATATATATATATATATATATATATATATATATATATATATATATATATATATATATATATATATTCCAGAAAAGCAAAGTGCTTGAGACAATCATGTCAAATAAAGATCGCACACAATTTGATTTGTTCTGTCAACACTGAATCATCAAAATTGGGTCAACAGGTCATTAGTGCTAAGCGTATGGAAGGCAATACGTGATACAGAAATCAGATAATGATTTCAGGAACAGCCTGACGAATTATTGATATAAACGTTTCGTACTTTCAGTTTACACAAAGCCACTTCTTTCTTTATGATGTTTAGTATGTGTCCCATACCGAATGCACGTTGCATATTGCATGTATTAGCGGCATTCAAAAGGATTCATGGTACTGGAACCAATACGTCCAAATGAGTAAAAAAAAGGTTTAAAACGTGTTCAGTTCAGCATAAAGGGCTCACCATTAATTTAATATAAAGCACTTAACTTTCGGAAAAAAGTGTCGCCAAACAAGTTTGATGCAAAGTCATGTTCCATGACGGAAGTACTGGGTATTGTAAAGATGGCCTCGGGGAGGAGTATGTAGCAGTATAGCCACTGTACACCACTCAGGGTGGTCTGACATATACATCAACGTGAAACTGTACAAATGTGGGCCCACATACTCAGGTATCGTCCGTATATTTGCTCTACCTTTGTCAATTCCAACTTGAGTCATGACTCGAACAGCTTGTCAGAGCTAAGGAATTCTAGCATATCACACAGGGCCACGTTACGATACATTTCAACATAACAACATTTGCGTACACCCTACAAAATATCAGATCTGCTTCATTGTGTCATCAGGAAAGAGTTATTTGAGAGAAATTTGATTCTACAAATTTGAATGGCATGAAAGTGAAGTTAACAACCAGCATTATAAGCACTTGCGTCAGATGACAATACTGAAGCATTCTTCTCTCTAAGGCCTGTTTCGACACACAATGCACATGTGTCCAGGGATTTAGTTCTGTAATGAATCGGGGAAATGTGACTTCAGTGCCAGGTAACCTATGGTGATGTAATGTCCATGGCACAGTCGGACGGCATTCAACTTATAAACACATTTTACGTACTTGACTCTTCCATTCCCAATTTTGACAAACTCGATATGTTCTGGATTACCATTTTCAGTGCCAAATTTTGGACTAAGTTAATGGCTTTTATCGGCGCGTTGAGAAAAGCTGTCGACCCGGGTATTCTCTCTGGAACTAAAGGCATACTGGTACTTGAATAAAAGGTCTTTTACGAGGAATACAATTCTGGTACCTTTATGATAATTAAGGCCAGTTTGATTAAGGTAGATCGACTTTAGACGTGATTGGCACTGAAAGAGTAAACATAATGATAACAGATTCAATTCCTTATGAGCCGACCTTTTAGTCAATCAGCAGCATGCCTACAGAAACTATAAGAAAGAGTGGGAATGGACAAGGTCAGCAGCTCCCATGGGCACAATTCGGGTGCAGCGTGCTTCGAGAGGAGTCGTTGACTCAGTCAAAACTTTGCACTGAAACAGTTAATAATATTATTTAATGTTATAAAGAAAATCTACAACGAATGTTCTTATTTTTCCTAACGTTGAGTTGGCATATAAGAGCGTCAAGAAGAATATTTCAAAGGTCGAGAAAACCAGGTGAAAACCATCAGTACCCTTTTATGAGTGACCGCTTGTATGAAGTCAGGTGAAATTTGTTTCCTCACATTGGTGGCGGAATTTGAATTTTGGTGTTTTGGTAATTCTTGAATCTGTGTCTTTTGGTGTATTTAACTTTGTCCTCATTGTATGGTTGAAATTTGTGAATATTAATAATGTTTTTATCTGAATTATTTGGCCACAGTGAACCTTCCGGTTGTACAAAAATATTTAGACACAGTGTTATTTGTCCTCAATTCGTATGTGCATGTTGTTTGCGTTACTTGAAAATATTCCAGTGGAGCGGTAAGTTGATAAAAATTTCACAGCAGCGCAGCGTATCGTCGACCCCTTTGATGTGAAAAGTGGCGCGCTCAACGAGGGAACATACCTGTTTGTATTTGGTAAGCGTCCCTTATTTCAGTTACATTGTGTGATCTTAGGCTTGTATATCGGCATCCAGACAGGAAGATTTATACATTTGTAACAACAAAGAAACTTAATTGGTGGCAAAAGACGGCGTTGTCTCTGTTCCTTGTACTTTGGCAATTGCCACAGCCCGGCGTTTTTAGCCTCATTGGCGTCACAGCTGTGCTCCCGCCAATGGTGGCAATTGAGATAGTCTTTCGAATATTAAAATCCGGAGCGCTACTGATGTGAACATGTGTACGCTGTCAACGTGCAGAAGATTGATACAGCCCAGATTAATGGCAGATTTTGAAACAATCGAAATCACTTGCCAATTAAATTCTTTTCAAAGCATGCGTTTTGTTCGGATACATTTAATTCCAATCTGCTGACACAATTCTTGTGGTTGCCTACTGAACGGCAGCTTCGAGTTTATTTTCTGCATTGCACATAGACGATCCACAGAGATAAAATCCTGCGCGCTCTTCTACTAGATCAGCGGTTGTTCAAGGAAAACATTACCCTGACAAAAGATGTTGCAAGAAAAAATATAGCCCTAACCGAAAAAAACATGGTTTTGCCTTCCAGCCACTGAATACGTATGACTGGCATGGTTAAAGCATAAGTGTTTAACAGCTCATGGTTCCCGGAAAATCTGAACAGTAAACAATCAGCCCTCCAGATACCATAAAAATAAAGTTACTTTCAGAAGCTCATCGAAGCCAGTGCTTTATTTGTGTATCTGCGAGACACTGTCACATTCATTTTCACTTCGTTACATGCATTAAGTAGAAATAAACAAAATTGGACTTCCAGAAGTAAGTTTTTTTTTGATAGCTTCGAAACCAAACCAAAAATGTCAGAATGCCAGATCTGTCGCTCACTTAAAATTGTAATGTCTGTAAATAGGGTACTATGATTTTATCATCCACCTGAGGACAATGACATATCATTTGCAATCACTTTTTGTTTGATATTTTAACATAAGAAGAAGAAGAAGAAGAAGATGATGATGATGATGATGATGATGATGATGATGATGATGATGATGATGATGATGATGATGATGATGATGATGATGATGATGATGATGATGATGATGATGATGATGGTGATGGGGATGGTAATAGAAAATAAATAAATAAGGTCCAAGCGGCAACTAATTTTCCCAATACAAGGACATACTCTGTAACATATTCCATATGCACAAAAATACAAAGAACACAATTGTTGCGGAAATACGAACATTTAATGATCACACGTAACGCACTATACAAACTAATTTCTTGGACCGTATTTTCTTCACGTTTCTTTAAAACTAAGCATATTATGCATGAAATGATAGATATTCCCGTCATATTTTAACCAGGTATCCCTGCATGTCACAACTTTATGCGTTTGTAAAGATTGCATGCAGATTCTGGTTTGTTTGTTTGGTTGGTTGGTTGGTTGTTCCTTTCTTCCTTTCTTCCCTTCTTTCCTCCTTTCCTGCTTCCTTTTTTTCCTTCCTTCTTCCTTTCTTTCCTTTCTTCTTTCTCTGTTTCTTCCTTTTTCTTTGTTTCATTTTTTCTCTTTCTTTCTTCTTTTTGTGTGTGTGTGTGTGTGTGTGTGTGTTATAGTCTTGCACTTTCACAAGTGCCAAACAAAATAGCTGGTGGGTCGAGATGAGTTTTTCGATGAGAAGAAAGTACCAATGATCTACCGACGCCCCTCTTCTGTCCTTCACTGTGATTATACGACTGCGGGGATTTCGGGGTATGATACATTGAGACATACTCTGATCATTTGATTGTTTTACTTTAGAACATTTATGGAGGCTATTTATTTAATTATCTATTTTTCACAAATGGCCATTGCCTGAGGCAACGTGTCGCCAGCACACTGTAGAGAAGTGTCCTGGCTGTTTCAACTAACAAGAAAGTTATTTAGTTACCGGCTTTCTTAATATAAGTTGGCATTTACTGTCTTTTAAATGCCTCAGAGTTGTTTTTTTTTTTTTTTTTTTTACGACAAGACAGTTTAACAGTCATCAAGAGAGTGGATTTTATATGCATAGTCTTCCGATGAACAGGCAGAGATGTATTAGTTAAGTGTCTTTGGAGAAGACCTGCACTGCACAGTATGTCCATGTATCTAGTACCAAAATTGTGGGCTAAACGGGGTAGGTGCTTTACAGGGCCTGGTGGTGAGGGCGGAGTGAGACCGCCAGTCTGTTCAACTCTTTCGGTGCCAACTGGGACTAGCGTCGAAATACGTAACACGAACTGCTTTGACATATAACAGGGGTGCCAGATTTATGTTCCTCGCAAAAGGACGTGTCATTCAAGTACCAGCATGCCTGGCGTCACATAGCACATAATTGTCTAGGTCAACAACTTGCCTCGGTGCGCTTGCAGCCCATTGTACCCTAAGTGTGCCGGTTAAAGCTATCGACTCAGTCCAAAATATGTTGCAAAAAGAGTGAAGTGTTAAGGGGCTATCTATAAAGCCTCCAGAAAATCCATTGCTGGTTTCCTGTCCAAAGGTACTTATATTCCAAAGCTGTCATTTTGAGAAGTCGGTAAGTCTATTCTGGTACGCTTTTTGCCTTGCTTGTGTATCTTTATTGTCATTATGGTTGTCTTTTTACTCATCTGACTTACGGGAAAAAAGTAAGGAATATTGCAAATTATTTCAGATTATCAGTTTTTTTTTCTTACAAAATACCACAGAATGTTTAGCGTCATGACAAGGTTGAAACGTTTAAACCAAGCTTTAGTTGCCAACTGAACGCAACGTACAAAGAATACGTTTACATTGAAAGTTTAATTGTCCTTCGTGTAACATCGCCCTCATGCCTACAATGTTGTAATGCTTGTGTAAGTCTCCCTCAATTTGCCTTTGCAAATAGCCAAAATATATTTGATACATGTACAGTTCACAGGTACCCTTATCACCCCATTCTGCTGTAAACAGCTAATCAAGGTTTGGTTTTTATCTTTTCCACATTGAACACGCACAAAGACAAGTTCAAAGATCAGTGCGCCCCAACGGCTCTCATCCCCGTCTCTAATATAATTTATGTACAGGAATTAATGTGTAACAAGCCGTGTACTATTTCAGTGCCAAGTACTGACTGAGTCAACAGCTTTCCTCAGTGCACTGTGCACCCAAAGCTTGCCGATGAATGCTGTTGACCTGGGCCAATATAATAGTAAAACCAGCCACGTGGAGGAGACGAGTCAGCAGACTGGCCTCGCTCCCGCGGCGAATCACTCAGAGTGCTTGCACTCGGAGTGATCCGCCGCGGGAACGAAGCCAGTCTGCTGAGGAGTCACCTCCACGTGGCTGGTTTTACTTTTATCCAGTAGTTATAGCTGTAATTTTATTTTCATCGTTAAATACAAAACAAAAAGACAATTAAAAACAGTTTCAACGTTTATTTCATCAAACAAGGCTTTGCATAGCTTTGCGTATGAATAACTGTAACGCAGAATCCAGTAATTGGGTCATTTGAAAACTACATGCTTGACGTGCGCCAACCACAAGAATTTAGAAGGAAGGTTGTTCTCAGTGACCTTTGCATTGTGGTGATATGGATTCACCTTTGCACTGTGGTGATATAGACAGGGTTATCACCCAGTATGTATCTTCCACCTTTTCCGGATGATACAGCTATAATCACTGGATAATATAGTCTTTACTCTATTAAGGTACGTTTTGGCATACTTGCTGTTACTTGGTTGAAAGCTGGGTTTACAGAGAAAATGAATACAATAACGTTATGTCAATTCAAAACAAATGGTCGTGTGTCGATATTGGAAGCTAGACATTTAAAGATGGGCGCAATGACTCCCTCGTCGTCGATCATTGTTTTCCAGTTTATTTCGCTCACGTGGTTTGTTCATACTGGATCATATCCATTACAACTCGACAAAAACATTCTCGCTTTTGCCTAGTAAAGTCACATGTTCCAAAATTGAATCCAGTGGAAGTAGATGCAGTTTGAACCTGGCACGCTGCTACGACCGCGTTCAAAGGTTTCTCGCTGCCACCACCAATGTAATAATTATAAATTTTGCTAGGCGCTCTAAACAACCCTATATCTATCAACATATTACATCGCTTGGGTTATCACGATGCCAATTTACTGTGGGTACAGATAGATGCAAATGCGGCCTTGCGTAAGAAAATTGCCTACTCCAATAAAATTATATATATTGTATTATCTGAAGGCGTTGAGCATTCATGAAAAATGCTGTACCATCAAATTAATTCATTTGCTAGACATGACGCTGCACCTCATTGCTCAATACTCTGAGTGTAACGAAATTTGGACACGTCCACATATCACGTGTACAAAATCCACAAGACAACTGGCCACAGCAATTTCGCTCCATTTTGAAAATGTCAATTTGGTATGGTGTCTTCTCAGACACGAATTGGAAAAAGAGCCGCTCTCCTTTCTTATAAGAGCTGATTGATTGCCCTTGTGGTTAGAAATGAAACAGGAATATATAGTTGTGGTGACACACGTCAAAGAAGGATTAATGAGATCCAGGTATTTATGGATATATACTAACAACCATTGCATGCATGATTCTATTAAACCTGCAGAAAATTATTGGGTTTTCATCTTTCATCTGTCTACTCTCTCTCTCTCTCTCTCTCTCTCTCTCTCTCTCTCTCTCTGTCTCTGGTTATGAATGGGAAAGAGTGAAGCTATTATCATGATTGCGAATAATTTTAGTCATCAGATTTTAACTTCAGATTTGATCACGAATGAGTCCTGACGGAGTGTGTAACGAGTACAAGATCACATGTCTATGAATGCACACATATGATTTGACCAGAATCCCTTCGCAGTAGTAAGGATATTATCTACTATCTTTTTTTAATCATTTTTGTTGTTGTATCGTCGTCGTCGTCGTCGTCGTCATCATCATCATCATCATCATTATCATCATCATCATCGTCGTCGTCGTCATTATCATCGTCATTGTCTTTGTCCTCGTCGCCGTCATATTCGTCATAATCATCATCTCCATACCTCTAATCGATTTTGAAGCAAATAATTGGGCACACTTATTTTCTTATTTGTACTGAACTTGTTTGTTTGTGCGCGCGCGCGCGCGCGCGCGTGTGTGTGTGTGTGTGTGTGTGTGTGTGTGTGTGTGTGTGTGTGTGTGTTATTAGTGGTAAAGCTAATGTCACTTTTACTTCACTTGTAAATTTATACGAAACACTGAAACTAGTCCCGTTATTCAGGTGCAGCAGTGCCTGCGCATGTAACTGTGCACCAGGTCTGCGGAAATATCGCATCAGCACTACAGGTAATAAAGACGGGTAAAGAGGGGTGAGAGTTACTTTGAGAAGTCGTTCTAATGTGTGGGGGCATAAATAGCATCACATATGGCACTGTCAAATTGAAACACAACAATCATGGCAGCTACGTGACTAAATCAAGCCATTTGGTGTCTTGGACGCCGGAAGACATCATTCATTGCTTCATGTGCTGCGGAATTGCTGGTGTTACATGTGCGTGTAGTTCAGCCTACCAATTGGGGTCCCACATGTCTTTCCGAGATGATGCTGGCGTTAAGTGGGAAAGATTCTGTCTTATACAGCAATATTTCATTTCATTTGGAAAAAGGTACGACCAAATTTCACGCGTTTTAATATTGCCAGAGGAAGCAGTCATTTGCGACTGGTGAATTTATGCTTTACCCCGGAAAATTTTGTTTGTATGAAAAAAGGACCTCCAATATGATACCTGCCCGACTAAGTGGCAAGTAGGGTAAAACTGATGCCGTTACACATTTAAAGAATGAACCAGTTGTAACTAAATTTAGTATTTTACTCAACCAGATATAGATGAAATGGCGCATATTTTTTTATAATGCAATAAGATAGCTGTTTGGTGGGCGGAGCCGAAATTATCCTGGATCAGATGGAGGTATCTAGAAGTTGAAACCTCTCTAAAAGGAGGATATTCCGTCGTTAGTCCCTGGCGGGCTTCCCATCAGATACCTACTTATTTTGTCGGCAATGTGCCATGTTAATCCCCCTAATGGGTACCCCCATTGTCACGGTACCGCGTAGCGGATGGTAGAAAAGTGCAGTGAGGCCTGCCATCCACATAATAGTCATCTTTTGTCCATTCTATAGCTGCATATAAATAGCGTTTAGGTAATTCTTATTTTGGAGCAAAAATACAATCTAAACCTTCGTCTCTTAAGGCTCCCAATGGTTCATTGGAAGGATCTGTCCAGATAATGTTTTCCATTCATATTATGAATAAATCACATAAACTAAAAAGGAATATTTTCAATTTGGTTTAAAAGGAAGATAGGCATAATCATGTATTGGTATTTTTGTCTTAAACCTGTCCTCAGTAGTATAAGAGGCTGCAATCCTACTGTTAGGCGCGGCGTCCTAAATATATGCCGGGTTTAAATTCAAGACACATTTTTCATCTAGAAAAACCAAAAACTTTTAGGTTTGTCCGAATGGAACATGATTAGCCATACACCGTGAGGTATGTTCAAGATGAGTCCTTCAACTCGTTGATAAATACGAAATGTCTTGTAATATACCCAGTTGCTACATATGTCATTCAACTAGCTAAATATTCATTTTCAAACAGCTATAAAGGCATTAACCCTTTAGTATGGAAGAGCCTCAAGACACGTTTTAAACATTTTTTTCGTTTTAACAGTTTTATAGTGAACATTAAGCTTTAGTGTAATCCAACTGTCTGTTCTGTTATGTCAAACATAACCACACGTATGTTTCTATTATTTGCATGTAAGAGTGGCACGTGATAGCGATCTGCTCAAGATCTTAACATGTGTCTCCTGACCGATAGGTTTTTTGTTCCTTTATTTTTCAATATGTATGTACTTGTGCAAGTATCCTCAAATTGATCAAATAAAGTATCCTGAATCCTTCAGAGCTGTTGCCTCTTACGCTTGTTTGGGATGCACGGTTTCACAGAAATGGCAGATTAAATGGTTTAATAAATATCATATGATATGACTGATTCACGCAGAGATAGTTACTCTTTTGAATAAAACACACACACACACACACATACACACACACACACACACACACAATAAATTGTGTATTTCAGCCACTGCAATTGCTATAATATTAGGTTGCAATGTTTACTCAATATCATGACAATTTGAAACAAGCCTTTCACTTTTGCACAAAATGCTAACAAATTTCTTATGTATCACTGGGATAAAGTGCGTTACAGGCAAAGAGACAACATGCATATGCACCCGTCTCAGACTAGTGCGTCAAAAGAATATCTACTCCCAGGGTACATAACATCATTATCATCATCATCAGCATCATCATCATCATCATCATCATCATCATCATCATCATCATCATCATCATCATCATCATCACCATCACCATCATCACCATCATCATCATCATCACCTTCACCATCACCATCATCATCATCATCATCGTTGTTGTTGTTGGTATTTATATTGTTATTGTTATTATTATCATCATCATTATCATTATGGGTACTGAAGTGCCGGTTCCTAGGAAATATATAAAGGTTTATCTAGATAAAACATCCATGGAGATCATGCTCGAGTAAAATGGCACATACGCAACGAACCTAAAACGACGTAAAGTTAAGATATGTAATACAAGAGCCTGAAATTTGGCACAAGTTACAATAAAATTATCCTTCCAAGATGTGAGTCCACCATGGCTGCACAGTTATACAAATTAACCACTGGTTCATATGGGAGGTCCGACTGCAACCGCCCCCCCCCCCCCCCCCACCATGTGATCCGGTCCAACATTGATAAAAACAATAATAATTTATTGAACCTCCCAATCTCCCAATTACTGGGGAAACTATGCAAATCTTTTAACCGACAGGATGTAAATAATGGCAGATTAGCACATATTTTCATAAACATCAAGTATGCTTGACTTTAACCTTGTGCTTGTGTCAAGATGTCTGTTTCAGATAGTGTCTCACTCAGTAATGGGGGCACAACTTTGGAGAGAACAGATTTCTGGGGTTCTTTTTCTACTTTTTTTATTTTTGATGTTGCTTGTGTGTGTGTGTGTGTGTGTGTGTGTGTGTGTGTGTGTGTGTGTGTGTGTGTGTGTGTGTGTGTGTGTGTGTGTGCGTGTGTGCGTGTGTGCGTTTGTTTTTTGTGTCAAGCATTGTCCTTAGCACAAAATGTATAACATTACATTTTGAGTAGACGATATATGCCACACGTCTCGTCGGTCGACTCAAACAGAAAAGGATTAACGAGACGACAGTGAGAACGGGATAGGGTGCAGGATTTATGTGCCTTTGAGACCCCGCAACCGCATGAAGATAGGACCCACGAGTGTGATGGCGTTGGCCAAAAATTAATGAAAAGAAAGCATGAAAGAATATGTACATTATTAGTTCTTCCAGGGCGCACATATTTATTCCACACGTTTTCCCAACTGGTCTGCATTTTAAACCCACTACGAGATACCCTGATTCCTTCGCTTGTACGTAAAAAGGATGAAATGGCAAGACACGTACTTTCACCTTGTCTAGAAAAAGATACAGTATGTAGAAACAAGGTTTAATGCATGCATGGTTAATTCGTCAAACTGTTAGAACGAGATATCAATGTACTCTGATTGTGCTGGTTTTAGGTTGATACAATATAATTTGACAAAGAGCCATTAATTATGGGTGTTGTTGCAGCAAAGCTTCTTGGCAGCATGGATAGTGTTATTAAGCCAGGACTAAGTGGCTTTGAGGCAAAATATCGTATTGGGTGTGGCGAAAAACGTCTTCTAAAATGTCCCATCTTGAAAGGCTTAATTTTGCATGTTGTACCTTAAGGACAAGCTATATGTTAGCATGTGTAAATGATGAGGTGTACAGGTCCATGTTACTTCATCAAGTGCCTCCAACACTCCTTTGTTTTCCATTACACGCATATTATAGAACCATATTATCATGAGAACAGTGAAGCCTGATTGATGTGACACATGCCATCTACGATTATTTAGGGTGACACTTTATTGCACCTTGCTCGACATATTGCACCCAATAAACATCCCATGGACTCCCTATGGCAGCAGAAGTAGCCGTTATACATACTTCATTGTAAGTGGGAAAAAGCACATATCCACATTCTCAGGTAGCCCTGCGTCCCACTATTTTCCTGACTCATTTCGTACAAAAGCAACATTGTAGTGTTTTCTTAAATTGACATACGTCATGTAAATGGAGGCTTATGTATACATTTTCACGTATGACTTAGTGTTTAAAGCATTCTGCAAGCCATGGTAAAAGGTACCATCTACTTGTTACAAAGTGACTGTCAACATATATGCTGCGTGGCTTTATCATGCTGTGGGCCAACAACGGAATCTAGAAGGAGAAGATCCATGCGAACAGAACTTTTCATATTTCATACGCCCGGCGAAAACTGATCAACAACTGCTAGTTTCTGTAATTTCAAAGCAAAATAGACCTATCCAGAGAAAAAAGTGTGTCCGCTGGGAAGGCTGCTATGCTAGCAAAATATGACTTGTCATCTAAGATAAGATCATGTTGACAGCTTGATCTTATATTTCATCCAATCTGCTGCACCTAGAGGGGCAAGGTTTACTAAAACTTTTGAAAGCAAACGCAACTGTTTAGCTAATTAATTAGCACTAAGGAATATATAGTAACTCATTGCGGAAAAGAATAACTTAATCGTGTCTAATAACAATTCGCATGATATTTTATGTATTCTTTCTAAATGGCTAATTGTAAGCTAGGACCAGTCCGTTCCCTCCGTCAGCTCTACAATACAAAAGATAAGGCACTCCATAAACATTTCTGAGCACCTGGTATCAACGTGCATATGTGCTTTCCGTAACGTTTTTCGTCATTATATAATTTGATTAATTTACATTTCGATGACAGTATAACCAAGTCCAGCACTTCATCATATCATGCTTTGTCCCAAAACTGTTGATAAAAGGATGAAAAACTATAAATACGGAACACGAAAGTAAATATTACCAATCACTGGGACCCGATTATGAAACGAAAAATAAAAATGATAGTTATTAACTGATCGTTTTTCCCAGCCTATGGCAATCACCTGATATCTGATTTAAACATATTTATTTAAATTGGATAACCTAATAGTATATAGTACTAACCAGGAGGATCTCCAGTACAAAAATACACACATGGCATATACAAGTTACACGGCACAATACAATACAATGAGCACTAGAGGCTGATAGAATTGGCTCTGTTTCTTTCTTTCTTTCTTTCTTTCTTTCTTTCTTTCTTTCTTTCTTTCTTTCTGTCTTTCTTTTATTTTTATTCATTTAATTATTTTCGTCTTTATACAACTGGGCATATAATTTTAATATATCACAATAAATTATTTCACGGTGGGTTTTGCACATGTTTTTGTGGCGACACAAGCAATATTGTTTCAACTTTTTGCATTTTATGAGAAGAATCTCTGAAGACGAGGAACAACAAGACTGTTTCCTTTTTTGTACGTTAGCCTTTTCCGTTGCCAATGATAGACTGGAATATACGTTATTTCCAAAAACTCTGCTGTTGAATTTTTCATCGTCAACCACGTACCCGGCTCATTTCCCCCTCTTTTGAGTCGACTGCATTGCAAAGGGTGACAGGTTAAGCCTTGAAGTGCTAATCATGGTTATAATTTTTTGTTTGATTGTTTGCTTTGTTTTTTTTTTGTTTTTGTTTTTTTTTTACCGCTTAACATACAGTGGTCAAAAGATTCAAATTTCTCATGCAGATACCTTTTATTCAAATACCAGCAAGCATACTCAAAAGCTATAAGTAGCCTTAGTCAACAGGTTTCCTTGGGGCACTTTGCGCGCAATGCGCGAAAAGTGCCCAGAGAAAAGCTGTTGACTCAGTCTAAAGTCAGCGCTTTAAGGGCTAAGAGACCTGTGGAAATGGATGCAAGATTTACCGAGACAATCAGCAGAGCACGCGGGTCTGTGTCTGTACTCCTGGAGACAGGCTATGCCAAACCTGATCGAACGGAAATTGATCGTATGGCTGTCTGCGGATACATTAATTTTACCTCTTCACTGGAATTATTCCAAAGAAACCTTACAGTATGCGCTGATCTGAGTTGCGGTTGTGAATCGGAACATTTGTTATTTGTCGTAATGTATAAAGTTAAAACTGTGTCCCTGTTTATAATTGATGATGCAAACATCTTAATTTAGTTTCCCAGAGGATCCTAAGAGTGGATCCGAGTATCGCTTGCTGCGCGTCCTGATGTGGTACTTTAAAGATTTGTGACGCCCTAAGCAAAAATCGCTACATCATATTGACCAGTCTTTTCAATCTAACAATTCTGCGCGCAAAGTTAACGAAAACAGCGGGTAAGTACACATTTCGTTTCCGCTGTCGTTTCTTTGAGGTTGCGCATAAACAGCGCCTTTGACGCAAGCATGAGAGGATAGAGTGATGGTAACAAACTGGGTCTATACTTTCACCAAGTTGCAAGGCAAACAAAACCGTTTGCAGAACTTCAACTAACACATCTGCCTGCTTAAAAACGGCAATTTATCTCTTTTCGTCCTTAAAATAATTGACACAAAAAAGTCCTTTGGCGCCGGTTGGACCATCAGCAGAAGTTAATCAAGTTTAAGAGTTTTTCTGGCGTAAGTCGTTCTGGTTTATTAACGTTATTTTTATTATTACTATCATCATCATCATCATTGGTGTCATTATTATCAGTGCATTTTGAATAAGCTGAGCTAGATTAAAACCCCCTATAATTGTAGAGATGACAACCCGTCAGATGACCTTTAAGTGCAGAGACAGGCTTACGCGATGCCCGTATATACCCCTGCATAGTTGTTTGAATGTCGTTGCCAGCAAGGTCTTAGCGGACCCCATCTCTGTCTGTCTGTCTGTCTGTCTGTCTCTGTCTCTGTCTCTGTCTCTGTCTGTCTGTCTGTCTGTCTGTCTGTCTGTCTGTCTGTCTCTCTCTCTCTCTCTCTCTCTCTCTCTCTCTCTCTCTCTCTCTCTCTCTCTCTCTCTCTCTCTCTCTCTCTCTCTCTCTCTCTCTCTCTCTCTCTCTCTCTCTCTCTCTCTCTCTCTCTCTCTCTCTCTCTCTTCCCCCCCTCCCGGAAATAGTAGAATTTGACTATTCTGATGATTGCCGCAGCTGCAGGCATTAGGCTACTGGGAAGACAGGCCAGTTTACAAAGAATATATGTAGCATCGATGTCGTCATTCAAACTTTGCCAGAAGTTAACACTATTGAAAAGAAATTTGGTGACCGCTTTATTTGAATCATTAGAGTGATGTGGCAGACAAATGTTGAATCAGTAAAAGACCAAGTTACCGGGGGGTTGTCGGTTACAAGAGACGTGTAGCCAGAAGTCTCTAGTGATATTTTTGATGTGCATGGGTCATTTTGAAGTTCGCTTGGCCCTTTCACGCACATGTCCTCGTATATCAGTAAAGGCTATAAATATTTTAACTCCTTTAGACTCAGTCAATAGCTCTGGTCAGTGCGGTTTAAATGCATTGTGCCCAAGTCTCCCCCAAACAAAGCTGTTGACTTGTATTATCCCGATGGACTCTGCTTCCTCGTGTTAACTGCGTCATTTAGCTTTAACGAAATGTGCTTCACAAGGGTAATGTATGCTGGATTCGTTGTCTCAATTCTGAGAGCACAGATTCTTGCTGAAATTGGCAACAAAATACGTCAAAAATTTACTGAACCCTAGCCACTACTATAGAACCAGAATAAAGCAGTTTGCTAAGATTAGCTATAAGTTTTACGTATCAGTATCAGCTTTACACAATACTTGGATGATTCCATTCATATGACAGGTGAACTCTTATTACAAACGTCTCCATGCACTGCAACAAACTATCTCCGCTATATTAAGAAGTTGGTACAATTGGCTTGTGATGCATTCATGGATGAACACTAATCTATTTCCAATCATTGCCTGCTTAAGCATCGGTGAGGCTACCTCATAATCTATTCCTCACTTTGCTCTACTGAGGTGTTTTTGACCAATAGATAAAGTAATTGGTGAATACTATATCTTTAACATTACAGCCTTCCCTTGTATACAGTTTCGTATAACATAACATGTTGCTTCGAAATTAGCAAAGTATAGGTTCATGGGTACTCTCTGCCGGCTATATTTGAGCAATTTTCTTCGACCATCTACTTTTGTAATTAGAAATGTTTGGACCAGTCCTCTTCTTACTCACTTCTCTGACTTTTTATGGTAATGCCAAAGTAAGAAAACAAGTAAAATTACATTTATTTATTTATTTATTTATTTATTTATTTATTTATTTATTTATTTATTTATTTATTTATTTATTTATTTATTTATTTATTTATTTATTTATTTGTTTCTCTGTCTGTCTGTCTGTCTGTTTGTTTGTTTGTTTCCGTCTTTCTTTCTTTATTTACTCACTTATATGTTTGCGTAAATTGTTTGTTTGTTGATTTTATTACATATTTATTTACTTTAATATTCACCTGCTCAATTGCCCGCTGGCTTGTTCGCTCATTTGCTCGCTTGCTCACTCAACCATTGCCCTCCTCATTCATGTTGTTTTTCTGATGCGTGATATTAGCTGCTTTTGCTCAGTTCTTCCGGGTGATACTTGATAGGACAAGTCAAGAATAGAAGATTCCAGACTATTGCTGTAGGGGGCTGTGCAGTCTTTTCAGGGCTAGGGTTGTGTATTCTTATTAATTTCCATTGTGTTTTACAAATTAATAGCTTAAAAATAATTGGAAACAAAGACATCAAATTTTCCACCCCAAATCTGTTAAAATAGCTGAAATATTCATTAAAATTATATGACCACAGCTGGTGACCGTTGTATTGTGGGTAGCTTTGACATATAAACCAATGGAAATACACAACTCTAGCTTGATACATTAATTTTTGTGCATTCATTTGTATATTGTGGTTTATACACACTGTATAGCCAATTCTGACCTCTCCGATTGCAAGTCCTCCCAAGGGACATTGCTATAAATAAGAGGCAAAAGCATCTGTCGACCAAATACCATGTTTGGAATAGTCTCTCGCACAGTCTATTACATGTACTTCATTGATCACAGCTGGAAGATTCTGATGTTCATCGCTTGCTACAATAAAATTACATTGGAAAACAGAACCGGCTGTAAAATAATTCTATGGGCGCCGTTTCATTTTGTCTATCAGAATTAATCATAACATAGATGGATGGGCAGGTGTGTGAATTGATAGACCTGAGAGAAGTCTCAGGATACGCAGACAGTCAGATAGACATGGGAACATACACAAAATAAAAATCTAGCGGTTACAGCTATCCTTGTGTGTTATAGGATTGATAAGCTTTTCGCATTTTTATTTAATGAGTTAATGTCAATAAACGCCTATAGGACCATACTTTTGAAACGCCCTAGCACTTTGGCATTTTTGATGTTCTCTTGATGAGTAAACTCCTGACACCACTGTCATGCAACTCTGTATTGTGTAGCTCACAAACCTTTCTCGCATTGATAAATCCAGGTATTCAAGCTGCACAATGACAGTCCCAATGATATATTTAGAATAAGCATATACTCCTTGTATACAAGCACAAAGACGGGGGGGGGGGGGGGTGAATATTCTCATAAACATATATCCAGTGCAGTATGCAGTTAAAATATGTGAACAACCTCCAATGCAGTCTCAATACTGTCCCAATGTCACTTTCCACAGAGTCAACTAACCAACTCAACTCCACTACTTTACAACTTTTCTATCACTGCCTTGGCAAGCTTGGTCTGTCCTTCATATAGGGAGACTTAAGTAGTGTCCGGCAACCTGCCGGGCAGGAAGTAAACTGTATGCCGAAAGGAAGTGGTGTCAGTCATGTGATAGTGTCTGTGTGTGGGACCTATTACATAAGAGGTTAGTGAATTTGTGCACATTTACCCCAGTGATATAACATTACCAGACTGCCAGACAGAGTTCCTGGGGATTCTGTCCTAGTTTGGGCACAGGTGGATGACCCTTTCTTTACTGGGGCCAATAAAATATGTATTTCTCATGTTTTTGTTCGAACAAAATAGGGGGGGGGGTAGCAAAGCTATTTCACAGGGGCATCTCACTTTTTTAAAACCAGCACATACATACATACATACATACATACATACATACATACATACATACATACATACATACACACACACACACACATACATACATACATACATACATACATACATATTGCTTTCTCGAGCAAGGATTTGCTTGGGTGAGTGGCAATTACATTTATTTTTGTGTGTGTTTTGATATGGGTCTCTCTTAATGTCGAAAATTAATTCATATCTAACAGATAACACGTGGCATAGTGGCACCAGCTTATCCGAAGGGTACGAAGCCAGTCTAGGAGAATCCGGGGGCACCCCCCTGGATAATTTTGAAAATAAGCATCCAAATTGGTGCATTTTGAGGCAAAAATGACGGGTTTAGAAGTGCTACAAAACATTGTATCATTGCTCATTGTCCAGTGTTTTACGAAACTATAAAGCCAATTTTGTAACACGAGGTTTATGTGAACTTAACGTTTTTTTTCCCTCTCATTAATTTTAATCACTATGCTACTCAGCTATTTGCTTATGAAATGTTGTTTTTTCAAACTTAAGGAACTCTCAAATGTATATTAGGCCTTCTTTTAACTTACAGGAGAATCTTAGGAAAAGTAACTGTGCAAAGAAATTATATTAGTTTGACTCCGGCCTTGCTTTAAATAATATTTTTCAATATATGGATACAATATACAAAAGGCCTAGTGATTTGCCGGATCTTGCTCTGTACTTCCTCATTAGTGAGGTGGTCTATATACAGAGTCTAAGACCACCTCACCAACGATGAAGTACAGAGCAAGATGCAGCAGATCATCGGGCCTTATGAAGACCTGCTCAGTACTGTGAAAAGAGAAAACTCAAGTGGTGTGGGCCCGTTACAAGATCATCAGGACTTGCCAAAACAGTGCTGCAGGGCACAGTGCTAGGAGGAAGAAGGCGAGGGAGACAAAAGAAAAGATGGGAAGATAACATCAGAAAGTGGACAGATTTGGGGCTCAGTGAGTGCCTGAGGAGATCAGAGAACCGAGAGGGATGGAGAGAGCTGGTTACAGATACAGCAGTGGCGCCCCTACGGTCAACTTCACTAATCTATGGGATAGATGAGATCAGACGAGACACGGACACGTAAATTTATCTCCAAAGTTTCCAAAATGAAAACAGTTTTATTTCATTTCACCTTTAACAGTGACCTACAGACTCATTTTCCTCTCACCCTGGTTTCTGAATGTATCAATGGCTTTCTCTATGCCCACTGTGATAATGTCTTTGTGTACATGGAGAAGAAAGAGGTTTGAAAGCCGCTCATTACTCATAGTAGTGCACCGATCAATTTTTATATACATCATTGCACTGAAGCTCCTTTCTGGTGTATCTGTAGAGACTAGCATTGTCAGCAGAATTTGCACCATTGTGTGCACATATGGGTACAGATTAGGTGGTGTTATCTTCAATGTGGCAGCTAATGTTGAGGCCCTGTTTTCCATGGAAACACTGGACCACTTGCACTTCCACCTGTCAATTTCTCTTGACATGGCTTCACTTTGGTCGTCTGCAAAAGCAAATGAATATTCGTCACACAACCTCTGAAGTGCATTGGCATCAAGGTTATCTAATCTAGTAGGGATTAGATACTGAGCACAAAATCGGATTTTCTGGCCTATGAGTCTTTTTTGCAATTGCATAGTGAGGAGATCAAGGAAAGGGTTGAAACAAGAACGTTTCAAGTATTCACTGGGGTTGTCTGCAGGAACGTTACTTCTATGCTTTAGTCTGCCACACAGTCGAGGTATTGTAGGCTGGACATCCACAGAGGAAACCAACAAAACAGCCTTGTCAAAGAGAACATTCCATTTCTGGTCATCTACTCTCTCTTGCTTAAGAAGTTGAATTATATTTTCAGCGTCCTCTGTGGCTTGAATAAGATCAGAATTCACGAGCTGCAGCTGGTCACTGAGAGACACAGCCGTCTGAAATACATGTTCAGCCACTATAAGTGGCATGATGAAATCAAACCTGGTGACAGCTCGTAGGAGACCCAATGCTTTTGAATCACCATCTGTTGCCAGGTTTTACAGCGCTTGCACTACAACTGGGAAGCCTGCTCTAAACATGAAGAGAGATTCGGCTCTTGCCGCCCAGCGGATTTCACACAGTGAGGTTAATTTGACTCGTCTTCCCATTTTGACTTGAACATCATCATTTGGTTTTTCCAAGGCTTCTTGAAATGCCAATAGTTTTTTAGCATTTAAATCGTAGCTAAAATCCACGTCTTGGACGACGTCCGTCATGTCCCTGGCACTTACATCGCCACTGGCATGAACAATTGCAAGGTTCAAGCAGTATGCTTTGCAGTGTACATAAATAGCATTTTTTAATTTATTTCCCACTAGTGCCTGTATACCCTTGTATTTGCCTTTCATACAGGCTGCACCGTCATATGCCTGACCTACCATATTTTCAAGCTTTATTCCATAGGACTTGGTTTTGTCTACGAGAAGCATAGCAAGGCCATTTCCTGTAAGGTCAGTAGCGTGCTCACACCCCAGAAATTTTTCTCTGAGATCTCCATTATGGGTGTTTACAGACCGTACACATATAGACATTTGTTCCTTCTTGAACTTATCGGATGTCTCATCTGCCATAATTGTAAAAGAAAAACATACTCATTACATTCTGGTACTATTTTCTGTCTGATCTGTGTGGCAGAAATGCCCAACAATTCATTCTGTATCAAGGGAGACAATTAGCATTTCTTAGGATCGGCTAGATGTGCTGCCAAGGTCTCATCATTAGCTGCTCTGTAGCACAGAATTGCCATGAATGTGCTTTGCTCTTCAGCATGACCACGTATGGCAAGGTTTTGCTGAACACAAAGAATCATACACTCTTTTATAGAGGAAAGAATTAGGCAGTGTTTTGCCCTTGTCTCGCCTCCTTGTGTATTTAATTGGCCTGCAATATATGGATTTCTTATGTGTACAAAATGAGTTGTAATGAATAAATATTTTTCAAGTTCAAGTTTTGTGAAGCCAATTCAACTGCATAATCCAGGCCAATCGACAGGTCATGTTGGCTTGTCCAACCAAGAAAAACAGCGCTCATGGACATTTAGGTCCTGGCCAGAGTGACTAGCAAATTTTCATACAATATATTCTAGAGTTATCACTACATTCTGACATACACTATAAAAATTATAAATACCTAGTCCAAAAGTCCGAAATTTGAAGTTTATAACACGAAAGTGTGCACATCCCATGAATGGACGGCTGCAAGCGGTTGCTATCGGTACGCTACCATGACCGACGTCTGACCTGGCTTTGGAGTGCAGGGCCAAACCAAGGCCACTCTGGATTTAATTAAAGTATCGGTTACATTTGGGGCATACGGAGTGCAACATAACACACGTTCATTTATGTACGTGTAAATGGACAAGACGCCAGTTGGGACAAGTCTTAGCAGTCCCGCACATTCTTTAGGCTGACCACATGCATGCAGGCTATGACCGTGCTCTACAGTCGAAATGCTGAGACATGAATGAGATTGATTGGCTACCAGCACGCCTCGGTTCCAAGCTAAGCCTTAGGCTGTGACGTCACCAAAATACACAAAATCCAACATGGCGGCCATGATATTAACTGGTATCACATACAAATAAGAAATTTGTAAAAAGTGGTACAAAAGATGTGTTATGATCTCTTACCTTTATATGTCCTCTTTCCACAGATTTAAATCCACATTATGGTATTATTCCAGTCTAATAATAGGGCCATGGTAGTCCAATATGTCCATTTCATTTCTGATCTGTCAGCCATTGCTGACCAAAATATCCAGAAGTCATGTACATGTAATTTGATCAAATTTTGTACAAGCAATGTGATGACAAAATATTTTGCCATCCACTGCAAAAATATTTTCCTGATGCAAGCAGTAAGATGTAGGTCCAAATTAGAAAGAAATAATCTTCTGACCTGACTTTGAATTTCAACTTCTAAAATCCGCCATTTTGCAAAAAAATCCACTTTTTCTACAAAGCTCCACTTTTGTAACATGGGGTCTATTCCCGGCAATTTGCACCAAGAATGCACTGCCAAAGTATACAGATCCATAATCCAATGGGGGTGGTGGGATAGTGACAACCTTGTGTCCACCTTTCAGCCAAAAAGGAAGGAACCCCAAAATGACATATTTAGGGGGTAGGGCCCTTTGAATTTTGATCAAATCTGTACAATTTGCCCTAGAATGCTCAAATATATTTTTTTCACAACTTAAAATATCAGTAAGTATGAAACTTAGCCTAATCTATGTTATAACAGAAAAAGTTTTATTTTATCAGTAGTTCTAAACCCCCTTTACTTCTGATAAAATGGACTGTTCTGTTATTCCAATTGGACCACTTGTATCTTGAAAATTTAACCCAATCCAGCCCAAATTTATACCCTCTTGAAAAGCATGAACACTTGTTGGTCAAGTTACAGCGTGAAAGGGTCATGGATCTGTTTTAAATTAAAATGCCAGAGCAGTATCTGCTTGGTGGGTGTTCCAAACAGGCATCTCTTGTGTCTTCAGTGGGGTATCAGGTGACAGGATGCTCGTAAAATGACCATTAATCGTAACCCAATAAATGCACTGACTGTTATATACAGTAAAACCTCTCTAACCGAACACCTCCATATACCGAACACCTCTCTATTCTGAACACCATTTCTTGGTCCCGAAATTATACTTCCAATGTTGGCAAACTTCCCTATACTGAACACCTCCCCTTACGGAACACTTTTTTCAGGTCCCAAGGGTGTTCGGTATAGGAAGGTTTTACTGGAAGTGGTAAATGACTTATCACACCCCTTTCATGTGATCTGCGAACACCTCAACACTCCCAAATAGCAGGGACTAAGATGTGCCCAATCGTCTTTGTTTACATAAGCACTGCCCAGCAATGGAACCCAGAACGAGGCGGCTGATTTGACCCCTAATCTCGCATCTCATTAAACCCAGGTCAGCATCTCGACTGCTTTGCTGTCGCCTCATTATCACAGAATGTTTTTTATTTTATTTTTTGTTTAATTTTATTTTAGTTCGCTATGTACCGTATTTGTACCATAGCAGTTATCAAGCAAACCAAACGTATTGGACTCGTTTATTTCTTTTTCATCCCAACACTTCTAAGGCTAGGGTCTATATCATGTATGAAGTGCCACATCACACGACGTTTGTATTCTAATTTGCCACTATATCACATGTAGAGAGTGCGCCGGTCTCCGCTTTAGTCTAGTTGATTTCATATTGCGCGTATGGACACTATCCACACTTCCAGACTGTCGTCTTAATATGGAAGGTGATAAGACCTTCTATATTAAGTATTGTTCAACAGGAAAACACAATCTTACGCTCGATATACAGATTTATTGACAAGAATAATTAGATCAAGTAAACATAACAAACGGGAACAAATGACACAAATGGCGTCACAGTTAAAATACGGGGAACAGCAGCGTGAACTTTATCCGGAACTCTTGTAGCCTCTGCACGCGATGGCAAATGCATGCCAGTTAACAATTGTACCTCGTTGACAGTATAACACCTGTGGGACAGTAACGGCAGGGCCGGATCCAGGATTTATGTGAGGAGGGCACAATATAAAGAATAAGAATATGCAGGGGGGCTGGTGGGTCACCCAGAAAATTTTCAGAATTCGGCATATATAATGGTGCATTGTGAGCTCATCTGATGAGTCGTCATATTAAAATATCATAAAGAATTAAAGAAAAGAAAAAAAAGAAAAAGGGGGGGGAGCTTAAGGGGTACACGTCCCCCCCCTCGTGCCCCCCTCCCCGGATCCAGGCCTGTACGGTGACGCCGTCACCACAGATTGCACTGGAAAATATTGCGGAATTGAGGGAGTCTGGAACTGTTGTTAAAGCGACATGTCAGGGAACTAGACTTGAATGGCAGGGGCGGATTTAGGGGGGGGGGGGGCGCGAGGGCCTTGGCCCCCCCCCCCTCAAAAAAAATTTGTTACTTATTTATTTTCCAGTTAAACAACAGATGTATTCTTACAGGATTTTCCTCCCGGGAAACACTACTATTTACCCCTGAAAATGGTGAAAATGCAAGAACTTCCGGGGGCTTAGCCCCCTGGACCCCCAATTGGGGGGCGCTGCCCCCAAACCCCCGTTGGGGGCCTAGGCGACCCCCAAACCCTCGGCCTTTTGCCCCCCTTGCTAAATGCTGGATCCGCCCCTGAATAGTATGTACAACAAAAACTACCTTCATAAATCAACTTGACGCCGAAGTCTGTGTTATGGTCATTATCTCGGAAATGCAGGCGAAAATACGTAATAAATATATGCATAATTCAAATATATCCTGTAGAGCAACTAATCTCAGAATATGGAGATCGTCTAATGCCAAGTACAGATATATTTTGAAGGTGCACATGAACTGGATCAAATGCCGTGGCAATTCGTGTAAACATACTGTAACCCGCAAAAAAAAAAAAAAAAAACCACTGGAAATCAGAAAGAATATACGCATACTTCTTACGGTATCTAAAGAATATCTGAAACAGAACAGCGAGTCACGATGCCTAACGAAATGGTAAGAACGTGCAGTGCTTGATTGCATAATGGCTTTTGCTTGTTTATTATTTTGCCTTTTTCTGTTAGCGCAATGAAAACATTTGGTCGATCACATCACTGGACAACCAGGGGAGATGACAGAGTGGATCAGAGAATCAAAGTGAAGGGTCCGATAATGCATAAACTCGAGAGTTACGTATTGGCATCTATAAGTGGACTAGGTTGCTAATCAACGGAAGGTCACGAGTGGTCTGCAGTGTCACGACAGGCTGCTAGACAGGCACACCAACAAGTCTCTCAAAATCATTAAAGGCCTAGACTTAACAACTCAAGTGGCTTCTTGTATGAGCCAGGGCTAAATAAAGAACTTCCAGTGCAGTTAACTGCTTGCTATGGGACTATATAAAACAGGTATTCGATACTGTCTTCTTGAATAATTCTACTGTGCACCTATCATTTCGATGATCTCTTTAATAACTCTATCATGACAACGGAAAAGGCAACATACGTTGGTGTGTTTTTTTACGGGCAATGATATCAAAAATGTAAAACAAGACATGAATATTTACAATATTTGCATGATATGAATGGATTCACAGATTAAACGAATAAATGTATATTCGGATGAACAGGAAGACGAATGGACATAGAAAACGCTGTAGCATGAGAGGTGGTAAGCATGTATGTATGTACGTATGTATGTATGTATGTATGTATGTATGCATGCATGCATGTATGTATGTATGTATGTATGTATGTATGTATGTATGTATGTATGTATGTATGTGTATTTAGCGGAATATACAACCCAATACAAAATATTCTTGTGGGTTAGATGTGTGTATTCCCATTAGGTTCTATGTTAAAGTAACATTCTTTTTATTAAAGGCTTTTGCAACAAAAGTTACCAGATTTATAGGAGTATCTGGAATATACACAACCATCTCTCGCAAGAAATTTGGTGCTTCCGGGTAGAGTGGTTTCAAAGTTACATAGGTGCAAATTACAATGGAATGTACTGAAAGCACACATACCTAGCTCCCCCGCCTCCCTGCGCAGAGAGCCCTCTACTGAGAACCCACATGAACCAGCTTATCTTGACCTTACCTATCTCGGATGGACGGATATTGAAATTTATTAACTGCAAGATGGATGAATAGGTGTGTGTTGATATTTCCTAGATTGATGAATTAGTCTGCACTGATGGTTCCGCATATTGGATATTGAAATATGTGTAGGTAATTGCCTTTTGCATACAGATTTACAGCGGAGCTACTGCAATAGATGCACTGTTTGACTCTATTGTCATCCTTGTGACGTAAGCTTTGTAAATCGCACACCAGACAGGCGTATATATCAATCAACTGTCCAGAAGATGACATAATTTTCGGTTCATGTATGTACAGTGTTCAAGGATCTCACTTAAACGTTTAAAGTTGAGTGACTAGATGTGGACAATATGGATATAAAGTTACTACTGGCTTCCGAAATTCCGTTTACGCCTTGAGATAATGTCCTTGCCGTCACCGACTGAGTGGAACAAACACTCTCCTAGTTTCCCCTGTCATAGTTCCAGTTGTACATCCTTTGCGTCTTGAGAGTTCAGATCAGCTACGAATTGGCCAGATAGACATGCTTTAATAGGACGGGTGCAACGACACTGTTTTCACGTCATACGTAATTATGGTGGAACACTTTAGCGTCAGTTTAAGGCCTCGAACGAATGGACATATTCTGAAACCGGTTGTGTAAATGTATTGGTGCCAATCGCATGACCTTTGCTTCCAGACTAAGAGTTTGACGATTTTGTTGTAAGATTAATTTGTGTACTATAAATTGGCAGCTTCGATGGAAGTCTTTACTTTGGAAGTTGTGCGAGTGTCGTATGCACCTTTGGGCGTTACAACATTATTGGGGGCATTAAGTTGTCCGTTTTAAACTCGAGAAAACTACCCAACTGCTCTCTCTCTCTCTCTCTCTCTCTCTCTCTCTCTCACACACACACGCACGCGCGCACGCAGACGCACACTGTGGAATATAAGTGTGGCATATACGTTTATATGTATAAAATATATGGATAGATGTATCTCTGCAAGTCACTTATTCAGCTTCAGTTCAACACTGTTCGGTAGCTGCCAGGAAAAAGAAAAAAAATCTGTTTTACAGATCTTGGGATTATGCTTCAATAATCTTGTAAATACTTTGAATGCTGCATTTACCCTGTACAGCAATTTCACACAATTAATTAATGCAAACGTAGGTATATATTTACAGACACGCAGTGGGATCTTGTTTATGGAAAAGACCCAAGTTCGTCTTGCCTTCGTAGACAGACCAATACCGCCGCGCTTTTGTGTATTTCTATTGACTGCGGATTTCGAGCGGGGCCTTGTTTATTTCGCCCTCAGTCGGACCGCGGTGATAAGGGTCTGTTTACGCAGGCAAACGTTCATCAAGTTCACGGGTATCCAGAGACAACATATAGCAAGCAATATCATATGCCACTTACGAAAGTCTCCATAATCAAATACAAAACCGCCAATGACGCACAGCGCGGGAATCGGAGGGCGCGTGTTACATTCAACGGCTGATCTTTGCTAAGCTATTTTGCTCCTGATTTCAAGAGGACTTTGTCCCAGAGACTCCCTGTAGTTGATCTGCATTGTGTAAGACAAGTTAGCAGCACCATATGCCATCATAGCGCTAAGCGTCATGGTGCCGGTAGCCGGCGTGTGCTTCCGAAGGATGCCCTCTCTTGGTCCCGTGAGTCGGCGGGCAAAGGCTTGCTGCAAAGCTGTGCCATTCGTAGCGCTTTGGCATGGATCGGAATAATGGTTCATCAGTGCTGCTCCGTATATGCACAGATATCTTCATACGTTTGATGTCATAGTTGGATGTCTCATATGCATCAGCAACAAGGCGGCTATGTGCTTGAATTTATCATTTCTGGGTCTTTGTGGCAAGTGAACCCATGTTTGCGTGGTTCTTACGTGGAACCTGAAACACGGCTCGGGGCCAAGTGTCTATTGTATTCAATCTTAATGCTGGTTCCACATGGGGGATCCTTTTAAGCGTTTGGGATTAAACAATTTTATACACGTAACTGAAGCAATGCCGAGTTCAAAGGCTGCCCTCTAGTGTATTCAGGCACTCCTGGCATGCCTACCCGCGTGGCCCATGCGGATTAAACAGACGGGCTCTGACAATGGACGGATGCTCATGAGTTTACGACGTCAGAGTGTGTCGTAATATGACACGTCATCTTCCCTCATTGCCTGGTGGTCTAAAACTCAGATTAACTGCTCTATGAGGGGAATTTCTCTTCTTAGCTACCATCGATTTTGCATCGATAATTAGTTTTTCAATGGGTTGACTCTTGCCTGCTAACTTCCATTTGTCTTGATGATACTTGAACTATTTGTCAATACTGAAAGACAATTTGAAAGCTTCGGAGATGCGTCTCATGTTTTGCCCATGAAGATTAACTTGTCAATCGTATAACAGGGGGAAATATGAAAAGATAACTGTGAAATGTATTTTGTGATTAAGCTGCTAAAGCTTGTGCTGAGCGCACGCCCTTGTCCGTTTGCAGGTCTAGAAACCAGATACAGGTATATAATTCTTGCACCTGCCTATTCCCCATTTGGAATCTCTCTCTCTCTCTCTCTCTCTCTCTCTCTCTCTCTCTCTCTCTCTCTCTCTCTCTCTCTCTCTCTCTCTCTCTCTCTCTCTCTCTCTCTCTCTCTCTCTCTCTCTCTCTCTCTCTCTCTCTCTCTCTCTCTCGCTCTCCCTCGTTCTCGCTCTCGCAGTTGTAAGACATGCAGTCACAGACAATCTTACCATCCAGAATTTTGTTGAATCTTTGCCACTTATAAGGCTGCTATGGCATATAGTTCTAGGCGTTGATATTTAATACTAATATGCACTGCTGTTCGATATTACTAAGGTGCACAGTATAAAATCCCTGTTTTACTGAAATAAATTATAAAAGGCAACATTCATGTGCGTCAGAGATATCTAAGGTACTAATAAGTTTCGGTTATTCGCAAATGCTCATCGTAACGTTTGCTATATTGAGCTGCATAAATGATCATAATTGATTCGGAAATTTCACGGCGACACGAGATTTCCCGTTGGCTTTACCAAGCATGATTCATTTATTGAGAGGGGCACTTTATGTCATTTTAGCTTTATTGAGCTCCAATTTTAGGGGGGGGGGGCTACTGTATGTAAATTCACCTACATTGAGCTCTATTTTATTTAATTGATTCGAAAAGCTCACAGGTATATGAGATTTTGCACTGATTGTAGCTGACATGAAACCTTTTTTTAGGGGGGGGGGGAGCGTGGATACTTTATTGTAATGCACACTTTTCTAGCAGATATTTACATTGACTCCGGACTCACATTAACTATTTGAGAATATGTTGCACGCCAAGGCAGCTTTGGCAACGCGTTTGCCATGCTAGGCTAGGCATGTTTGGGGTCAAATTTAGTGCAGCTGAGCATGCTTGGCGTCCATTCTATGCAATTGCTCTGTACCCAATTACATGCATCTTCCTCTCAAAATGTTACAGTATGCTGCAATTTAACACACCTTATTCTTGCTCATACAATTAAATACCAGGTGTAATTGATTCTTTACTGCATGGACTCAATACGGCCATGCATGTCTGATGACTGACATTACATTCAGTAGTGCGTTTCTGTCGAGTTCATCTTAATAAAATTCCATTACAAAGAATATATGTACAGTGTGAGCACTGACGTGGAATACTGTGTGTGATTTATGCCTAAACTTGTATATATAAGGAACTTTCAATAATGAAAGTTTAAACTATTACCCCTGGATCTGGGATGGCAACTATGTCAAATTTCGGTACGTCTGCTTAGTGGATGACCGCTGGCTTTTGATATTTCGGATATTTGCAGCTGACATGACCTGGGCCAGGCCTAGGATGTTAGTGCGTTTTGTTCTCACTTTTTTTTCTTCATAGCTGATGTTATAGGTTAGCATTTGAAGTCTGCGTTTGCAAAATACTTGACAATGCGGCGGTTTGTGGCCACTCTCTCTCAAAATGGTTGCAAACTGTGAGCATAGGTCGCAGAGGTGTTCGAAAGTATTGGTTTTGGACAAGCCTTCCAAATTTCGATTATCTTATCGGTCATCAGATTTGACCCTCGAAACAATGTTGGAATGGAATTACGTCAATTTTGAACCTGTTAATGGACTTCTTTTTTGTTTTTACGTAGCTTGGGCTTGTCATCTGTGATTCCAGTAGGTGTGCATTATTCAGTTGACGATGTATCTTATACGTATTGACATTTAGGTTTTTGAAAAGAAATTCCTGTAACTTTGATGTAAGCTTCGTATTGTATGCGAATGTCTTGAGATTAATTTACCATTTTTCAAGACTATTTATTACTTATTGTTCGAATGACTGGATAGTTTGAAGTTGCAATGTGACTGACAGGGCAAAAGTACCAGACTTCTTCATGCAACTCAAGCCAACAATGTATGTGCCCACAGTCTACCTGTCTAGCCTACTTCCAATTTTGAATGTTATTGACTATTAAATATAGCAGTTCTGCTCGCCACGTAAGTGTTACAAATAATTGCCAAGTTTTAAGAAAAAATATTATCGGTAATATTACCCCCCACCCACCCTTTTTTATTGTGGCCTATGTTTATCTAGGGCATCGTAGAAAGCAAAAGGGTATAACAAAATTGATTTTTCACCTAAGCAGACGTGACAATTCCTTTTTGGCACGACAAATCAAAAGAGTCAATCTTTAATGAACACCCCCACCCATCGTGTTGAAACGCTTAATTTTCATGCATGTCAAGACATGGTGCCTTCCTGTTGTATTCCGTGTAACTGCTAAACGTGGTAAATATAGTCAACTAGGGTACGTTTTGCCACCCGGCATGATCTATATTATCGCATAATAAAAGTGTAGTTTTTTTGTTTGTTTTGTGTGTGTGTGTTTTTTTTTTTTTTTTCCGGGGGGTGGTATTTTTTCTGATGATACTAAGAATGTGTTCAATAACAAGAAAGGCCTTCCATGTGTAACTTTAATACTTCTATCTTACATTTAATTTTAAACTTAACCCTCCCCCCTTAAATTCAATCTGAGTCAACAGCTTTCCTACGTTGGGGTGTGTTAGTTTTCAGCTACCCATTTGAAAGCTGATGAGCTTGGGCATGCTACTCTCTCTCTCTCTCTCTCTCTCTCTCTCTCTCTCTCTCTCTCTCTCTCTCTCTCTCTCTCTCTCTCTCTCTCTCTCTCTCTCTCTCTCTCTCTCTCCTTCTCCTCTTTTTCTCTCTGACTCTGTTGGCATTCAATCTAATAAAAAAAAAATCACAGGACCAGACGGCATTTTATATACAGCGAATTTCGGAAGGTTTGAGGCAAAGGGCTAAAGAAAAAACGCTGACATGGTGAGTAAGAGGTTTACATTGTTTCTTATATATTTGTTACTCTATTGGCATCGCCGTTAGTTGATTGAAAGCCGTGGGCATATTTTTGGATGTAAGTCAATGGGTGCGGAAGATAGCATAATTCTGCATGAGTGGCTTGGTTGCGAGACAATTAACCCGCTCAAAAAATCAGCCTTCACGGCCAGGGAATATAAAAGTGTCAAATGAAGCAATTCGGCCTCTTTAATTTCATAGTCATTGTGTCAGACTATCTGATATGGTGCCACTCTCCAGCCCAATTCCTACAAAGTAATGACATGACGAAACGATGCACTGACGTCCGCAATGAATGTTTGCTATCAACTTATACCATGCCCCCTTTGTTTTCTCAAGGGATATATATGTCACCTGCTTACACATATATCCCTGCTTTAAATTTCTATGGCTAAATTTTAACACAGGACTAATTTGCTTTGGTGAATATATTTTAAAATGCATTTATATTCATGAAAACAAAGAAGGCATGGTATAAAAAGGATACATCCCTTGTTCTCGTGATTTATCTGGAATCCTGCATTTATAAATCCCTACCCTTCGCTCCGGGATTTAAAAAAAACAGGATTCCAGATAAATCCCTTGAACTTGGGATGTATCCTCTTCATACACACAACAATCTAAAAGAAGTTCTGCATTTTATGTACCGCTCAGGTTACATGCAGACACGGGAGCACAAAGAGAAGTAGAAAGGAAGATTTGCAAATCCATCTGTGTGCTTTCAAAAGTTATAAATAGGAAATGCTACAAATTTTGTCCTTTGGTATTTCATATTCCTAAAAAACCTAGACCTTTGACCTTTACAGATCACATGTAAATTACAAAAATGTGCAGTGCTACAAACATGTCAATTGAAGTTGGATTGGTTACCTGTACCTCTAACAGTTTTGGAGATATTAAAGATTTACATTTTAACATGGCCCTAATTTGCATATTTTTAGAACTTTTGAACCTCTTTACAACAACTAAAAACTCTCATTTGTGGAAGTATAATCATGCCACGTTTGGGGTTTCTAGGTATATCACGTTTCAAATGAAATGTCGGATAAATTTGCCCCTGTTAAGAAAGAAAGAAGAAAAGAAAGAGAGAGAGAGAGAGAGAGGGAGGGAGGGAGGGAGGAAGAAAGAAAGAAAGAAAGAAAGAAAGAAAGAAAGAAAGAAAGAAAGAAAGAAAGAAAGAAAGAAAGAAAGAAAGAAATGCCAAGTTTGAGACAAGGTGACAGTATGCATTTTCATGTGTGCATTGCACCCGTAGCGCTGACACTCTTGATTAGGAACATTTTGCAACTCCGGAAATATAAACGTGCCGGTATTTCAATTGAAAAAAATCCAAAATTGTCATGTAATTTTAAAGCATTAGTGTTTTGTTTGTTTGTTTGTTTGTTTGTTTGTTTGTTTGTTTGTTTGTTTCCTTTTTTTTGTTTTTTTTTGTTTTTGTTTTTGTTTTTGTTTTTGTTTTGTTTTTGTTTTATTATTATTATTATTATTATTATTATTATTATTATTATTATTATTATTATTATTATTATTATTATTATAAGGCAAAATGCTGAAATTTGTGACAAGAATTTAGGTGCTCTGAAGTTTCTTACGACGAGAGCAATATTTAAATACTAAAAAAAAACAGATTTGATAAATAAAAATTAGAATAAATAACTGAATAAATAAAAAGTTGAAATAGACATACAGACAGCTTCATATGCATGCATATATTATATTATATTATATCATATCATATCATATCATATCATATCATATCATATCATATTATATATATATATATATATATATATACATATACATATATATATATAAACGTATCTCTACATATACGTATTTAAAATACCTTGAATATGCGTTTTCTAGGTTCTGGTACGGTAATTGCATCGGTTCATGAGAAATAATGATGTACATAATCTGCACCCTTTCCTGTTCAAATCATTCATGTGCAATAGGTTCATTATAACATTACCGCATCTGAAATGAAATTGACCTGTCATTAATCGGATGTATTCGGTGAAAGATGGTAATTTTTCCAATGCAAAAGTCAAATATATGTAGACACGCTTTCTTAAAAATCCTGAATGTTGTTTTTTTTTTTCTAGTTATTGATATGGCAGCGCCAAAGGTTTTTTTTTTTTAATTTTTCTTATCAAAAAATTGTTTCTTTACCAAAACGTTTTTGTGAAAAACTATATTTAAGATTTATATTTCTTTGTTTAAAATATTTATTTATTTATTTATTTATTTATTTATTTATTTATTTATTTATTTATTTATTTATTTATTTATTTATTTATTTATTTATTTATTTATTTACTTACTTACTTACTTTACTTACTTACTTACGTGTTTGTTTGTTTGTTTATTTATTTATTTATTTACTTACTTACTTACTTACTTATTTATTTATTTATTTATTTATTTATTTATTTGTTTTAGGTGCGGCTGTTCCCATGACATTTTGCAGAATTATGCATTCACGCATTCCGTTTAAAAAGCACAATTTGTTACTATACAATATAACATAACTTTGGAAGATTAACGTCTCTACGAGAATGTTTCAATTGTTTTCGCAGTTTACGATACCGCTTAACATTCCAGGAATCCAGCGCCGGCTTTGCTTAAATATTTCTCTCTCACATCGCACAAAAGCGGCCGGATGTGAAGTGTGCTTTGTTGGTTTTTTTTTTCTCAAATTTCTAGTTAACCCTTTTCCCTTGAATTGACACTTGAGTCAAGAACTTTCCTTGACGTGATTTTGATAAGTCTTATCTACAATTCTCAGTCAAAATAGTTTTCCATTACTGTTGAAATTAGTTGAAAGCAGTAAAGCAGACGACATTTGACCATCAGCCGGTTTTGGCCAGTTTTAGGGGGAAGGGTTAATATAAAGGATTGCTGTGGGAATTGTCGGTAAGACCTATCACAAAAGCAAATCCCCGGCCGAACAGATCTCCTAAGTACCAGTTAAGCACATGGGAACCAACCCGTGCCAAGTTGACTAATGTGTGACTCTTACTTTAAGCATAGAACGATTCAATATCAAGTCCATCAGAAAGTCTAAACTATTAGCGAGATATTTCTTGTTTAATTGAATTTAATGTTTCACATTACAGTATCCAGTTTTGATAAATGCATTATGTTTTTTATCTTGGTCTGTTGCTATTTGGCTAGCGTTGTACAGTACTGCATGATTGCAAACCGCTCTCCCCAGAGCACCAGCGCACACTCAAGATAAGGTCGACAAATCATCTATATTCGCCCTTGTCGTCCTGATTGCAATGGAGCTTGATAAATTACAAAATTGTTTTCCTGATTGTACTCTATATCTTATGCAGTTAATGTTCCCATTTATAACGTTAATGAATGAAAAATCTTCACCTGAGGAATGTGGTGTTCCATGTGCAGTTTTGTAGCAAAATGAATAATTACTTTGATGCTCTTCTACAGTTAAATACGTTTGTTTCAGTTCATTTCCTTAGCAGTTGTTCCTCTAGGATCCAGTGCTACATTACAGATTTAATTTTCAATGACTGATTTAGTTAACATTGAAATCTCCTGTCCATGTAGGCATAAACATGTCGCCAACTCCCATTGCTGCAGAACGAGTGACCGCGGCAGATTACACAAACAACCGCGTCAGCAAATCCGAAAAGTCACAAAACAAAAGGCAGAGAGACTCTATCTTAACTTTTGCGGTGCAAAATTTTGTACTGAGCCAACATGTCCCTGGGCGCACTTTGGGCGCGTTGCACCGAGATCGCACCCAAGAAAGCTGCTTTCCGGGGCCATACTATTCTTTGCAACTATAGCTACGTTGGTGCTTGCAAAGACAGACAAAGATTATCAATCTAGCATGATTATCATTATTGAGAGCAGTTCCTCTTAAGTAGCTGCTTTCAGTCGCGGTTGGCATTGAAGGAGTTAAATTATTATTTAATGAATTCCATTAGTAACAGTGCCCCAAACACCTGTCAACTGCTCAGCACACAACATATTAGAGCTTCATGTATACACACTTCACACAACATTGAACAAACAATATAAAGTTGCTTATTGTGGAGAAATTTTAGGCACTTATTGCGCCAGCTGCATTTAACTTACACAGTGCCGAGTTTTGGGTGGGGTCAAGGGCTTTTTTGGGGCGCGCTTCAGGTGCAATGATTGCGGCCAAGGCCCATTAAAGAAAGCTATGGCCCTAGACCACTATATTTTTGGGACCATAGGCATGCTGGAACCTGAATGAAAGGCGTATTTACAAAGATTGTTAATATAGCATCCATTTAATAATTCAGGTGATTTTATCTTATGCACTTCGAGTTTAGTCGCAGTTGGTACTGAAAGAGTTAAAACATTATTAAAAATCAATTAGTTTATATTTCCTGCATCTACAACGCAGCTTTTATGATCGTCATCTTATTGGGGAATTACGACGATTTGTTGACATCAATGGAAGTCAAACAACTTCGTACTATGACGTAATATATGACTGAATCATAACTGAGTTAACAGCTAAGGGCAAACAAATGTGATTCTTCATATTTTGCGTAATAAAGAAAGGAAAAACAAAAGAAAAAAATAGATCTAGACGTGGGTACGGTCACAGAGCTTGTCTGTGTATTCTCCACTCGGAGTGTTAAAAGAAAACGAATGGTATCAGCTCCTGGGGCAAGTAGACTCATGTACATGGTAGGTTCGATATTTGGGCGAAAGACAACGTGTGATACTATTCGCTAAACAGTTTTCAGTATCCTTTCGCCTCTTTCTCTAAGAGAAAAACAAAAACAAACAAAAAGAAAAAGAAAACAGACAAAAACAAAATAAAACAAAAAACAAAACAAAAACAAAACAAAAACAACAATAAAAAACATAGACAAAAACAAAAAAAAGCAACAAGAAAAAACCCCAAAAAAACTCTTTCGTGTCGACTGTTATGACTCAGAAATCAGAATTAGATTGTGCATGTTCCCATACCATGCTAAAATAAAGTTTGAAAAAAATTATCTGTTTTCTATTGCTTAAAATTTTCGCGGCTATTTGTTTGTGTGTTTGTCTGGTAGTTTGGTTTTAAATAACAACTATTTTTAGTCGAAACCGCTACACCACATGTAACACTTAAAGGCAGCCTCCCTGTTCAAAACCCACATATATTTCTGAGCTGCAATTCTACTTTGGAAGCAGCCCTGTTACCTGGATTGGCAACACTTGTCAAAAAGCTAGTGCGGATTTTACTATAATTTATTACCAGCCTTGATTGAAGTTGTGTATTGCGATGCATTTTTTTGTCTGTAAGGTATTTTAATAGCGTTAGCAAGAGGGGTCAAGTTCGCCGCCAGATGACGTGCAACCACTAATTAGTTTCTGACCTCGCGGTTACAAGTGTGTTTACAGTGGCAGACTCCGGGTTATGGACCGTGAAGAGGCTGATAACCTGCTGCGATTTGTCAGTAACTTTACTGTAACGTACTGAGGGTACAGTGCAACTCAAATGATGCTATTTGTACCTTTGTAAAACTGGGCGATAATAAGAAGGCCCTAGACAGAATTGCCGTTTTCTTCACAGAGAAAAGGGTATTACCTGATGGGACCCTATCTATACATTTTGCGTTATACCCCCCAACTGTACCATCGTGATAATGCATTAAAGTTCACAAAATCATTGCTGTTAAGGTCTTTTGTATTTATGTATTGCCATCCCATTTCAATATGGCATACCACGTGGACATAAACAAGCTGCATTTCATGAAACCAAGATGGACATGGCATGAATACAGACATAAAATTCGTTGGACAGTTTTGCATGTGTAATTAAATCAAATATTTTCATAAAGTGTTTTGGAGACAAAACTGAGATTATATTTGCCGCGCAGAATCAATTTGTGACCAGGGGACATGTGTTGAATTCAATAGCCCTTCTTTATTGTCTGCCATTTTTCGCCGTCTACCACACGTTTTGTCCAGGTCTCTTAAGAATATCAGGAGTGAGAATATATGGTTGATGGTCCTGTCTTTCCAATACGCTGAAGTTGATTCTTGTAATTGATTGTCTTATCACCACTTCAGCGTTCTGGTGACATTGGCGACTAGCTGGGGATAACTGGCTTACGCCATGCAGTTGAAGTCCCGGAAGACCCAGGCCGATTGTTCCGATTACGCAGAACATTTCTCGTCTGCCAGCAATGTTCTGTGTGTTCTCAGTCTAACGAGATTATGGCATAGTCAAAATATTGAGCAAATGTTTACTACTCTTGTTAGAATCCAGATTTCTTCTCCGGCGGGAGAGCATAAGACACTATAACTGATTCATATGAGAAAATAGCGTCGTTTCAGCCGACGCATTTACGTCTGTCAATGACTCTTTTTATACACACCAACCGTCCATCATTACTCACTGTCTCAGCAGTCCATATTTTACCACATAGGGGAAACACACATATTTTGATTAGAAAAGATCTCTTTCTTGAATTGGACGGAGGAATAGCCCTGATAATGAATCTTCATTTTGTGCCTTCTAATAACAATAAAATATTAATGGCATCCACAAATTTTATTGACATTGTGAGGATATCTTTGACACCTCTCTTTTCATAGTCAAGTAAATATAACATTATTAAAGGTCATTAAGCGTTTTTTTTTTTCGAATTGAGTTTAAGCTCGACGCACTGGCGCTTTGTCAGTCACGTTATCTTAAAGATAAAATGGCCAAAATACCATTCACGTATACAGTTTGCATACTTGAATAATGGCTTTTATAACTTTGAATCTATATATATGGAGAGTGTGCTATTTAGTTAATACTGGCAGTTGATCGAGAAGCATTGCGGATAAAAGAGGTGCCCTTTTATTGTTAAAATATATTGCGTTTTGAACTAAGTTACTCCGTGCTATTAATTTAGCAGAATATGAAATTAATTAAGCAGAATATAAAAGATGAGATATTAGTCCACCATAATTTCCCCAAGAACACTTCAGTTGTACATGGTTGTAACCCAAAAATCCACTGACTCTTAAAGTGTATACCCCCCACATTTATGTCAATTACATGCAAACCCCATAACATTTCAGGTATGGCAACTGTATCTCATAAAGATCTATCGGTAAAATCGTTATTGAAACTGTTCATCGATGTAGCTTTAATCAGTTGCTCTATTCAGTTCAATTTCTGCTTTGTTATTCTGTTTGGTTTGTTTGTTTGTCTTATTTTTGTTTGTTTGTTTGTTTTTTGTTAGTCATTTGTTTTTTGTGTTTGTTTTTTACTTCGTTTTCTTTTTGTGTTATGTTTTAGCTGTTTTTTGTTTGTTTTTTTGTGTTTTTTTTTTCATGTGTTATCTGAGAATGCCGTTAGTGTCGCCTTGTTTTTATCCCTAGAAACTCATGTTCATCAAACTGTATAATCTATGTCAACTGTTCTTGGCCTTTCGGAATTTAAAATATCAAGTTTTTATGTTTGTACAGGCAGCTCTTTTTGCAAAAAAGAATGGCATTTCTTTACTCTTTGTTTTTCGAAATTGCAGTCTCCCTTTATTCCGATGCTCCCCGGTTATCTCTACCAAATCCTGCAATTCTGTCCGATACTCGGCCATGAATACAATATCACCTGCGAAGGATGACCAGGAATTTGATTGTACGTTATTCACTTCTTATCCCTTTGTTACACTTTGCTAACCGATTGCTCAATTAAAAAGCAGACATCCAAACAAAAACAGGAGGAAGCACCCGACCCCGTCTGTGTTATTCATCTTAATGACGTTCACATAATCATAAGGGTAAACAAAATGCAAGCATATCATTCATGGGGAACAGTTTGTGACACAAATGACAAAAATACTCTGCAGAAATGTGTGGCCAGCATCCAAAAACGAATAATGATACTTTACTGAGTTCTTTGTTCAGTGTCTGGTCATGTTCATCTGCAGGGGCCGAGAGTCTTGTAACAAATGCATTGCAAACCAGGATGTGGCCCATGACAGACAGCAGCAATATATCTATGACTGCTGCATCAACCTCACTAAAACGAATTGGGGAAAAATTTCACTTACTGGCCCAGTCGACCGGTTGTCAAGTTGAAGAGAGATAATGCCAGGCGTGCTTTGGGGTTACTGGATTTCCCTTCAGTCTTAAGACTTTGCACTGGAAAATAATGCATTGACTCGGGTCCCGGGTAGTAAAAAAAAGACAAAGTCGGGTCCCGACTATTTTCGATGAAAATAAACAACTTACAGATCTATGTGTATATCTTGCTTTTTTCACTGTATTTTTTTTCTCTCTCAGGAAAAGGCAACTTTTCGAATGGTGGAATCATAATACTGTACGTGAATAAAAGCAAGTTAAAATGCGTTTCCGTGTGTCATTTCAGTAAGGGTTTTTGCCGCGGGTAGCGGGTAGCCGGGTCTCGGGTACCCGTCATGGGTTCCGGGTATTAAACATACTTTATTTGCGGGTCCCGGGACCCGACTTTTTTCCCTAAGTCAATGCATTACTGGGAAATGTCACAAGTAGTTATATTGTTAGAAAATGGTTAGGGGCGTTTTATTTGAGACACCATATTTCAATTTCCAATAAGTAATTCCAGGAACACCAGTGCGCCAGTGCAGTACCTCATCATATCTGACTTGTTCACGTCAATAAGAACCTTTGAAAGTAGTATGGGCCTCGGGCTGGAACCAAGCAATACGTTTGAATACCTAACTGCAGACTATTCCTCATTTCGGGTCCAGCTGGTTGATATTGTGCCCTGTCATTCTCACTAGAGCGGGTGGTCTAGCCCACACAAACATACAGCCTGCTTGCCTGTATGCCTCCTAGGTTTTCTAGGGACCAAAACCAATAATGCTTCTCATGATACATATTTCATGTTACTTGTCTTTGAGGGCATCTGTTGCAGAGACCGCCCTATTTTCTTATTTGCACAGTTTGACCTCTGTGTGCAAGATTTGCTTGTTGATTATACTTCTTACTTTAAATATCGGTCGAAATGGAATATTGGAACACGTCGTGTGCTAAAACCAAGACAACTCTGTAGGCAAGACACAGACTCGACTTCAGATATCCCGAGGTACCTTTGTTGCCTGTTGTATTGTTCAATAAACCTGGCCTTGCCTGCCAGCAGTCTGCAACTTCTTGGACACAGAGCTGACCACCATGACACAGCGGATGCAGAGGGTACCCCTGGCGGTTATGTCACACTAAACCACATCTGAAATTTGTTGTTAGCTAGACTCGTGTTACAAACGACTTCCTCCGTGTATTTTCCACGGCCTGAATTGCTCTAATCCTCGGATATTGTAGTAAACCTTGATCAAAAGCGCAGTCGTATTTGTCTGTTCAGGCGATGGAGAACATTCTGGACATTTGACCTGGACTAACCATTAAAGTGTAATATTAATACCGGTCTGTGCATATGGTACCATAAACTCATTTCCTGACACGTAACAAGCGAAGTTTTTATCATCAGTTACTCTACAAAGAGCTGGGTGGCATTGATGGGACTGAATGTTTAAGTTTTACGATTTTGAAAGTTATGACGCAGACAGTAAACGTGTAGCAAGATGTGGGCGAGAGAAACAAAGGGCATGGATAATCTGGTAGATTTCTTAAAACTGAACGCTCGAACAGTTCAGTAGGGAATCGTTGCCCACTTTATCAAATACCGTTTGCCTAACTGTTCCATAAGCCATTTGATATTCTTGAACAGTTCTACGTGATACTCTGCTGTGAATATTTAGAATTCGTCGCACTTTTTATGGGACAAAATGTCCTATTATTTAAAGACGCTAACCTTAACATAAAAGCACTGGGGAAGCGATGTTGAGACCCATCAAGCAGATGATTTTCTTTCTTTTTTTTTTTTTTTTGGTACAAGTGCTAACATTTCCATGCACCTTGATTAAGGAAGATGAGATGACATACAACTTCGATGTCCATATTCGGCTTTGTAAAGTTTAACATTTGTCTTTCCAAAGCAAATCTCGCCAAATCAATTTTAGTTTCAACTATTCACGATAATGTATTTGAAAATATAGACATAATTTTCGGCTTGGATTAGATGTGTTTAGTTTGTTTGGAATGTATTTGATTCCACAGGGAAATGTGAACCAAAGAGAAAGAACAGGCTGCCAAGTGAACTCGAAAAGGCTTTTCTTGTGAGGGTGAAATAGCAATAATTCCTTCGAAGGATACCATGAACAAAATAGCTTCATGAAAACATGTTAAAATACGCTATAAGGTCACACTAAACAACATTAAGGCATTTGAACTTGATGATGTCCAATTGGTAAGAGACAAAAAGACCCTTGTAACAGAGCACTAAGCTTTTACATGTGAACACACAAGAAAATAAGGGTAACAAAACAAGGTACTGTATTCGTAGGAAAAATTTTAAAATATTATCATAAATGTTGTTGAACGCTCAATGAAGTAGATGTATGGGTAGTGTACTATTAAGCAAATACTCGCAGTTGATCAAGAAATAATGCGTATAAAAGAGGTGTCCTTTAATCGAAAAGATATAAATATTTTGAAATGAACTGAGATAGTTAGTGCAATCAATTTAGCCGAATATAAAATATGAGTGTCCCGACGTGCGTATGGCTTCATACTGATTTGCTGTCTAATAAAAACCCAATTACAAGGAAAGGTTACACACTGCATACAAACTCTGTGGCCCTTTGATTTCATGCCCTGAAAAACTTTACGTTCGCCACATCCAGCACGTGGACTTTTGGTTTTCCTGCGCAGCGATAAAAATCGTCACTGTTTAATCAGTTTGAAATGACGTACATGTTCCCAAAATGTATACTTTTTTTCTTTATTTTTTGAATAAATGAGTGAAAACCTACAAACCATCCTTGGTCGAATAGCCGTACATAGCCCTCTACGTCCAGGAGTTCAATAGTTAATGCAAAACATTCCGGCAATGCTGGATGAAATTACAACAACAATCTGTTTAACTCAGCATCTTCACACTCTAACAACAACAAAAAAAAACAAAAAAAACAAAAACAAAAAAAACAAAAAAAGCCCAAAAACAAAAACAAAAAACAGAAAAAACCAAAACAATAACAAAAACAAAAACAAAACAAAAACAAAAAAACTAAAAAATAAACAAAAACCAAAAAAAAAAACGAAACAAAACAAAAACAAAAAAGAAAACAAACAAACAAACAAAACATAAAAAAACTTATGCCGTCTGCTTCGCTGCCTGAATGTTAATGCTTTGTCACTAAAGATAAAAATAATACACAGGTCAACAGCTTTCTAATCATCGAGAGCCTATCAGTCACAATGGAAATTGTTTGTCTTCTCCCTGATCTTAAGTCTTAATGATTTGCTACCATCCTTATGTTTCAATATATAATATCAATATCCTTTTTAATAAGTAAATTCATAAGAGTTGTTATCGCAAGAGGTAATGTCCGTTGGTATACACTGATGTCATCATACGCGACGTTTCAAGCGGGCCCCAATGCCATGATTCACGGGGAAATGTTCCTCTTATACCCGCCTCTTGTCACCCAAGCTGGTCAAATGCCCTAACGCGTAGTTCTGAGGGCATGTTTTGAATGCAAATCCTTTGGGAGTTCATAGTGATATGATTCGAATCAGGTGCTTTGTACATACCGCAGTCACATGGCATTTAACGCACGTATGGTTCCAAAAATTAGATTACACTTGTTTTGTCAGCACGATTACGGACCAGCAAGAAATACCTTGCCACAGGGATGCTCACGTCCATGCTTACTACAAAAAAAACGGAGGGATTCATATTAAGCTTAGGAAAATTCAGACCCTCATGTCTACTTAATCTGAACCATATGACTTGGTTTGTGAGGTATACAAGGCGGCCAACCCTTAAGACGGTGTCAGTATTTGCATGGTTGTTACTTTCAAGACTGCTTTGTCGGGGCTTTGCAGTTTCAGATCAAATTTGTAGATGTTGTATGCTGTGCGATCTTGCGAATTTGTTTCGAAGTAAACTGCACCTGTGGTTTGACCTAAAAGATATCACAACAATTTAATGGCCAAGAGAAATTTGACATTATGGCACAGAAAGTGCTCTACAGATGCAAATGGCCAACAAAATTTAAACACGCAAACACTGAAGCAAGAGTTGAAACGCCATTTTGAAAGGTCAGTTTTCAACAGTCCTTGCTTTGGTTAAACATTTGAGCGCCAGGTTGTAGAAGCAAGGGCTTTCTTTGTGCGGTTTCAGACACAATGTGACCGAAGCGCACCAATGAAAGCGAATGACCGGACGAACTCTAGAACTGTATATTCAGGACAAGGGATTCTTCTACGTGACTGAGAGATCGTCTTCGTAGAAAGATGAGCCTCAAACCATATGAATAATTCAGATAAGTAGGACCTTTCTAGGGGCAGGCTCACAAATGGTATTAGTAACATAAAGGTAAAGTAGGCATTTCAGGTAGCATAATCTGAAATTTGCATTTCCTGCGTAGTGCTGATCTAATGGTTGCCATTTGCGTGTCTATGCGCTCCTTGACATATGTTAGGGCATATTTAAGACTTACAGTATTGTCCTTTTGATATTTCTGTAATTCTTTGCACTGTTTTATTGTTATTTTTGTCGTAAAGATTGGAAATCACGAGTGCAAAATCCTTCAAGAATATGCACATTAAAATGATCACTTTCCGGGGGAAAAGCGCATGCAAGCATAATATATGCTAATCTAAACTTTACATATTTGCTTTCCAGCACTTCGCATTGAACAAATTGTTCAAGTTTGATGATTTACGCCATGCTTCAACAAGAAAAATTGAAAATGTTGGAAATTTGGACAATATCTGAATGAATAAAGCGATATGCTTTGAGATCGATGTAGAGGGCCAATAAATGATCAGTTGTTTGTAACCAAACTTTATCAAATGAAACGGAACGCAGAAAAGAGGACCTGTGTACATCACTCTCTTACTTCGATTGGAGAATTAACCAAATCTGGAGGTTTTTGTCTAATTTGAACTAAATTAAAACTAAATTAAAATTCCGTATAAAGTTGTACTTCTTACCTAATATCGTAATCTTGCATAGTGGATCAGAAGAGTGCGGCATGGATATATATATATATATATATACATACATATATATATATATATATATATATATATATATATATATATATATATATTTATCAGAGGTGAACTGATTTGCACCTGGCTGCCCCTCCCACGACAGGAATGACCCACCACCCCATCTACACTGCCAAGGACTTGGTCAGCAGTCTCGGGAAAGCTTCAATGACGTCACAAAATGCCCTCTCTGGCAGACCCAGAACATCTGTTATTGCTGAACCAGGAATGAATGAATCAACCAATCAATCAATCAATCACTCAATCAATCAATCAATGCTACAAGCAACATACACTTCATTGATAGCTGACACATTCAAAAGATGGAACAGGTGGAACATTCTATGCCCTATGTGCACAGTCGCAAAGCACTAGAAAGAAAGCTCCACGTACCAGGTAGTTTTGTTTACAAACAGACCTTATTATTGGGATCAGTGATCTTTGACCTAATGGCAAGTAACATCAATAAGACCCCAGAGAGAGCTTATTTACCCTTCTGCATCCTCTATATGAATTTTGTTTAGAGAACAGGTTAGTTGCACATAACATCAGTATAGAGCTGTATATGTCTATAATAATCGATACAAAATTTTAAGCAATAAAAACTGCGGTGTTCATTATTATTATTATCATTATTATTATTATTATTATTATTATTATTATTATTATTATTATTACTATTATTATTATTATTATTATTATTATTATTATTATTATTATTATTATTATTATTATCATTATCATTATCATTATCATTATCATTATCATTATTGTTATTGTTATCATTTTCATTATTGTTATTGTTATTATTATTATTATTATTATTATTATTATTATTATTATTATTATTATTATTATTGTTCATTCATTTTAGTTTACATTATTTGAATGGCTGCATATAGATATGACGAGATATTCTACTGACAATTTTATCACATGATATCAGTCACCAGCCTGTTTATATTTTTTGGTTTCACATATTTTTCATGATGAATTTAATAAACCGAGGGCGAATCACATATCCACAGACAGTGACATAATGCTGGCAAGCTATTCTCTGAGTACGTGTATCCTGGTTTGGACAGCTAAACACTGGCATAGCTTTTGATTCTATCAATAGACATGCCTTTATTATCTCATATGTTTTCAATGAAAAAATCTGCACAAGAAAAACCACATTCTTTATTTCAAAAAGTGACGCCACAAAAGTTATACGCCTTTATGCTAATATGAAAATATACAGAAAATATAATGGGGATTTCATCTCTTTTGGAACACCCTGCCAATCATCGACAACCGCCACTGATAGCAGGTATACCCATTATCACTCACATGAGTTTGATGAGCCTTGGAGGGTCTGATTCTCAGTTTTGAGGTACATATCACCATAGCTTCCTGCATGTAAAAGGTAACAATGGTGGACAGTCTTGGCCGAAAAGATGTCACAATCCATACACGTTTGAGCAAATGCTGAGCGAAAATGGTTGGGTGTGTTGGTTGTTAACATTCCCTACAATACGATTCTAGTTTCACACTAGGGGTATATTTTATCGTTCAACACGATTTAGATGTTTTAATTTAAAGTTACATGCGATTTGCATTCCTTAATTAAATAGTGTTCGCTATTGTTGAATTCCTGGTTATATGTGAAAATGCCATTTAAATTCCACGCTATCGGCAATTATGTGGCTTAATTAAATGCGAAGTGCAATAAACTACGATCTCCGTGATTGAAATTTGGTTCAAAGCGTATTATTCTGACCTTACTACATGTGACAGTGCTGACATTAGCTCAACATGACAACATGGGGTTCAGCACTGTGTCAGCACCTGCAGCTCGCACCAGTTGCCATCATGGTAATAGGTAGACAGAACAACTGACTGGTCACTTCACTCTTTGGCAGTCAGTGACCTCTCATGACCTATTATAATAACAAACAATCCAAACAGAAAAAACCTTCATGCACTGGACCACCTCAAGAGACATGATTTTGAGCACGCTTTGGGATATGCCAAAAACTGCAGAAAGTTAGTTAAGGAAAGCACCTGGTGAAGATGCCAGTGGAGTCACCTCTTCTGACACATATTATTCAGCACCCAAAAAAAAAAAAAAAAGGGGGGGGGGGCAGTTTCACACCTCTCCCCACTCCTGTCAATCCATATGGAAAATAATGACAGAGGCAGTGGGTTTTTCGGAACGTGGAAAAGATTTCAGACAAAAGAGTGTGTGGCAGGTAAATACAAAATATAGGGCAGTGTTAATGCAACTCAAGATATATGAGGGTGTAAGAGAGAATCAAGCTCGTGAAGCTGTGAATTTAATACAAGACGACGCTCAGGTGCCAGGAGATAAAACTGCACCAGCAGAGTACCCCTCCACCTATCCCACAACACATAGAAGAACAAGTACCATCATCCTCTAACATTGAAAAAAGCAGTGCACTTTGTGGACGAATACAGCGACGGCAGTGGCGATGATAGCAGTGAAGATTAAAGAGGAGAGATGATCCCAGCTCAGCAATATACTTACTACACAGGACTTGATATTTTTAGTTGGCCAAAAGACAAGATCTGACAATAAATACATGTGAATTGAACTATTTTAGTTGTATTTAAACTTTAAATTAAACAATTACACTTCCTGTATTTTTTTTTTTTTTTTTTTTTTTTTTTTTTTTTTTTTTTTTTTTTTTTTTTTTTTGGTTTTGTTTTTTGTTTTGTTTGGTTTTTTTTTTTTTGTTGTTTGTTTTTTTTTGTTTTTTGTTTTTTGTTTTTGTTTTTGTTTGTTTTTTTGGGTTTTTTTTTGTTTTTTTCGTTTTCTTTTTGTTTTTGTTTTTGTTTGTTTGTGTTTTGTTTTGTGTTTTGGTGTTTGTTTTTCGTTGTTTTTTAAGCTTTCTTTAGCTGTTTTATTTCTGGTGATGCGTGATTAAACACTCTTAATTTTTGGTTTTCTCCAACACAGCTATACACCTATATTGTAAAGATTAATATGTCAATGTGTCGAGGGGATCAATGCATATTCGTTTGATCAACTGTAATCTGTTTGCGATCACTTTCTACGTTGGTTGACTAACGAAAACCAACAGGGTTGGAAATATTATCTTGTTCTTGAAGTGACAATTAGAAATTATAAAGTTTAGTGTTGTAAAAGTAGATAAGTGTTATTTTTGCACAAAGAATTAGTTTTTGCACAATCTGATGGAATCAGGAACCAAATTATGCTGAAACACACAGAAGAAAAAAGCTGTTGCCAGACCATGCACAATGTCTTGTGCCTTTATTTTATAAGGGATATGTGTGTCATTAGTATATAATCAATGTCTGGGGAAAATAAAGGAACAATGTGAAATAACAGGGTTTGTGTGTGTGTGTGTGTGTGTGTGTGTGTGTGTGTGTGTGTGTGTGTGTGTGTGTGTGTGTGTGAAAAGTTGGAACTGATGTGATGCGAGTCCAGTCTACTGGTCATTAAAAAGGGAGACAATTTCTGAGGTAATATGGTGAGGATGCGGATCTAATAAAAGGATGTTAATTACCTTAGTACAAAGTAATCATGATGTGTACACCTCAGCTACCAACAGAATAGATTTGTTACCCCCATTTCTCTTTTGCCTACTGAGGTCCAACACTCTTTGAAGCTAGAAGCTGATCACTGTGCACACACTCTCAGACAGTTTGTCACTTTCTCTTAATTACTAGAACAGTTCTCCGTTTCCAGTTTCCTTTGCTCCATGGTACAGAATAGATGCATAACTGCACTTTCTATCACCGGATTTTTATTATCAAAGTGTCATTTCAATATGGCATTTTCTGAAAATTAACATGATTACCACATTGCTATTTAAATTTGAAAGGAAAACTTCCTGGGTGCAGCAAGTAAGATCCCCTAATCTATTGACTAAAGTACTATCTCATCATTGATTACATAATTGCAATTAGCGTGAGTTACCGGACTTTGTTTGAAGTCTAGGTCAAGTCTGAGCCCTGCAGCTAAGGCTTGCAATTAGAGATGGAGTTAAAACAAAATGGCTTTTAGTTGGGTACCTTTAGCCGAAGTGTACACAGCATGCAAAGTATTTTGCCAATACTCTTCTTCTGATGCAAGAGTGCCATCAGAGTGCAGCCTGGTATGAGAACATGTATATGTCTCTAGTAGCTATGGGTATAGAATCCCCCCCCCCCTCCAAAAAAAAGAGAGAGAAAAAAGAAACAAAACAAAACAAAGCAACAAAAAAAAAAAACAAACAAACAACCCACACACATGAGTTACTGGTAGTAAAATAAGACAAGAGGGTTTTTCCCGCTAAACCAAAGAGTTGGCACCTGGATCTGGGAGAGCACTGGTGTGTGTTTTGGTCGTGCGAACCTATTTACTTTGAGACCTGGGCTGCTGCTGTCGTGTGACTGCGCACATGTAGCATAGAATATTCCACCTGTTTCATTCTTTTCATACATTTGATTTTTTGGTTTATTCAGTTGTCTCCGAATGCGTAATCTATCAATGAAAATGTATGTCACTTATAGGATGGTGTTTCAATTCATACACACATTTATTTATTTATTTGTTTGTTTGTTTGTTTGTTTGTTTGTTTGTTTGTTTGTTTGTTCGTTCGTTCGTTCGTTCGTCCGTCCGTCCGTCCGTCCGTTCGTTCGTTCGTTCGTTCGTTCATTCATTCATTCATTCATTCATTCATTCATTCATTCATTCATTCATTTATTTATTTATTTATTTATTTATTTATTTATTTATTTATTTATTTATCTATATGTTTGTTTGTTGTTCAACATCAAATGACGTTCTAGCCTACCAAAGAGCCATTCTTATGCAGTCTGCGACGTCATTATAGCTTCCCTTAAACGCTTGACCAAGCCCTTGGCAATGCAGAGCCGTAGTGAGTCATTCCCTTGGGGTGGGAAAGTTCCACGTGGCAGTATAGATTTGGGTGGCAGCCTAATGGCACTTTTACTACTATCACAATACCTTCAACGACGAGCCAAATGTCTCTGCAATCTCTGCACAAACAAGAGAAAATAAAATTTCCCCGTGACTGCAAAACATTTCTTCTTTTTAAGTTCACTGTTCTAGAAATGTACTAAGATATAGAAAATAAAATCATTCTATAATCTTCATGTATCTCATAACAAAGATAATGTATTTTTTTCTCTTCTATCTTATTTTATAGGAATTAATGACAATAAAGTATGATAGCATCTCTGTAATTATTTTTGTTGTCCCTGTTTTCCGGCTATCATGGCGCAAAGTTATAAATTGGCACGTGATGTCATGCTTTTTACGAAAACTATCTTCTAAAAGCGTTGTAACTTTCATGTGACATAGCTCATGAAAAGAATGATTTTTTTTCTTTTTTTTTTTTAAATGGCTAGTTACGTTGCTTGCAATATGGGAAATTTTAATTATAAGCATCTATGATTATATATCACCTTATCTTTGCAGATCGAGTTGCTGTCATTAGAACCTAATTTACAGCTTAACTTAAAAAAATATGATTTACAGCTGAATAAGGGAATGGGATGTGGTAATAATTGTATCTTCTTCTCTGGAAACATAAAAAGGCACGACATTTTTTTTGGCAAACTGCTATATATTCGAATTATCGAGTTTTTGGGAGCACTGATGCGCCTGTTAGCAATTTCTTCATTTGTGCTGCATTTTATGTGTCCCCAAAAGTCACCCCCCCCCCGAGTCAAACATTGTTACTGGTAGCACTCATGCAGATTTTTCTGATTAGGTTACTTTAGTTGCAAGAATATTGGGTGCTTTCTGCACATATTTTGGGTCAGTTTGTCTCCAAAAATCAATATTTGGATTTTAGACAATATACGCTGGCTAATTCTTCTTATTTGTGGCTATAAAACATACCTACCCCCAAAATGAAGGACCACAACTATCATTTTCTTATAACAAATTAAAGAATGCCTCACAAAACGGAGTGTGGCTTGTCCTATCGTGGGTAGGGGCATCCAAACACTTCGGGGACTTGGTCGCTTGCCTACATGTCGTTTTAACAGCTGTAAGGTTGGATTTCTATTAAAATCAGGGTCTACAAATAAAAGGTTCATGATAACTACAGTTTTAGGCATGTGGTAGTCTGTCGGGATTGACAGAATATACAAAAAAAAGCGATACAAATCTTTGATGTAGCAGTGGTACGGCTAATATACCATTAGAGGCACTGCTTTATGAGGTACCATATGATTACACGCTGTGATATGTTTAACTCAGTTTCCGAGAGAGCAAATTTTTAGGCTTAATCGACGATACCAGATGAATTGTAGCATGTGTATGAATGCACATGATATTAGAAGGTGACTGGGTTTGACCCAAGTCAGAAAGATGATATGTACAGTTCATTTAAATACATACCTGCTGATTTATTACATAGAGTGGTTTGTATTCACGTCGTCACTGGTTAATAAAGTATTTTCTTTCTTTTCTTTTCTTTTTTTTTTTTTTATATTTTAACATTTATATTGTGACCCGAATTGTGGACAAGACAAAGGCGGATTTTTGGCCAATGTCCCGTCTCCAGAGTTTTTACTTAGTGTATTTCTGGCGCGGATGTAATTCTAATCAATTCAGCTCAAATACACATCCACCCCCACTTATTTAAGAATTTCGTTTTATGTCAGTTTAATATTTGTTTGAAGTTGAATAGTGGTCTTTCTATGGTAACTGTATTAATGTGATCTGTTAAATAATATATGTTTCCATGACGTCATATATGAAAACGCTAAGCAGTGTTACGTTCCACAGGCTCCACTTACGCAAAAAGGGCCCGGTTGGAACTTCTCGTCTGTCTTGAAGCTGTGTCGCTAATCGAACTATTTCACATAGGAAGTCTGCACAAGACTTGTCAGGGTAACATGCTTAAAATCAGCAGTTCGGCCATGTGATGATTAGGCAACATGGGCGGGATCCGAGTCGTGGGAAAGTGTGGACTTTGTAATCACAGGAGAGCTACGCCAGAGGCAGAGAACTGAAATGCTGCCAAACTGAGTTATTTGACGTAATTGTTCGTTAAGAAATACTGTCTCTGTAGTGTGCCAATTGGTAACTGCGGTCATATTAAGAGGAAGCTATTAAACTTAAAACAAAAACAAAAACAAAAAACAAACAAAAACAAAAAACAACAAAAAACAAACAAACAAACAAACAAAAAAGAAAAAAATAAACAAACAAACAAACAAACAAACAACTTCCCCACTGTTGCATCTGTGTTGCCACATCCAAAGTCATGGGAGCCGTTACAAGGGCCGTCTCCTTTAAAGCACAACACACCACATGTCAAATTACCAGCACTCCAGCAGGAAGTCCTTCCCAAACTTTACCTCTATTCTACTCTCTGATATTCCACCTTAAGCCCCATAATCCATGCTAATCTAACACTTTCTGCCATATTTCAAAATTGTACTATGTTTCTCCATGTAGATTATAATTTTACACGCACACACACACACACACACACACACACACACACACACACACAAGTTAGAATGTGTTTTATGTCACAAATTGAATTTCGTAGAAGGGTCTAGTTCAGCTATTTATCGCAGCTCACAGAAACAACTATCAAACTTAAATGCCTCAATATTTAAACAAACGAAACTTCGCGGACATGCCCAAAGAAGGTTTGCATTTTTTTTTTTCATAAATGTAATAAATGGTTATCACAATGACTAACAATTCCTAAAATGCAGGGCCCAAATGAACACATAAAGAAACAAAATATGAAAAAACCGTTTCGTGCACAAAACCTTTTATTTCATGAAAATCACGCCATATGTTATTGAGAATTCTGCAATCAAAATTGCTAGAGTCATAGAAAAATCTGATTCTAAAAAACAACTTGTTGTTTTGTATCACATCACTCACGTCTCATGCATGAGTCATTGCTCATTAATGTGCTCTCACCACGGAGCTTTGAGCTTTACTTTGACATAAGTATACACATACAGCTTTCTGCTTGACGTGCTCTTTCCTCAAATTCAAGAGTTTGGGTTTGCTATCTTTTCAAAACTGATTTTCATTGAAGAGAATCCTCTGTTTTGTGAGCAACTCTGTGGTGTGTGTGTGTGTGTGTGTGTGTGTGTGTGTGTGTGTGTGTGTGGTTTCGCATCGGTCCACAAGAAAGAGGTGGAGTGACAAAGTTAGAGACAAAAGACAACACAATCCAGAGGCTCAATGAACACAATAACAGTGACTGAATGGATAATTATGTCCATTGTTCTGTCTCCACAGCCTGTGTGAGCCACAGTGGGCCTGTCCTGTGGCCCAGAACTCTAGCCCATTGTTCTCCTAAGGCAATGAACAGCTTGACCAAATTTCATTGGGCCCAGACCTTGATTGACAGCGTACTGTACTTATTCACATGCTGTTGTAAACACAGGGTCATACGAATCCTTAGCTAAAAGGTTATAATTTTTTGTGCTCAAATTTCACATTTAAATAGTATATGTATATATTTTTTTCAGTTTGTTTTCTCATTCAGCATGTAGATGACCACCATAGCTTTCCAAAACATACAAAATACTATTTTGATGCAGATGGTGATTTCTATGAAGACATGCCTTTCCTGACGCCACCTTAATTGCCATTTTGCACATTTGTGGCGATGAAATAGTCCTGTCACCAAAATAGACAGCCACAACCACCATTTTAAGATGTGAAATAGGTTAATCTTCCACAAAGAAACAGATTGTGTCTTGTTCTACCATAGGAAGGGGTATCTCCTTAACTAAGCCTCTACATGAATGTATGACGCTACACTATTAGAACTTTGGATTTATCCAAAATAACTTTTGATATCGGCTTGCAATCAGAGATATATGCAGCTGAACAGATCAAGCTGTAATCACCATGGCTTGGAATGTATACACATTACCTTTAGATATTGGGTTTCAAGCATTAAAACTACAGATTGTTGTACCCTTTCTACATATGTTTTTATGATTGAAACGTCAACACTGCCTATAATAATTGACCAATGTATAACTTCCAGAGTTTTTAAGGAATTGTTAACGTTGTATGGGAATCAACATTTTCAGATTTTGGTATATGATAAATACCGTCCCGTCTTTGAATTGAATAAAAAGGCTGACACAACTTTGTCAGGTGAGTTTTACATTACCTTAATAATCTTGGTAGCCTGTTTGATGTCTTGATTCGACTTTTGATGCATATATCAATGCGAAAGATCACCTGTGCCTGAATGTCAAAATTTATAAAAACTGAATGGTTTTAATGCTTGAGCTTTGAATGAAGTTGACATTTACATAAAGCCAATATGTCAGAGATATATGCATGCGCCTTACTTGCTAACGTTATTAGGATGAATCGCACTTTGATATCTTGCCGCCATGATATTTGATGTTTCACGTGTGTTTTCATATACAATATGTGGTGAAGTAGTTCGGGTCAAGTGGATTGGAAATTGTAATTGAGCAAAAATGAAATAAAAAAAAAAATAAAAATAAATAAATAAATAAATAAATAAATAAACAAATAAATAAATAAATGAATGAACGAACAAATAGATAGATAGATAGATAGATAGATAGATAGATAAATAATTAAATAAATAAATAAATAAATAAATAAGTACACAAATAAATAAATAAATCAATCAATCAATCAATCAATCAATCGATAAAATGATGATGATAATGATGATGATGATGATAATAATAATAATAATAATTAAAATAATTATAATAATAATAAGCCAATGAGAAAGTGAAACCATTTTTCTGAGGTGCAGTACCCAAAATTTGGTATCAGTTAGTGATACATCTTTGCCTGTACTGTAATTAATTGAGCAATTTCACTAATTAGCAAAAAATGGCACTGCACAGCCAATTTGCGTTTATAAATTGATATACTTTAGGTAGCAATACTGCCGTTAGCTATTCAACATGCGCCTTGCGGATTTACTGTGCTGTTGCGGCCTAATTATCACTTTATTATTTAAGATACATTAATCTGTATTACAACCCTTACAAACACAAAGAGTTTGATTAATTGATTTATGCAAACGAGGAGACACACAAAAGCAGATGGAAGGAACAAGAGGAGGCAAATGAAGAGTGGCCAAATGCAGACATGAAAGGGTAGAAGGAAGGAAGCAGGGAGGACAGAGACAAAATGGCTTAAAGAAGCAAACAGGAAAGATACAATTGGAAAAAAAAGACAAAATCGTTTCAAGAATCACACGTAAGAGACAGGAAGCAAAGAAAGACAGAACTGTTCAAAAAGAAAAAGCCAAGAATGGTTTAAAGAAGCGCAAAGAAGTGAAATAATTGCTTAAAGAAGCAAAAACTTTTTTTTTTCAAAGAAACAGAAGCAGCAGAACGGTTAAAAGAAACAAACGGGAAAGATAGATTCTTTTAAAAAAGCAAGAATAGTGATCCAAAGGGAAATGAAACAAGGGATAAGATACAGAAAAGTAAATGAATAAAGTAAGTGAACAATAGTCTAAGAGAACAGCAAGTGCCAGAAGGAATGGTCATGGTAATCAGGTGGGAATAGGAAGAATATTCACTGAAGCAAGTAGGAAAATCAAAGAAATGTGAGCAAACAAAAGGACTATGAAGAAATTGGTAAATGGGAAAGACTAAAAGTAGGAAGAGTGACAGGTAACAAACAGAAACGTAAATGGCAGACAGGAAGTAAACAGGTTGAGGTGGGAGCAAGCTAGTTGCAAAGGGAACGAGTTTTAATGGAACGACCAGCAAATGAATTGGGGAAGAACAGGAATACTAGAATAATGAAATTCTGCAATCAGGCAAAGAATCTAAGGAGCAATCAAAAAGGAAAATTAGCTAATAAAAGCAAGCCAAAAGAGACTGAAGGCTTGCAGGCAATATGAAATAAACGTTTTGTATCGCTCCCCCCCCCCCCCCATGAATTTGTACATAGCTTACAACCGAGTCACCAGCTTAACTTTGCGTGAATTTGGGCGGTTAACTCGTGTCAACGAAAGCTTGTTGACTCGGGGAATGTTATCTTTATTGTTTTTATTGCTTTAGAAATAGCCCAAATCGTTGAAGCAGACGCACTTCCATCACCAGTCGATTTTCGCTGTTTTGAAGGGGAAATAGTTATATTAAAGTACACGATATTAACAAGGAAAAAAATGAAATTTGAAATAGAAAAGAGAGGCAGAGAAATAAATTGCTCATGTTTCAAATAGTTTTTGGCATGATTGTCTTAATAGAGGAAATAGAATTAAAATGATAATAGAAATAAGAGGATTAAGTTACTCATGTTCCATGATGCAGACAAATCCTCTTTCATTTCATCCTGCGAAGTTAACGTGGAGCAAAGTGGGAAGATAACAGCACTCACATTTTACCATATGTCTCAGAATCCGGCCATTCATCTGTAAAAGCCACTAGTTGCTAGTTGCATTCTTTCATCATCCCGCCTCAGTGTCTGCAAAATGAAAAATATATCACGGTAATTTATTCATGAGCAATTAATTCGTTAAATTCCTGTCTGACCAAGTAGTACAAGCTAAGGCACAGATGAAATAGCCTGTAGAGCTTTCATTGTTCATTTGTTTGTTCTGTTTTCTGTCAACAAAAATGAAATATACAAAGCGCGTCTCAAAATAATTTCTTTCTGACATGACACGTCGTCACTTATACAACAACAGCTAACATCAGTCAGGGATTTTTTTTTCTTTTTAGTTTTTTTTTTTTTGGGGGGGGTATGTTTTATTTTTTTTTTTTTTTATTTGTTTATTCTTCTTTTTTGGTTTTGTTTTATGCCGACATTTATATCAGGCTCCGTTGAGGAGGAACGCATTACACATTTAATTAAACCTGGAGCAATAATGTAAAAGTACACGTTTGAGACTAATAAACTCGAGCTTCGCATAACCAGCTCACTTCCAAAAACGCACAGTCACACTCAGACGATGAACACAGAACTTAAACAATGAAGGCAGCATCATCTACGTAGTCCCATCAGTCAACAGATTATGGGAAGGAGACTCCAAAAATAAATTGATAAAAAACTGATGCGTTGCAACACGACCTTGCGAAGAGTTGATCAGCTCAACCCACGAACACCCGCTTGTTGGAAACTGAAAGTTTATTCACATTTTAGCGTGGCTATGTTCAGCAAGGGTGTTGTTATTGCAAACAAAACGATTTGCAAGACAACCTTATCTACTTTAGTCTAGAATATGTGAAGAATACATGTTCAATTTACCACTTTAATTAAAAAAGAAATCGTATAAGCATAAACAAAGTAATGCATTCAATACACAAACAGATTTTAATTTACGGAAGAGGTAGCATGACCTGTAAAGCTTCTGGACCCAAAACAAATAAATTGCCGCATGTTGTTCAGCGTCTTTTATCAATCTGAGACCTGTATAGATCACGTTCGGTTCTGTGCACAAAGGGTTTACACAAAAGCACATTACAAAACAATATCTTGTTCCATTCCAAAGTCGTCCCGACTGCTATGTTTTGTCACGCATTGCTATTTTTTTCCAAACAAAGATTACGATAACAGGATTATGGGCATATGTTTGTATACATATATATATATACATGTATATATATATATATATATATATATATATATATATACATTTTTAAAAAGTTGGGTACACACACACACACACACACATATATATATATATATATATATATATATATATATATATATATATATATATATATATATGTGTGTGTGTGTGTGTGTGTGTGTGTGTGTGTGTGTACCCAACTTTTTAAAAATGTTTTTGTGGATCATTATGTACAACAAAAATGATTTTCTTGATGCGTATTGAAAAAATCATTGCGTCATATTTCGCCGTGAAACTTGCAGAAATGTAATTTTAATCTTGCAATTATTTCAATAAACTATGTATCTGTTAGCAATGCATAAGTGTAGCTCCTTAACATTAATTTTGTTTCTGTCGAATCACTAATATCATCGGATATAATGTATCCTTCTGGATATATTAGAAGTTCACAATTACAAATATGGCGTGGAAGAAAGAAGAAAACAAGTGAACATGACATCATTACACTGTAATGGGTATAAGAATTTTACATTTTATTCATTATTTGCTCAAAGTAACAATATCTAGTAGGAATTAATCGTAAATCTATATTTTTTGTATGCCAGGAAGAAATTACCAATTTATACCTGAAACGTTTCATTAGCAGAGTTTAATGATGTCAGCAATAAACCGTGCAGGAATTTGTCGCATCGTGTACCATTTATCTCTTAAAGGGAGACAATTCTTTGCAGATTCCAGGCTAATTTTGAAAAGCTTATATAATGTTAGATAATACTGTATTACTCCTAGAAGAGGTTTGGGACAAGGAAATATTTTAATGACCTCCGGTGGGCTATCTGAATGTCCCCACGGGGGTTCTGAAGACATTGAAATGACATTGCAGTTCCTTCCATAGCATATTAAGGTTATTAACTGGTATTAAAATGACCTTCTTATAAATTATTAAATCCACATATCCCCACGGCTGCCAGTATCTTATTAAATCTGTAAATATTGCTAACTTGGTAAAATATCAATATGGGTAAAGTCAAAAGTTGCTACATTCTAATCTGTTGTGTGTATATCAACAATCACTTGAAAATCACAAAATATTTTAATATCATCTTAATTTGTACAAAGATAACCAAAAAAAAAAAAAATCATTGAGTATATGCAATTCTCTCTGTTTGTACGCCACAGTGGAGAAAATCTACACATAGCGCCGTGTTTTGATTTTGTTTCAAAAGCAGTTTTTACTATTATTTGACAAGTATCGTCCCAGACACATTAAAACAGACACATTCTAGCATTTACAGAATAATGAGTAGCTTTGTCGTTATTTCTCCAAAATACGACTCATGGATACATATGCTGATTTATAGGCCAACACTCTGTGTCAACAAAGAAGATTTATTATTATTATTATTATTATTATTATTATTATTATTATTATTATTATTATTATTATTATTATTATTATTATTATTATTATTATTATTATTATTGTTATTATTATTATCATTATTGTATATTTGTTACAACTACATAGCTCGACTTGGGTTGAAATGCTTCGGTGGCAATCACTGTTTTGTTTCGAATCAAAAACAAAAATATAGAGCTAAAAAGTAAGTCTCCCTAAAATGTTTCCCCGAATCTCGGAGAGTCATAACAAGGACATAATGTGATCACATGAGCATTATGTTTCTCAAACAAAACCTGACAAAAAATAACACAGTGGTTATGCCTGAGTAGTCACGGATCAACTCCACCAAAACAAGGAATGGAACGATACAAAATTCAGAGTAAGCTGCTGGGTGCTCGCACTAATGCTAGTAAGGGTCGCCACTACGGGTATTGATCACTGTCACGTGGCATCTGCGGCGCATTTTGAAAACATGCATGCTTCTCCTGTCTTGTCCACAAAATACTCCATATCTGAACCACCAAGTGGCGATTTTTTTAACAGTGGTGTATGCATCAACATGTTTTACAACTTTGTTCTTCAGGTCGTGCCACAGGTGGTCCACTGGATTCACATCCGGGCAACAGGCAGGCCACTGCCCCTGTCTTGGTTTGATAAATGTGGCATACCTTTGTTTGACCGCTGCTGTCAGCTTCAAAAGCTATCTTGCCTTTAGCTCTCAGTATGCACCACATCCCCCGCGACAGGTGAAACATGGAAACAAGTTTTTTTATGAAATACTGAAAAATATCCAATTAGGGCCACCATAGAGAGGGCACCATTACCGTATTAACTCCTTCAATGCCAGCTGCGACTAAAGCCGAACTACTTGAGGCAAACGGCTCTCAATTATATTTAGGTTGCTAGATTCACATGCCTTGTGAAAACAGCCTCCATGCAAGTCCCAGCATGCCTGTAGTCCCACAGAACATAATGGTCTTGATCAAGAGCTTTCCTAGGCGCTTTTGGGCGCAATGCATTCAACGTGCGCCCAGCAAAGCTGTTGACTAAGTCCAATACTTGGCACTGAAAGAGTCAAGAAGAGCGCTCTACAGTCCTGTACATCTTTATCTCTCATTAAAGTTTATTCTTATCACGACCACATCCCTATGAAGATCAAACAGTTTTAGTCCCTGGGATCGTCGTAATATGGACATTCCACTATTCACAGGTAGCATATAATACCTGGAAATGGGCCCGTTTGAAAGGTTCTCCAATATCAGAAGTGGGCGTATGTTCTGGCTGGACAGTTTATAAAATTTGCAAAATGCTAACACACTGTATATCTAAATATGTAAGATCAGAGATCGGATGGACAAATTGACAAATTGCATTGGCATGAGACTGCCTGTTAAAATTACATCGTGTGAGATTGTGATGAGGTCTTGTGGAGACTGGGGATGCCAAGCAGTCTTTCGTCGCTCTATCTTCATTTTTATGGAATAAACACAGCCATTACATATGCATTTCCAATAATTGGTGTCGCTGGCGCACGGGATATGAATAATAGACCGCATTTTCATCTTATAAATTGACATCATGATTACACATTGAAAGCTCATATGATTTAAATACGTCACAGTATGAGACGCAAAAAAATTTGTTCGTGGCATTCACATTCACGTACTTATGACGTCATAATCACAGGTACTTTCATGCCGATGGCGATACTGTACCAAAGGTCACTATTCCATTATTGGTGTTAATATTGCCTGGTGAATTTGTGCTCCAGCTGTCGCATCAAGCGCTATTGGAGCATAACCTGCCAATCAATGTATGAACCATTCAACGTTTGACTCCCTATACAGGTGTATATAAGGAATCATAATTTGCAGCATGTAGATAATTGCATTTGCCTGATATAATAGCTTATCTGCTTACAAAATATGTAAGTATTTTAGGAAAGTATAATAGGAGGGTGATTCATTATCGACATATGCAGACATATTTATAATAGCCTCAAGCGATTTAGCCTGTACCCAGACAAGTCAACAGCTTTTACCTCGGCGTCCTGAAGGCAGATGTTGATGGGATTTATGTTATGCTGTTCTCACACATGCGCCCCGTAATTCTAAATTGTCCAGTACTCTCTTGTGTTGGAGGTGCGTGTTGATATTTTCCATAAGCCTGTTTTTAACCTTGATATCTATAAACGTATCAATTGTCATTAAGATATATATATATATATACATATATATATATATATATATATATATATATATATATATATATATATATATATATATATATATATATATGTATATATATATATACATATATATATATATATATATATACATATATATATATATATATATATATATATATATATGTATGTATACGTTGCAAAGGAGACCGGTCTGATTTTATGACTTTTCCGAACGCAACTTTTTTTTATAAACTTGATGCATGCTGTGACCAAACTGCAGATAAAGGCTTTTGACGAGTTCCGGTCGCCTTTAGGGTTCGACGTACATAATATAACGTAAATGTCAGAGATTTTACCAGGACACGTTTTAAATGAAATCTACGCTGTTTTTGAACACGTCTGCATTCCACAAAAACATTTATTCCTAAACGCAGGCCATAATATCTTATTTTGTAAAGATTCACAGTTTAGCAGAAATTATTAAGTGGCATGACAAACTGTTTCCGCGCAGCTAATCATTTAACGCCATTGTAGCATGGTTTAAGTAAATTACGATTTCCACTTTATGATCTACAAAAACAGCCAGACCTAAAAAGCGACGTGTGACTCACAAACGACACTGACACAGATCAACCCTGCAGAATATTTACCTTCAGGGAAAAAGAAAAGTGCAAAAACAAAAAGAGCAGAAGTGCATCTTTCCAACTGTATATGGTAAACTATCTTTGAATATTGGTTTGTATTCAATGGGAATTGGGTTGTTAAAATGTCCGTACTCTGTACTTCCTAAAACAACTAGAGAAGAACACCTGCTTCACAGCAAATATGTCTGGGTACCTTCAAAATAAATGACAACAGTTTGAAATCCTACACTTTGCTACCGATCAACATGATCGAAATTAAGCGGTTTTTTTGCCTTATTTGCATAATAAAATGCAACAGCTTTGGTTCATGGTTCATTGGATGCACCTATGTCACAAACCTATAAAGTTGAAATTGCACCTGTATCTATAATAGTTCTGCAGCCATTCAAGATTTTATTTTTTTTTTTATTTTATTTAATTTTTTTCTTTTTTTTTTGTATTCACCTAATTTGTGTAGCTTACAATTCCACAACTCGGGTTCATGCTTCCTTAGATGTCATAAACCTACAAGTTGAATAACAATGGCATCTCTATGTATACTAGTTTTAAAGGTCCATGTTTTTAAATTTTGCGTATTCACCTAATTTGTCAAAATTTAAATCCTACAAGATTGGTTCATGGTTCATTGGATGCGACTTTGCCACAAACGTATAAATTGAAGTTATTCAAGTTCAAATTCTGTGTATTCCCTAATTTGCATAAATTAAAATTTTATAATTTTAAAGCATGGCCCATTGGATGCGGCTATGTCATGAAATCATAAATTTAAGCTGAAATGGCACTTCTTTAATAGTTTTTCAAAATTAATATTTGTGTATTTACCTAGTTTTCATAAATTTAAGTGTGCAACTTTGGTTCGTGATTCATTTGATACGGCTTTGCCTCAAACCTGTAAAAATTGAAGTCAGAATGGCATCCATATCTACAAGATGTTTGGAGCTATTATTTTTCGGTGTCCCTAATTAGCATAATTTCAAATTCTACAACTTTCATTTACGTCCATTAAATAGGCAGGTGTCGCAAACCTCCACATGCACATTGAAATGTTGTGTCTATCTTCAATAGTTTGGAATATATGAAGCTTTTAATTGCTCTTAATTTGCATAATTTCAAACATCAAAACTATTCCAAATGATATGCACACCTACACTGGTAAGTCGGTCACCATGGCAAACTTGTTGATTTTTTAAATAAAAATGGTCACATTTGGTCGTAACTAAGAAAGAAATAGAAAAGAAAGAAAGAAAAAGAGAGAAAAGAAAGAAAGAAAGGAAGGGAGGAAGGAAGGAAGGAAGGAAGGAAGGAAGGAAGGAAGGAAGGAAGGAAGGAAGGAAGGAAAGAAGGTAGGTAGGAAGAATTAAAGAAACCAAGGATTCTTGGAAAAAAATGTCTGGATTCGCGCCAAGGAAAAAGTAATTGCGATTGATTTTTACCACTTGATTAAGCGAAATACTCCTACAATAAACATTTCTCTGCACAGGTTCTCTGGTGATGAGACCCAGCTCAAAAACTGGATAACTACCAATTACACAAAAACCCACTGGTACGTTCAGACCTGTATCCACTATCGGTGCAACATTATCCACTAAGCTCCAACTTTGACTCTGTGGGGCTCTTGTCTGCTGTGCTGCGTGCTACAACTTAATTTTCAGCCTATCGGCGACTTCAGTGTCCGGTACAATATTCCTATTCTGGGACCCACCGCCACCGACAACAGGCAATTTCAAGGCATTGCATTTACATTTCTAGGTGATATTCAAACTGGAAAAGTCTTATAATATATTTTACATTACAACCATTCGACAATTTAACCTTCCATTAATACTAATCACACATATACATGTATTTCGGACACACCTCTTCAAAATATCCAATCGGGACTAGCCCACGGCCTTGGCTGCCATTTTGAAAAATCGTGGATTCCGCCTCCAATAGTTTCTAAATGAGGATAGTATTGTGGCGATGGGGGGGGGGGGGGAGGGGTAATGTATCAAACCAAAAGTTTCTATTTCAGTGCATGAATAATGATACAATATATGCTGTGGTCGAGATTCACTTTGATATCCAAATCAAATGTATTTTTGTGCGCCTGTCCTGCAATGCATTGTCCCATTTAAAAAAATAGTGCTCACCAACGTGTATGATTTGCCGCGTCATGGCATCGTGTCGCATTTGGATTTGTAATTAACGATGATGACTGCTTCAGACACAATCGGGCGAGCAGATTAAAGTTAATATAGCAAGTCATGTTTTAAAATTACTTTAACGACCGTTTGCCCTGGTAACTGGGAGAGCGGACACCTGGAACCTGGGGAAATATTACGATAACGATCATCGCACAAGTGGGGCTATGCTGTTTTACCGAACAATCAATGGCTATGCAGCTATGCTGTTTTCTCAGCGCAAGTTAACCTTCCAGACAAGCTGAAATAAAATGCTGTGTTTGAGTAGACGTTACTAGAAAATAACGGCACACGACAGCAATTTTCTCAATAATTTTTTTTTTTTTGAGCCAGGTCAAAGTTTTTTTTATTAGGGAAGGGCTTGAAACATTATATATATATATACATATATATATATATATAAATATATATATATATATATATATATATATATATATATATATATATATATATATATATATATACATATATATATATATACATACATATATGCTTCTTAAAATATATTTAGAGTCAGACCTTTTCAGTAGGGTTGGTCGGGCTACAGGAACCACACATATAACTTTTTTAGGCCTTAGGTAATTAGGACATTTGTTGTAATATGTTTAAAATGGGTGGGGATTTTGTTTTTGTTTTTTCTTTTTCTTTTTGCACATTACCTCCTATGACATCCCTTTCATTTTTTTACCTTGGTACAGCCGGAGGCACATGTGGAGGTATAAAAATGTAGCCGAAAGATGATTTTCTTGTGTCATGCATAATAAGATAGGTAGACATGGAAGACTTAAATTTGCGAAGGTCAGCAGTGGGCATTAACTCGGTAAAGATTACCAGTGAGCAAGAGGGTCACATGGTCTTTGCTGACGGATCATATGTAACAGGAGGTACATTGTGACTCGTTCTGATCAGCAGTGACCTGTAGCTTACAATGTCTATGCTTACGACATTCACATTCCGCCCAAACCTGATACTGTAATCATTTCTTTTCGAGCGTACACATCCGCGTACAAATTTAACAATCGCCTGCAGAAATGATTGCAATTCATACAGTTACTTTCCTAAGCGTATCGTCGCTGCCAGAAGACTGAGATGCTGTAGCCAGTTGTCGTTTATTAGGGTCGCAGAAGACAAATAGATTTCTCGTAGTTCGCAATAAAGGCTAACCAAGAAAGACGCATTTCGGTTCAGGCGAAACGAAGCGGTCCGCTGGTTGAGAGTAGTAAACAGCTAATATCAGCCGACCGATGGCCACTTTGACGACACGATTAATAGCGTATTCAAATCAGCTGTATTTCGTGATGGGTGAAGCTAAAGAAATCCTGCAAGGGATGTCACAAAAGTAGAGCTTCATCACTCTCTCTTTGTTTAAGCTTTGATTATTGTTGTTTACACGTAAACTACTCCCTAGGAACAAACTGCACAATGGGATGGTATTTTAAGACTGGATCAAAAATCTAACAATGAGCGCCCCCCGCCCCCGGAAAAAAAAGGAAAATAAAAATAGATGAGTGAAATGAAAACAAAAAAGTGGTGCAACACTATTGACCACGGTCGTTTATTTAAAAAAAAAAAAAAAAAAAAAAAAAACCCCCGCTTGTACCATTGTTACCTTTATCTGGGTCAGCAAAAATTGATATGACCATTGAAAGACAAAGCAGACGATATTTGGGCGGGGAAGTGTCACTGGCTGATTGGAATGATGTTCGATGGATACTCTCCATACACAACAACTATACTCTTTGATTGACCTACCATTGGTATGACTTTAATATACCAAACGCATTTTTTGTACATCAAAGTTTTTTATTCATTATTGCATGTAAGACAGTTTCGGAGTTATTTAAATTGTCCAAATTAAAATTGCAAATGATGCTGGCTTTTGGCTGCCAAGTTTTGTATTGAATTGACATACCAATCCTTCTGTTGTCTTCGACACATGGACAAATTTATTTCAATTATTTTGATACTTGTCTTTTGTGGCTTGAGTTGTGTATGCTAAAACAACATGGTTTCTTTTATGTGTCCGCCTTTAATATAATATTAGAATAAAGAAAATTTGGTTTTAAAATGCACTGGCAGAGCAAGGCACCAGAGGGTCGTAACAATATACTAAAGCAATCAAGAAGAAAACACGAAAGCCGTACCTCCATTAATTTGTCACATTATGATGCCCAAAACTCAAGTGAATGAAACACGTATATAATTCAACATGCACCTGGTAAAGCTCCGGCTCTTGTCCGTTATGTTACGGTTTATTTCAGTGATACACATTGGCATTGTACGCAGGTTGCCTTTCTCACCTGCACGTTGTAAACGTCTTCTGGTGAGGTTGTCAATTAAACCAAGTTCAAATCTTAAGGAATGAAGGTCCCGGTCATCAGCAAGCTGCTGACCTCTCACTGCAGTCCTTGATTAACCATGTGCCACTTACAATAATCTTGCTCGGCTTTACTCTTTTCTTATACATCTTGACTGAAGACGTTTTTTCGCCTGCTTTCTTTTCGGTACCATTTACTTGCACAGAGGAGAAAACTTTGATATTTATAAGGCATGAATCTAGAAAGCGTGTGGTGACGTCAACCAACACGTGCGATGTCGCATCATAGTTTTAAACTCATGCATGGTCACTAAACCCATCAAAGTTAAAAAAAAATACTATCTTCGAAATATTGCTGAAACGGGGTTCCTTTATCGGTGTTCAACGTAAAGAAGTAATTGGCAGTATCCAGAGATGTAAGCTCTTGGCTTCAAGTGTTGCTGATTGAGTTCTGGCACCGATTGGCCAGCCGTGCTGGAAACTGTATCTATAGAACCTAAGGTGATTGTCGAGAGGATTCAATTTATTAAAAAAGAAGATACTTTGTGTCAGAACAGGTACCTTCTCATGCGTCCTGGTTTTGAACATGTGGAAATTATATTGATAGTGGATTGGCTTGAGGATGCTACAATGTATCATTCTTTCACGTGAGTTGGGATATAGATTTACATGTCAGGTTGGTTTATCAATGATGCCGAGCTGCTGGTATCGTGGGGCTCTGCTTGGCGATCGATTAAACATGATTCGAATCATACAGTATTCCTATTGTATCTAAGTTACTGTAATAAGGATTCTTCTTATATTCTTTAACAAATAAAAAAAGTGCATTGTGAACAAATCGAAATGTATAATTACATTTCGAAAAAAAATTCTTCAATTACAAAGGTGTGTTGTGTCAAAATCGAATTCCTGTGTCAATATATATTTCTTCATTAAAAGTAGTAGCAAACCAAAATATGATACTCAATCGATGTTGTGATACATCAATATGTAATACCACACCAACATGAAAAACCACAACAATATACCATGCTGTATCAATTTGCATTATTATATTAATCTGAAACACAACATCATTATGACTTCTACATTAATTTGTAACATTACAATATAATATTACGCTAATATGGGATGCCGCATCAAATGTGATACTACGTCAATGTGTTACACTACATATATATGTAAAACTACATCAATTTGCAATATAGCAGTGATACTCAAGGTTCGAAATTTTAGACTTTCACATTGAGGCGGCACAAGCCCAAATAAGAACACGTTAAAGTCTGTAGTCTTATTTTATACACGCTCTCAGAACATGACGCGTTGGAATTAAATACGGCAGCGAGTCAATATGACTTAAAGCAATTGGAAGCGCAAAAGAGGAGTGCTAATGCCAATCACAGGCTCACTCACACTGCGAGGCATAAAATCTCTGAGACATTGAATGGTAATCTCTATTTTGAGATCGACAAAGTTACCTATATCTTGTTATGAAAAAGAAATCTCTATTGGGCTATGGAATTTCAACCTTGATTGTAAAAAGAACGATTGTGTTTATGAACTTGGAGAAACTAAGAAAGCAGATATGCAAAAATTATGGGGAAAATGCTCAATACGTATACCTGGCCACTGGCCCATGGTATGTTTTGTGCACTGGAGAAACTCATGCGCCGATCTATGTTTGCTGTGCAATATTAATAGGCCTGCAGTCTTTGCTAACGTACAATTATTTTTCATTAACCTTCTCTGTGACTTATCCTTTTCATTGCCATTTGCGACTAAAGGTAATGTGCTCTGGACTGATATGGCAATGCTAGATCCAAACCCTTTGTAAGCCACTGCTCAACCTAAGCATCAGCACGCATAGGAATGGCAGAAAGACGACAGCATTCCGCGTCGTACTTTTGGTCATCTTGACCAACGCCAGCCGAGCAGAGCGGTTGATACGGTGAAAACTTGAAGCTGAGAGAGTTGAACTAATGCCCCTGACTTCGAGCTAAAAAGAAACATTTATTGGTAGTAAAACGTTGCCTTTTGTAAGATGTGAAATATGTTTCTGTTCAGAGAAGTGCCGTTTTCAAAAGGGCTTGATACGAGGAGTTTCAACACCCCTCTCTACTGGATTGGAAAATATCGACTTTCCCCGCACATTATGTGTATAGGTATGTGAAGCTGAATTGTGAGATATATTGCACTCTGTTGCATTTCTAAGGCTTTTCTCTGCTTCAGCATGAAATATTACCCTCCGTTGATGTAAGAAATATTTCCTTCTACTCTAATCTAAAATATTTATTTCTATCAGAATAGAGTGATATTGAACGAAGACTATTGCTAATAACACACGCAGATCACTTGCTACATTTTCTCTTTTATATGGACATTGTTACTGCGACTGCAAACTCCCTGGCCTGTATTATATTCCAATCGTCATTTTGAGCGCACACAGATTCAATAGTTCATATCTGCTTGTTCGGCAGTACGTATATGTGGGCGCTTCTGGACACTGACTGCTGACTATCTTATAATACCCTAATGGTAATACTAAATATTAACTTTACCACCAAATGATTTTTCTTTCGTGGTGATGGAAAAATCGTTTATTCTTCCTATCAAATTAAACTGCATTCCCAGGCACCAGGGGAAAAAAGAGGCACGAAAAGTCGTAAAAACTGGTTCTTTTTCTCCCAGAGATACACATTTGGCTACAAGGGCAAAGCCAAACTACATGCGCCTGCATCTAATTCTTTGCATCTATGCCATTCGTTCAATGTAGCAAAAAATTATGCGTTAAGCATGGCGAGCCTGGACTTTATGTTGATTATGTGATGCAGCAAAAATAAAGATATGCGATACACGAGACTTATACTCTTAGCTCTCGGTATTGCTTTGCCCTTGTTATTGTTCCTACCCTACATATATCAGAGAGACACTGAACGTCAAAGTGCTTCTAAGTTAATACATACGGTAACTTTTAGCAACCACCAACATTACCGCAGGTAACTCTTTAACCAGTTTGTCATTGTACATAATTAGATTGCCTGCTTGTATGTCATTATGTGGTGAATTTTTATTCCATTACAGTCAACTAAATTCAATCAGATTTCCTTCAAACTCCAGACATGAACATCCTTTAAGCATATTTTGATTTGTTTTGTTGTTACACCAGGACACAGTATCATTGAAAATTATGAAACAAATAAACCTCCCCCCCCCCCTCATAATTGTACATTCAAGCCAATGTAAAATCTAAACGCACGTTTGAAGTCCTTCGAGACCGTGGTTAAGTCTTCCCCGCTCAAATAGCATGACAGCAATCGGATGCAAATTGTCGTCTGCCCAAAAGTTTATATAGTCACAATTTCCATCAAAAAACATATTGTGAATGGAAAAGTTAGAAGTATGGAAGTGACCTGTCCCAGGTCAAGAGCTTTCCTTTGAAAGGGGCCTATTCCTGGAGCAGGAGAATTGTGACTCGGTTGTGTTTTCACCAGCAAAGCGTTAATTCTTTCCCCTGCAAGAGGGATTTATATAGGGCTTTGCCCTGTTTCCCAATTGTATCCTTACAGAATTAAAAATATGTTTAAACCAATTCTTTCAACACCAGCTGCGACTAAGGTCAAACTACTTAAGACGAACTGCGCTTAATTATAATTAGGATGCCAGATTCTTTGTTCATGCATCCTTCACACAAGTTCCAGCATGCCGATAGTTCCAGGAAATTTGATGGTCTGAGTCAACAGCTTTTCTGGGCTCGCTTCAGACACATTGCGCTTCCAGGAAAGCTGTTCACTACAAAACTTGGCAATTACACAGTTAAAACAGAAAAGTATTTTTTATATTTATTATGATTTCCCGGTGCTCTTCTCCATCGACAAATATGTGAATTTTGATTACCTGGTCTCAAGTCCCTAACCACTGATGCCGGTCCCTCGATTACATGTAGGTTGAACAGTTGCATTGAATTTGTTTCAGGAATAAACTGGTTAGGTCTGAGTGATGGTGCTGATTATCAATGTGGTTTGCCGGGAAGTGACAGGTTTGTAAGCTGCAGTTTAATATATATCGTTGTTCTTTTTCATACACAGAGGTAATCAATTTACATGTATCTGTTTGACGAGAAAACCACTTTTCGTGTTGTAATATTTTGCTCTGGCTAATGGATGCACATTGTGGTAAACTGATGACACCTTAGACCTCAATAAACATTTTCTATCTTAGATTGTCTCGATTTGAAATACTGTTCAGTTCCATACGACATATTGCTAACTTATGCGATACATACGTGAACATCCGATACATACATGAATATACGATACCGGATGTGAATACTGGTATACTGTTTTCTTGAAAGAGAAGGGTAAGCAAATATAAAACAGCCCAAACTAATGTCTTGCTTTGGTGATGCCAATGATCAATATTTATTCAATTAAATAGGCCCTATGTCATTTCATTATGCCACGACAGATCAATATGTTATGGATCTATATGTCGTGAAAGATTGTGAAATCAATTACTCTGCATGCAAGCAAATACAATGTGATTCCCAACGCATGCTTAACATTACACTGTATACAATACACCGATACAGGGTAAAAGGTCTGATACATCCGTAACTGACATCCAATAACAGGATATGTAACCAGTCTTATATTTTGCTTCAATTACATTATGCGGGTATATATTGAGAATAGCCATACCCGTGTACAGTTACTGCATATAATTCCAGCTTTCATGTGACAATGAATCGTAAATGTAATATACGGTTCGGGAATACTGAAACCAGAGGGCGGCCATTTTCCCTGATTATAAAGTGGTCTTTACGTTCTAGAATCCTGGACAAAACGTTTACTTTCTCATCATCGTTTGGCTGCCCATGATAAATATTGACAGTGACCTTTCTTTCAAACACCTACAGAAAAGTAGGTGTTGGGGAAAAAAACATTGACAGAGTGTATTCAGTCTGCCCCATTGCATCCCATTGACTCTGTACAGCATGCCATACAATTGACCTTGCGCAGTATGGCAGAGCATCGACTCTGTACAGCATGACATGGTATTCAGTATGTGTAAGCCTGACATATTATTGAGTCTGTGTGCAGCATGGCACAGCATTGACTCTGTACAGCATAGCTTTGCATTGACTGCACAACGTGCCATAGCACTGATTCTCTACAGCATGGCATAGAAGTACACGTTATCCCACAAAAGGGCCCTTGGGAGGGTAATAAAGGCTGTGCTATTGCTATCACGTCTGTTTTTCTGTATGATATAGTAGAGTGCCATATGTGGTAAGGAGCGCTATTACTGCCTCGGCTGTCACCTTGTTCTTGCACTGCCCGGTGCGACCTATTCCTGTTCTACATACTTTGAAGTAAATTGCCACTTCCTCTTTCATGCCACTGTTTGGTTTACAAATGAATTCATTTTTCTATGTATTTTCAGTTGCCGCTTGTTTATATTCCTCGCCATGCACTGCCATGCCTGTTTGGTCGGTGGTCAACCTCTTGCGCCATTCGAAATTGGACCGCATTACATTTATAGAAAAATAGGCCGATTCATCCGCGCATGGCATTGTCGGGTGGTTTGCTTTTCACGTATTTCTGGCCTTTTTTCGCTTAAAAAAACTGTTCTTTGTTGTCTACATAAACAGAACATGCTATAGAAACATTATGGAAATCCATGCACCCCATCATTCGTGTGTGTTGCTGGTTTGGACTCAATTATTCTTGGCAGGAAACTACGAGCCGCTTCGCGGGTCTTGGTTTGCTGCTAAGAATTATTTCGTCCCAACCAGAAACACTGCTCATGACAGTTTGTGTCAATACGGCATGGTATAACATTGACTCAGTAAACAGCATGCATAACACTGACGCAGTGAACAGCATGGTATAGTATAGAGAGGCTTGATATTGCACACACAGGTTTGGCTGTAAACTGCTGATGTTACACTCCAACATGCTTCATTATATGCATCCCAGCGTTTCAATAATAGCTAAACATGTTCGAAATATATGAAGCTTTGTTATTTCGAAAATACAGGGGTTGACTGAGATAGATTGTATTATTGTAATGTCTTTATTGAACTCAATAGTCTTAATCTTGTCTTGGATATCCTTTTATGAATCTATGATCTCGAGTTTTGATACAGACTGACACGTGTTAGAACTACCTGTCTCCAGACATGAGGAGCATTGTATCCCGCGGGCGTGTTAGGTTTTCCACGTTTGCTGACACTCTCCGCGTCCAAGCTGCCTACCCCGAGCAGTAATTCAAAAGGCTGTCTGTTTAATTTATTTTGTCAAATACTTTCGTTTTCCACAATATTTGCATTGGAAATTTCAGATATAACTTGCCATAGAACACGGCAAGATCAACAGCTTTCCTTGACAAACTTTGGGCGCTCAGGGCAAATGTTTGCATAAAACTGAGTTAATAGCCTATCCCAGTTGGTGTGGCTTGGCTCTTGACAAGCGCAACTGGTACAGTTGCCGTTGTTTTTCATTTACGAAATATTTCCGTAAAAGCATGGAACCAGACTATATATTTTACATCCGGACCATTAGCGTCAACAAGAGGATAAAAACATTAGCGAAGATTTCGCAATTGCAAGGTACATGTTCTGTATTGATTGTCTGTCACACTCCTTTTTGCTTGATTTAATTGATTAGCCATCATGAAACTCTGTTCTCACGTCAGAGCGCAGCCTCCGAGCCAAAGTATAATACATTTATGCAAGAGCTTAACATGAGCAACAGGTATTTCTATCGTTTCCAACCATTTATTGTTCAGACTGGTATAATGCCATTAACGATATGTTAATTATAATATTATGTGATTAAAGTATGGATGTATTGTTTGGGTAATTGAGATTCCATGATTAAATACACCATTAATTTCCTGATGCATCAGAGAATGGGTCTTATTCCAGAGGTATTTTGATTATGAAATCTAGCGACTATAAATCCACATTATATTAGATGCGTTCATATAGGCTGGCGAGCCTGTTAGTTAATGGTTTTCTTTTGAAATAAAATATTTTTTCAACCAAATCCTCATTTGTCTCGGGACATATCGCGCAAATATACATTTTTCGGATGCAAAATTCAAGAAAATAGTATATAACCGTCACTTCCCTAGTATGTTGTTTCATCACCAAATAGTATTAGGGTGACGGCAATGTGAGGCCCCACAGGCGAAAAAAATAGCCGTCTTGATTGTATTGACTTGTCTTGATTGTGTCTTTCATTGTGTCTGTAAGGTATGAGTTACATGATAAGTGCTACTTGATGAAGTTGTTTTTGATAATACACCTTGAAAGAAGCGCCTGTTATTAGAACCTATAATTTCAAAAGCCAAGCTGTGCAGAGGTACATTTACGTATCACATATCTGTGTAAAGATATATAATCAAATAATGTTTGTGTGCTAATGTGAGTGGTGTGTTTATATATGTACATGTATACATACACTTTTATATACATATATATATATATATATATATATGTGTGTGTGTGTGTGTGTGTGTATGTGTGTATGTGTGTATGTGTGTATGCGTGTGTATGTGTGTGCGTGTGTGTGTGTGTGTGTGTGTGTGTGTCACTTATAAATTTATAGCAGGTCAGCTAAAAATAATTAATAATTTTTTCTGTGTGTATGGTAAACGGTCTACGGCATAATCCGGTGAACCACCGTGGTGCGTAAAGTAAAGATGTACGTATATTGCTTGAACGATTGGCGATTAAAGAGATACTAATGATAATGATAATAATAATGATAATAATAATAATAATAATAATAATAATAATGATAATAATAATAATAATAATAATGATAATAATAATAATAATAATAATAATAATAATAATAATAATAATAATAATAATAATAATAATTATTATTATTATTATTATTCTTATTATTATTACTATTATTATTATTATTATTATTATTATTATTATTATTATTATTATTATTATTATTATTATTATTATTATTATTGTTATATCTATTGCAACTACAGTCCTGTCTGTATCACAATAAAGATCCAGGTTACACTTAAATGCTAAACTCGCCAACAAATATACGTAGTCTTCCATTTTAACCTAAATGTTCTTTGCTTTCGGTTTAAATCCCAAGAAGATCCATATAATTTATGTCACGTACGGACTTGAATTAAAAGATTGTCCATGCATCTATGAAATGAGAGTATTTTGCAGTTGCTCCACGTTCTTGGAAAATTGCACACTTTCTGAGTATTTGAACGCGGGCTCCCATCCCCCTACTTCACTACGTGTCTCGCTTGTAAAAGTTTACATCATTGCACCAATAGCATAGTTAGTAAATATAACCTATTCATGTTGCCTAAAGCCTGTTCTTCATTGATAATATTCTGTGGTTATATTGACCCAGTATCACACTAGGTAGCCCACTTATTGTACGCCCGTGTGGTTTTCACCGCGTATATATGCCTTTGCCTTTGTCTTGCTTTTGTATCATAATAAAGCAACTATTATCTGAGATATTGCTGATGATCGTCTGGTGTATACAGGGCATGCAATTGTCCTTACCTCAGTGGTTGTTAGTAATCATACGGTGTTCAGTTGTAATTCATCATCTGAATAAAATTCCTACCACTCTTCACATGACCAGCACTCTTGATAGATGGGATGTATTGTCTCCATATACATAGGTACATATTTATTATCACAACTTTGTTCTTGGTCCTTGAGATTACAATATTTCCTGTTGGGCCAAAGGAATAAAGCAAAACTACAAGTGTAGTTTCTCTAATATATGGCTGATACCTAATACTTCGCGGAAATAAAAAAAACACACAATGCTGGGCAACATCTGATGTTACCACTCTGGACGCTGTTGCTTTGAATTTTGAGAAAGCGCCTGAATATAAAATGTCTGCTGCAATGTCCTGATGTGGATTTGCTAGAAATCAGAAAACGTATTGATTCGGAAATATAGATGATTTCTATAGTGATCACTGCGCCGTGTCAGCGATTTCACTTAGCATGGATTGGAAATGTGCTTATTCATGCTGAAATTGGGGAACAGTTATGCTTGGCGAGATTTGCCCATTCAATGGCGGGGGAGCCTTGCTTTGAGACCTTGTTAAAATATCAATGGCCTACCTACCGACCAACCTACTTACCATACATACATACATACCTACATACATACATACATACATACATACATACATACATACATACATACATACATACATACATGCATGCATGCATGCATACATACATACATACATACATACATACATACATACATACATACATACATACATTCATACATACATACATACATACATACATACATGTACATACATACATACATACACATATACATCAAAGCTCCTGTTGAGTGCACAGTAACTTGAAAATATTACATGTACTTGTAGCACGGATCTGAGACAAACGGTGCGAGCGAGTTGAGAGCATTCAATATCAAATGAAACAAACGCACTTGTTACTTTGAAATTGCTTTAGATATACAATCTTTATGATTTGAAGACCCGTTGGCTGAAAATGTTGCATTACAAAAGAAGTGCTGCGCAATGCCATTGCTAACTGGGATTTTACTTTAGCACACTCCATCTGGCATAAAGAATACATCCTGACGGAACTGAGATCCTCAAAATATATGTGCTGTATGCTACATAGGAGTCTATAAATCTTCTGTTTACTAGGTACTTGGATGGCACTTCAGATAAGGAGGATGAGGCAATTCATACGAGTAGCTCCCGCTACCTTTATTTTCTCATCAAAATTACTTATGTCTTATGCTTGGTATGATATTACATTGACTCTTTAACGATAAAAGCTGTGCTTTTCAAAATAATTGTAGCAGCTCTAAATTCAGATTCATGGGACAGAGGCTCTCCGTCAAGTACCAAAATATATTAAGGTCATAGAGAAGATGTGACTTGTGCAGGTAAACTCCTTCCACAGCGCCCTTAGGGCGCATTGTACAGATAGCACGCCATGAAAAGCCGATGACTCCTTTCTGTGTTACAAGTGAGACAGCTAGGGCCATCCATAGACCGAACCCTTTTTTTCTTTTTAAGGTGGAAACTGTGCAGCTAGTGTGCCGTGAGACTGGCAAATTTTGATCAATATTACCCATATCATTTTTCACAAGTACATTAAACTTATATATTTTCTTATTTTTACATATCCATAGATTTGTATCCATAGTTTTTGTGGGCTTTTTTTTGCAGGATTGGAATTTTTAGAGATTTTATAGTACTCTTTCTGACTTTCACATTTTTCTCACAGAAATCGCACAAAATTGCTTTTTTCAAGTTGAAATCAGAAAAAAAAATTAAAATATATATCCATGTCCAGGGTCGATTTCAATGGTTGAGTCCTGAATTAGCATAAATGAAATTTTTAATTAAGACCTGACAGGTTGTTCATTTTCTTTCTATAAATGGCTCCAAATGTCACAGAAGGGGTTGTCAGAAAAAAAATCCAGGAAAACACTTCTGGATATGGTATTTGTCTTTTGATGCTGGTTTATTTAAATGTGATAGGGCAATTCATACGTTTGTAAGGCAAGATACAAATTGCATAGGTTGAGCAAAACACAGTTCCTAGAAAATCGCATTGAAAGAAAAAGTTACCAATTTTTACGCATTTATGACTGTAATATGACACATACTCATTTCTTCTGTCCCATGTTTTATTTAATGGGTGAAATAAACTTGTAGCTTTACCTCTGTGATGTTGTCCTTAAAAAAGGGGGGAATATGGTGTGGTTTAAATCTAGACTTTTTTAACTTAGAAACATCACACTTGGCTTGTTTGGGTGTGGGTTCACATGCGGATTTCCATATTTGGAGCCCAGTAAGTGGATTGTACTAATTTGTTTTTGCATCAGTAAAGAGTCTCAAAGTAATCAGAACAATGGTTGTGATTAATCTGAACCGGCCCATTCTTGTCTCTACGGTTAATGGTTTCCTGTACCCTATGAGTGACCCTTGTCAATTGGTTACCAAGGGCCATGGACTAATGACTGTGCAAACAATGACATATTTCAATATAATGCCTATGCAAACAAAACCCATGTGCTCGGCACTGCTTTAACTTTTCAGCGTGAACAAAAAATTTGAGATCTATTTTTTCATATAAATTTTATGTTCACACACCTGAGTTTTTGGGAGCATATAGTTTAAGTACCAAACTATCCAAAAATATGAAAAGTGATTAGAGGTTATCCAAAGGTTGGAGGTTATAAAGAGGTGCTAACTTCAAATCCTCCACCTTAATTCCGAGTATGTCAGGTGGTCCATGGCAGAAACTAAAAAAAGAATGTCCTATAAGCTTATATTCTACAGTGAAGTATACTGCCTGCCCACAGACACGATAATCTTTATAAGATAGAAAATATGTCACACTGGGGACGTTTATGCAACACGTAATTGCAAATAAATAATGAATTTCACACCATTGAATTTATCGACGAAAAACTTAATACAAAGTATGAATGTAAAAGATCGTTGTTACCTTTACATAGATGTAAGTAATCCTTGGATGTGTACCTCAACTTTATGACGTAATCAGTTTGTAGTAGACACACACACGCGCGTGTAAATTTTTATTTTAAATCTACAGTATACCTTATCAAATACCACTTTCGAGAGAATAGATAAGGATTAGTGTATTTATACTACTAAATCCCACTGGAGAGGTTTTTTTCTTCTTTTTTTTTTTTTTTTTTTTTTTTTTTTCTTTTTTTTTTTTTTCAACTAAAGATATATTATGTGAATTTGCTAAATATTATGCCCGGCACGTGAATACTTAACAGCCATAATCCATGTGCCGTTCACAATAGGACCGAGTAGTTCTCCATTCAAAGATTCAAAATAGGAGAAGAGTATATTTCGTACCTCTGTAACAATCATGAAAACGTTCAGAAATAATGTAAAACTACTAGTGGTCAAGTTGATTTGTATTCAAATATCTGTTCTTGAGGACACGTGAAGTTCTAGGTCGTGAGTCAATTTACAGGCCAGTCTCGATCTCAATGCACGTATTAGGTTGGGAAACTGACTTCATGTACTCGCCCGGAAAATGCCAATCATAGATATTCGTTTAGCACCACTCGAATGGCTGAACCACGCTGAAATGCGGTCGACGTTACGAAAGTGGGAGGAGATGGCGGGTGCAGGCCAAAACTGCCAATGCCCTTTTCAAAGAGAGCTTCAGATTAACATTTATAGTGAATCAACGTCAATCGACAAATGCGTAAACATACTCCTGTCTTATATTTATTGCACTTGTGCACTATATTGACGGTCAGTGTAGTCATACAGCTGAATAAAATATAATAGACTGTACAGTTAAGAAGAGAAACTCTCTGAGTTTGCCCAATTTCGAAGACGTGCAAAATTTTGCAGTTTTTTTTGGAAAATATCAGTGTGTAATGGTTTTTGAAAAAATACATTTGTATATATACATATACATATATATATATATATATATATATATATATATATATATATATATATATATATATGTGTGTGTGTGTGTGTGTGTGTGTGTGCGCGTGTTTGTGTGTGTGTGTGTGTGTGTGTGTGTGTGTGTATCATAGTTAAAGGGAAAATAAGTCATGTCATTAAAAATAAACAGGGTAATTTGCATATTGTAACCGATTGATTTGCATATACTAATAGTAAACAAACACAGAACGGTCATCACACGTGAAATGCAAAACCAGAAATAACAATGGAACGTGTTGAGCCACATGGATTGTAGTAGGAACAGTCTCATACTCCTATGAATTAAGATTAGAATGTCACTGTGGCTTGCGTGCAAGCGCAGTCACGTAATCTATACGAGTCTGCTTGCCTGATTGATTTTTCTTTTCAATAAAAGTAGTAAGATCTCATATTAAAAAGTACTACTTTTATCACATACCTCTATCACCAAAAAAAAATGCGTGTCTGGTAATTTTAGGTTACAAAACCGGTTGCATGGTTTTCGGCTGATTGACCATTCATCGATTAATTTTGCTGTTCTTTTCACATTTAGCACGGAGTGAATAGCTACCTTAAACACGTTTTGGGCGCAATGCACCCAAAGCCCGCCTAGGGAAGGTGTTGAGCTGCACTATTATCTTTATTGTCTTCTATGTCGCTACAGGCTGCTATTTGAATCAAATGCCTTTTTTACAAGGAACATGATCCAGCACCCTTTTCATAATTAACAGTTAAATCAATGCATTTTCAAATTCTAACATCAAACGTTTAAACATTGATTAAGGCATAGGTTTAAATATAGACTATGACAGGATTGGTTAATGCGCATAGAAAGGTTATATTTTTTTCAGAACCACAAGCTAAAAGAAGATGTGGCGTTAACGCCTGTTTCTATAATTACCTTTGACGTGCATTACAATACTCAGAGTAAAAATGGCAAATTGGTGGATTTTGATATGAAATCATGGAAATTATGAAATGCTCGTAACACATCTTGGTTTGAGCAAATTGTGAGACTCTTGTGTGCACAGGGTGCAGGGCATTAGGTCAGAGACGACAGTATCGTCTTAAAAGACAAGTGAAAAACGAGAGTGGTTCTGTGAAATTACTTGTTCTAATGCCACAAGGTAGCCTTATATCACATTTCTGATACTTAATTTACTCGCAGTGTAATTACGTGTCTGGTTTTATCCATCAAAGACTATCCTTTAATTACGATCTTTTACATATTTCGTTCTCGAGTGATTACGAAATGTCAGTGCGAAGATTGTCTTTGAACTAAATGATATGTACCACAACAGGAACACTAAACTATAGCTTGACAAACAGTTGAGTTGGTACCTACAGATGATTTTGTGAGAGATTTGGGTAAAAGATGTCACGGGCAATGCATAAATTACGCACACAGCACGGTGATTACCGGCCAATCTTTTAGACTTTTTGGACCAATAATAGCTTGGAACAGAGACAAAGGGCAATAGTCAGACCATAATTCTTAGTGTCAACAAGCAGTGACGCAAGACATATTGGTACATTACGTCACCGAAACACAAGACAGCATTCCTGTTGTGAGGCACGGGTTGTGTGAGCAGCCTGTCAAGACTTTATTAAGGCATTATATCATGGATAAAAAACAGTACATATATATATATATATATATATATATATATATATATATATATATACAGCATACAATCTCCAATGGAGACCACTTCCATGTAGACTTCATTTGTATATTAAGACGACCAGTTTACAGACCCATTTTGCTTCATCAATAAAATTATATCCTGATTAACACCACTTCCTTATTAAGACCACGTTTCCAGTCCCTTAAGTGGTCTTAATAGAGAAATTCTGCTGTATATTTATACTATGAGGTGCGCTGTGTCCAAACTGGCGCTCAAGAGCTGTTCATTCAGTGCATCATACAGACCTGAGACACAACGCAGATTATGGCGCATAGTCTGTTTACAGTCGCCGTACTGGTATTAAAGTGCCACCCCTTAACTGTAAGCTAGGGTTAACATTGCAGGCAATATTTAAAAAAAACAGTCACTATTACTTTTCTGATAACCATACTAACTCACATACAAGAGTTGGTATTTTTTGTGCACCTTAGTATGTTATGTTGCCGTTTCCAATACGAGTTTAAAATTAATTGATTGCTTAAAATCTGGGGGTGTGTGTGTGGGGGGGGGTTGTTTGTTTGTTTGTTTGTTTTTTTTGTCCCTTAAATATCAGATCGTGGATCATACTTGTTTGTTTTTCTTATGTCAGCATGGCTGCAAGCCGAAAGCGTGCACTGAGCATTGTGTGGGAACATTTTGAAAAAAATAATGGACGTGCACCTGTCAAATTGGGAATTCCTGCAACTAGCATGCATTTGCCTACGCGTGTTCTCAGCATCTGAGCATAAGAACTATAAAAAAAAAGCAGTTCTCTGGGTGCAGAAAGAGCAGAAATGCTAATTTTCCTGAATCTAAATAACAAATTCAAGAGCTAGATGTACAGCTAAAGATTACATTATCCCTGCCGGCGGGTATTTTGGTGCAAATAAGAAAGTTAATGATACATGAACTTTTATAGTGTTGGACCAGCTACAAAGGACGCATACGTCCATGTTGTGTCGGACCCCCCCTTTTTTTTTTTATTTTTTCTCTTTCAGGAATAGCAACATGTCGAATGGTGCTTAAATAAAAGCAAGTTAAAATATGTTTCTGTGTTTCATTTCAGTAAGTTTTTTTTTTCCCGCTGGTACCGGGATACCCGGGTATTAAACATAGTTTATTTACGGGTCCCGGGACCCTACTCGTTTCCCTAAGTCAATGCACTAATTGGTACATGGCGTTATGGAGACTCAAGGCAGTATGCAAATTATGATGCACGGTATGTACATTCAATCACTTAATACTTTTTAGGATATTACGTCTTATGGGCACGAGACAATATAGTGATTATGATGCACGGTGCACCCAAACAGTCACGAGAGACATATTGGAACATTACATCATAAAAACATGAAATAGATTGTCATGTACAGTGATTAAAAATAGCTGTTTAAAGTACTTTGAAACAACATATATTATTAGGTATAAAGATCTTAAAACTCATTGATGACGTCACTCTCTTGCTCTAACCGGCTATTACTTTCCACGAAATACAAGTTGTAAGGGATGTGACAAAACTGTTTCATATCAAGATTTTAACATTGAATACAATTGTCTCTGCAAAGTTTCATGTGTGTAATCAATGGACTTCCAGTTGGTTAATCAATTTGGAGCCACACCATTCTTGGAAAAATGAGCTTCAGTCTGACAGTCTTTGTATCATTATTTGCTACACATGATGGATTTTTCAGTAATTGAGCTATATATGCTTATTTGATTGTATGGAAAGGTTAACTCAACCACTTGTAATGTTACCGATATATTCTTTTTTATCAATAAACTCCATAACATCTGTAAAAATCCAAACCTGATATGCAAGTTATCCCTTGGTTGTTTTGCTTTGATGACACAGATCTATATAATTTATAGGAAACAGACTGAAAAATGATCTACGTTATTTGTTTTTGATGATTATTCTGTTCAAATAGGAGACATTCATATTTAACTGGGATCCTGCTCACTTCCTGTGTTGCCGGGGCAACAGACTGATGCTTCAACCATGACCAGGGCAGATTCGCATTATATACTATATAAACATCCATAAATAACACCTTTTTCAACCAAAAGAAAGCTCATTTCTATTCAAAGTTAGGTATCCTTCATGTTTCAAATATATGTTAAAACATTTTGTTAAGATTATTATGTGTTCGGGTTGTTTATTTTATTGAGAAAGTACTTTTGACGATGCAAAATACATGGATCTGCCTTGATGCAGGTGGCTCCCTCTTTTGCTCAATAGGTGTCAGAGTAGAACCGCATTTAGATATGAATACATCCTATTCCTACTTGACACTTTCGTTGCCAATTGTTGTCGACTTGCTTTAGATTAACAAGAGGACAGCAGACTCATAGCCCCTGCAGACCTTGCATTGCTTCTCTTCGTGAAGCAATATAAAGACACTTGTACAGTTGCACACTGTTATGTTTGTGGTAATTAAGTGACTTTATAGTGACCCTGTATATTAAAGCTTCTAATCTCCGTTCCTACTATTTTTACCCGGGTGTTTCTAACTGTAATTTTACCGAAAGGTGGTCTTGGCGATAGCGGATCATAGAATCCTTAGCCAAGGTCATCCTAATATCATTTAGTTTAATTACGAGTTCTTGGTTTGTGCTGAATTACCACTTTGTCACTACACACGTTGAAATTCATGAAGCCCATTTAATATCATGTTGAATAAACTGTTCTGAGTTCTGAGTTCATTGATGTGTCAATACGCGCATTGTTGCAGAGAACGGTGGAGTGGCTCAAGTCAACAGCTTTGCTCGGCACGCTTTTGTAGGAGGCATTGAGCCCAGAGCCCACTAAGGAAAGCTGTTGATCAAGAAAACATTTGAAGTGAAAGAGATACTTTTTATTGCTTGATTCATTATCGACGTTGATTAAACAACGGCAAAATTGCTAAAAAAAAAAATGAGGTCACAACGTGAGTGCATTCATTCAGTGTGTCTATTTCTTCACAATTCCGGATAGTACATCACCCAATGCTTAACAATGTAAAATGAAGACGTGACGAGCAGCTTCTAAGGATCAACTTTAAAATCAATGTTTTATCTCTATTGTAACCTAAAATAATAATCATTACTTTTCGAGAAATGTTTTGTCGCATGTATCGATCTCTGCGGTACTAAAAACAAGCAAACTAAGTCGAGATAAACGTTAATGCGATGTCAACTAAGGTCTATCATTGGTGCGCCTATTACGTCGAGTTTCCATCTGGGAAAGCACACTATTTAATTACACCTGATTTCTCTCAGGGCACGTGTTGTGTCGCATGTGGAATTGACATGATAGTGGTCTTTATTATCCCGAGATCACAACAGCAGAGTGATTTGCTGCAGGAAAATGTTTGCTTTTGTTTCTAGGTTCTGGTGATTTGCTTGGTGCCCGCATTCCTTGTTCTTAGGCAGTGATATGTACATAGATATCCTCGCATATCGCCTTCTTTCAGTGTAAGTATTTTAAGCCTGGGTATCCCACAGCAGTAGTATGCTAGCAAAGACATATATTTGGAATAGAGTCTTGAAGCATCCGTGAAGTAGCGTTTCAGCCTAGCTGTGTGCAGTATCGACAATTAGAATACAGCACACGAAAAGTAAGATAAACACACAGTTTGGGCCTATGCCAATTTTGGAAATTTGGCATCCAACAAAAGAGCATATACATATTGGTCTGGCCTATATTTTAGCCGAATTGATGTTATATCGACGTATCTTTTATGAATGGTAAAGTCCACAAGCAGTACTATTGTCACTTGCTATATACAAATACAGCTGTCTACGTTTGTTCTAAGAAATATCAAAGTGCATCTTAATTACGTCTAGTATGCTGTAAGAGAGTGTCTACGTGCATATGTTATATCTGCATCTTAGTGTAGTGTGAGAGAGTGTCTAAATATATGTAATTTTATTTTTCCGATTTTCTTGTTAGAGAGGTCATCAGTACATAATATAGCATTTGGTTACCTTGAATGTCAGTATCAAATTTCATGCAATTATATGCGATAGGTGTATGGAAATATCTGATACGCACGATACATATGTCTAGTTTGCTGCGCGATAAGGTCTTTGTATGGCACTTTGTGTTATTGACGTGTACAATTTGTGCCAAACAAAGTAAAAATGTACTCAAATTCTCTTAAAGTGAGCACGTGTATTGAAACAAATATCACCATGACCATAGTACAATAAAAATGGTATGGTCTCCCCCCCCCCCCCCTCAATAAATAAATAAATAAATAAATAAATAAATAAATAAATAAATAGATAAATAAATAAATAAATAAATAAATAAATAAATAAATATATAAATATATAAATAAATAAATGAATAAATAAATATATAAATAAATGAATGAATGAATGAATGAATGAATGAATAAATAAATAAATAAATAAATAAATAAATAAATAAATTGAGATGAGATGAAATGAGATGAAATGAAATGAAATGAAATATAAATTAAATGAAATAAAATAATATAAAATAAAATAAAATAAAATGAAATAAAAAATAGACTGTTTAGGTCATAGAAATACATGGAATAAGCGTTCGAAAATCCTATAAATACGTTCATGACAGTGTAGAGCCTGATTGATGTACCCCTGAACTCTGCGATATACCCACTTGTGCCCCAATTGTAGCAACTCGGTTTGGTGCAAAGTTGGTGAGCATAGTTGAAGGGTACCGCAGCGCCACCTATACAGACATATTTCAATACAGGGGATATTGTTAATGTCAGCAGATGCATTTTACGGCTTCTAAATCTTTGGTCTTCAGAAACCTCGCTATGATCTGGCCCAAAGATGATTCTTCCCCTTGTATATTTCGATTATAGAAAAACCCAACTGACATTGGATGTTATGGAAAGTCTTTACTTGCCATGGACGGATTCAAAATGACATGTGGACAATAATTCGAACAATATTATGTGTCATCCTAAGTACAATAATCGCCTTGAAAACATAGGTTAGCAAGATCTTCCCCGGAAAAATTAATTACCTTTTATACAGATATTTCTAAGTTTAAGATAATAATTCATAGCAGCATTTCAGTTTAAGGAAGGGCTTCGGACTTTCATTTCTCCAAATGTCTAACTTATGCATGAAAACATCATGGTTGTTTGCGTAATTATCTGATTTTCTGACAAGTGCACAATGCGGGAATGAAGCCGACCAGTCTAGATATCGCGGTGGTATCGTTTATTGGGTCTTATTGATTAGGAAGGAAAGAGTAAACGATCATGAATACTTGTCGAATCAGACTATTAATCACACTCTACGGCAATTGAAATATTTGAACGACGTACCTCTGCATATCCGCCGTCTGCTAAATCTCCATGCAGACGTCAAAGGCAAATTTTCAGCACAATTTAATATTTTTGTCGACATCAAACTGAGCTATATTTTACATTATACGTGCTCATTATCAAAGCTCTGATCTGTAATCGTCCTTTTTGATCTAACTATAATATGTATATTTTGACACCATTATATATTGCATTTCCTATTACATACCTTTAGGGTCATTCTTATATTACTTGGGAATTGCATTGTATTATATTTTTGCTGTTTCAACATAGTAGCCATATCCCAACAGATTTTTCTGGCAAGTAGAACTAGTATCGGTCAAGCTTACAAAAAAATTGACCAACCTGTCTACACTTAGACCTGAGTGTTAAGCAGCAGTGGGGTTTGCAAGAATATGGCTACATCCATGTTACATATATATTGTATTTGTCTTTTTGTCCAGAACCACTTCCTAGTTGCCATTACCCTATTCCGTAGTCCGAACGCTTTACTTTCCATAAGCTAACCTGTTACTATCTAACCTATATACATGTGGGAGTGCTATTGTCCATAATGCACACGTTCCTCTATAGAATTTTGATAAAGGCTGAATTAGCCCCCCAAAAATAAAAGGGTCTTCACCAGGCATCTACTCAGAACATGTTTCGGGGCTTATACCCACACATGTCTCGCTTAGTAGCGGTCCCTTGTCTAAGCTAAATATTCAACAAAGGCGCACTAAAAGGTGTCTTGGCATCACAAGTACAATTATATATCATATATGTACTATAATGCATACAACTACGAAATGGTAGACAAAGTAAGTACGTCAGTAAAGTAAGCATTTAATTTGGTAAACCTCCCCAAAACAATAGTTGATTTTCTCTCTATCTCTCTCTCTCTCTCTTCTCTCTCTCTCTCCTTCTCTCTCTCTCTCTCTCTCTCTCTCTCTCTCTCTCTCTCTCTCTCTCTCTCTCTCTCTCTTTTTCTCTCGTGTCTCAGGTTTTCTTTCACGTCATGAACCTCGCAACTAATCGTCGAACTTGATGTCTCGCGTTTCCCAATTTAACAAAATGGGTACGGTTTATTAAAAAAAAAATGCCTTGACGACCAAGAGAAATTGTGCTGAATCTTTTCAAAATTTTTCGAAATATGTGTTACTTAGACACTAATCTTTTGAAATCCGTTGCATTCCACGGGAGGAACAATGCTGTGTAATGGAAGGAAGATTCCATTCCGAGTTCTCCCAAGGGACAATATTTCAGTGGTTTTGTTGGCGTTCCGCCAGCTCAGATACGCTAATGGACCTCTGTTTACTGTCTTACAGCAAATATACATAACCATTTTTGTTCAATGCCCTTCAATTTCCGATAAGACAAACGATCAGTAAAACCACAAGTATAATGATGATATATGATACAGTCAGGTATTTTAGTTTGAAGATTATAGCTTTAAACTTTCTAATTAGGTTCATTCGAACCAGGTCACACAAGAAAGCATGCCTGGGGTGTCCACCCACCACCTCCTCAAGTTCAAGTGCCTCCATAAGTAAATTATTCTGTATAACTATTCAAAGGCTGTCTGTTTCCCACTTGCAGAGAGACGGAACCTATTTGTCTTTGAGGGATGTCTTAGTTTAAATGGATGCACAGAATTATAGACAAGGGAAGGAGAGTTTCTGCGGAACGGTGTCTGATTGGATCTTTCCGCTGCGTGCTCTAATCATAGAAAGGTAGAAATCTAACTTCACATCACTGAAAGACAGAGCAATGATCATCTTTCTTCCGGCAATAAAAACGACGCACTTGTATGCCAAGAACCATTCTCCATGTCGCTTATAATGATTAAAGATGCGTGAGAAACCGCGCTGCATATTTATAAATATGCTAGTATGCTATGTATTCATTTCCGTTCTGCTGATTTGCTGCACAAATGAAAAAAAAAATGTTTATGCCAATATTTTGTGTCAGTTGTGCTATGCTTGTCTTTTGTATGCAGAATAAGAATCGATGATTGTCAATAAAAGGCACGATCCTTTGAAGATGCCGCAGTCATAACACACTATTAATGAGAATGTGTAAGCAAATATTGTGGTCTTGGATTCCAACTCGAGTGCCAGTGGGTCATGTTTTACTTATGTCTATACATTAAGAAATCGGTAAAACTGTGTCCACTCTCATGCGGCGGAATAACCGAGGGGCTGCAAGCCGTCTGAGTCTGCAAGCGTACCTATATACCTGTATGATGGATCACCACCCTGCCTTTGATGTGTGCACCCAAATTGCTTTGATATATCTTAAAATATTGCTGTATATAAATTGCACGAGGAAACGCCGAAATATTCCCGTTAAGAATGATTGTGAGTAAGATAATCGTCAGGGTCAATTGTAATAAATTCTCCCCTTCGATTTTTTTACATTGAATTTTTATGCCACGAAACAAATATATTTTATCCTCGTAATTTGTTTTCACATGATTTGATCAGAGCATAATGAACCATCAGGTGTGGTCCCAAAAAGCGAAAATCACAAGATGACGCTTCTCACTTGGCTTCGGTTCAAACATTACGTTATTTTGCCTTAAAAAGGGCTCTACAAATTCTTGTGGTATTTTGAGGTTTATAAACAATTGCGAATGAAGACTGTAGCTCACGTTTCAAGCCAGCGCATGCTTTAACAGTTGAATTTTCAGTGATGGACTGTCCAATCCGAAAGATTTACAGCGGTGAATTGTATGTTTGAATTTACTTTCTTTTTTTTTTTTTTAAGTGCAAAATTGCAGGTCGAGGCAAGAAATCTGTTCTGGTGCTTCCGCAGCAGCATACCAAAGATCTCTCACAAAAGCAGTTAACGTGGCCAATATTCCCCTGAAATATGCACGTGCTGGTACTCCAATTTCGATGAGCAGAAGGTTTGCTGTGATAAGTAGCAAAGGAGTTACTAAAATCACAATGGGAGTTCCAATTAGCAGGAGATTTGCTGTTATTAGCCGTAAAGGGATCAGTATCTGATATCCCTCTACGCCAGTCTATTTAATTGTGCCATATGGTAAACGAAAAATCAAACACCGTCGAGTGGCGGGATGTGACATTTTCCGGAAGTCACATACGCGATGTTTCATGTGCTGAGATGAGTGGCTTTATTGTTTGAATAATCGTTCGATATACTCGAAGAGTTGTAAGCCAGAGCTACGAGAAAGCTATATCCAAAATATATATCGATGCAATGAAAGATTAAGGTCATCTGGGATCCATGCTCTTGCAAACCGGTCAGAAAGTGAAAGTTTGAGGTTAATCAGGGTCATTCAAGATGGTGATCAACATTGCAATCGATGAGGGATTAATGCTGAAATGGAACTGATTTGTTCCGATATTAGCTGGAACTAAACAAAACACGCCGCAATATGATTGACGCGATAATGACTATATTTGTAATTACTAACTTATGATATGTGGTATATCCCCATGGCAGTCCCATGATGTGGCTATGTCACTGCATTACCGTGTCACCGCAAAATCAAATTCATTTCGTATTTTGTTAACTTTATGTTCAAACAGGGACGTGCTGTGGCACGTCCCTGGTGCAAACTACGACCTGTGTTTGTATTATGTAGTAAAACATCATTTATGAACAAGCATGAGCCAATTTTTATGTCAACGGATTCAACAACAAAATCGCATGTCAAAGACGAAGATGAGGCGGAGACACATAACACAAGGACGGAAGCTGGGCCACGAACAGCCGATTACCACGCCTGTCACCCGTTGACGTAACACAATTTCTTTCGGCCACCGCCACTAGATGTCGACACTTACTTTCTAGAAAGGTATATATAACCAAGTCTCTTTTCACCGAAATGTGCGTTGCGTAGATTGGCATGTGAAGTTACCGTTTTGACCTTGTATAATTTGTACCATTGGCAATAGTACATGCACATAAGGTGCTGGGTTTTTGTCAGATTGGATTCTCTTCTTAATGGAAAGGTAGTTAGTTGAAATTGTCAAAGGAAGCAAGGGGCATAAATCGAATGGAATGTTTGAGAGTTTAATGAGATATGGTGCTTTGTAGGGCATTGTTTGACCTCTTTGTTATTACTGCCAGTTTTATATCCTGCAGCAGATGGCTCTTTTCTCATATTAAACCCACTCCCTAGAAATAGGAGCTTCTAATTTCACCGAGCCACATGGCTGTGGCAGTGCTTCCGGGGACCAGTATATAAGGGGGTGGGGTGGGGGGGTGTTCAGTACGCTGGCACAGGGAATTATTTTTCGAGAGTTCGCAGTGCGGAAAATAAAAATCTTTCAAAATGTTGGACTGTACGAAGTACGTAAAACAAGAGGGCTTCCAGTACGCAAGTACGGTAAATAAAAAGCCCCAGTACGCCAGTTCGGGAAACCCCTTATCGACCCTCGTATATCGGCAATTGTACAACTGATAATTATAACGTTCATGTGTATACCAGCTTATGTAACAAAATATGTTTCTGATCAAGCGACGATAAGAGGCCCTTCGCAGGGCTCTATCAGCATATTCAGTAAATCATGCTTTGGAACTGAGCAGAAGTTGAATACTAATGGGCCGCATTTTACTTTCTGAGGTTCGGGGAAATGTTGAAAGGGCAGAGAACCTCATGAATAGTGTCCCGAGACGGCATATTAAAAAATGTATTGTAAAAGGTTCCAGGGCATTTTAACATAGATCTATTTTATCCGAAGTCGGGTAAATTATTTATCCCGAAAATGTTTCCATTGAAACAAGCAATTAGTCATTTCCTGTAACGTTTCAAAGGCAGAGAGAACGGGTTGTTCTTCTCCTCGCACTGGGCACTAATTAACGAAAAATATGCAACAATGGAGCCATGTGGATCGTACAGCTTCTTATTCCAATTTTTGTTTATTTTGCTCGAATCTTGCTAAGTTTTGTCATGAAATAGCTGAGAAACAGAATTAGGTTGTGTTCAAGGTCATGGGCCACAATTTGCTATTTGCTCAGCAAATAGTTAGCTATCAGATTCGTTTATTGGGTCATAATCATTATGCTCATAGCCATGGGTTGTAAGCGGGTTTGTTTCTTCTCGTTGTGCGTGAGACTCAATATTTCATAATGAAATGATAACAATAATAAATCCAGGTGTTACTTTGAACTTGGAAGATATATTGTTGTTATACGTCGATACCTAATCATGCAGTTCTTAGCTTTGGTAATTTCCAGGAATCTGGTGGCTTTTATACTTATATGCAGATTGATTGCTTTTATGAATATTAAAGATGGTCCAACTCGAGATACTGATTTAAAAATAAAAGAAGAACTGCATTCCAAATTTTGAGGAATGTACTTTGACTCAAATTGATTGAAATGGGAGAAGCTAATTTACTCTAACTAAGAAACTTCAAAGTAAGCTAGGAACTTGCCGACCACAGCAAAAACATCATAAACTTCAGGGCAACTTGGAATGGAAATTGGAGTTACGAAACAACATACAGGGAGGTTCTTTTAAGTATACAGTATGAGGTTGCAAGGCACAACAACTCTCATGGGAAAATTGTATCTTTTACGACATGATTATTAATATATATTTATTCATTAAAATAAAATGTTCTCACGCAGTGCCATATTGTTACAGGGCCGCTAGTGGTCAGTTGTTCAGCAATACTTATCTATAAGATTCATTTAAGGGGTAATGCGTCAATGATTTCTATTATCAATTTTCATTCTTTTTTCATACTGTAGAATATGTAAAAAACACATCTTTACTAATATTTCTTTATTTGTTCATGCGAGTAGCCAATGCATAATTTCCGAGGACAGCAGTACAACTGTAACAAATCATTATTTGTATGATAGTGCAAGGCCTAATCCATCTTAATCTTTCAAACGGGGCGTGGTGGCGGTTCTCGGTAAGGACCGTATTGGAATTACATTCGGGTAGTCATGACGTAATCCAGATGGCATTTGGGTTGTCATGGCGTAATCCAGATGAGGGTAGCTTGTGTGAATTTCATCTAAGAGTGAAAACGCTAGCTGTTTGACCTAGGGCTGTGAAATTGTGAATGGCAGTGGTCTTCAGAGAGTCCAACTGAGACTAAGTATGTGCGACCCTTGGTGCTTGTTGTCTCCTTTTTACTCTTGGTAGCAGTATTCTGAACTGGTGGTAAAGCCTACGGCACCAGGTGTCACTGGCAGCATTGTACTGCGCAAATATAGGGCGGGCATGCTTAGCGTTGTTTAACTAACAGGCTGTCCATCCAACGCAGAGTAAGACTTAAAACTGACAGTTTACAATTATAGTGATATATTTCTGAACCATATTTTTGATATAGCATGAAGTACAGAAGTACCCAGAGAGATCATATAGTTTTTTTCCCACCCAGGAAGCACACTACACCAATATCACCATGTTTCCCTTCAGATGGACCCGGCGTTGCCTACCAATCGAGACACTTGTCTTTTTGGACCCCATTAATTTAGAAACTACTAAAAAAAGAAGCGTCTACTTTCTAAACTTTATTTACATTACATACTTTGTAAGTTATCATATATATATATATATATATATATATATATATATATATATATATATATATATTCACATACGTATAAGGAATAAGTCCTACGGTGCAATTTATGTGAATATCACCAAAGTGGGGGTGCATGCTTGACTGCACATAGGCTAAATGGAAGACGTAAAACTACCCTTCACAGAAAAGCTATGCAGAGTGCATTGCAAGTGATCTTTCCTGTACCGGTTTTGGCTCACACTTGATCCCTTTAGAACACTTTTCTTCTGCAATGTGGACAAACACTGGACTAAGCTTGGGTATGGCAGCATGATCTATCCAGGATCGGATATGTACTCATTTATTCGTGGTCAGGCCATCATACAGCCTAAAGCTGGAGGGAGCTGCTCGTCGGATCCAAGTAACGTGGGAGTCAACTGCAAGACCATCAACAGGTTGTTCCGAAAATTCAGTCAAACGAATCATGTTCGGGATTTTTCCGCAATGACGACCAAGGGTGACCAACATGCAACGATACAAATTTGTTGTCATTTCAGCAGTAAGATGCAGCATTTGCACCGCTCGAGATGTCCAGTAACAGCTATAAATGGTCCATCCTCATCAGAGGCCAATCTGACAACACGCAGCAGATTGCATGCTGCCGGTTTGAAATCGAGGTCCATGGTGGAGAAACATATGCTGAGTATTCGCCGCAATCTTGCCAGATTCCAATTGGCAAGACAGCACGTCCATATCACACAGGCAGAATGGCACAACATGCTATTTACTAACGAATATCGCTTTTCTCTGCACAGACTCGCTCATTAAAAAAAGTGATTTTCATTAACCGCAGTCTGTGATGAACCCTACAGAGCCAGCTCACTTCACATGGAATGATACTGTTCCCTGATGGGCATCAATGCAAACTTGTGATGCAGACTTTGTGTGATTAGTCTTAATATTGAGTGAAGCGTAGATTTGGTTCTTCAGGATTTCCGTCAGAGTCCAATTCCAAGGTGGATATGTAACGTTGTAAAATTCAAATATGCTTGGGCTTGTTGGTTTGCCTGTCTGCTGACATGTTTTGAGTAGTTCATGCACAGTCACGAGAAATAGATTACGGACTCCTTTAAAGAAGATAATCTTGAGAATCATCGATTGGCAAGTTATTTAACTGCCACAAAAGAATTATCAAAACTAGTAAATACCTTAAGATTATCAAATTATGATACAGTTTTTGGCATTGGTAAAAACGAAAAATGTCTTTGGAGTACTAGTTATATTTCCATTTAATTAAGAACGAAAACCAAAAAATGCAATATAGCGTGGATGCGTGAATGTACAAAAACGCGGCACATCCTTTGATTTGTATCCATTTCATAGCTTAAAATTCAACAGACCTGGTGAATGCATCTGACGTCTTCGGATCGGACTTATGTTGAGCTACCCAATAATTATTTTATTAAAATATCTGCACTAATAATAACATGCAACAAGATCTAGGTATTCTGGAAAATCGCCAAAGTTACTATATTTATTTCTGGATGCGTAAAAATAAAAACATCCATTAAATAAAGCAACTTTAAAAAAATTTCAGGACAAAAATAAAATCGTCTCACCATGGAAACAAAGTGCTATTCACCACTTAATGAAATTTTGCAACACAGCGCAAGGAACATGTGCATGGATTGCACATAAGTGCAAGACACTTGCTTCTGTTGTTCAGGCGCACCTACCCCCTGCATCTCCGGCGGCAAAAATGACAAGCTTAGCGTAAAGCTTGCTTGGGATAAATATCGGACTTTTTTAATGTTGGATTTTTTTATACAAAACCAACTGTCATCCCTTCTAGGAGCTGCCAAGTTGGCTTTCATGGCAAACAAAACCATGCCTGTACAAACAAGCAGAAAATGATAAATCATAAATCAATAGACATCACCCAAGATGACACGGGAAGTTTTGCTCTTTGATTAGCCCTGTCAACTTGAAACTCGGTCTGATTAAGGAGAAATCTATGGTATTATGGGGCAAATGTGCCGGAGATATTGTCAAGAGGTTTGTTTGGTAACTCCAATAATGAACATGAATAAATGTGTTAATTTAAGTCCCTCTAATCTTTCTATCCTGATACTCATTAAAAAGCGCAGTCGAAACAAGTTCAAGCAAAGATGATTTTTTGTTTGTTTGTTTGTATTTTGTATTGTTTACTTCAGGTTGAGTGTAATATCTCGTGTTCATTATTCATTTCTAATTGGGAAGTGTTATATTAAGCACAGATGTATTATCTTCCAATTTCGTATGCGTAAAACTTGTATGCCTGCACATCACACGTCAGGGCCACCAATACTGTTGTAATTTATCGTTTCCAAACGGCATCATAACTTGAAATTACATATACTTTGATATAAGACGTCCTAAATACACTTATTGAAAATACTTGGTATTTATCTTTTTTTGTTTGTTTGTTTGTTTGTTTGTTTGTTTGTTTGTTTGTTTGTTTTTGGTTTTGGTTTTTTTTTTTTTTTTTTTTTGTTTTTTGTTTTTGTTTTTGTTTTCTTTTTTTGTTTTTGTTTTGTTTTTTTTGTTTTTTTTGTTTGTTTTTGATTTGGGTTTTGGGGTTTTTTTTGTTTTTTTTTTTTGTTTGATTGTTTTTTGATCAAAAGGACGACGCACCCTGTTTTTACAGTGCGATTTTGAAGCAACAGTGAACCGACTGAGTACATATGAATTTCTTGTTATAGCGATGGCATTACAATGGTCACTGTTGAGCAAAGAGTGCAACTCCACTATTGAACCCCCTTTAATAAGTATCACGTTTTCGCATTTGTTGCACGAATGGCGCACACGTACGACGAATAGAAGCCTGATCTGTTTTTGGTTTTGCTTCTTTGTTTGATTTCGTTGTTGGTTTGGTTTTATTGGGGGGGTTGTGTGTTTTTTATTTTATTTTTTTTTTTGCTTTGTTTTTTGTTTTGTTTTTAGGGTTTTCTGGGTTTTTTGTGTGTTTTTATTTGGCAGGGGGCGGTGTTTTTGGTTCTTTTATCGTTTGGATTTTTTTTGGGGGGGCGTGTATGTGTGTATTTATCTTTAGTTTCTTGGTTCTGTTTTTGTTTTGCTTTCTTTTTCAGAAAATCCCTTAGTACTTTATTTGAATTTCTCACATCAAGACCTCCCTCATCGGGGTAATCTGAAAGTTGGAGTCTTGCACGGTATAAGTTCAAGTTTTTTTCGAAACACATTACTGCATTTGGAAAGTTGGAAGTGCGTAATGGCCATCATTTTGAGGGTCACAACTCGACTGTCTTAGGTGTTATTGTTAAAGGTTTATGTCGATGTTGGTTTAAACGTATTTGATTTCAAACAAGCAATTAGGAAGAAGGGCCAAGCCCTATATCAATCCCTCTTGCAGAGAAAGGACGGCAGCACGGGACAAACTTAACAATACAACTCCAATGTGGATATCGATGTAAATGATGTAGGGAGCTTGGAGACTACAAACTAATTATTGTCAATATTGTCCTGTCAATTTGGATAGAAAAAACAGCTTCGTTTTTTACACAACGAATATTTATACATAAGAAACAATACAACAGAGACGCTGCAGTTTTGTAGTTGATATCTAGGTCATGCCGTCTTTGACGTTACGAGGTTACCTAAAAGGTCCTTTGTTCCGCTGAAAATAGCAAGGTCACTATAGCACAACATGCAATATATTGAACTCGTATGGAGTGACAGGAGATTGGTTTATCACCAGGCCGGTGATTGGAAATTCGGGGGCGAATGAGAAGTTATGTACATGTAGGGGTACCGAGCTCAGTCTCCATCCGTGATTCGGGAAAATGTTAGGGAAGAGACCATTTGGTGAGATGGAGCAGGGGTTTATTGGGTGATTGGAAATATTGCTTTGGAAACACGGGTCATGAGATCTCCCTCCCATAGCCAGAGGCACATGGGACATTGGAGGTCAGGACATGGGATGGATTTTCTTTTACATGCCATTAATTGATTATTGATTTGATGATCAGTACGACACTATTAGATCAAAGACTACTAAACCAGGGATTGGTAACCTCCATTATCTGCGTCGATGATGGCAACTTTGCCCCGGATAGGGTGTACTGCTGTAGCCGTAACAACATCCACTTTGGCCCGGATAGCAATGATAGAGTGTATCATTGTAGCCATAACAAGATCCACTCGCCAAGTAAACAGTTTGACGTAAAGTGACTCCCTATGAAAAATGAAGCATACCCAGATAACACTCTCATACCTCTATCATCATCGTGTTTTGAGCCAATTGAAAAAAAGTCTTCAATATAACTAATTTTAAAACAAATAAGGTCATCGTTTGAGACCTTCTAGTTGCTGCGGCCAAGACATCGCAAAGTTCGTTATAGTTGTAATTCGCCAAGAATAATGGATAGATGAATTAGAGATGTCAACTGAAACATCATAATTAGAGCTAATGAATGTTTCATAGAAAGCTGCGGAGGTTTGATGCTTGCCAATATAAGTGGTGTAGATAAGTAGACTTTGACGCTAAATGTCAGTACGAAGGAAGATGAGCTAAAATAAGAAATCAAAATGAAATCACAGATGTCAGATATGATTTTAATTTTCTGTTGTGTTTGTATTCATAATGTTTTGGCTGTCTCTCCACTATCACTCTGATACTTCTGAGTATCGCTGTATCATCACGGATGCGTCTATGTATCACATCAATATCCACAGCTACTTTTTGTCACATTTACTTGTTTCTGGTGCTGAACACTAAATTGTGTAAATATGGATTACGTACGTTTAACGTCCTTCTTTAACGTATTATGTATCAGTGTGACTGATAATGGCACGCGCTTGCCCACTATGTGGACAATTTAATATGAGGCTTCAGTGCAAGGAAACTATGGTAATATTGAGAGACGAAAGTATATTAGCCAATGTGTTTGAATAGCTGTCGTCTTGGAATACTGTTCAAGTACCAGATGATTACCGTCACTACCAAGTTACTGGCTCCGGGTAGTAATTGTAGTACCAGGTTACTATAAAACTCTACCTCTATTAGGATACCTTGTCATTATAGTGTGATACACTTACTGTGTTCCTAGATGTTGACCATGATAATAGATAGAAAATGTAGTACCACATTGATGCTTGCCCGCTGTGCCAGAATATGGATACCAGCATATGGCAATAGGCAATGGGTACTAACCTGTTGCACCAGAAGCGGATATCTGCTTTTTGCACCAGACTGTGGATACTGGTCCATCGATCCGATACGTGGGTAAGAAGCTGCTGCACTAGACAGTTTATACTCGCATGTTGTACCAGACAGTACACTCCTGCCTGTTGTACCAGCTCGTTGATGCTAGCCTATTGCATCAGGCAGTGGATACAAGTTAGTAAGTCTACAACACCGGGCAGAAAATACTGACGTCTTGCACAAGACAGTTGGTACCAGTATGTTGCTCCAGACAGTGCATGCTAGCCTATTGGGCCAGGAAGTGGTTACTAGCACGTTGCATCAGGCAGTGAGTATTATAGCCTGGTGTACATCTGGTCTGTTGCAACAAACTGTGTATAGGAGCCTGTTGTACCAGACAATGGATAGTATCCTGGTACACCAGCTGATTACAGCAGCACCTGATGTTAAGTAAAGGGTCGTGTGCAAAACAAAAACAAAACAAAAACAAAAACACCCCCATACCCGACCTTTCCAATTATCCAATAAAACTATGGATGGAAATTTCCCCCCTAACCCTACCCTGTCCAATATCACCAATTCCCTGGACTGGGTTGTCTTGTACATGCTTTCCTTACTGCAAAACTGCGCTTTAACCTGTTCTGCGCGTTTAAACAAAGATTGATAAATTCCTCGTATAGTTCCAGAATTTTTTGCGGATGGTGTTCAGGGATTGAGATTAAGGATTTTGGCCACTTGTCTCAGGACATGTTGGAGATAACATTTACTTGTCCCACAGAGAAAGCCATTTCTCCATACTGAATCTGAAGTTACTTGTCCAATAGTTTTGCAGCATAGACGCTAAATGACAATTTATTAATTTATGAATGCAGACCTGTCTATTCTCTTTGTTTCTATTAATTGATGTATTATTTTTCAGCTTTATTTATTTTCTTTTATTGTATTTTCTGAGTACAAATCTGTGATATGTGAAAGAAATTCACAATTTAACAGTCTTCCAATTGACATGTTGCATGAGGTTAAACCCACAAAAGATCATTTGGTTATATTCCATACAAGTTTTAACAGTGTTAATATTTAAAATGTTTGATTTTAAAATATTGAAGTGTAAAGATAGACCAGCAATGACTGTGGTTCCAAGCGCATTTCTACCTCAAGGATTGAGCTTCCTGTCATCAAGCTTCCTTGACTACATTAAGGGAACTGGTCACCTTTCACCCTTAAACTAACAAAAGCCAACTGGCGGTGAAATGTGGCTTTCTTCTTCTTCTTCTTCTTCTTCTTCTTCTTCTTCTTCTTCTTCTTCTTCTTCTTCTTCTTCTTCTTCTTCTTCTTCTTCTCGTTTTTTTTCTTTTTTTGTTACTATTTTACCAGTTATGAAAAACAATTTGGGTGTGAATCCTACACGAGGCTTATAAAGGTAGCATGACACAGGTCAATAACGTTTTGTGGCGCCCCTAAGCGCCCAGCTTACGCAGAGAAAAACTATCGACTAGGGAAAAGAGTTGTGTAATTACGCCTGTGGCAATTTAAAGATAAAGATGCTCACAAGCTATGACAGATGAGGAAATGAGCAACATAAGATCCACAGAGTCTACTATGTCAATGTTTTTCCCAATAAAGAGAGTTGCAAACGCTATGTCCCTGTGATTAAGTAATCTTTATCTGTTATAAACTGTAATTTTATGACCACTTTGGTGATAATTAGGCTTAGGCATTCATTGGACATAGCAAAATATGTTATAGTACAAACTATATTCTGATAAGAAAGGCAGGTTGTACATATTTATAACAGTATGTCTCTTTTACTACTTTCTGTAATCAAACAATTTTATGTAAATCTATGGCTGGGGCCTATATATGATAATACAGCTTACAGAATCAGAGATTGCTGATTGAGCTTGACCCTTTGTTGGTCTGTTTACGTAGCGGTATAATTCCAAAGTCAAGGCAGTTTGTCGTAGTTGTACTATGGTTAACCTGATAAATCCTGTGGTAAGCAACTCTTGTGGCATACTTTGGTCCTTTGTTCACCATATACCTATTTGGGAGCACACGGGGTAACAAGAAAGGCTGTTCACGTTCTATCCTGTGCGTCGTAAGTAAAAAAATCCCAACATCATCTCTGTTATCGAGACATTTTTTTAATGCATAGAAGCATAACACATTTTATGCCGTTTTTTCTTGGCAGTTTGATCGGGATGAGTTATAGCACACCTTATCATCAATACAATCACCCCAGCAGGGTTCTATGGAACTCATATCCTTAATGCACTAGTGTAGTTCAGTTGGGAAAACAGATGAGATAAAAAGGAATTGGGCTGATTTTTCAATAGATCCATATTTCGATTAATCCTGAACTGCGACCCATGAACCATAGACTTGTCACAGTTAGAAGAAAAAAAGTGTTCACGGACCCTCACGGAATAAGCTTCAGCACAAACTAACTATTAACTTTTCAATACATTATTACACAGCATTAAATCCGCATGATACAATCTAAGTGGCAAACCATTACCTATATTAATTGCTTCAGTAAAAATATAGGACATGTAAGAGTCATAAATGAAAATAGAGCTACACTTTCATTTAATAGCTGAGCATTCCTTTGGTCTGTATATATTTTTTGTTATATGGATTAATTAGCGCCTGCTGTGAGGTATGAATATTGGATGAGTGTGTAATTATAGTTAGGTAAAACAAACTCGGCGGTATTTGAAAAGCTTAATTCAATTTAACCATGATTATAATGCAGATAATGCCACAAAATGTTGTACTTATGTGGTATCTAAAATGGTAAGTAAACACTTTTGTCGATTTTAGTAATGATCACAGCGTTGGAACAAAACCACTCGGTAATAATAAAATGTCCCCTGTCAATGTCTCCACCAGTTTTAATTCCTCGGGACAGAAAAACAGTAACTGACCCTTCAGCCATATATAGTTTGTCTGTCCCATTTTTAGTATAGCTGCTTGTAGCTGGACTATTCGCGTATACCTATTTTTTTCCTCTGTTTAATTTCCGACTGTGAAACTACATATTCTCTATCCTGTAATGATGCATAGTGCATTTTGAAATAAAAATTAAGTTTGTAATTAAACATAAAAAGCGCAGGCAAGACTTTGTCAAAGGGTCTTTATTGAATTTGTTTAACAGTGAAACTGAAAAAAATAGTAGTAATAAAAGCTTCAAAAATTGAGAAATAATACCTTATACTAAGACCCTCCTTGTAAAGTCTACGGGGGTATTTTTGTTCAAATAGTTTAGTTTGTGTTTTACAATCAAAATGTCTGGAGAGGACTCCTGTATTCCACCTTTGTTTTGGGTACCCACATAATTTAAAACCCTCTTCAATCTAGATTCATAGCTGGTGCTTCAAAATATACACCAAACAACTATCAAAGGCAGTAACACTGGGTTTGACTGCAAGTAGGAATCATTTACGTAAATAATGTAATGCGATTTCTAGAAACTGCGATGTGAATTGCTTTCGGAGTTTTCACAATTCTCCCGAGTTTGTATCTTAAACCAAAGATTTAAAAGCAAAATACATCATTTGATTTTTCCACAATGTACAAAAATCTCCCAATTGATAAAGTCAAAACGTCTTTTAAGAAATAATCTGCAAAATGTTTAAACATAATGGTGAGCAATACATAAATATCAATTCATATTCAAAGGAAGCATATTGGTCGAATAAATACTCCAAAAGTAACATTAAATATTACACAGTTGAACCTTTGATATATGCTTTAAAATTTCTTTTTGGATAATACTTTTGTTCGATGAGGACCATTGGATTTTCAACAAATAAAAGGCATTCCAGTGGGAATCAGCTGCTCCCCGTTACTTGCTGACTTCTACGAAAAAAGACTTTCCGATGGCTACAAAAGTATCAAACGACGCAAGATATATTGATGACATTGCCTGTATAAACGTACAACATTTCGGTGAAATTGCTAACCAAATTTACCCAAAAGATATCCCTTTGGAAGGATTCAAAAACGTGTTTCTCGATTTGGATATTCGGTCAATGATGACAAGTTTTGCATTAAAGCCTGTCAGAAGATTGATGAGTCATTTCCCTGAAAGTAATATTTTGGAAACTGTTGGATATAATACATTTGTGTCACACATTTTGAGATTTCACCGTATTTGTTCTAAATTTCACGACTTTGCATCTAGAACCAAATGATTCGAAGATGTACTTTTGATAATTTTTGCATTAAATATTCAAATACTGTTCGAACTTTGGCTTCAACAACTTTAGAGATTTTTGATTGCCTGTTTTGCCGTTTACTTTTAACCTTTGGTATCATTCTGTTTTAATATTCACATTTCAGACCTTTAGGCTGGCTTGTTTTTGTCGGATTAAACACCCAAATTCTATTGGCAGCAAGCAGCTACCACCAACAGTTACACGCTTGCCATATTGTACTTGATATCTAGTTAAGAGACATAACGTTTTGATAATATGTTTTGACTTAGATGCTAATCACTTTTATTCTTTTCTGACATGCCTAATGCACATTTACTCAACGTATAAAAAATACTACTTTACAGTTTTTACTGAAATATAGCAAACTTAATCCACTTTGTTCAAACATTAACACAGGGTTGGCACCAGAATAGAGCTTTGTGATGTAGAAACTTTCAAAACAAAGAGTAAGTGTCATCATGGGGTTTGTTTTGCATTTCCGATGCTGCGTGTGCATTGTGGCAGTACTTGTTAGGATTTCCCTTTGTTTGTGCAGGTGGTCTGGCTGCAACTGTTTATTTTACAATCACCGGGACTAAATATAAGGCCGTTTTTGGGTTCTACTTCAGTTATACAATGTCAGGTGGTTTAACTAAAGTAAGCTATACAGCTAGAAAGGGTACATACTGGTTCAGGGGCGAGTCAAATTGTTCTTATCTGAACTTGTAATATACAGATTTAGTAATTGTCTTTGGTTTGGCAGGTATTCTTTACTGATAATGAAGTTCTGCATTGAGAAGCAAAACTACACTTATGAAACTAATTCATCTTTTGCCACGTTCATATTTATGCATTATCATGTGTGTGTGTGTGTGGGGGGGGGTCTTTACTGAATATTTAGCTTAGACATGAGTGCTTGTAAGTGGTTCTGGTAAAAAGACACAAATACAATAGAGATTCCAAACATTCGTAACTGATCTTGATTTTCTTATTCCTGTTCCTGATTGGGTCAATATATGTAAAGATTCTATACATGTACGCAAGGTACAAGGTTACAAGCATTTTCACTTATCTTTACTGTGCCGCTTTGTTGGTCACCTCTAGACTGAAAAAATGGGATGAGTTGAGTATGAACTATGTAATTATTGTCGATCTGTGAATATCACGATTCCCGGATACATAAATTGTGACCAGATCAAAATATTTTGGACCAGTTTCCAAGACTGGTAGAAACTATTTACGCCAGTGCAACAGTTGTTCTTTCGTTCCTGCGTAAAATTTCTGGTTTGTATAAGTGTTGCCTTGAATAGTTGTATTCTTTAGAGGGGAGATTATATATTCAATTTGATTAAAAATGATTTTATGTCTTTATTCAGATAAAAAGTCAAGTTGAAACGCAAGTACTCTACAGTCGATCAAATCTGTATTTATTTTCTTAACAACGGAATGTGAAACAATGAATTTTGTTAAATTGATTTACTGTATTTATATGGAGGAAGATTGATTTTGTGAACGCATAAAATATATATGAAGAACTGATGAAAAAACAATATAAAAAAGAAAGAAATCAACTTGGCGTCAATATGATGAAAAAGCAGTGAATAAATTATGAAAAATAGTATTGGTTTTTTGCATAAGCATTAATTCCTCGTGAGAGAAAAATAATAAATTACTCTCCAGCCATATTGCTGAATTATTCTAGTTTTTAGTTCTTCAATTTTACTTTTTACTATTTTATTAAAGTTCATATCCAAAAACCGATATATTTGCAGTTTTGTTTATAAGTTTAGTTTAGTTTCATATAGAAATGAAGTTTTTTGTACATTGGATATTAAAAGTTCAATGAACACATCATTGAGGGGGTCTCATATTAATCTTTGAAACAAGCAAGCTGAACAAATATTTTTAGTCGTAGAAACGTCAACATTTATGCAGTGACACTTTATGCCAAGACCTTCTACAAAAAGGAATGGGTATTTTTTGGGTGGTGGGGTGTTTAAAGGTACTGGTGTGTGGTTCATGCAGATTCTAAACCTTTGTAGTCGATCTCGACGAAATTTATTAAACAAACGCCATGCAATGAAAGAAAATACCCCCCCCCCAAAAAAAAAGCAAAAAACAAAAAACAATCAGATTCTTTGTTTGAACCTCGTCATTCGATTCACATTGATTTATTGGCGATTGATATGTTGAATTTGTGAATGGATGATTCAAGAATTAGCAAATTTCCAGCAAACTCCTTTGTTAGTTGTTTGCATTTAAACCAGACCCGGCAAAAATGCGCGCAGCATCCCTTGTGCGGGACAGGTACTCAAGCCTATGTTTTAGTGATGTAACATTTAATCTTTTTGCTTTGGCCTTAGCATTAGCTCCTGATGGGAGGCACATGTTGCATGCCTTTTTGTCGCACACTAAATACCTTTCTAAATATATGCAGCCGAAAGGTGGCTGAAGCATAATTGTTATACAAATATCGACACTGATGACAATCTGACTAAATACAACTGATGATATTGACTGTGTGACCTCTCATTGGAATCGTGCACTTTCTGGGCTACATTATCTAAAAAAACAGACATTTGTATGCAAAACAAGTGACGTAATGAACGATTACCAGTGAGTCTTGACAAACATTGTAAACAGTGGTATTTAAAAATCTGCATTATTCATTGTTCAATGCAATTTGAAGCATGTCTCCCCAGTCTTGATAAATTGTTTCCTCAGACAGGAGCAGCGCCGCCATTTTGAAACAGCAGACATATTACTTAAAGGCCCTGCTGATTACTACTCATCTTCTTTGCAGTTCATGGTCTTCATGCACCATAGGGCGACACAAAATGTATGATTGCACTTCATCTGAATCCCCAAATTTCAAAAGATGTCTATATATTAAAATGGATACACTACAGAAACAGTCCACATAAACCTGGAAAGCGCTCATCTGCGCTGTTTGCTATGCTAGTTTTATTGCTGCACGTGTGTTTGCTGAAAACACATGCTACTGAACGTGGGACAAAACGTGGGAAGGTAGATAGATGTGATCGGTCAAAGGATACTGGATATGACATGTGACCTTTCAAGAATTATTGGGGGGGGGGTTGTTTTGTGTGTGTGTGTGTGTGTGTGTGTGTGTGTGTGTATTTGTTTGTGTTTCGAATTTTTTGTTTTGTTTTTTGTGTTTGCTTGTTTTTTTATTGTCATCCTATAAATTTGTCATTTATTGTCAAACATAGATTAAAACTAGCGTCTGACTTGTTTGTTCATCATCCGTCCAAATTTAGCTTGAAATACAGACCATTTCTGTCTCTCCTTGTCCATCTTTCTATCCGAAACTACCGGAGTTTTTTTATCATGCTTGCCAACATACTCCAAAACAAATATATTTTGTACCCTTCATATATAATTTGGACGATTTAACCAAACGACTACACCCCTATATCATTAGGCAAAAATCTATAGATACGCTTTTTAGTGTGGATATTAATTATAACCCCACTCTATACCATCAGAGACCACGGAGGGACACCAGGGAAGCTAAAACGCCAAGAAAAGTCACGTTTTGGCGTTTCTGACGAGACGCATCGATGATAATAAGGTATTCGGCATTTGATGCCGAGAAATAAGTAGTGCAAGATTAACTTATTTCTCGGTACATTTGCAGGGATACGCCGTGGTAAGAATGAGAGAAGAACATAAAGCGCCACTACTCGTGATTTGTGCCCAGAAATGCACAGGTAGGTTTTTTTTACGATTTTTACCTGAGCGTTTTTCTCCACAAACATTGAGACAGGGATGAGAGTTTCCACTTCAGTTATAAACTGGTGGGTGGTTAAACTATGATAAGCTGTCCAGCTAGAAAGGGTACATATTGGTTCAGGGGTAAGTCAAATTGTTCTTATCTGAACCTGTACTATACAAATTTAGCAATTATGGTTTGTTTGACATGTATTCTTGTTTCATAATGAAGCTCTGCATTTATAAGCAAAACTGTACGTATTTAGCTAATTCAGAGGAAGGAGAAAGTACCTGCTGACAAACAACGAAGTATATTCTCCTCACATTCCCACTTCGGTATTTCCCTGCACTACTGCCAAGTAATGCCGCGATAAAAAAAGCGTAGGACAATCGCTGAAGCATAAAATAGCACAAAATGTCCGGTTCCTTCCAGTTTTAGCAAATAAATAAACGCGTTAAATTAATCTAGAATTTATGCCAAGAGAACCTAGTCAAATTTAAGATGTTCGCAAAAGAGAAAAACGGATTGATTCAAGTAGCCTTGGCAACCATTTTCCTGGGAAGAACAATGCAAATTAGGAAAGTAAGCTCACAATGTATGCGGATGAGTTGTCTTTCTTTCAAAATAAAATCAAAAGAGGATCGCGATGATTCTATGCTCTGCTGTCTCCAATCTTTTGGATCTGCGTGTGCACTGTACTACTGTGTGTTGGTGTTGCATAAGTGTTTGGCAGCAATTGACTCAAATTTTGATGTTATCAATCTGTCTGCAAATATGTCAGTTTGCGTTTCAATGTTACTTGAGGTCAGAATTAAGAACACCAACCCCCCTCCCCCATATAGATACTTTCCTATTAATGTGAAAAAATAACCATGGGCCAAGGATCTGCCATTAACATGGCATAAGCTAACATGTCCGATTTGCTAATTCAGCCAAAAGAAGTCTGAATTCTACTAAATGCTGTATGTGAATCCCCTGTCAGAGGATGCTATGATTATTTCGTCATCTTCTTCAAAAATTTGTTGGAGGTCCACCTGAGACAGTCTATATATAAGAGAAACGTTTCTAAAGTACATTTTTCACAATATTGTTTTATGTTCGGAACGAGCAGGACTCCAACCTGCAACCTTTCGCACCAGTCGCCTAGCTGATATGGGTAACGCACATATCCACTCGACCAAATCCCCATTCTTAAAAATAAAAAAATAAATAAAAAATGGTTCAATTGAGGTAGTTATGTGCGAGTGCCATGGTAATGCAGTTTGTTTACTGAGTCAGCATTTATTTCCAGGATCGGAGACTTGAATCCACCAGCATTAAGAAATGCCGAAAATATTATTTTATGTTTCGGAACGAGCGCGACTCGAACCTGAAACCTTTGGCACCAGTCGCCTAGTTGAAAGAGGAAACGCACATATCCACTCGACCAACTCCCCGTTCTTAAAAAAGAATGGTTCAATGGAGGTAGTTATGTGCGAGTGCCATATCAACGCGGTTATGCAGTTCATTTACTGAGTCGGCATTTATTTTCCAGAACCAGGGACTTGAATCCACCAGCATAAAGGGAATGCCGCATTTATACATTTTTATGTTCGGAACGAGCGGGACTCAACACATGCACTGAATTCCTCCTGTAGAAGTAGCACGTACCGACACATGGCCCCAAAATTCGAAATCCTATTATTTCGTCAAAGAACTAACATGTGCTCCTTATTTTCGGAAACGTTCATTATCTTGAATTAGATTACAGTCTGATTAAATTGCAAAGAATGCTATGCTCTGGTTGTTCAAAACAACAGCAATCTAGAAAGGATATTTAAAAAAGAGCTACTTTACACTACATATGCAGTCCCTGTCTATTAGCGTACAGGGCAAATATGTATATCCCCCTCACACACACACACACACACACATACACAAACACACACACACACACACACACACACACACACACACACACACACCTCTTTGCATGCCCAGTCATCAAAGAAGCCTCGAACGCTACTTCAATCATCGTTGCAACAAATGCCGAATTGGTGTTCGATAATTGTTCTGGGAAAAGTCCATGTGCAAAATCAAAACGCTCCGTACAACGGTCTTTGAGGAAAAAGTTGAAAATGTGCAAGGTTTAATGGACAGACAAACGGACTATGGACGCAAAACGATTGAATGAGCTCGGCTCACTCTTTCATAAAATTTCAGAACACAAAAAGCTCCTGCAATGTTGGTTTGTTTGTTTGTGTGATTAGACTCAGCGGTGTTGAGTCATTGATACCAACACTGTTATCTTCTCTTTCAGAGTGTACCCTCTTTGTGGTCAAAACCTTGACTGGATGTAGTAAAAGAGGGAGACAAAATGATGAAGCTGGAAAAACTGGGGTGTCTCTCATTAGCTTGCGCTTTCATGTTTGGGCGGGGGGGGGGGGAAGTAGAGCCTATGCGTAGGGTCCACTGGACAGCAGTGCCACACGCACGTGGTCCTGTCCTCCTGTTAAATCGCAAAATGCCCACCAAGACACAGTCATTATACCACAAATTTTAGTCTTTTTGTAGCCAATTAAGTATTTTTACGTGGACGATGTAGACATATGTAAAAGAACTCCAGGTCTAACTTACAGATACCTGGCGGAATGGAAAGAAGGTACCCTCTTACTACTTGCACTCCTGGTTTTACATTTGCAATTACGTTTTGCATCAGTCAATGCTGAATGTATTAAAATGTCTGGTCAAAAGTATTTTTTCACTTCCCTCTTCCAGTTGGTAAAATGTTTCCCCTATCCGAGAGAATGAGTTTTTTATACGCCTACATTTAACGTAAGTTGCAGATTGTGGATTTGTTTGTTTGTTTGGTTGTTTTTTTTTTTTTTTTTTGTGTGTGTGTGGGGTGGGGGGTGGGGGGTTGTTTGTTTGTTTGTTTTTGTTTTTGTTTATTCCTTTTTAATTTTGGCTCAACTAAACACGTATATATGAACGCTTTAACGTGCCAAAGCACCCAGATGTAAATTGTCGTCTGCCTGAACGTTTTTATTTAAATGCAACGCACTCAATAGCGGCAAGGACAGCTATTGACTCAGTCGTACTCTGAACACGTATAGTTTACGAATAACACACACACGCTGGAACCATATGACATGCAATTGCAGAATTGATTTTTGTCTGACAAAACCAATGGTATAATATTACAGAAAATATCTTTGAGTCATATCTGGCATTCAAGAGATGTTGCTGTCATCGTCCGGACCATCTCAAACTGAGAACAAAATTACACCACCCTAAAACCACAATGTCGTGTTTGTGCTTTACCACACACAGCGCTATGACCCCATATGTCACGTGGTCGTCGTTGTCTTTGAGATACCCATACATGCTTAAGTGCTGGGACCGGTGCGGAAATGGCAAAGGGAAGTGCTACAACCGGCGTCGTCCGTGTGATCCATCTCCGACCCCGGTATTAGTCGTACCCCGGCCAGCACGTCAGTTATGATTGTCAAACTGGCAGCCAAAGTGACTTTCCAGAGCCGTGCGGAACTTTGACATCAATTGAGGCACAGTCAGTGTTTCAATTATATGATAGTAGAGCGCAGGTTCTGATGGGCGACCTGCTTAAGTGGGATGGATGAGGGCTTACACTAAGGGAACAAGGCCGCACAATGTTGGAATAAAAACCAGCCTGTAGATCAGGTTCATATTCCGAGCCTTAATGAAAACGTCGAATATATTACAAGGAGCAGATATTATGTAAAGCGGTCCTCAGGTCTCGACCTTATATCTGTATATAGCATTGCATTTAGTGGCCTAAAATATCCAATAACGCATAAAATAGAAGTCTTTGGCATCTAAGTTAGCCTTTGTACTGTGTCCATGCGATGCCCCCTGGTGGCCAGATCGATGTATGCCACTGAAAGCGACATGTTCTGTTTATCTGAGAGCGGCCTTCCAGATCTGTATCTGGCCGAGAGCATGTACAACATCGTTTGACCTTTTTTAACACGCAATGGTTGTGGCTATACGCCCTTTAATGAATTTCAAATTTCAGTTGTATTGTAAGCGATAAACAAGAGCGTTGCTGAACAGCCAGTGATCGATATTAACCGTTAATGATGTGAAATCATTTTAGAAGATAAAGATAAAGAGGAAATGTGGCCTTCTCAACCTGGTGAAGGCTTTGAATACATCAAGGAGACATGTTGACTGAAGGCCTGTGTTACTGGTATGTCTTTTTTAGGATTGTGTCGAAAATGCGCCGCCCAACAGGATGTCTTAAAGTGGCTAAGATGATATTCATTAAGCACAATGACGATCTAAAATGCACGTTGACCGTAGCCCGATTTGAGGAACAAGGTGTTAATCCATAATGTCATATTGATAGCATTGATCATGCCTCGTAATTGCTATCAAGCCATTGTTATGTAACAAAAAGGTCCGTGGATGAATCGAAGTTAGCGTACGCTCGTCGTGTGCATTAGTGAGATACATGTATAGGACTACGGCAAAGCTTGTCGGATCTCAAGCAATGCACGTCAAGTTATAAAGTAATTAATTGGATTAGGGAGTAGTTGTGATAGACGTGTTCTGGCCCAATGCGCAGCCAGTACCAAGCTACTTCCTCTGCATTACAGACTAATTGCCCGTGATAGTCTGAAGTAATTGGACAAATTTATCAGAGATAGAACGTACGTCACTGGCCATTCTGTACTGCAGTAAAACCTGTGTTAAGTGGGTGCCCTTGGGACCGGGCAAAGGTGCCCACTTAAGACAGGTGTCCACTTAGCGCAGGTCCATTAACCCACTCGGACAGGTTTTACTGAAATTTGAAATATTAATGCATTGGTTTGTGTTGCAAAATATTTCAAATCTAAAAATCATTGTTCAACGTTTAATACTTGGTGTATTAAATATTTGTTATAGGGCTTCGGTCAGCTGCAACAGTTTCAACATCAACTTTACAATTTTCTACGTGTAGCGAAATATAGATATTAAATGTAACTAATTTGTGCTGTATTCTGTTCATTTTGCGATGTCGTTTTTCTGCGAGCTTGAGCTGCACATCTATACTGATATTGATATATAATTCAACATTTTATAAACACTTTCATTTTTTTTTTACACAGAACTGGCACCTTGTGATACGAGTTCTGTGTAGGGAATAAGGTGTTAATTCATAATGTCATATTGATAGCATTGATCATGCCTCTCAATTGCTATCAAGCCATTCATGTGTGGTATTTTAGATCGCTGTGCGAAAAGTGCGAACCCACGGTCCCCATCAGTCGCCATTCTGGACCATGGAAACAAGCACTGTACCTATACTGACTATATAAGAGAGCTTCGCTGGCGAATATCACATCACGACCATTACCAGTTTTTGCTCCCACTTTTTAACATTTTCAATGTATACAGATATGTTCCGAGCTCACTTAGTGCTGATATATTGCATGCTTTAGAATTCACTTCTAAGATAAAATTAAAAAATATCCAATATAATTTTTCAAACTATATAACCAGTTATGTGGTCCAAGTCAATGCGCCGTGAAGGGGATATTATGTATTCACCCCATATTTCAGATCCATAAAGAAAAATTGCAGCGTTATGTTTACCAACGAAATACTAAAAAAAAAAACAACCAACAACTCAACCTTTATTCATAAAATAAAATCCGTTGTAAAGGGCCAGGAGACTTGTTTGTTTTTTCACAAAGTTGCCTTATGGCTTCAAGAAAATTTCCGTTTGATATAATTTCAATCCCAAATAGGTATACATTTTTGTTGTCTCTAATTTTTTTTAATAATTTCCAATGAAAAACCTTCTTGAAATATTTTTGTAAACGTTGTTTGATATGATATGTTTTCCCACATTGATTTTTAGGTTCCAATTTTCGTAATATTCATGTTACTGGCCTGGGCAGCATTGTAAACTATTTCACGTTCAGAAACGAGTAAAAGATAGTCATAAAATATAAAATGTAGCTCCTCTTTGTCTAACGTAACTGGGTCACAATCTTTTGTGAAAAGTATTCCATGGGTCATTAATAAATAAACTGAATAACTACAGAGTGTTTCATGTGATTACTCAAACGCTTGTTCATGACTGCGGTAAATAATTTTGATGTACAGCTGCTTAAAGACATGCGTGTATATCTGTTGGGGTCCAAAGCAGAAGTATCTTTATGCATAAGATTAAAAAAGACTTATTTCCAAAAAACATGGGAAGTATCCAGACGTAAATTTCATATTAAATAACTTTTCTAAAGTAGGGAGTAAGGTATCTCTTCCGGATGTGATCATTTTATTTAATACTCCATCTTTTCCAGGAGATTCACCATTTTTTAATTCGCCGATACAATATTTTGATCTCTGTTTTATTACTTTCGAAACCAAGCTCAAAAAGGTGGATATCTTGACTTGATATCCTTTTTTCTTCTTTCTTCTTTCAAAAAACAGCTCCTTACTTTAGATTCATCTGGCACGATTTTCGTTAAATGCCTAAACCACAGCTGCGTGTCAATTTTTTTCAGATGGATTTGATTTGGGGCACACTACACCTTCCAAATCTTTTACCAGTTTCATTATTTTGGGGGAATTTCGCCCCGAAGTTTACTAACAGAGTAAATGATATTGTTTTTGAAAGTTTGGTGACACGTTTTACCCATTTTGTGTGGGCTTCAACGGGGTGACTTCTATCAAAGGTTGATGTGAAAACATTCATAGTATTATTGTTGGGATACCCAATATAATTCGCACCGCCCAAGAGCGACTTCTATTTTTTCTTAGAAATAATAGCGGAATGCATTCGGATGCTCCGAAGCTGTTCACCCAAGTCAGGTCCATATCTTCCACCATTTCATGGAATTATTTCGTTGTAAAAAGGAATGTAATTGGTTAAAAGATTATCAGGTGCACATGTCAAACAAATTAAATACATGCGTGTGTTTAATGATAGTCGTTAGAAGTATCGCATTTAAAGCACCGATCTAGATGTTTCAAATTGGGTTCCAACAATCAATCTTGCGAATTCCAAAACCACATTGCTTATATCCACCAATAAATTAAAATTTAGCGTTACACAAGTTATGCCTGACACGTTAAAAACTGAATTAATACTTTTTTAAAACTTTAGCCTGTCAGTTTGGGAAAAAGTCCAGGGAATTTCACAATTGTAAAACGTATTTTCTGACTTGTCTGTACAAAGTAGCTTAAAAATATTGTATCTGCTAAAGTTTAACTGTCACCACAGTATTAAATTTTCTGATGGTTGCGACGTCTTCCCCATGTCGATTACGATTTTGTCTATTGGCAAGCTAAAACCAGCTAACAACATATCAGCATCAGGAAGAAGAGGGTTCAGCTTTGCCTCATTGAAGCAAATTGTTCGATTTCATGGTGAATGCATTAGCTTTAGATTTCATCGATCGTAACGTAATAAGCTGTTAAACTATTTACATCCGTATAAGGGATGTTCAACGTTATCATCATTTTTGAATTAGTACTAAGAGTACTAAATATCATGACCCTTCCCTTCCTCCCCCTCCCCAAATTAATACTGTAAAAATGATGATCCCCCCGAAAAAAAAAATATATATATAGAAAAATTGCACGAAATAGGCCCAGATTGACCATCATTTTCCATATTCTGTAAAAGGTGTACAGACCCATTTAACCTCCTCCCGCTTGAGTACTAATCAAAAATGCTGAAAATGTTGAACCACCCCTAAAAATATTAGGAAAGATTTAACGTGATGATCAGGACGTAGATTAACACCACCGCACACAGCAAAACTCAAATTCGGCGGTAACAAACACTTTCAAGAAATTCAAAGTCAAATGATACAACCTTTATTTATACAATCACATCTGAGTCGGTAGCTTAAGAAGTTGCCAACGCTTAACGCGTAGAAAATGTTTACTAAGCAATTAAGAATGACACGTGGAGTCGGGTATTTTCTCATTCTATGCCTTTATAGTAGCCAAATATAAACCGATCCCCAGGGAGTTGCAACGAAGGTTGGTTGTTTCCCGCAGATCACACAAGCAAATGCTAGCTTCAAAACGGTAAATATTGTGTACATCATTATCACAGATTAGAAGCCCCCAAAAATATAATGCCCAACTTTCAGTTCCGTTACATCATTTTTGTTTTACCTGAACTTATCTTTTCTGGGAGATTTTCCAGTTAAGTTGTACTATACCTTTAACTTACTGATATTTCCGTTACTTATTTTTCGAAAGCTCAAGGGTTAGGCTTTTCTGCCTTTCTGCATACTGCAGGTTATCTGCTCAATTAAACCTTTGCCTTTTTCGCATGGAATTCGGCGAATTAACTGTTTTTATGTCGTCATAGTTTATAAGGTGGGGAGGGCAATATGTTTTGCTTGGTTTCATCTATCAGCTATGGCTAACCAACACCATATACAACATGACACTCCATGCGGGAGGAAGCGTCCCTGACAAAAGAATTTAATTCAAGACGTGAAGGGAGCAGATAGACATGTTACAGTCGTGTCTCTTTGTAGAAGCTGAATGTGCCCAATAGGGACGTGACCTCAGGGCAAAAGATTAAGTGTATTCAAAAATACAATTAACTATCTTAGACCTTGATGCTAGGGAACCAGTCTATCTTCAGCCTGTCATACACGACAGTGCGCCAAGGATATAAAGCAGCACGCTCCACCGCAGTTCTCTTGTCATCTGCATTTGGACGTAGGCTGTCTCAAATCCCTTTGACATCTACCCAGTGTTTAAAGCAGGATTAGAGGATAGTAAATCTTGTCGCCATGAGATTTCACATTTGTAAAAACGTCTGTTTCGCTTTTGAATCCTTGGACGTTTGAACAAGCGTTCAATAAAATCTGTTTGTCGGAACATTTTGGGCACAATTTTGGCTGAATTCTCTCGAATTAAAAGAGGGCACTTTCAACAACTGTTTACAATCAATGGCTAGCGCTTGCAACACACCTTTAACATCTAATTCTCTTTGCAGGGGGGGGGGGGGTATAAGTAAAATCATACTGTGCATCAGGGAACTAAAATCTGAAGCCTACGTCACAGGGACAAACTACTGGTTTATCTGCATGTATGAAACGTGGAAAGGTGTTACTCGGGAATTTCGAATGTTGACTGGTGCTATGTCAACTTTATGACCACGCTCACAAGTTGAAACATACATACATACATACATACATACATACATACATACATACATACATACATACATACATACATACATACATACATACAGCCGGTTTGTGGGTTATGCCCATTGTCTGCGAGTCAATTATAATCCTCAAACGGGATCGTGGGCAGTATATACCAAGTATAGCTTACCACAATTTCTGGGCATTTATAGCTTCCCATAATATCAGGGCAGATTTGCTAATTTGTACGTTTCTGAAACCCCCTAGGTAGCGCATTGAATTTAAGACAAACATGGTTTATGGGCTTTTTTCAACGGCCGATAAACCGAACAACTGCCGACAAGACGGTCTGAGGATTACAATTTTGCCAGTAAAGCACCCAAGACACAACTACTCAGTAAAAAACATATTTTATGTCATTTTCCGTATATATATATATATATATATATATATATATATATATATATATATATATATATATATATATATATATATATATATATATATATATATATATATATATATATATATATATATATATATATATATATATATATATGTATATAATGCCGCGGTTTACTCAGTCAATAAGTCCATTCTAATTTTGCCTGTTAGTTCGTTTGGCAAATATATTTGTGGGAAATGTCAGATATTTTCAAGATTAATTGCGCTGCGCTTCGTGTCACAACCGTCACTTGGCCATTAATTTCGTCGGGACAGACTTAGTGTATATTGCATGTGATAATATTGCTAAGTTATGACGGTGATGAGTGCACAGTTCCATTCGATGCGTGACATGCGTTCAATGCGTACGACATCCATTTCAACTCCCGCCAGAAATCTTCAATTTAGTTGTGCATTTATTTCATGTATTTATTACCATCATCATCATCATCATCATCATCATCATCATCATCATCATCATCATCATCATCATCATCATCATCATCATCATCATCATCATCATCATCATCATCATCATCATCATCATCATCATCATCATCATCATCATTTATTTTATTTTTTTTTGGGGGGGGGAGTATTTTTGACTTTTTCATGGAATAAATCTGCTGAACATTTTGCCTTAGGCACGCAATTTTGGGATGCTATATATCGTCTGTTCTATTCCTTGGACTTATTTTTCCCTTTTGTCTACAGAAAAAAATGGTGCGCATTTTACCTTGGGGATGCAAGGCACGATGTCAATCTACATTTTACAATAATCGCACCATACATGCAATTTGTGCTTCATTTGTCCTTTGTATGTGTGTGTTGGACCCTGGTTTTGCCGGGCACTATTGGTGAGATGGTAGCAATTTCTAGGGTTCATTAAAGACCATGCACTCAACTTGTGTCCATGTCTATATTAAACATGTAACTATCGATACAAGGGTATCAACCATTAACAGTGTAATGTATAACGTTTATTGACTTGGTCTCACTTTTAAACCCTGAAAGACTTGCATTTGATAAAGTTATTTAAAGCCAAACACTCGAAAATTTGAAAATAACCAAAATAAATGGAATTATTGGCGGCTCAACCGTACCTTGCTATGGAAGTAATATCACCCATCACAGATCCGTCCCTTTACTACACAAGTCATTGATCGCTTTGGTTTTACTACTAGTGCCAGTAATACGTGTGAGCGCATAACTGTACATTTTAGGAAAGAGGAATGAGTACGTGTGTAACCGTGTACCGAAGCAAATGTGCGAGCATGCAGTGAAAAGGACCATTATTGTGTGCGGACATAGGTTGATGAAAGCTTATCCGACATACTGGATAAAAGTATTTGAGCCAGGTGGATGAACCTTGGCTTGAGTGGAAAATAAAAATAAACTGAATGTATCATTGGTTTTGTCTAGAAAATTAGAACAAACTAAATGTTGTATTTATTTTGACAATTTACCATGTTGTAAAGGAAGTAGAATAAACTGAATTTAGCATTGTTGGTGTGAAGACTACTAACCGAATGTCTTGTTTTTGTGCAGAAAGTAGAATAAACTGCATTTTTTTCTGTAGAAGAATAACAATCTGAATTTAACCGGGCAAAACGCTTGTTATGCGGGAAAATTCGGCGTTTTAATTTGTGCAACTGGAAATTCCCATGAAAGGTGCAAACAAAGATAATAGGCGGGATAATAATTTGATAATAATTTTATAGAAATCCATCCCGTTACACAGGGCGCACCGGCGGACCGGGGTGATCCGCAGTGCGTTCAAGTACCGTGCATGTATCAATATATACATATAAAACACAAGTGAAAACTACAAACTAAAACAATTATGTTAAAACTTAAGTTACCAGCAGTTTGTACATGCTAGACATTTTCTAGTTGTTCACGTCGGTATTTCCAAGCTTCTTTTAAAAATACCCGGCAGACACCATCCATGTTTTCGTCACTTAGAAGAATATATGTTTTTGTGTTGGGGGATGCGTTCACAAAGCTCACCCAAGTAGAAGGGCATACTGATTCAATATGTGTTTCCAGGCTCAGAAGACATTTTGTTTGTAGGTCTTGGAGACCTTTACAAACAAATAGGAAATGTTCCATGTGTTCTTGCCCATTATTAAAGTGTGTGTGTCAACACACACTTTTCTGTTTTTCCTCGAGTTCTTTATTAAAGTGTGTGTGTCAACACACACTTTTCTGTTCTTTCTTGCTTTCTTTCTTTCTTTCTTTCTTTCTTTCTTTCTTTCTTTCTTTCTTTCTTTCTTTCTTTCTCTCTCTCTCTCTCTTTCTTTCTTTCTTTCTTTCTTTCTTCTTTACCAGCAAATTCGTCCGACACTTTTCTCGGACACTATTATACATAGAAACTCCAAAATTGGCATGATTGTACCTCCATACAAGGAGTTTGACCGTTTTATACAAAGGAATGAAGATGTTTAAAATTATGCTAATTAGGGGCATTTGAAATTTTAATTCTTGAATATCTTCAAAAGTATAATAGATAGAGATGTCATTCCAAACTTCTACTAGGGGTTTATTGACCAGTGCGCATCCAATTGATTTACAAAAAAAGTTGTAACAATTTAAATTATGCTAATTAGCAGCATTTGAAATTTTAAAACTTGAATATCTTCAAAACTATTTAAGATAGAGATGCCATTTTAATTTCTACTAGGGGGTTATTGACCATTGTGTATGTAATGAATCTTTAGCAATTTAAATTATGCTAATTAGCAATATTCGAAATTTTCAATCTTGAATATCTTTAACACTATAATAGATGGAGATGTCATTTCAACTTCTTGTAGCGGGTTGTTGACCATTGTGCGCCTAATGAATTAAAAATAAAAAAGTTGTAGCAATTTAAATTATGCTAAATAGCACCATAAGAAATTTTAAAAACCTTAAATAACTTCAAAGCAATAAAAGATAGAGACGCCATTCCAACTTCTACCCTGTGTTATGGAATAGTTGTAGATTGCCATACCAATATGCTTTGAAGACACACACACTGATTTGCTTTGCAGCAAATCATGTGTCCTAGTTAAAGTGTGTGTGTCAACACACACTTTTTTTGTTTTTCCTGAAATTCTTTCTTTCTTTCTTTCTTTCTTTCTTTCTTTCTTTCTTTCTTTCTTTCTTTCTTTCTTCTTTCTTCTTTACCAGCAAGTTTGTCCGACGCTTCTCTCGAACACTATTTTACATACAAACTCCAAACTTGGCATGATTGTACCTCCATACAAGGCGTTTGACCGTTTTATACAAAGGAATGAAGATGTTTAAAATTATGCAAATTAGGGGCATTTGAAATTTTAAATCTTGAATATCTTCAAAAGTATAATATATGGAGATGTCATTCCAACTTCTACTAGGGGGTTATCGACCATTGCGCATCCAATGAATTTAAAGCAAACGTTGTAGCAACTTAAATTATGCTAATTAGCAGCATTTAAAATTTTAAAACTTGAATATCTTCAAAACTATAATAGATAGAGACGTCATTTTAGTTTCTACTAGGGGGTTATTGACCATTGCGCATGTAATGAATCTAAAACAAACGTTGTAGCAATTCAAATTATGCTTATTAGCAGCATTTAAAATTTTCAAACTTGAATATTTTCAACACTATAATAGATAGATATATCATTCCAACTTCTACCAGGGGGTTGTTGAGCATCGCGCAAATAATGAATTTAAAATAAAAGTTGTAGCAATTTGAATTGTGCTAAATAATACCATTAGAAATTTTAAATCTTGAATAACTTCAAAGCTATAATAGATAGAGATGCCATTCCAACTTCTACTCCTGTGTTATGGAATAGTTGTACATTGCCATACCGATATGCTTTGAAGACATACACACTGATTTGCTATGCAGCAAATCATCTTTCCTAGTTTCTTTCTTTCTTTCTTTCTTTCTTCTTTACCAGCAAATTTGTCCGACACTTTTATGGGACACTTTTATACATACAAATTCCAAACTCGGCATGATTGTACCTCCATACAAGAAGTTTGACCGTTTTATAGAGAGGAATGAAGATGTTTAACATTATGCAAATTAGGGGCATTTGAAATTTTAAATCTTGAATATCTTCAAAACTTTTATAGATAGAGATGTCATTTCAACTTCTACTACGGGGTCGTTGACCATTGCGCGTCTCATGAATCTAAAACAAAAGTTGTAGCAATTTAAATTATGCTAATTAGCAGTATTCGAAATTTTCAATCTTGAATATCTTTAACACTATAATAGATAGCAATGTCATTCCAACTTCTACTAAGGGGGTTGTTGACCACTGCGCACCTAATGAATAAAAAATAAAGATCGCAGCAATTCAAATTATGCTAAATAGCACCATTAGAAATTTTAATTCTTGAATAACTTCAAAGTTATAATACTTGGAGGTGCCATTCCAACTTCTACTCCTCTGTTATGGAATAGTTGTACATTGCCATGCCAATATGCTTTGAAGACACACACACTGATTTGGTATGCATCAAATCATCTTTCCTAGTTACATAACTTACATTTCCCGTCAGACAATCCCTAATGGGCCAAGTCCGTTTGAAGCCCTAGACAACCTGTGCGAGCTTTAAATTTCAATTTTCTACCTTCAAAGTCATCACAGCAGAAAAATACTTTTTTGCTAATCTAGATTTTTTACAGAATTTATAAAAGGAAAGTGACCTTTTGTTCATTTATTTTTCAAAGAAATTGTTCTTTAAATTATCCAAACATAATCTGTGGAAAACCGAGGGAAGGTCAACTTTCTTATTTGTAGTGCCGTAATCTAAGCCCACGTAAACTAAAACTCGTTTAATTTCCTCAAAATAAATACAGCATGACGACTTGTTATTTACGAAATTTGATTCCATGTCATCAAATATTTGCTTACACAACCTTGTATCTGGTACATCATGTCGTAGTCAGTGAAAAAACTTAATCCTCAGTTTATCCAGGACGAGGCCACACGGTAGCCAACCAAGTTCGCCCAATGTAGCAGTAATAGAAGGAGTACATTTGATACGTAATATAGCTCGTGCAGCTGCATACTGCTTAGACTGAATAGATGACGTACTTGTCTTGGGGTTACAGAGCCATACTGCACACCCATGAGAAACTGATGGCATCAAAACATTTTTCCATAGACTGTCGCCAAAAGTTACCCGGTTTACATTCTCGTGTGATGCTAGGATGCTACACATGTATCCTACTAATGTAGACGTTTTAGGCTTCAGATACGTACCAATATGTTTAGCGTCAGATAGTGATTGACAAAATTGAATACCAAGATATTTGTACATGTTGCACTCTTGAAGGATTGTGTCACCCAATAACCATATTATTTTATTGTCTAACCTTTTACCAATAACCGTGACCTTAGATTCAGCTCCATTAAATTTCATTCCCCATTTAAGTGCAAACGAGTTAGCAACTTCGAGCATTCGTTTAAGTTGATCTTGGTTTTCAGCGAGGAGTACCAAGTCGTCAGCGTATAGTAGTGCTGGCAAGATCCCGTTTTTATATTGAATTCCCAACATTTCGTCTCTTAACATATTGATTAGGTCATTCATTACGACTAAGAACAACGTAGGGGACAAAATACATCCCTGCTTAACGCCATTCACCACATTAAACCGATCAGACTCGACAGGGCCAAAGAGTACCATATTTTCAACTTTTTCATATAATGCTCTCATGAGCCGCCATGCCTTGCCCTGGATTCCGATGTTCCAAAGTTCACAGAATAGACGGTCTCTATTTGCCGTATCAAAGGCCGAGTGGGCTATGGTTCCAAAGCGCGCCTTGGCAAGCTGTAAACTGTAACCATAGATTATTATATTTAATATAACTACTGACGTGACGGTACTTGAATTAATCGTCTCTTTTACATGCAACTTGAATCTTGCATCCTGATTGTAATTCAGACAGGTTCGCTTTCAGTAGTTCTACTTAATTCCATTTGGTACTGAAACTGTCAGCTCAGTAGGTGCCAGTGGCAGCAAAGTACTATTACGCGTTAGCCGTTATATTGGGCCAAATAATTATAATAGTTATCGGAGGCATACCGGAGGCATACAATTAAAATCAGCGTGATAGTCATCAACATAATTTTTGGGATGGTGTCCTCTATTGTACTTCTTTTACAACTGGCTCTTAATGAGGTTTTTCTGGCACCTTATGTTAACTTTCTCAATGAGGGGAACACTTGTTTGTTCTTGCTGTACTTAATGGGTACCAGCGTTGATGATTACAGAATGACCATTGGTCTGTTCGTGAATAAATATATTGTATTCATAGTTGTCACCCATTCCTGCCCTTCTGTTGGCAACCAGATTAGTTGGTCTTTCAGTTTACTGACACTGTTAGCTTTAAATATATTTCTCAGGGGTCTATCTTGTCTTCGACTTATCCTTATATTCCTACATATTTTTTCACATTAGCTGTCGATGTACATACAAATCCTGGCCTCAGCAATAACCATAACTACCCGCTGAAGTTATGTCATTCAAATATTCGCAGCTTAAAAAGTCCAGGTAAACTGGACGAAGTTCAACGTTTAGCCGAATCTGAAAATTTTAACATAATTACACTGTTTGAAATCTGGCTTGACGAGATCTATCCCTATCAGCTCCTCCTGATTGATACTTTCAAACCTCCATTTCATAAAGATCGTATCGCTGGGAGGGGCGGTGGAGTCTTAACTTATATTAATTCTTCTTTACCGTGTGTTAGACGTTCTGACCTTGTCAAGACTGCGAGTGTGTCTGGTTGGAAATTTGTACTGTGCCTGGTAAAGTCTTAGTGGGAAATTATTATGGGCCTCCGGGTCACCCTGCCGAAACTTGCGATTGCTTTCTGAGATCTCTATCTAATTCTATCTCTTTAGCCATTGAGAGCAACTCCCATTTTAAATAATCACTGACGATCTTAACAACAGGTGTACCACTTGGAACTCCTCTCATGCAGACAGTGAACCTGGTTTATCTCTTGTCAACATCGTATCACAGCATAATCTTTTTCAGCTTATAGATGAGCCCACCAGAAAAAAAAAAGAATATTCTAATAATTTATCAGATCTTATTGTTACTGACTCGCCTGGTCTGGTTCTCGACTCTAGAACCATTCTTCCTGTCTTAAATTCTGACCATAGTGTAGTCTTCTGCTCTCTCTCTCTCTCTCTCTCTCTCTCTCTCTCTCTCTCTCTCTCTCTCTCTCTCTCTCTCTCTCTCTCTCTCTCTCTCTCTCTCTCTCTCTCTCTCTCTCTCTCTCTCTCTCTCTCTCTCTCTCTCTCTCATATATATGTATATATATATATATATATATGTATATATATATATGTATATATATATGTATATATATATGTATATATATATATATATATATGTGTGTGTGTGTGTGTGTGTGTGTGTGTGTGTGTGTGTGTGTGTGTGTGTGTGTGTGTGTGTGTGTGTGTGTGTGTGTTTTGTCTTTAGACGCCATACATGGTGGACGAGAGTCAAGTGGGAAAAAGAACCCAACGATTTCAAGCTTCTTCATTGCAAAGAAAAAAATCAGTTTGGTAGAGTTTTTCATGGACGTGGAATCGGAGCTCTAGATAATTACAGTTTCTTGTTTCAGTTAATAATCAAAATATTCTATTAAGACTTTTGCTTTTATAAATCACTCAGCTGGCACCCCAATGTGGATGATAAAGTATTCCAGCCAGTGCATACTTCCCGAAGTGGCGTATCGTTGGACAATGTCAAAATCCCCTTCTTAAGATTAGGTTGGAGGATTAATCTAGCCAACTTCACTCAGCTACACAATGATATCTACGTCCTTCAGTGTTTTGCCTCTGGTCAGGGAAATCTTTGCAATGGATATCGCCCCTGATTACAGGATTATCCATACACATTCTGCTTCTCTAATATCTTTACGTCCATACAGAAAATGTACGCAGGTGTTGTTGACAGATAATATTGTGTGACACTTCACTAATAATAATAGTACTGAGACCTCTGATGCAGAAAAACTGAACTGGACATATGACAATGCGCGTGGGTAGTCGGAAGGTGTCAGAGTTACGCAAAATGTGTCAATAGGCAAAGCGCAGGATCATACGGCTCGCGTTTAATCCGCGTTACAACCATCTATCGCCCGTGTACCTCTTCTCAGCACCGTTTATTTTTCATTTACGGAAATGCAGAAGGTAGCTGCAGCCAGTGCCCTGTTACAATGCCGACCTGACACACTATGTTGGCTTGTGTTCGGTCTGTGAGCGTCTTATTGGCCTACAACTGAACGTAATTACGCATATTTCATTTTATATATGCCGCAGTATCACATCATAGTAACCTGCATGTCATAACGCATTTATGCAATGGCCTAGCGAAGTGGTTTGGAGAAAATATTTTTTTGGGGGGCGGGGGGATTTCTCCTCCAAGCGCCAATGATCCCCTCCCTCAAGATAGAATCATCTTAATTACTCTCAAACGAAAAGAGTTTATGAAATTATAATAATATTATTTTGGGAAAAAAAGGCTGCATGAAAATAAAATGCCTTTTTATTCATTTATTTATTTATTTATTTATTTATTTATTTATTTATTTATTTATTTATGGTGACGGAAAAGAATGGAACAAGGTACGTCATCTGTTCGGGGAAATGGTGTGCAATCAGAAGTTGCTCATTGGTTTCGGTTGTTTGGAGTTGTGGAAATTATTTAACATTTTGGTTGGGAATTAATGAAAATTGGATTGTACCATAGCACGCCAGTATAGGTTGAAAAATTGTTGATGAGCGGATGCAGTCCCTGAAACAAATGTATGTAGCAAAAGTCCGCATGTTAGAAAAGTCATAAATGAAGGTGAAATGACCGAATTTACAGACGAGCCAAGTCACTGCTTTAAAATAACCCCGGACGTGAAATGTACCACCATTTTAGGCGATTTCCTCTCTGTTTGTTGTTGGATGGACTCAGTCAATTTGCTAAGGCCGCAGTTCAAGATTTCCTGCATACCAAAACCACTTATGATGACCCAAAAGCTAACCAATTTATTCCCACGTGAAAACCGTGCACCAATGACGTGTAAAAACGGAGTATCCCTCGTGTGCGTGTGACCTGTAAAGCCAGGACTCTGTGGCCCATCAACTTGGGAACATTGGTGTGACAAGTGTGATATTTTACAGTATTAAGATATCAATTCAGATTTCCCCGAAAATAAGTAAATGCCTAGATTGAGGCACACAAATTGTCTGTCCTCATGAATAGACACCGCATTTTTATATGTGATCTAGGCACAAAAAAGGTGTGTTATAGCTCTGTCAATGTAGCTAAGTGCTTGGCTCAATGAGTTCAGACTATGTTCACCAGAAGAAAGTTGTTCATGAAATGTGTCTTGGTCTACTTAAAAAAAAAAAAGAAAGAAAAACAAAAGAAAAAAAAAAAGAAAAAAACAGATTGGCAAGTAAATGCAAATAATGTGGAAGAAGCCAAACAATATGTGGCCTAAATCGGATGCAAATGCCAAAAGCTTGAAGTTGCGTGTAAACACTCGGGAACAGCCGAGACATGCTAAATTGAACCGTTCCTCTGTGATAACACTGTCTGTGGGGGATCCCACTACGGTCAAAACGTGAACACTAAAACTACCGATACATGTAGAAATAATAATATTTGAAATATATACTTGATCGGTCGCATAACATTTGACGTTGTAAAAGGAAAGAAATCAGATACTTCAGGAAGTAAACATTTTAAAAATTGTGGCACAACTTCTAGCTGTCATGTTAAGACACATTGTTCCGCAGTGTTCAGAAGTACAACGCGCCAAAACAAATCTTTGCATTCATAAACCACACGTGTAACTGTGTGGCAAATTAAAATAAACTATTGACCTATTTCAGGGCTCCTTGCCTTGTATTACGTGCGAATTTGAGCTGCATTATATTCCCTGTACAATTTAATTTCTACTCAAGTGAAATTCTTTGATTCATCTTGTTATTCTGACTTATACATTGGAGCCTAAAATCACATAAGACACTAAGTACATTTGATGACGACGATGACTCAAAATCTGACTGTATGAATATCGACATGTCGATGGCATAAGACTAAAACATAAAATCATCTGAGAATGAATTTAATACAATATCATAACAGGCTATATAGATTATGCCCCATCACATTCACTATGACGGTGTCACAGAAAAATGACACACATACACACAATTAGCACAATACTTTCGTTCCGATAACCAGAAATGTACACGTTGTCGCTGCAGATTAAATAGTCACTTCTGGAATTAAATTTACTTGGTTTTTTTATAGATTCCTGTACAGTTTTGTCGAAACTATGACAGGCGCGACAATGTCTCGAATGGCAGCCTCCATTCTAAAGGTATTAAGTTTTAGGACAATCGTAACAATAAAAATTGTAAATTTATATGCTTCAACAAAGTGCAAAACTCGACATGATAGTAGGTGTAGAGTGCTTAGACATCACATTCATAGTGCCCATAAGACAACATTTTCTCCGAGAATGATTGATGTAGCTGTCACAGCAGCATGATTATATCAACACTGAATGTTCGTATCTGTTGTGCCCTAAGCTCTTCCGTCTTGTTCACACGAAAAAAGGTGAATTGATATATGAGCATGCAATAACTATCAAGAGATGGTGAACATATGTAGCACACCGGAAGACCCCTGCAAATGTGAAAAATTCTCTTTGATGTGACACATCAACAAATTACAATACTTTCGCTTTACTGTATAAAAGTATGATGGGTGTCGTACCGTAACTGCGATTTACAATAAATGCTTTACAAAGTGCTGAGCCAATAAAGACCGTTGGCTTGACGGACTAAATAAATTAACTTCACGTCTTAATAATAGATCAAACAGACGCCAATGAGCATAATAGATCTTGTCTCGTTCCTCTCAAAAATAGATGATGAGGGCTGCTGCTTTTGGTTAAAACTCTATTTTCTATATTTTAAAAAAAGAAACAAAAAGAAAACAAAAGAACAGGAAAAAAAACATGAGGCTCTTTGAGTGCTGTTTCACCCGCTTCGTGCTAGGCCTATTGACCAGGGCCATTCTTAATTCTCAGGCAGGAAGTAAAGGCATGCTGGTGCTTGACTGATATTTTCATGATGAATGGATACCTAGGATCCATGTAATGATTCAAGCGAGCACAACTTTTGTTGTTAATATTGCTGAAAGAATCTTACTTTGTCCGGCAGAGGTTTTCTGCTCAAACTGAGTTAAGGGCACATCTTCGCTTTCAGTGTTTGCTTTCCGTCGGTTAGCCTGGGATTCCATGTTGCCTCTCGAAGCTTTTGTGATGTTGTTACTTTTGGACGGGCACATTTTTATGTCTTATTTGTTTACGCAAAACGCCCTACTCATTCAAAATTACTATAAAAGACCTGAAAGCTCAAATTTGTCCTAAAAGAACTTTCTATTCTAGTCCCATCACGCCTATCAGGGGCAAATTATTTATAGATGTAGACTTGGTGTGGGTCAACAACCCAGTTCTGAAGCGGTTAACGTTTAATCTGGTACTTCTGACTGCAAGGATAACATGTCGCCTGTCTGGTTATCTATGTCTGTCCTGGCATGTGAGTTTAATCGCAGGCATTTGATATCTACGCATCGAAAAAACTACATCGTTGTGTTTCTGTACAATTCCTATGCGTCTGATGTCTGCGGGGCACAAGATGTACATTGAAATTAACTCTACACGTTATATTCAATATCTGTCACACATTGACAAAAGCCATTCAGAGAAAAATCATTTGAACACACAGAAAGTCACGATTCATTTTTTTTTTCAAGGGCAAAGCAGCTGCAATGGATATTATTCTGTATACATGCCATGAGCTCAATTGAATTGTGAGTCTAAATATTTCAGCCTGAGAAGATGCAGACAAGTTTAATACCTTTTACTATATTTGCCACGAAAGATACTTTAACAAATCAGAGGTGAGCAAACAGCATATTTGGAAAGAAGCACAGATGTCGAGCTTGTTTGCATCCTCGTTGTTTCCGATGGGTAAGGTGGTCATGAAGACCAACACGTGCTGTATGACTCCCGTCAGCCAAGTGGCTTGACATAAATCCACGTGCCAGTCTCTGTAATCTTTGGGTTTAGCCTGCAGAGGGACGCTTTATTTTACTTTTTTAAGTTTGTTGTTGCTTGATTGCTTGCTTTTTATTTTTTCCCTTTATTTTACTGTTGTTGTTGTTTTTTTTCTTTCTATTTTTCTTTTATTTATTTATTCCTTTTTTGTTTTGCTTTTTTCTTTTTATGTTTTATTGTGTGTCTGTGTGTGTGTGTGTGTGTTTTTTTTTTTTTTTTTTTTTATTTATTTTTTATTATTGGTTTTAATATTTGGCAGAGTAAAACATCTGTGCAGGAGCGAGCTTGTACATTTGGGTGCCGACAAAAGAATTTCCAATACTGCACCACACACAAAAATATTTCCGACATTCTACATATTTCTGCAGTTAGGCATGTGTTCATTTCTTCCATCATCGTTTCCAGCCTTCATTCCAGGAGATCGTTCATTCGCATGATGACTCGCTGCAGGTGTGTCCCACACGCTGCCTCTGTCACAGGATAATTTCTCCAATGTCCGTTCACAGAGGAATTGCGTGAAAAATTAGCGACCCTAACCAGGACTTTCACACAAGAACTGTTTCTACCAGGTTCTGGGTTTGAGTTCTGGTGGGGGTTGTTAAACTTTTCGCCCATTTCCATTAGGTTTTACCGTGATAACAAAAATGCAAATATCCATTCTACAGCGTAGGCCTACGTCGGGACATGGCCATAGATAAGTTTTGTGTTCACATAGTTTTATTAATACCGAGTGTAAACCACATATATGCACAATATTCATCTGGGATATTTATACCCCACAAACGAAGTTTTAACAGGTGTAGCAAAAGCAACCGTGCGTTATTTGTGTGAGAAGAATTGAAAAGAAAAAAAAAACAGTAAAAGGAGACGAATTATTATTCTGCTTTGACATTTGCTTTGAACAAAAGTACAGCGTTGAAGGATGATTTTGACAATAAAGAAGGACATAATTTATAATGTCCTGCTGTCCTGTTTTAGTGACGTTTTTTTGGCATGTCAACATTCGTAGGTAATCGTGTGTAGTGTGACCTATGTTAAGGAATTGCCTGATCATAGTTACGGGCTGTTATTTATTGTATAGAGAAAAACGATCAATTGCCTGGTTTTGTGTACGTATTCATAGGTTACCATTTATTATCATTAATTACTAGAGCACCACCTATAGGATATCATCATTTTATATGGTTTGATTTGATTTGATTTCTTTATTCCTTTACCTAGGTCACTGGCTCCGTATGGCAACACTGATCTTCTGCCAGGCCCTGGATGGTACATTAATACGCAAATGAATTCGCAAAATAAACCCTAAAACACCGTATTTGCCTTTATTCCGGGCTTTTTGTAGTCCTGTCAATCTTTAATGGAACCCTCCGTCCGCAGCGGTGACATGGCGTGACTCCCTATTTGACCATGTGACTTACGCTGCAGACGACAAATTTGAGCGCCATAGTTTACCACCATTCTTGGGGGTTCCGGAGATGTCCCATGATCCATGCTAAAATAACAATGGACGGTCGCAATTTGTGTTGGGTCACAATCTTTTGACTAATAGCGAGCGTCAACAAACTCTTCCCACAAATACACGTGAATATAGGATATAAAGAACTGTAAATTATTTAATCAGAAGAATACTCAGAATCTGGCAAACGAAGTTAATTTTCTTGGTCGCCCTCTACTGCGCATGCGCACATGGGTGCAGCCATTGCCTTTTTTATGCATCCCAGGTAATTTTCGCACACCAAAGTCTCAAACTTACCGGCCTTTATGGAAATTATGTCAATAATTCATATCTGTTCAGAAAACGTTGTCGATAGGGTGTAATAAATGATACCGATTCACCAACTATTATTGTTAACATCTCGATGGAATATGGACCTGGAAAAAACACTTCTGGGGCTGGAAATGGGTTTCCGGGAAATAGACAAACTTGACAGGTGTGAGGGTAACCTAAATTAACATACCAAAGTATGTAGTATTTGTTGCGCATGTTGTGTCTCATTTTACTAATATCCGCACACTGTGCAGTCACCAGGTTGCTTCTGGGGACCTTAAAGATTACAACTTTCAGTCACACTTATCCCCCAGGTGCCCCAAAACACCATGTTGCCAAAGCCTGCTCATATTTCCTGTTGTCGCGCGAGAATCTAACAATCACTGTCCGTAAGCACTACGTCTCTGCCACAGGGAAGGGCACTAGTTCAATGGCGATATAAAGATTTTGTGAACACTACTTAAATTTGCGGAACAGTGCCTGACAAACAGAAAGGCTATATGGCAGATAATTTCGTTGAGCTATTCAAGGTACTACAGCTTCGCCCCTCCAGACTGGTTCGGTAAATGGCCGCTAGAGGTACCTTACGACAAGGTGGTACTGCCTGATTCACCGACGTTATTAGCGAGCGGAGCAAGCTCCAAATATAAAACACATTAATTTTTTTAAAAGGTGAGGTAATTCATCAATCCAAACCATGCAGTCTATACCAATTGAAAAACGTGGTCACATCCAAATTATCATCATAATCAACCTTCAGTACCTCCCCGGCGCAGTGATTGGTAACCCATTCACGTGGATCATTGATTCACATTCAGTTCTCTTGGTCGTTGTATTTGGCATCTCTAGTTTTGCCAGATTTAACATCATTTGGGTGAATTTTTGCTTATCCGAGGTCACAATTTTTCATTATCGCCCGCCCCCCCCCCTTTTTTTTTTTTTTTTTTGCCCATGGAATTTAAACTTTCCGGTAAGGCCGGTAACAACTGCCCATGGCAGAAGTTTCAGAATACCAATCACTGTGTGACGTAGCTATCTAGGGATGGGTCTTTGCATATAGATCATGACGTTGAGGCCCCCAACTGCCATGCTGCCAATGAATGCTCAGACACGGTGCTGTCGCGCGAGATTCCAACCATCACTGTTCATACCCACAACGTCTCTGCCACAGGTTACCACATTATTTCAATGGGGATATAGAAATCCTGGGCACACTACTTAAATCTGTTGAACAGGGTCTAACAAAAAGAAAGGCTATATCAGAGACCGGTTCGTTCAGCTGCTCAAGGTACTACGGTCTCGCCCCTCTAGACTGGTTTAGTAATTGGCCGCTAGAGGGTCCTAGCGACCAGGTGCTACTGCCTGATCCACCGACGTTATTATTATGCTGACGCTCGCATCTTAGGCTATGCCTACAAGATATTTAGTATAAATGCTCCGCTCGCCACTAGGTTGAACCTACTTCCATATTATCGATGCTTTGTTATGCTGATGCGCGCATCTTAGGCTATGTCTACAACAAATTAGGGAGCGTCAGCGAGCACACATGGTTAGGTGTGGGCGTGTAGAAAAGAAGATAATCGTTGTATTTCGCAAATATACCTTTCCTATGTTGTGGCATGCAAAAGTCACTGTTCGGCGGGCGGCGCCATTTTGAAATGAGTGCTTCCGTCAAGAACATAGCCTTCCGGATAATAGTTAAATAAATTCGCATTGAATACAGTTTTGAACATTTTTAATGGCAGGGGTTAACTCAGTTTCAAATTTAATTGCTGTAGAATGTACATGTATATCCCGTCTAAATCACAGTGATACTGGGCATTGTAGCAAAAATCAGCTTGCCGTCAGTTGCTAGAATAGCGCGAAACCTGTTGTGAAAAATGGCTTCGAGGGACGGCTCGATTAATGCGCCACGCGATGAGCGGAGGTTGAGGCGGGGAACCAGGCTAATAGTAAGAAAGACTTGTACTACAACACATGAATTTGCAGAGTCTCCAAGCTAGCATATATTAAACGTGGGAGATCTCTCTCCTTCAGGTACTGAAAAGCAGGAGAGCTTTCGCTGCAGGCGCAGATCATAGCTACCGGGTTCTGGGGTCCTGGTCCCCCAGGAAAACAAATTAAATTTGCATCTTCATTTCCTGCATTTTGAACCATTTTAGGCACCATCATATATATATTCCACACGTATGTCTACCGCCGAGGTGGGAGGCTCTGAATAAGTAATGCTGACGTTCGCATCTGAGGCTATGCCTACGAAATATCAACAGCGGGCGAGGCCCACTCTTCCGGTAAAAGGACAAAAAGTTGTGAAGAACATGACTCACAGTCACATAGTTTTGCCAGCTACGAGAAACCGTACCAACAGAGAACTGTATTCGGAAACGACAATTTTACGTTCATTCTGCTCTTAGTTTTTTTCCCATACCCATTACATTAAAAAATTAATCACTTGCTTCCATTTTAATAAAAACTCAATTGTACTGCCTTGTTTATCAAAGACGGGTTAGAATATGTATTGACTTGTCTTGGGTAGCATTTTCCTCCAATCCAAACATGTCACAGAGGGCCAGTGCTGGCATGAAGCGAAATACGATACACCCAACGTGGCACGAGCGGATACACGCCACGGCACGTCTGCGAGGCATGAACGAGCCAGGCCGCGAACGCAGCCTGGCGAGATGTAAATGAACTTGGCAATAGGATGGCATCGCCCGCTTCTTGTATACCCATCTCATATTAAAAATAGTAATTCTGTGATTGTTTTATGCATTTGGGTTTTTGGTTTGGCCCTCCGTCATGGATGAGCAGCCCTCGATAGTAATTAGTGCCATTGACAAAATCTGGGGCAGTAATCACTACGTCGGGTTTTCATATCATTGATAACGGACCAATCAAAAATCATTAAAAATCACATTATTGTCAGGTTACGTGGCATATCATAATCAATTGCCTCAGTATATGTGCTTGTTCTTTCATCAAGGTAACTGTTCATTTTGCGGAGCGTGATCAATTTTTGCCTTTGCATATATGTTTATTGAGAGGTTACTGGGTTACTGTTAATAATTGTGTAGCATGACAGTGTAATGAACAATTGCCTGAGTAAATGTGTTGAAGGTCTTACATGTCATATAATATTATCTTGCATCAATACTTGGTTGTTCGACTCTTATTTTGGAAGTGTAACTCTAATTTCAGTTTTTCGTTTAGAGACAGAAAAACATAGTAACACACAAACTCACACACACACACACATACATATATATATATATATATATATATATATATATATATATATATATATATATATATATATATATATATATATATATAGTCATTATTTTTACAGGAAAGCAATGTTAATTGTTATATGATTATGAAGCCCGTATACTATTACAATAAAATCTAGTATTCACGAACAGTCGATATGGATATTAATCATAATTCAACTGCAGCTCCTTTTTTGATTAAAAAGATTGAGTTATAATTTGCTGAAGAGGAACGCACATTACGTAATGGGGCCAGGTCGCACTTTAAGCTATTATTATTATTATTATTATTATTATTATTATTATTATTATTATTATTATTATTATTATTATTATTATTATTATTGTCGTTGTTGTTGTTATTATTATTATTATTATTATTATTATTATTATTATTATTATTATTATTATTATTGTCGTTGTTGTTATTATTATTATTATTATTATTATTATTATTATTATTATTATTATTATTATTACTATTATTATTATTACTATTATTATTTTTATTATTATTATTATTATTATTATTATTATTATTATTATTATTATTATTATTATTATTATTATTATCTAGGATTGTGCATATTCTTTCCAAGGTAAAAATGCATATGTGAATATTTTTAAAGTTATTAAACTATATCCAAATAAGTACTAACTTTCATAAGCAACAAAGGGTTGTCTTAGCGCTGCGGATTAGCCCATATGAATCAGAAAAAAATATTGCTATAACACGAAGCTATACCAGTACTTTGTAAACCCGCCTTAAACTAGCACTAACGTTTTCGGTCTTGTAAGTCCTTCGCATTGATTCTCGACAGGCTGCTTCCTTGCTTCCTGTCTCTTCTTTCCTTTTTTTCTTTCCATTTTTCTTTCTTTTTCCTTTTGACATAGGTATCTTGCGTAATCTGTCACATGCAATGATGCTACTAACAAAACAACGGCCTGCTCTCTGACATTTCATTTGGGGCTATACTTAACCCCTATTGTTTGCATAATATCGCATGTGTTATAGATCAGACTCCAACATGATATCATTCCAAGCACAACTACATATATTTTTGGTACCCTCTATTGACATGTGCCGGCCACATTCAGGATATTCCAATTTCCACGACGTTGAATCCGTTCGCACGCATAAGAAAAGAGAGTGCCGTGTGCTGAACAGATATATAAGCTAGTATTAATTTCCAGGGCACATTCTGAACATAACATGTTGAAGGTTTTGAACAATGGTCTCATTTTATATGCATCCGGTCCATTTAGCGTTTATAATTGTGTCTTCTTGACATTGTCTCAGAGAACAGCTGTGGTTTTTTCTCGTCCATTGTTTTTGACCAAAAGTCCCATTTGTCCATGCATCCAGTCCATTTGATATTTATCTTAAGCAACAACTCTGGTTTTCCATCGAAAAACAGGGAAATAAGGGCAAATATGGAAGAGCCTGTCATCCTTTACAAAAAATAACAGCGTGTTATTAAAGGTTACAGTTAGATTTCATTTAGGGACGACAGAGGAAAGTGGTCAAAAACTACCTGTCCCAGGATCAAATTACTGCTCTCGCCAGGAACAGAGTTTGTTATGCCATTGTATATATCAAAAAACTGTTCTACTGTATACAAAGCTAGAAATTTTGTCGTGGATATTTTTTATAAATGTCAGTTCTTTCAATATTCTACAATCACTGTTCTTATTGTTATTGCTAGATGCTGTATTTTGGTAATCAGGTAGACAACGAGAAGACGTCACTGATATATCGTCTTTCCTTGAAAAGCCAAACCAACATCTCAACTGAGCATAATTCAGTGAAGTTTGTTCTCTATTAACACCAACCCTCACCAGTTTTGAACTTTCTTTTATCAGGTACAACGGTCAAAGTTCAAACAGATTGTATATGGTTCCACCTAATTCAGATTGCTGTGACAATATAACTAGTTGAATTAGGAAGGCTTAGTTCCTGTAATGAACGAGATCTGGTCACATTTTGCCCATGGGCTGTTTGTGCTAAGATGCTTACCTCTCATCTCATTCGCAGAATTTTTTTGCCATAACGGGTTTATTATCCAGATATTCTTCGTGTTATGAACATCATGCTACAGACAGATCATTTTGTTGCGATATATGTATTTATGCGAGTGAGTATGTTATCATGAAAAATATCTGAGGGTGCTAAACCAGAATTTTGGGCTGCAACTGAGAAAGAAGTTAATTGGCTGTGTCCTCTGATCCTCTGGGTATATCCAAAATACTACATCAATATTCCCGTATTTCAGTGTTACAGGATACAAAGAATAAATCCATGAGATACGGTGTTAATTAATCTGTGTTAAAAAGACAACATCGGTGAAAATAAAGTGGTGCATTTAATTATTAAAACACTATGATAACAAACTCATTTTTCCGGTAGACATTAGTAATTCGTTGAAACTGGCTAAGATTAAACGATAATTCCTTCCTATAATTCCTATAATTTTACTTGGGACTGTACCGCAGGTCTATTGTGAATTACACGAGTTACGTGGGAAATTTTACCCGGGCATTTATTTCTTCAAGCGTTGTGGTCTTCTGGCTGGATTGATACTTACCTGGAAATATTAGTGAGACCAGTTCGGGTCAACATCATAGAGAACAAGGGGAAATAATGTCAGTAGTCCAGTAACACAGAAATGGAACAAAAGTTGGAAGAAAGTATTTAAACTCCTATTTAGGAATTGTATGTAGGGAAATCGTGAAGCTTGAAATTAAACACTACTTGCAGAATAACAACAAAAAGAGAGCCCTTATTTTTAAGGTAAAAATACATGTCTTAAAACCATTATGTCAAATGACAAAATCATTTTTGACAGAATTTGGTCGTATATTGCAAACAGCCTGCGAAAGGTATAAGTTAATATTTGTGTATTGGGATGCATGAACAAAATAGACAACCACATATTACAGCACTAGAAAGTAAAAACTAAGAAAATATGTATTTGTGCGCATAGCAGGAGGTCTAATTAATTGGTCAGGCATATTTTGTCAAATGACACAAGTTAAAGACGAGGAGTACATGAGGCATTTATGCTTCATTTCAATAACATTGTTAGAAGACGGCCCTACGGGGGGCTTTTGATGTTCAATACTCAATAACGTTTTAATTATTACTCGGTATTCAGTGTTTTGTGGTAATACAACGAAGCAAGGTGAACATGTGCTTACTTGGGTTCTCCTTGTCGATGGACATTAGCTATGGGAAATTAAGGCTACTTACAAAAAGTTGTGATAGGAAATACAGTGAAACCTGTCTCTTGTGGACACCTCGAACTGGCAAATAGTGTCCACAGTTGGCAGGAATCCACAAAAGACAGTTTTTTTAATACAAAAGTTATATTATTATACACTATACGGGTGTTCACATTAGACGGGTGTCCGTGTCCGCATTATACAGATGGCCACATTATGCAAAGGTCCACTTTATACATGTCCTTTCGTTCTTGGAAACAACTGTCTACATTGTACGGGTGTCCACATTATACAGGTGTCCACATTATACAGGTGTCTACATTATGCAGGTGTCCGCATTATAGGCCACAAGAACAGGTTTTACTCTTTGCAGTATTCGATTTATTTGTAAAAAAATGTTTTGCTCCATACATTAGATGCTCACTGACCTTTCAATAATTCCACGGGCAGTAAATGTATACATTATTTGATAATCCTTCTATAAAAATAAGCATTCTACAAAGATTCATTTCCCATTTCCTTTCATGCTGCCATGACCTCTTATAGGGAGGAGTACGCCATCTGGTGGGCCAAGTAACGGATGGATGAACACAAGGTACTTAATTGCAATTTTCCACAAATGTCGATGTGCTGTAAATTGATATAATGATAACGGTTTTTCCCCTTTTAAAAACATATTCCTTCATGCTTCCTGTCGCAAAGGCATGAGAATGGCGAGATTCAACAGCTCTCCAAAGCGCACCTTCGAAAAATGTGTCCTACGTTACCAGCACAGGAATATAAAATATCTATAGGCAACCTCCAAACTGTGGGTATACACAATCTGTTACTGTGTATACCCACAGTGTGGAGGTCGCACAGAAACATCTCACATTCCTGTGGTCGCAAGTGGACATAGATAAAGGTGCAACAGCCAAGGAGCAGAAGTACGCACACTTCTTGTGACGTCACTCCTTTAATATAACACCATCTAGTTTGACAGTTGCACAAATGTCGCATGGTCATAGCACACAAATGAAATCGACTAGGAAGAGCTGAGCATACATATGACGCGAAGAGCAAATTATGCCATATTTGTGCGTTTATTCATATTTATTCTCGCTGTGAGTGAAATTTCAAGAACAAAGGGGCATTCTCATTACAACAAAGAAAGCATTGATCAGTGCTTTCAATTCCTTTTTTGATCTTCAGAAAATTGAACCCATAAGGAGCAAATATATATATATACATATATATATATATATATATATATATATATATATATATATATATATATATATATATATATATATATATATATATATACTAATGCCAGACAAAACTCATGGCCAAGACAAGGGTATCTTTTGGTCTTGTGTTAACTAATTGCCTCCTAGGTCATGCCTAGATGAACAATTGCCATTAAAAAAAAATAATGAAAAATAAATGAATAAAAATTAAAAGCATTAAATCAAACATTTGACATTCGTTTTTTAATGCTAAGAAGGCATGGCGGTTGCTGCTGAAGGATATTATGAAATACTTGTTGCACCCATTATGCGTCATCTTCAAACACCGTCATTGAGATGAATTTTGAAACAAAAGACAAAGGTAGAAAAGGTGAAGATCTCAGACGATGAATGAAACTAAAAGTCGAAAGTCGTGAGGATATGCAGGAAACGACAATCAGCTGTTAACCTATTTTGCCGCATGAGAAAAAACTGAATGTACATTCCATGTACAGACATAACTGCAGGCCATCGAGCGTACCCGACAACCACTCAGCACTGGTGCAATCCAATGAGTTTGCACCAGGGGCCTCGATTTCATTACCTTTTTGCAGCTGCCACACTAAAATTTCACAGTAAACCCCGCAAAATAACTGACCCCTTGGAATCGTATCATGCATGTCTCAACTGAATTCTATTTCTCAGATGCAGAGACCAATGTGTAGCAATAAGTAGCTGCTTGTTAAAGTGTGTGTGTCAACACACACTTTTTTGTTTTTCCTGAAATTCTTTCTTTCTTTCTTCTTTCTTCTTTACCGGTAAATTTGTCCGACACTTTTCTCGAACACTATTATACGCAGAAACTCCAAACTTGGCATGATTGTACCACCATACAAGGAGTTTGACCGTTTTATACAAAGGAATAAAGATGTTTAAAATTATGCAAATTAGGGGCATATGAAATTTTAAATCTTGAATATCTTCAAAAGAATAATAGATAGAGATGTCATTCCAACTTCTACTAGGTGGTTATTGACCATTGCGCATGTAATGAATTTAAAACAAACGTTGTAACAATTTAAATTAAGGTAATTAGCAGCATTTGAAATTTTAAAACTTGAATATCTTCAAAAATATTTTAGATAGAGACGTCATTTTAACTTCTACCAGGGGGTTATTGACCATTGCGCATGTGATGAATTTAAAGTAAAAGTTGTAACAATTCAAATTATGCTAATTAGCAGAATTCGAAATATTCAATCTTGAATATCTTCAACACTATAATAGATAGAGCTGTTATTCCAACTTCTACTATGAGGTTGTTGACCATTGCGCACCTAATAAATTAAAAACAAAATTTGTAGCAATTTAAATTATGCTAATTAGCAGTATTCAAAATTTTCAATAATGAATATCTTCAACACTATAATAGATAGAGATGTCATTCCAACTTCTACTATGGGGTTGTTGACCATTGTGCACCTAATGAATTAAAAATAAAAGTTGTAGCAATTTAAATTATGCTAAATAGCACCATAAGAATTTTTTAAATCTTGAATAACTTCAAAGCTATTACAGATAGAGATGTCATTCCAACTTCTACTCCTGTGTCATGGAATAGCTGTACATTGCCATGCCGATATGCTTTGAAGACACACACACTGATTTGCTATGCAGCAAATCATCTTTCCTAGTTTGATACATGTATCTCGTAGTGGCAAATTTCGCAGGGACAAAAGACAAATACAATGACGTCATCAATTTTGAGATGCATAATACTAAAAGTTTTAAATGCCTTGTGAGTAGTAAATGTGCATGTCCATGTGCAAATAACGTTGACATTTGTGTAAAGTTTGGAGAATGAAAGTCCAATGCCTTCAGACTTCTCATTTCACAGAATTTCCCCAGGCACTATTTGTTTATTTTATCTTATAATTGTATTCAAGGTATGACACGGAGACCACATTCAAATATATATTGTTCTGAGAAACTATGTCCAGTATGCCAAGATGTCACCCTGCTAAAAACATTTATACAAAAGCCAAGTGGTAATTTCACCAATTAAGGCTATGAATCAAGCACTAATGGTGGAAGATGTCAGGCAGATATAATGATAAAACAGGCCCTGTCCAGATACTTTGTACTTGGCTGGTCAAGGCTATGTGGAGAAATACATCCTGTGTGAAGCAGGCTGGAGTCGTTCGACACAGGAACGAGGCCTATCATATGAATAGTATTCGCAACACGACCAGTTTAGTTTAATGACCCTTTATAGAAACTGCAACCTTCAAATGACAAGAAAATACAGCAGAATAATAAGAAAAATAAAATGACAAAACAATCTGGAAAAGACTACTTGCTTCATGTGAGTTCCTACTCGGGGATATGAACAACTCCTATGCTCAATTAGTACAACACTGGCTTCCTGGGCAACATAGTTATAATTAAAAGACAAACAGTTTTGAGCTAAACATTACACCAGCTACTCCGTCTGATACATGGAGTTTTGATTCCAATGTTTCGGGGGGGGGGTCTTATTTTTACATGCTATGTGTGCCAAACAGCCGAACAACATCACGATGACAGTGGCATGGCGTAACGCCGGGTTCTTTTCGTTTTTGCGATCACATTTTGCCATATTTGTGCAAAGGCAAATGCGTTGCAGTCATTAAACAAGAAGCTGATAGCCAAGATTGAAACAACTGCACATAAATATTACCTTGTCAAACTGTTAACGTCAACCTTGGTGGCTTTGAACTGTCCCCTATCCATAAGGAACATTTCATCCCCACAAAATTTGTTGGACAGTATAGCTTTAGATGAAGAAAGTATACTTGATATCTTGAAGTCCTTGAATATAGATAAAGCATGTGGACCAGACGGTATTAGTCCAATACTTTTGAGGGAAGCAGCATCCAGTATTGCTCCTTCCCTCACTAAACTGCTGAATCTCTCCTTGCAAGAATTTATTTTCCATCGGAATGGAAAAAAGCACACGTTACACCCATTCTTAAGGGTGGTGCACCCGAATTATGCAGTAATTATAGGCCAATCTCACTGTTAAGTTGCGTTGGCAAGGTCCTTGAGCGTGTTGTTTTTAAGCACATCTTCAATTTCTTACCTGACAACTATGCTCTTTCTGAAAAACAATCTGGCTTTATACCAGGAGATGGAACAGTAAACCAGTTGGTTTATCTTTATCATGAATTCTCAAAAGCTGTGGACCTGCAGAAGGAAGTACGTGTGGTATTTTGTGATATCACAAAAGCCTTTGACAGAGTCTACCATCCGGGTCTGATACACAAGTTAAAAAAAGCAGGAATTCAAGGTCCACTTATTCATTGGATCGAGGATTACCTGTTTGCAAGGACCCAAATGGTGGTCATCCAAGGCCAGGCTTCATCTTGGGGGGACATCAGAGCAGGCGTCCCACAAGGCTCATTTTGGGACCACTACTGTTTCTCGTTTATGTAAATGATATTGTTGAAATTGTTAATTCTGAAATTCGACTCTTTGCAGACGACACGACTCTATACATTACAGTAAATGATCCTATTATAGCTACAGAGACACTAAATCATGACTTGTCATCATTATCAGAATGGTCCACCCAGTGGCTCGTCTCGTTTAATCCCCAAAAAACTAAGTCCTTGGTAGTCAGTAGGAAAGTTAATATTATTGATCATCCTTCCTTGACATTCAACAATAGCGATATTGAGAATGTCAATGTACACAAACATCTGGGTCTCTGGTTTTCTAGAGATCTTTCTTGGTCAACTCATATTGACCACATGGTTGCTAAATCAAAAAAACTAGTTGGAGTTCTTAAGCGATTACAGTATAAGTTTAATAGGCGATCGTTGGAAGCACTCTACTTCTGTTTGGAATATGCTAGTGTAGTCTGGGATGGATGCACAAAAGCTGACAAAGACCGTTTGGAATCTGTTCAGCTGGCAGCAGCCCGTGTGGTAACAGGTGCACTTGCATATACAGGTCTTGAACAAATTTATTCTGAAACAGGCTGGGAAAAATTGGCTGAACGTAGAAGGAAACATAGATTAGTGCTTATGTTCAAAATTATTAACGGTATTGCTCCAAACTATCTCTTAAACTTGTTACCCGGAAAAATTTCAACACGAACAAACCAACTTCATACTTTCGAGGCTAAGAAAAATACATATTTTAATTCATTTTTTCCATCAACCATACGTGAGTGGAACTCACTACCCCGATCCACTAGGAATTTGGAACACTTAGATGAATTCAAAAGAGAACTAAACAGAAATAAGCCCAAATGTAATGATCACTACTATCTTGGTGAAAGAAAAATTGCTGTTATCCATGCTAGGATGAGAATGGGCTGCAGTCATCTGAACAGAGATCTCTTTAGAATAGGAGTTGTTGACTCCCCATCATGTTCATGTGGTGCCAGGGAAGAAACCAGTTATCATTACTTTTTTGAATGTAATAAATATATTATTTTCCGAAACGATCTGCAGCATAAAATAGTGGTGCATGGTAGTTTCAATATAATAACAGTATTATGTGGTATTAAGGGTGCAGGAAATATAAAGAAGCAAAATGAGCAAATTTTTGAAGCAGTCCATAAATTTATTAAGGAGTCAAATAAGTTCAAAATATAATACCAAAAATGTGTTACGCCTACTGTATTCTGAACTTGTTTTTTTTTCCAGCTCACACACCAATCCATTTATATTCCCACCTATCTTTATCTTCTTGTGGTCCTGTATGTTTAGCTATCTGTGTACTGGTGTTCGCAATTTCATTGTTGTATCGTCATATATGTACAAGAGGCCCTAATATAGGCTGGTGAGCCTGTCGGCCGATTGTTTTTTGAATAAAATACGTTTAAACCAAGGAGCATAGAGTATCGACTGCAAACATGCTACAGACACCATTTGTCAATGAATAATAGGGGAGGGGGGTAATGGACATGCACACTTCTACAGATAATAGAAAATGATGGTCATTTGTAACCCACATGTTCTGGTATTTTGATATTATTTGTTGGGAGATCATCATTTTTAAGTACTAAGTTGGGAGAGTGGAGGGGGATCATGAAATTTAGCACCCCAAGTACTAATTCAAAAATGATGATAATGTTGAACCATCCCCGACAAACTATCTCATTTGCAGGAACACGATAGAACACACCGTCTGCACATTTTACTGAAAACACTGTCAATATAGAGATATTAAATAGGATTTTCGTGGCTATTTTCAATTGCCCCCCCCCCTTTTTTTTTTTACATACTTGTACATAACATTTCTAAATGTTACAATATATTCAGCGACAAAAACAGTAATTAGGCTTTTGCTATTACCTATTGTGCATATAATACTATCAGGAAATGACAAAGTTTGTATATCTAGTACTTAAGTGTATTTTACGGTTTCCAATTTTCCAATTTTAGTTGTATGCGAAAACAAGACAGAGGGTTGGCTGGACAGCCCGCTGCCAACAGACTCTGGAATTATCTTACCATGGACTAGATACCCAATAAAGTCTAGGAGTGCCAAGAAATGTACTCTCGTACGATCAGAGCAATTGACCTAAGCGGTTTAAAAAAAACAAACAAAAAAGCAAACCAAAAAAAAAAAAAAAGAAAAAAACAAAAAAAAACAAAAAAAAAATCAGGATTTTCCACAAAAAAGAGAAAAATATCGTGGCAAATTTCAAGAAATGATTCCACCGTAACGTCGTGCATACACTTGGTAAGGACCCACCCGAGGTCTATTCCCAGGAAATTTGGACTGGATCTGGTTTAAGGTTCTGGAAAAAAACTATGTATACACGTACATTAGTGTCTCTATAGTAACGGTGATAACATGAAACTCCTACCAGTCAATACATAAATAAATATGAACAAAATTTTCCTTAAAAATCCAAGAAACGATGGATCGTGATACTTTAACCATGCTTCATAGAGACGTACCCAAGGGACATCCGCACTAAATTTGACAAGGATCTAGCAAACAGGTTTTGAGAAAAAGCCAAAAGTGTAATGTAACTCTTTATTAAAAGTCAATATCCAATTGTATTGGGAGTAAACCAGGAATAATAGTGTAACCCTTGAGGCATTGTGACTCATTTCTCTGCACAGCGAGAGAAGAGTATACATGCATAAGTAATTAAGTAAATAATAAATAAATAAATAAATAAATGAATGAATGAATGAATGAATGAATGAATGAATGAATGAATGAATGAATGAATGAATGAATGAATAAATAAATAAATAAATAAATAAATAAATAAATAAATAAATAAATAAATAAATAAATAAATAAATAAATAAATAAATAAATAAATAAATAAATAAATAAATAAATAAATGAAGCATTTGCTTTGTGACTTTGATTATGAAAAAGACTGTTATTATGTTCACATTTTGTTTGAGCGGACTCTTAATGCTTGTGGCGGTTGGTCTTAAGCGAATAGTCATCGGGGGTTATGGCGTGACGATCCATCATCACGTTTCAAATTTTGGTCAAATAATGTGGAAAGCGTTCTTTTGGGCTAACGCCTCATTATGAAATGCCTACTTTTACTTTCCTTAAGAGAACCTCCAAAATGTTAGTTCATTTACCAGATAAGATACATTTCTGTGCACAGCGAGAGAAACAGAAGGATAGAGTTAAATGCCAAAATTCTCAAGAGTCAGGCAGAAATCCTGCGTTGTCGATCAGTAATTACATATTGCTGCATGGTTAAAATTAGATATCTCTTGCGTCTCTACCACATCAATCAATCCTCATTCCTATGACATTGTTTAAGCTGTCGCAGCATTATTTGACACTTTCTTAGATTATACCGTTGAAACTTTAATTATGTCTTGCACGTTACTTGCACCCGTCATTGACACAATACACTTCAAAATTATATGTAAGCGCACATTACCTTATACATGGACACTTTTTTTAAATCGTCACAATGTGGCACCTATTGAACAAGTTCAGATCTTTCTACTCCTCAGTATCAGCTGAAGTGGGTTATTTTGGTCGCCAGCCTTAAGGAGAAAGGCCAGTCTTTGCTCGTGCCTGATGTGTCAATTTTCTACATGTGTACCGTCCCTTAGGGAGACAGAACATCAATGCTAATTTTACTAAATTTGAGGTTGAAAGGCATGGACTGTGTCACAAGGTGCCATAATAAATTGGCATCAGTAGCCGCAAGACTTCTTTTTGTGACTGTTAAACTAGACACTATAGAGGTAAACTGACGAGAATACCTCAAGCTATCTCATGACAATGGTCTTGCTTTGTCTTACAAGTAAACACTTTGAACCCTGTCGAAGAAAAGCATTGCTCTCTATAAATCCTGCCAGATACCCTCACTGAATTGATATTTTGACGGGTTCTTGGTATTATTTCTAAGCTTTAGCAATACGACATGCAAAACGTTGCTGTATGGACCCATCAATTGCCCTAAACAAGTAAAATCAAAGATTTATGATGCTGTTGTCGCCTACGTCAAAAGACACAAATCGGTTTCCTTAATAACTGTCACGGGAACAATTCTGTTTAGCTATACCTATCTGTCCTGTCAAATTGATGTCAACTTCTCTTTGTATGTCCTTGTACATGTATTGTCCTGTTATACCTGTATTTGCACCCTCTCTTCACTGGATTGTACTTCACAGCTTTTCTTCTTCCTTTTTTTTCCGCGAGAGGGGTTCATATAGGCTTTGCCTGCTCCCCAATCGTTTTTGGAAATAAAATATGTTTAAACCAATACGACATTGCAGTCAGGAATTTTAAAAAAAGTTGTTGATTTAGAGTTGGACTGCAGATAGGCTTGAGTAAACACTGTCACACCATTGTTCAAGGACAATGGCCTGATTGGTATCCGCTGAGTTGGAGAATCCCCTTATAATCCCTTCCGTGATGAATTTCACATGCCTGTGAAAATATATTGAGGGAGTTATTATGATGCAGAAAAAGTTAATAAAAACATTCTTCCTCTTTGTTCTAGAGAAAGATTATTGCGCAAATTTTGATGAATTTGACATGTCTTTGAAGGTTTGTCAGGGGAATTATTTTGATGCGAAAAACTTTAATAAAAATATTCGATCTTTTTTTCTGAAAGATTGATGTGAAAATTATACTGGTCACGAACTGTCACGCTATACTATTCTTGAAAAAGACTAAAAATATAAGGCGACGTGCTATATCGATATGTACATTTAGCGTAATACAAAAACCTACTTGCGGGTACCTTTACCTGATATTTACAAGGATTTCTAAACTATATTTTGTTTTGTCCTTAAGTGCGAAAAACGCTACACCAAGACAAAGGATCAAAACGTGCATTTGTAATACTATTTCTTAAACACCAACACCCCCCCACATATATATATATATTTGATAGTCACATATACAAAACCTCGATACGAAACATGTGTAAACTTGACTGATAAGCACGCAGATTGATGAGCAAGTTGATGCAGCAAAATGTAATTTTAGTATTCATCTTGTAAACGTACAGATGTACATCCAATTATCAACTTTATGATGCAATTTAGAATGTAAATATGTATCGATGCTATTAAAAAGGTGGTATACTTTGTAATAAACCTTTGATACAAATAGTTCCCCAATTTGATAGATACACCAAATTAAACATACAACACAACAAACGACACGAGTTGCACATTTACCCTTTGTCCTTGCAACTAATTTGTGTGCACTAAGCAAAAGCTTAAGTCAACAACACAGGTGAGCATACTTGATTTAAAATCTAAGAGAAGAACTGCCTCGTACAATAATATCGATCAATACAAAGTTACTATGTTGAGCATGAAACAAGCGTGTAAATATATATATATATATATATATATATATATATATATATATATATATATATATATATATATATATATATATATATATATATATATATATATATATATATATATATATATATATATATATATATATATATGTATATATATATATATATATATATATATATATATATATATATATATATATATATATATATATTTATATATATAGTTATGTTTTGGGTGGTTTATTGGCAGAATTGTAATCCTCAGACCGTCTTGTGGGCAGTTGTTCGGTATATCGGCAGTTGAAAAATGCCCATAAACCATGTTTGCCTTAAATTCAATGCGCTACCTGGGGGGTTTCAGAAACGAACAAAATATCAACTCTGCCCAGATATTATGGTAAGCTATAAATGCCCGGAAACTGTGGCGAAACTGGTACATAATGCCCACAGGCCAGTTTGAGGATTATAATTGACCCGCAGACAATGGGGTTGACCCACAAACCGGCTGTGGGACCTATTCCATTGTATATTTTTTGTGGCAGTATATAATTGCCCATAAACCACCCAAGACATGTGTGTATATATATGTATATATATATATATATATATATATATATATATATATATATGTGTGTGTGTGTGTGTGTGTGTGTGTGTGTGTGTGTATGGCCCACAGTGGCCGCTGTCTTTCTTATTGATCAAAGTTAAACACGTCTATTATATCATTTGTACGCATTTTGATAATCTTCCAAATATTCTGTTTTTGAAACATTTGTATTCTGATATAATATCATGAGGTTATCAAAAGTACATATGTATGCCGCTGACCATGATAGATATCGGGGTTCTTTTATATTTTTTGTTTGTTAAAGTATATGTGTCAATACACATTTTCTGTGTTTTCTCAAGTTCTTTCTTTCTTTCTTTCTTCTTTGTTCAGTACCAGTGAGTTTGCCGACACTTGTCACTGGCACTATTATACATAGAAACTCCAAACGTGGCATGATTGCACCTCCATAGAAAGAGTTGCTTTTTCTGCAGAGGAATGAAACTGTTTAATATCATACAAATTAGGGACATTGGAAATTTCAAATCTTCAGTATCTTCAAAAGTGTGATAGATAAAGATGCCATTCCAACTTCTACTAGAGGTTATGGACAATTGCACCTGTAATGAATCTAAAACAAAAATTGTAGCAATTTAAATTATGCTTATTAGCAGCATTTGAAGTTTGAAATCTTGAATATCTTCAAAACTGTTTTAGATGGAGATGTTATTTTAACTTTTACTTCGGGTTTATTGAACAATGCGCATGCAATGAATCGAAAACAAAAGTTGTCGCAATTTACATTATCCTAGTTAGCAGCATTCGATTTTTTCAATCTTGAATAGATTCAAAACTAAAATAGATAGAGATGCCATTCGAACTTCTACTGGAGTGGCGGTGAGAGGGGGAGGGTGTTGACCCTTGCGCACCTAATGAATTAAAAAAGAAGTTGTATCATTTTAAATTTTGCCAAGTAGCACCATTGGAAATTATAAATCTTGAATAACTTCAAAGCTATAATAGATAAAGATGCCATTCCTACTTTCTAGTTCTATTTTATGGACTAGTACACATCTGATGAATTGGTAATGAAGACTACACAAATCTTAATTATGCAAACTAAGAACATTTGAATTTTCAAATCTTGAAAATCTTTAAAAGTATGCACACAGACAGAGTTAATCAGATCTCGGATAGGTGATGAAACCTGGTGAGAGCAATTAAAAATGCAATAGAGTCTGAAGGAAGGTTGGTTATGTTGTCAAAAATATAGTAATTAGATCTACATTTAACTTCCATATATATTTTCTATGACTGTGCAGTTGATTGATCCCGTAAATTGAAACAAATTCAGTTTTCGAGGGTATGCATACATGCATTGGATTTGAATTGGGGATGAGACTTGGGCACGGGTATATTGCAAGGTACAGTGTGGCTTTGAGTAATATGTTGTCTTTAGCTAGTGAAATCCAAGGAGCTTCATTTACATGGTCACAACCAGTGGTAAAAATTCAAGTGGGGCCAGTCCTCCATCTCCCTCCTGACTAGGTACCTCAGCTATGGCAGAGCTCTATTTTCAGATGTTGCCAATTAGTATGCATAAAAGTTGCATAACCTTTGTATGCACACTGACAAGTTGTGCCTACATCACGTACAGCAAGGAGGCTTGAACACAAGCATGGCCGGGCTTTGCAAGACTCACAGCTGGTATTACACAGAGGTTCATGCAGTAAAATTGAACTTGAGTTGACTTGGAGTACTTTGAGGCAATTTAAAAAAGCATTTTCAACCATCCAAGAGATAACATGGGTGCATTGAGGTTTGCCTTGGAGCTGTTATACTGAGGCTGCTTTGTGTCAAGTGTGGCTTTCCAACATTGTTCCAGAAAACCGGTTTATTAGGCTAACTAAATGCATCTTTGATACACTGTAGTACTGAAGTGCCCATTGAACACTGCCATACTGATCATACATTTAGTACTGAAATGCCCATTGTGCACTGTCATAACATTGTCGTATAGATGAAAAAATGTTGTACTTGAAGCACCCATTGTACATTGTCGTACAGATAACACACTGTAATACTGAAATATCAATTGTACATTGTCATATCAATAAGCTTTGAAGACACACACACACACACACACACACACACACACACACTGATTTGATGTGCAGCAAATCATCTTTTCTAGTTTTGATTTTATTTTAAGGACAGTGATAGCATTGTGTGCATACAAAATGAACAAAGTGTTTATGCCTTACATTTTAAAAGTTCTAGTATTTATGTCTGTGTGCCAACAGATATTTTGTTTTCCCGGATATCCTTTATTTCTTTCTCTGTCCTTTATGTCAAGTTTCCCACCCAGTATATTGTTTTCCGTCACGTTCCATGGCACCCATATTTTCCCGGAGTTTTTCTCAGACGCTATTATTCCTAAAACTACCAAATTGTCCATGGTGACTGACCTACTAATGAAATTTTGTCATTTGGTTTGGAATGGTCATGTTGTGTAAAATTATGCAAATGAGGGGGCAATTAATATTTTGAAAGCTCCATATCTACCAAACTATTGCAGATAGACACAACATTGCAATGTTTATGTTTAGGTCTGCGATACCTGCCAATACAATGTACAGTGAATAAAAGTTGTGGAATTTAAAATTATGCTAAGTAGGGGCATTTTCAGCTTGGCTGAGGACAATTGGTGTCATTTAAAGGGTATATGGGGCCTTCTTGGGCAGCGCCTCGTGCTCTTGCAGATAAACACAAAATTTTAATGTGCACGTATAGGTTTGTGACACCTGCCAATATAATGGGCAGAAAAAGAAAGCTGTAGAACTTCAAAATATGCTAACTGGGGGCATTTTTTTAGCTTGGCCAAGGAATAAGTGGTGTTATTTTTCAATGATATATGGGAGCCTTCTTGGGCAGCTCCTTGTGGTGGCACCACTAAATTGAATTTCCCATAGGCGGCCATTATAACACATCCTGGCGTATCTGAGAATAAGAGCTTTAACTTTAATGAAGACTATGCTCACCAATTAAGTTCAAGTCTGCGTCACAAAACAAGAGGCATTAACATATATGATGAACACCAAACTTTTGACTTTGCCCCACCTGAACGCAGTCATGTTGGATTTTCACCTGTCCGCACCCAATATCAGCTTTAAATTTCCGACCACCCCGGAAAAAAATTATGCCCAAAATTAATTATTCAAATCACTCTATTCTGTGATGGCAAAATCTGAATTAAAATTATATGTAACAGATTTGACCCTGTCACAAATTCCACCACTCTGGTCAAGCCAAATCCTACAGTGCTGGTCATTAGACATTATACCTTTGTGCTGCCCTCTGTGGCCAATTTAGGGGTGCAACCTTGTGCATATATAACCCCAGCCTGCTTTGTGTACATTTCTGGTACCAGTTCTTGCAGGTGCTCAAACTTGTCTTTTGGTGGTTTGAATATTGTGTAAAGGGCGAGCCTTTGCTGAAAGATTTCTGCAACACTAGACAATAGGGACAGACAGAGCTCTACTAAAGCATTCACTGCCACTGATAACCTATTTTGAAAGCCAGACCACTGATTGCACTTGGCCTGTGTTGTACAACCAGCTCACAGAGGAAAAGTTCACACATTGTTGCATTATGCAATGACTGAGTAATCTTTGATGGTTGGATACAGATCACTTCATTCATTATTCATGAAGGTCATTTGATCCCAGGGGCTTCAATCACTAACTGGCTATGCAAGAAAACGGACAATGGGATACCGACTTTTCTGTTTTATACTCTTTTGCTGTAAATCTTTTGACACTAGAGCGCAAAAATGAGATTTGTTGAGTACATTTGAGCATATTGGAAACCTGTTGAGAGCCATTGAAAACTTATCTACCGAGTTTTGTTGAAAACTGCTGAGCACTATTGAGAGTTGTTATAAAACACTAGCCACCATTATATCAGGCTATATCTATATTGAGCACTGCTGTATCAAGCTATATATTCTAGCACTACATATATAGAGCACTGTTGTTGCAGGATACGGAGAGTTGATGTAACAGGGTGTATATTTTCTAGCATCACAATGGCAGGATACTGACAATTATTATAGCAGGCTAAATTGTAATATGTTGTGCACTATGTACCAGTGTAAATAGCTCAAAATACAGTGAAAAAATACAAGGGCTGTTTAGCCATTATCTTTGGGTGCCAACCCAGACATAGTGGTTTCTCAAAATTCTTTCTTTCTTCTTCTTTCTGTGACACAATTTGCCTGGGGCTTTTCTCAGGCAGCGTGCAAGCCACAATGTATAAACTTGGCATGGTAACACAGCTAGTAGGGAAGTCGACCCTCTAAATGGAATAATCGACATGTTTAAAATGGTGCCAATTAGGGCCTTTCTAAATTTTAAAAACTCCATATCCTGCAAACTATTGCAGGTAGAAACAACATTTTAATGGGAGTTACGATGCACACCTTTTGAAAATTAGCAGAAAAACAATGATATAACTTTAACAATAACAATATATTAACAATGAAAATCAGTACAAAGTAGGTAAACTTATCTCAGGTGGTATTTCAATAGCTAAACGGTCTTAGGTAAATCCTAACCCCTGGGTAGATTGTCCACAGATACTGTCCCACAGTTCCAAGTCCTATGACAGTTGCCAAATGATCTAGTAAAGCTCCCACAGAGGTACGGTTTGGTCCCAGTGTGCTATTGCAAGTGTGGTGCTGATCCAATCCCACAGAGGTACGGTTTGATTCCAATGTGGTACAATTGACACCAAATATACCAGTCCACTCAAAGATATTGTCCACACTCCACAGGTAAGAACAATAGCTCACAGTCCCACTGGCTTGTAGTCACACAGCTTCTGTCACACATCTTCAGAATTCTCTCCTCTCCCCTGTCGGGAAAACATCTGCTTTATATATATAGACAGAGTAATGCCACCAATGATCCTGAGTTTTCCAATTAGTAACACATCCCAGTGCATTGAGTGAGACCAGTCTCTGATCTTTCCTTATCACCTCCGAACTGTGTACAGACAGTACAATGAAATGAATCATACGAATGAGGTCAACACTATTTACAAGCTGCCTGAAAGTCACTCCAACAAAGTAGGCTAACTCTGTCACCTGGTACACACTCAATGAATACAGTGACCTCTTACATCAAAACAAAGAGGCATACTCACATTCATAACAATGGGCACATATAGGTTTGCAACACGTGTCAATGTAATGGATAGTGAATGAAAGTTGTGCAATTTCAACTTATGCTAACAAGGGGCATTGAAACATTCAAAAGTTCAATATCTCCAAACGTACTATAGCTGTATGACTACAAGCCATTTCAATACAACCCACAGCTTTGTGGCAAAGCCACATCCAATGAACCACGAACCAAATTTATAGGATTTTAATTTAAGTAAATTAGATGAACATGCCAAAATTAAATCTTGAATGCCTTCAAAGCTATTATAGATAGAGATGTCATTCCAACTTCAATCTATGGGCTTGTGACATAGCTACATCCAATGAACCATGATCTAAAATTGTGCAAACTTAATTTATGCAAGTGAGATGAATACAAGAAATTTAAAAATCTTGAATAAGCATAATACACAAAATTTAGATTTAGTTGCACCATTAAAGTGTAGTATTTCACACTGCTCTCATTGTTAGGCACTCAAACAGATTTGTTGTGAAGTAAGTCTTCTTTTCTAGTTCGTTCTAGCAAATATGTCTGCACCTTTTCTCGGAGACTATAATAGATGGAAACTTCAAACTTGGCACAATTATATAGATGCAGTCTTACCATTTTTTATAACGAGAGGTCATGATTTTCAAAATGATGCAAATGAGGGCTAATCAAAGTTTTAAATCTTGAATATCTTGTAAATTGTAGTTGATGTGGTTCCGAATATATAGGAGTTTGATCATAGCAAGGTAAAGGTCATCTCAAATGTCATGGTCATGTCAAGGTCAAAGGTTAATTTAAGGTCAAAATGTAATTTTAAAGGTCAAATTTCACTTCAAGTAGAGGTCATCTCAAGGTCAAAGGCCACTTTCGATGATGGCTGTCCAACGTACACATTGTCATGCTTGTTACCTGCTGTATAAATGTCTGTGTGCCCACAGAGACATTTTTTTATGAAATCTTTATTATGACTGTGTACCCATATAGGAGTTCTATTTTTCCTGGAATTCTTTCTTTTTTTTTTGTCCTTGATCACCAATTTTACTTGGACACTATTATACCTAGAAACTCCAAACTTGGTATGATTATACCTCCATGCAAAGATGCAGGCGACTTTATTAAGGCGAGTGAACATTTTGAAATTATGCAAATTAGGGCCGTTTCCAAATTCAAATCTTGAATATCTTGAAAACTAGTATAGGTAGAGGTGCCATTTTAACTTCAATCCATACGTTTGTGCTGTACCTACATCTAATGTATCACAAACAAAAGCTGCAGGTTTTAATGTTGAATATCTTCCCAGCAATTATAGGTAGAGATGCCATTCCCAATTCCATTCACAGTTTTATGGTGACGGCGCATACAATAAACCACCAACAAAAGTTGGAGCATTTAAATTCATGCAAGTTTTGGAGGCACACAGACAGATTTGCTTTGCTAATCTTCTGTCTAGTTTCAAACAGTAATTCCACTTATTACACGAGTCCTGAATGTAAATAATGGGCAATGGTTAACAAGACATTAATACGGTCGAACATAATTGACGGCAATTTGAAAATGCAACTGCATACAAATAATTCTCCATTGATACGGTAAGCTACAATATATATGAGTCTGAGTGAAATTGATATTCATTAAAAGAGTAAAAAGATACAAGTTACTATGTGCATTTCCTTTCGTGGAAATAACATGGGCAAACAGATCGCAACGCTATACCACAGATGCAGACTCAACCATATTGGCCGCTGTTTTGAGCTCGAGTTCAATTTAGTTTTCAAAGAGATTAGGGTCGTGAGCAATCGACGTCTGTTGACCCAAATCGTCGGAGCCAATTGTATGTTTTCACAACAATAATACAGGCGTCCGTTTTTTGCTTCACTTAAAGAGACGTGCCATAGGAAATATTGATCTTGACAATTATTACCCGAATATGACACTATAGGCAAGCGTGAGACAGTGGGTCCCGCCAGCAGATGTATGTGCTTTGGTTTCCTTTAAACAAGACTTTTATAAGCTGATGTAGTGATTACTTTAAACCATACTTTTAAATAATCGGTCAATGTGTCTAGAACAAATGGTGCGTCTTATATTACTTAAAACAGGTTGGTGAAATGGACTGGTCCCAAAATATACACTGCGAGGTATTCACAATAATATGAATAAACAAATGGTGCACATTAAACTCGAAAATTCAAATTAATAATTTTCGACGGAGACACGAGCTATAATATGACGAAACTAAAATTGCGATATTTAGCGAAGTCTCCCTGTGATTTTCACATTGCATCAATCAAAATCTTCTTAAAGTGGCGCCAGGTCATACACCAAATCTATGTGTCAACTCGTGAATGAGACTTATATCCACCCATCCACCCGCCCTCGGGACACACCAAAACTTGGGCAAACATTCCGTAGGTACGTCAATGCCGCGTGGGCAGGAAACAGGGGATTCACGTTCAGTACCGAAAAGTAGTACAGATTGATCAACTCACCAATTGAAAATTACATTTATTCTCGGTATTACACTAAGTACTGTACTCTTTCAGTGGCTGAGCAGATGCACATCATTTTCACATGCACATTCACGCATGATTTATAAAATTATATATATATATATATATATATATATATATATATATATATATATATATATATATATATATATATATCAATTTTCATATAGTACTATGCAAACTTAGGTATAATATTTGGTTTGACAGGTATTCCTTTTTCATTATTGATCTCTGAATTTATAAGCAAAACTTCACTTATTTCGCTATTTCGTTATTTGCTACATTCATATTTTTCCTTATCTTATGTGGGTTGCCTTTGCTGAATGTTTAGCTTAGACAAAGAGCCACAACTCAGAGAGACATGTGCGTGTAAAGGCTCCGAAACAGGTTCTGAGTAGTTTCCCGCTGAATACCCTTTAATTTATTTGGGCTAATGTCAGAATTCTACAGAGGAATGTGTGCAATATGTACAAATGTACTTCCGTATGTATATAGGTCAGAGAGTGACAGGTTAGCTCATGGAGAGTTAAGAGTTCGGACTGCAGAAGAGGCTAATGACTACCAAGAAGTGGTTCTGGACAAAAAAGCGAAAACGCAATATGTATATATACATACATATATATATATATATATATATATATATGTATGTATATATACATATTGCGTTTTCGCTTTTTTGTCCAGAACCACTTCTTGGTAGTCATTAGCCTCTTCTGCAGTCCGAACTCTTAACTCTCCATGAGCTAACCTGTCACTCTCTGACCTATATACATACGGAAGTACATTTGTACATATTGCATATATATATATATATATATATATATATATATATATATATATATATATATATATATATATATATATATATATATATATATATAATTAAACTGGTATGAATATACAATTAGAGATTTTATCATAATAGTTTTGTCCACAAATTATATATATACTGACACATACATGTAAGATAAAACTAGAATTGCTCTTTACTGAAACGATGATGGTACAATTTATACGTGAAACTTCTGAAATAGCGCTGTTTTATATTTCCACCGGAAGGTTGCCCCATAATGTTTTCCCGGAGACTGTCAAGGTTTATGGAAATATTTACTTAATGCCCCTGTGACTTGCAGCTGATAACCGTTTCTGGTGGCACAAGAATGCGTGGAGAGGCTGGTTTGGAAATAACATGTAAAATAATATAGAGCGTTCGGCGGCTCCGCAACCAGCAGGCACGTTGATGATAGTATTCATTTGATTGCCTCACTAAATTCCTATGATCTGCCGAGTTAGTCTTGCTCTCCAATAAATCTTGACTGTCTGTAAAGCAACTAAAAAACTTTAAAATGCATGGAGAATCGCCTAAGAATAGGAGGATACAATTTCATAGATTGGACTCATAATTTACATTTGACAGGCACCTCCCGCACGAAAGATTTGCTAGCGCCACAATGCTCTGTAATAAAAGGAGTAAACCGGTCTTGCGCTAATTTCTGACGCTCGCCCACACCAACGGCAGAGTAATCACAAGTTCAATAAAAAATAATGATCAGGCATCGAGCTTTGACAAGTTGCAATGTCACTTGCTTTTTTAGGATCACTGACTTAGGCCACCGGCAAAAGAAGGAAGCCTACAATGCAAGGATAGGATACAGCTCAAAAGAAATGCTAGTTATATATTGGTTCTCTACTGGATTCATGAACGTGTAAACTTGTCATCAATAACTGTTGACAGTGCTTCGCTACCAATAATAGTGGTGCTCAAAAGAAATATGATTTATTCTCCATGAGCAAGACTGTTATTGTGTTGTCCTGCGACTTGTGCTAGTTCCTTTTACTTTTTTACATGCTTACTCTTGTTGTACATAATAAGATTACTCTTCATTGCCAAGTGATTAAGTTATATATATTGTTCCCGATTATAACATATAAGTATGTTTGTATTTCATCAACAATGGCTTTACTCATTTACATTTTTATTGCCAGGAGAGGAATGCAAAAAGGCACGGTGCCTGTTTTCCAATCTTTATATATATATATATAATTATGTTTAAACCAACACCATGCTGCTCTGTACTAAAATTAATAAACTTTGGAACATGACCATTCAATTCTTCCATGAAGTTAAAATAACAAGTTAAAGGGAACCGAAGAATTAGATGACAACACCACGTGGTTGCTTGAGATCTGTTTAAAAGACAACAAAAAGCAAAGTGCAGTGATAAGTAGTTTATAGCACAACTCCAATGCGCCGTTTGCAAATAACAATGATGAATATCAAAAAAACTTTAAGAACCATTTCCCATGCGGAGTGACCTTCAGTCGAAAGAAGTCCAGGCTCCTGAATATACACGATCATTATAATTGCTTGTCATTGCAATGCCGAGGCATTTGAAGCTGTCACATGATCAGAGCGGGTGTCATCGCGCAATGTTACACGCCTTTCATGTATTGAAAAAATAAGGATAATTTCTAGAAGCTTGGCATTCACGATCTTTGGGTCTTACTTATTTTCGTTAACACGGTAACCCTATTTTACCATCCATTTGACTTTTAGACATTGCCAGAAACGCTGCTAATTTTCCTCGAAAATACAGTAAATTTAGCTGGAGCCGTCTCAATAACCTACTTAATCATATCACATTGACATAAATTCTTTCCTTCATGACGAAATGAGAGGAATAAAATAATTGAATTGTGTAGGCGTGAGTATCTTGTCCAATCAAAATCACTTCATATTGTAACTAGTTTTCGTATTGATCATAGTAATATTGATGTGAGTAGACTTACTTTCACTTACTTTCTCGCGTGTGCATGCGTCAGGCAAAAGAAATTGACGAAAAACACGTTATACGTCGCAAGAGCCACATCACATATGGTGACATGATAAATCAGCGTTACTGTGATATGAACAGGCGCCAAATCCTAGCCCAACAAATCGTTGAAGAATTGTATGAAATTGTCATATTGTGACACCGAGAGGAGAGTTTAAAAAATTCATGTGCCAATGGCATGGGGCATTTTGCATGGATAGCATTAAGAGCATAAGTAATTCAAAACGTTAAGGGTAATGCTTAGACCATTGTTGTAGATTTAAGACCCGCATTCTAACTTAAAAGTATACATTAAAAAAAATGCTTCATAATCCATTTGTCTATTTTGTAGTTTAAGGTCAGCTTTGTGTGTAGTGTTTAAACACACTTTGGCGGAAGTACTCCCCACAATGCTAGCCACATGATGCGCTTGAGGGGACACAGTGATGTGTAATAGGTGGGTTCATTATACCAAACTCGTTGCAGCAAAAGAAACACACAGGAAATTGAACTAGAAAGGCAGGAGTAATATAAAGGTAACTGTCAACTACCACGTCACAACATCATATGACCCAAGGCAACGCGTAGCCCATTTTGCGCTACTGGTGCGTTTCTTACTCCCAACATATATAAGAAACGAAGTCAACAAGTAACAATGAACTTGCAAATATTTATCTGCATACCTTTTTTATTCGTGACATGGCAGGATGTGGATACAACGTAAAACGCTTAGACACATTTTTGCGTTACGTTGTGTACATCTGCCCTAGCAAACCAGTCTGAAGGCTCTGCAACAAAGTTTCTTTCTTTTGCAATGATAGATTCTGCCTTCTACGTCCTCCCTCACTGACGCTTTCTCGGTCAACCTGGTCTGCATCGACCGATATTTTCCAAGGTCGTGTACTTCATTCACCTAATTAATAGTTTCCTCTCCCGAAATATTTTCAATTACAATTTTTGTAGACGACTTACAAGCAAAATATGCAAATAGTCAACGTCTACTTCATTCACCTGATTAATAGTTTCCTTTCCCGAAAGATTTTCAATTACAATTTTTGTAGACGACTTACAAGCAAAATATGCAAATAGTCAACAGCTGTCTACTTTGTGCTCCAGGAAAGCTGCTGACTCAGTCCAAAATGAGCTTTCAAATGTTAATGTTGCAGTTTTACCTGTAGCTATAAATACGTATGACATCACGTTGCTAAGACTAATTGCCATACGTACAGATATGAGCTAGCAAAGTACGCAAATTTAACACGTAAGTGAATGGGGAGTTGAATTGGTGTCCACCACAGCCTCATTCTGGTTTCTGTCACCAGAGCTTAGTAGTGCTCCAAATATGGCAGGGCCTTTTGAATAGGGTGTATTGCGTGCCGGGTAAAGCTTTTTACCAATTTTTATGAGGCATTCATTTTGTTGGTGCTAGATATCGTGTTCTCGTGGAAAAAATCGTCATGTATGACGCCATGTTAGTACTCTTGTCTATTGGGGCAGCAAAAGCAGCTGATTTGTTTCCATGTTACAAAAAGAGTTTGCCTCCAAAGCAGACCCAAGCTGCATATTTTACAAGTATAGTAACACTAGGCTTGGTCTGCTTTGCAGGCAAAAAAGGAGCGAGTCAACACGTACCCTTGCGCAGGTTCGAAGCTCTCCGTCAAACCGGCGGCAACGAACGTTGTTGACCTGATGCGTGCGATCAAGATAGGTCTCGTTACAATTTTCTTACAAAGAGCTTTCTAAGAACTAAAAAGAAAAAAATGATAGAAAGGGTAAGCATGGATATTGTAGCATGCAATAAATTACATCCGTGTACTTTTGGACGATATTAGCGTCAAAGGATAAAACTATTCCACTCCATACACTTACAGTGACCGGAACCAATTTCATAACCATATCCCTCGCGAACCTCTTCAGAAACATCTACAATTATCCTTCCGCGTCAGTGTGCAACCACTCCATAATTGCTAATTTGGATAGGGATGACCCATTTAAGTGAGGTTAATTGGTATCTTGACGCCGTTGGCCTATTGAGTAGGACGAGGTGCCTGAACACACTGCACCACCACACAGCAGTCACGTCTGATGACGACTCAAAGATCTGCTGTCCATGAATATGGTCGCTGGCACGGACATGTGCTTGGCAAGACAATATTCGTCGAAATAAGCATTTTCTGTGCCTTGTGGATCTTCTCTGAGTAATATAGGCCAATTTTAAGACCTCGATGCCTCACCCAAGTGTACCGTTTGACCTGTCATTTCATTCTTTATCATGTTGATCTTTTACACTTTTGAGTTGCTATCTTTGGTTTCTGTGGAGAAAAATCTAAATACAGTGATTGTTATTTTAAGAAACCTTTTAATTTGAATGAAATGAAATGCAATATTACACAGTAACACCTGCCTGTAGGGAAACAAAAGACTACAGTGAATGACATTAGGACATCAAGGCGAATGCAGAGATTGGCCGAACTTTAAATAAGCTAAAATACGCGATAACGTGCGTCGACAATAAAGAATACAAATAGCAACTAGGAAAGATGATTTGCTGCATAGCAAATCAGTGTGTGTGTGTGTGTGTGTGTGTGTGTGTTTTTTTTTTTTTTTTTTTCAAAGCATATTGGTATGGCAATGTACAACTATTCCATAACACAGAAGTAGAAGCTGGAATGGCATCTCTATCTATTAGAGCTTTGATGCTATTCAAGATTTAAAATTTCTAATGGTGCTATTTAGCATGATAAGTGTTGAACATATTCGAGATTAAAATTTCTAATTTTGCTAATTAGCATAATTTAAATTGCTACAAATTCATTACAAAGGCAATGGTCAACAACCCCTAGTAGAAGTTGAAATGACATCTCTATCTACAATAGTTTTGAATATATTCAAGTTTTAAAGAATCAAATGCTGCAAATTAGCATAATTTAAATTGCTACAACTTTTGCGTTATATTCATTAGATGCGCAATGGTCAAAAAACCCCTAGAACAAGTTGGAATGGCAGCTCTATCTATTTTACTTTTGAATATATTCAACATTTAAAATTTCAAATGTCCCTAATTTGCATAATTTTAAACACCTTCATTCATCTGTATACAACGGTCACACTCCTTGTATGGAGGTACAATCATGCTACGTTTGGAGTTTCTATGTATAGTAGCGTCCGAGAAAAGTGTCAGACACATTTGCTGGTAAAGAAGTGAGAAGAAAGAAAGAAAGAAAGAAAGAAAGAAAGAAAGAGAGAAAGAAAGAGAGAGAGAGTGAGAAAGAAAGAAAGAAAGAAAGAAAGAAAGAAAGAAAGAAAGAAAGAAAGAAAGAAAGAAAGAAAGAAAGAAAGAAAGAAAGAACGAGTTGCAGGAAAAACGAAAAATTTTGTGTTGACACACACACTTTAATACGTCTCTTCTTGAAGAAAATGTGCTCCCATATTGTGATATTTAAAACATACATTTATGTTTATAAAAATGAAATATGAACCAGGACCTAATGTTTTTGTGAGGACATTATTTCATTTACCTCCATTGAAATTTTTAATACAACATTACGGAAAACTTGAAAGAAAGACAGCATTTTCCTGTGGTATACTTATGTTTACAAACAAAAGGAATGCACCTTGCACAGTACAATTGAAAAGGACAATATTGGGAAAAATGAATGGGGTGATCCCATTTATTTTTCACACGGGGCATACAATGGCACATGTGTGGCAATTATAATGCCCATTAATGATGAATATATAATGCAAGAGGTTACTGCTGATGAAGAGGGACGGTTATTAATTCCAGATACATTGATAGATGATACACGCTTTATTTCAGCAAATGTATATATTCCAATCAAAACATTTTGAAAGGGACCAGTGCAGTTTCTTGGAGGTGCTATGTAAAAGTTGAATGTATATTATGGACAACATATAATATGGGGAGGAGATTTTAACACCATTTTAGATCCTGAATTAGATAAACGAGGAGGACAAACTGTAGGTATAACAAAATACATGCAACAGATTTATGATCTCATGTTGGATATTTTAGATCTTTCTGTCATCTGGAGGATGAGAAATCCTGATTTTTTTTTATGTTTACTTGGCAGTCAATTAACCCTGCAATCCAGTGTAGATTGGATTACTGGTTGATCTCATGTGTTTTAACCTCATATGTTACAGATGATAGAATAAGACCCTCATTAGAAATAGACCACTGTCTCATTAGTTTAGAATGTCAAGGTAATCCTTTTTGTAAGCGTGGTCCAAACTTTTGGAAATTATATTCTTCTTTATTGCAGTACTCTATTTCTGTTCAGAAAGTTCAAGAAACACTTGGGGCTTGTAAGGAAAAGTACATTAATTATACAGATAACGGTCTTGTGTGGGATGTGGTTAACTGTGATAGCAATATGACTATTAAACATTCTAATGGTAGTTTGAAAGAGATAAGGGAAAAAGAAAAACAATTAAAAGAAGAGTTAGACTTTTTTAATTTTAGATGCAATAAAAAAAAAATATATATATATATATGAGGCAGACACCAGGATAGACGAAATGAAGTCAGAGTTAATCAATATAAATGACAAACTCAAGGTGTGATGGCAAGATCCCATGCAAGATGGATAGAAACTAGTACAAAGTATTTCCTTGGTTTGGAAAAAAAACTATAAAAATAAGTGCATTACAAACTTACAAATAGCAGATAATTTAATGGTCATAAAGGCAGATAAAATCTTAGAATCACAACAAGAGTTTGACTCCAGATTATATACTTCCCGGGGCGAAAGTGAAAGCGATGCTCCCACAGGATACTTTCTTCAAAATGAAACTCTACCAAAACTTAATGATCACCAGTAAGAGAAAATGTGAGGTATATTGACGGAAACTGAATGCTTTGAAGCATTAAAGTGGTTTGAAAATGGAAAAAGTTCAGGATCTGATGGGCTGTCAGCCGAATTTTATACATTTTTCTAAGGGGATATTAAAGATTTTTTAATAAATAATATTAAATATGCTTTTGAAAATGGTAGATTATCTGTTGATTAGCGTCGAGGAATTATTCCTCTGATTCCAAAGGAGGATAAATTGCGTACCTTATTAAAGACTTGGCGGCCAATTTCTCGACTAAATATGGATTACAAAACTATTGCTAAAATAATAGCAATCCGTCTAAAAAAAAATCCTCTCTGATTTAGTAGATAGTCGAGGAGTTAGGCAGGGATGTCCACTCGCTCTTTTTTATTTGTGCTGGCTTTAAAAATTTTAGCTGTGGCTATTGGATCTAACAATGAAATACGAGGCATTCATATCGGAGAAATTGTCACAATTAGCCAGCTAGCGGATGATACTACGTGCTTCTTGGCTGATGTACCGTCAGTTCAAACATTATTACAAGAGTTGGATTTTTTGTCTAATGCTCAGGTTTAAAATGTTACATAGATAAAACTATTGCAGCATTAATTGGATGAGCAATATATTCTCCTAATTGGGATTTCCATGTTAAATAGTGTACAGGATCTTTTTCCACCCTTAATATTACATTTCGTCTGAATGAAGAATTGATGAGCACTCTTAACTTAACTTTAAAGTTGCAGCCTTTTAGAAATGTACAGAGGATATGGAAATTCAGACAATTATCGCTTATAGGGAGAAACGTTGTTTAGAAAAATTTAGCTGTATCTAAATTACTAGATTGTGCATCTTTTATGAGATCATTGCTCTTAAATTGGGTAAAACGCATATTTTCTGGGAATGATCCCATCTGGAAACGTATTTTGGGCATGTATACCATTTATTGATATGGAAGATTTATTTTTTACCCGATGTTGTTTTCCTGAAACGTGGCAAGTAGTTTTGTTTTATAAAACAGTTCTATAAGTTTGGAATCAGTTTAGAAAAGAAATGAACCAAATGATGGAACTGAAGATCTAAATCAATTTTCATGGTTTAATGATTTCATTTTGAGAAATAAAAAACCTATACTTTTAAAACGTTGGTAACGGTCAGGTACTAAACGCATTAATGATATTCTGGACATAAATGGTGATTTTATATCACAGCAACAAATACTTGAGACACATAGTTTGAAAACTTTTTTCGGAATTGTTATCAATTCGATTTGTTATTTCTTTAAGATGGAAGCAATTGCGACAGGTAATACGTCATAGAAATATTGTTATAATTCCAAAGTTAACAATTGATGGGAGGATGAGAGAGGTATGCCCGGCTCAGTGTAAAGAATTCTATTGCGTGTTTTCATATATTGGAAATAATATTAAGCTAACAGCTTGGCTACGCTGGAGTGAATGGCAATGATTGAAAAATTACTCATGCCCTTCCCTTTAAATAGTACAGAAAAACATGATCCATATTCATTAATTCCAAACCCAACAATGACAGCAAAGAGATTCCAGACTTACCAAAGCATCAACATTTCTCTTCCAATACCAATGTGAAGAAACACATTTCACTCCTGACTTGAGACAGGCAGTCACCCATAAAAGCAACTGGTGGTTTTAAACCGGTCCTCCCAACCTTAGAAGTATTCATCATTAACTGCAGACACTAGTTCTTTTCCAAAATGTATAGGCCTAACCACCAAAAACACATATTTCATTACTTCTGCCTAAAATAAAAAGAGACCGGTTAGGCCTATCACCTTTTAGTTCTCCAGACTTGTCAGTCAGCTAAGTTTACGGCAAAAGAGTAAAGTAGGCCTACATCGTTTTTGTAATATTTATGAATCTGAAACATTATAAACACACTCTACCTCCACTATAACTATAAATCGGAGAACAAAGCCAACAGCACAACATTGCCAATGAAGTAATTTTCAAATAGTACAGAAAAACATGATCCATATTCATTAATTCAAAACCCAACAATGACAGCAAAGAGATTCCAGACTTGCCAAAGCATCAACATTTCTCTTCCAATACCAATGTGAAACAACAATTTTCACTCCTGACTTGAGACAGGCAGTCACCCATAAAATACATTAGGCCTTGGTATGTACTTTGGAAACAAAAAATGCAAAGTTTCCAGTTTTCACTTTTACATCATTTTGTAACTGGTAATTCACAACTTTATAAGCTAACTGATTCAGATCAGTGTCACTTCTGTGATGAAAAAGATATCAACGTCCATAGTTTCTGGGCTTGCACTAGTGTAGGGGCCTTTTGAGAATCAATAATTTAAAGCTCGAGCCGAACTCTTGCTTTGAAATTATTGCTCTCAACTTGGTTGAGGTTGATATTCATTATAAAGAGGCCTCTCAAGCGGACTTTAAACTTCTCTCTCTCTCTCTCTCTCTCTCTCTCTCTCTCTCTCTCTCTCTCTCTCTCTCTCTCTCTTGTTCTCTGGTTTCACCAAGATGGTATTTGTATTGGGTTGTAATATATTTCATGAACTGCCTTTACTGGAAGTACGGGGTATCACAGTGGATTGAAAGAACACGTCATAGCTAACAATAACCTTGAAATACTGCCCAAGCCATCTCTTGGCAAAATGATCAGATTTTGCTTAATTTTCTGCTTCTAGCATTCTTTTGTTACACGTTCATTTTCTTTTTTAACAAATTTAAAGTGAAATGGTATGATTTATAAAATCTTACAATTCGTTGCAATTTGGTTGTTCTCAGTAGGATGTGGTGCCATCTGGTGAATACTCCAAAGAAACATACGTTTATGGCAAGCCAACAGGACCATAACGCATTGGTCTTACGCGTTGCCGAGCCTCCACTACGCGTAGTCGAGCCAACCAATCAGATTTCAGTCTCCACTACGCGTTGCCGAGGAAATGTTTTCCACTGCGCGTAGTCGAGCTGCGGCTACGCGTAGTGGAGCAACTTATGGCACCTTCTGGCTGAAGAAAAGCAAACCAATCATTTACGTCCTTACAATCATTATTGATACCATGGCCCTGAGACCAGTTATTTCTTAACGCCAAGTTGAACAGGTCTAATACAGTTTACAAGGGCATCAGTGATTGGATAGTTTGGCTACATGCTATGGGAGGCATAGTTTCTCCACTACGCGACGCCGAGGCTCGGCGACGCGTTCTAGAAGAACATTTTCTCGGCAACGTGTACTGGAGACTGTAATCTTATTGGTTAGCTCGACTACGTGTTGCCGAGCCTCGACTACGCGTAGTGGAGATTGTGATCTTATTGGTTGACTCGACTACGCGTTGCCGAGACTCTAGTACGCATAGTGGAAACTGTAATCTTATTTGTTGGCTCGACTACGCGTTGCCGAGCCTCGACTACGCGTAGGAGAGACTGCAATCTGATTGGTTTACTCGACTACGCGTTGCCGAGCCTCGACTACGTGTAGTGGAGGCTCGGCTATGTGTAAGACCTATGCGTTATGGCCCTGTTGGCTTGCCATATACGTTTGCCCAATACGGGTTGATCCTTTCTTTGGCAGGGGTTTTCGTTTTATATAATTTTGTCTGGTTCCCCGTTCAATGAAAATATATGGGAACATAGCTACTCGGTCGGAAACCAACTTAACGATGCCTGGCTGTGGAAAATTACACACGTAATTGGCCACTGAATTGAGCGATTGTTCTGGGTCAACATTTTCAGATAAGGAAGCAGGTAAAGCTTGTGCGACAATTTAATCGAGTAAAATAAATGCACAACAGATGAAAGACTATACTTGAAAGTATTGAGGAATTCATTTGTCTATAATGGCTCTACTGATTGAAAAACACATTCTGTTTTCAGTATTTCGATTCATTTTTACAGTATGTTCCACCCATAGACATTTTGTTATCTTTGTCAGGAGCAGTCACACTAGGTCGACGTGCACGGCACGTCGACAATAAACCAAGGCCTAATGTATTAAATTGTTCTGAATGTGAGCAAATAATTTCATTTACTTCCATTGCAATCTCAAAAGAAAAGATTGTGAGAAATTCGAAAGAACGACAGCTATGTTTGTGTGGTCTTTGCATTAGGATAAACTCAGGAAGATGATTCCGTTACTCTGTAGCTACATGACATCACCGGACGAAGTGATGGGACGCCTTCATCATAAGGCGCTTCTCAAAAACAAACAAAAAAAAATCGTTCTCATTACAATGCAGGTTGTGGTTCAAAACTACGTCGAGCTTAAATGCTAAATGGCTAAATTAAAAACTGTAAAGATGGACAGTGTAACATTCCAGAAGTTTTTATCTTACAGTTTTTGAGTACAAGTTGGCATTTTGTCTGGATGTTTCTGCAGCAGGTCAGGCCAACCTGTGGGCTTCTGTGATATCAATGAGCGTGTCAGACTGACTACGGTAGAACACATTCTTTAGTATCTCGTTCAGTCCAAAGCTGTTTTCGTAAGAAACTTTGATGTCACATTTTTCAACAAATCCCATCAAACAAGTCAATATGAACCATTATCCACCTTGCCGTTTACCGTAGTAGTGCCCAGAAGGCTTTTTCATACTAAAGAATACACCGAAATGCCAGTGTGATAAAGCAGTGAGGGTATATCAGTTGCCGTTGGCTCTGCTAGTTGTCTGATAAGGCAAGGAAGGCCAAATGTCGTCAACGTTCATTACGGACCTGTAAATATAGAAGAATTTATGTGTTCGTATACAACACTGGCATTCGCCCTGGCGGAATACGAGGTTAATAATTGATTTATTCTGATCAGGCTGTGTGGGGATCACTACTGCGGGCGTACATTGTTGCTGGTGATGAAATTGGCCCCTTTTATCATAGTAGGGTGTCGAGAACCGGGGAACGTTATTTAATGAAACATTATATCACCTGGTACAAGGCATATAGTCCCCTTTGTGTCGGTGAAGTCTGGGCCGGAGATAGTTGGAGTTGCGAGGTATGAGAGGCGGTATTAATTGTGCACACAGGTTGAAAACGAGTTGGTGCGGGGGGCTCGCGGACAGCACAAGGGAGACAGCCACGCCACAAGGGACTTCAGCCCAGCGTGGTTCCTTACGTAGGTAATTGTAAATTGATATTAGAAGTTAATGACTGCAAAGTCTATCCCGATGCACTTGATTAAAGTTTAATCATTGTGACAAATTGTCTTGGGTCTAGTTTTGGAAGCCAGTAAACTTGTTCAAGTTTGAACGGAAATAATTGACTCAACACAACTGATGTCGCCATTTCGGAGGGTACGGGTCAAAACGCCCGCTCAGCTGTGCGAACAACAGGGCTACCCAACTGGCCCTTAACATAATTTCATAACTGATTTTTTGTATTATATATATATATATATATATATATATATATATATATATATATATATATATATATATATATATTGTAACACACCAGAGCGACAGTCTCGTTAACAGTTGACCCGTCTCATTAACAAAACGTCACTGACAGCTTAACGCTGCGAGTGTGCTTCGATTCACTGTGCATGCAAAGCGCCGCCGACGTGAGTCCGATCGACTCTTCTGACATGTCCGTGTTCTACATGAGACGAGCCGCACAGGCAGAGGAGAGTTCCTTCGTGTCTGCCATGTTTGTCCTTTCTTCACTGGGCCGCAGTTGGGGATGCAATTATTATGAATAGCCTAAGCCTCGCAAAAGAGTCATGCTTTGACCGTATCTACACAAACATTTTCAGTGTTCCGCCCCATTCCCGGAGGATGCCTGAGAATAGGATGACATCACACCCTCCCCCCCCCCCACACACACACCAGGGCCGTAGCCAGCCTTCTAAAACAGAGGAGGCAAAGGGGTACAGGTGCGGGGTGGGTTTGGGAGGGGGGCGTGCCCCCCTCCCAAGATTGAAAACTTTTGAAAAATGGCACATAAAATGGTGTAATTTAGTGGCGTTTTTAGGAAAAAAAAGATTTTATACATATATAAATTCTCAAAATTTTACTTAAATGTGACTATTTTTGATCATTTTATATGAATTCAATATGCTCCTAGGGCAAAGGTACATGTAATCATTGAAAAAAGTACGCCTTCTGTGATGCTCTTATCTTCTATCACTATGAGTGACACAAAATCTTACTTACAATAGGGTCTTTTTGTTTTTGTTGTGTATAATAACTTAAACTTATCAAGTCTTGTTGAGGCTAAATAAACTATTTCTATGCTAACTCCTAACATCATCAGCCAAAATTCAGAGAAGGCAAGCGCCTCCTCTGCCTCAGCCTGGCTACGGCACTGCACACACACACACACACACACATATATATATATATATATATATATCTTAGTGTTTCGATGGTGTGAAGCTGTGAATACTGGCAATGATAAATATTCCCGAGTTATAATTGAGTCGAGTGGAAGTGATCCATTAAAGCGCCATGACACAGGAACGCCAACTGAATAGATACCAAATGGAAAAACCAACAAACCACAAAACACACACACACACACACACACACACACAAACAACAACAAAAGCAACACCTACCCCGGAAAAAACACCAACGGAAATAGCAAACAAAAAGCTACAACATTGTGTTGAGATAAAGTACGTTAAGCAAAACGTTAATGGCAGGAAAATATGTCAAGCGATTTTATCATTGAAAGTAAGTTGGCGCCCGGTGCATTCAAATATGTGTTGTGTCGCAATCACCCAAAAAATATACCATCCTGTCCCTGCTAATTGTGAACAGCTGAAGCTCATGTGGTGGGCGAATGGATGCCTTTGGCCTTGCCTCCCAATTGCGCACCTAGATTGAAGCCATGTAATCCATCATAAGGTTTTCAGCGTTCATTAACCAAATATCTCATCCTCCAATTGTACAGAAAATGCATTATAGCGTGACGTCAAAGATACCTAGTAGCACGTTACTGGCTGGTCATAGGTGGTACAACCGTGGCAACTTTGTTGAAGGTCAAAGTAATTCCTGTTGCAACTATATAAATCCCTCTTATAGAGGGATTTATATATGGTCTTGACCTGTTTACCATTTGTATCCTTACGGGAAAAAATGTTTGTAAACCAAAGAAATTCCTCCAAAACAGCCAATTGCAGCCTATACTTTTGAAAAGAAATGGGGCATACATTTCGTAGGTGACTATGGTCGAGATAATTGGAAGTTCCGGCACTATTGCTACTTTGATATGTCTGAAATCCCATGTATATATATATATATATATATATATATATATATATATATATATATATATATATATACATATACACACACAACGGCTTCTTGGCATATTAAGTATACTTATGGTTGTAAAGTCAACGATAATAAATTGCCTGTAGTATTTTCCCATATACATTACATCACACTGGGGACCATATGAGTTACCATTTGATAAATATATAGCAGTTAACGAAATTAGCAGCTATCTAAATTCATCTTTCGAGAAAGTCCATCTAAGTTCCCTGTGTTTCTGTTTGGGTGTACACAAGAAAGCTACGAATATAGCAGTACTCAGTGAATTAGGTGAATATCCCCTGGCACTTAAAATATATCCAAAAATGTGTAAGAATTGGTTACGAATTGTGCACATGAGACCCGATACATTGCTTTATGACTGCGTCCTTTGTAACGTTGATAACATTGAAACGGGAAAATTTAAATGGATATTGTCATTAAGATATGTATTCCAGATGTTTGGTTTAATAACAACCTGCAAAAATTACGATCCTGAACGTCAAAATTTATATAGCACCTTAGATGATATTTTCCCTTCCTTCTCTGATTTAAATGACACAGATAAATTTGAATTTATAATGAATTTAGACGATAGTGATAAAATTGTTTCTGTGATGACTTTTTTCTCGGCCGTTGTTGACAAAAGGGGAGCATTTTAGTGGTTTTTTGTTTGTTTGTTTGTTTGTGTGTTGTTGTTTTTTTGGTCTTTTGATTTTTTGTTTGTTTGTTTGTTTGTTTGTTTGTTTGTTTGTTTGTTTGTTTGTTTGTTTGTTTTTTAGATTGGCAATTCTTGACGCCTTAAGTTCCATGTCAAGATGCAAGTTTTCACTGTGGTATTGAGTATTTGTGTCTAATGTTTTGTTTATTTGTGCTTGTATTGTGTCGCTGTATCTATAACAAAATATTGCCAATGTAATCGTGATGCAGCTAATAAAGTTCATTTCATTTCATTTCATCACTGAATGTTAAATTTCAGTTCCATATGATAAACTGTTTTAGACATGATGGTAGTTTAGCCCGTAGCAGGGAAACAGTTGGAAGTAACAAGACGAAGAATCATGTAAACTGTTTACATGGAATGATTGATTTCCCCATTATCACTGTATTAAATATCTCAAGCGGAGAGAAGTTCAGCCCAAAACACTACAAGAATATGAAGCTTATACAATAAAAATTCAGTACAGAACAGTGCTATCACGCGGTATATATAATACACAGTAATCTGGCCCCCCATGAAATATCCTAAATATGCATTAAAAAACCTTGATGTCTCAAACACACACCAATTTGGTTCGAAATGCATATCCTTCTTTCAAGCATTCATTTGAACGCGGTTTTTCGACAAATTGAAATATTATGGTTTGTGTTGGCTGAAAGCTCACGCGCTATGTCCACGAAGTTAGTTTACCTCCAGAATATATACGAGAATAGCAGCCAAACCCGTGATCGCCGTGCAGCGCAATTCCTAGAATCGTATGACGAGGGGAAAATATTTTTCTTCCTCGTGTCTTACTTCCTATATTGAAATAACGATTCGTCTGCAAAGCTTTCTTTCTTCAAACTTGATGTATCTATCCAGGTTAGTGACCACTTGGTGTTCAACTTCACTGCACGAAGTTCCCTTTATTCAAAACTTTTATACTCCACTTTCCCACAAAAAAGAAATATTGAGTTTCAACTGAGTGACACTGTGTAAATTCAGGAGACGCTTCTGTTTTTGAGCCAAAATAATTTGTATGAGGATAAGATGGCTGCATTATGACATTGAAGAGAGTGCCATCAACATTTTGTGCCGGGCTCACGTGAATTATTTAACTGCAACTTTTTTTGTACATGTTGCGTATTACAGAGCTTCAGATTCCGTCACCTGACCCCTGACATAAGCAGCTTTCAATTGGTTGGAGTAGGGATGCAGAGACTGAGTGAGCGATATTCCTGCACACGAAAATGCCTTGTTTTAACAAGGCATTTCAGCTATGCCACGGGGAGAGATGATATTTCACGTTCGGGGGCTTTGGCTAGTTTAAGCAGGAATGGATTAGCTTTTCTGTCTATTTGTGCTGCGTGCCCATAATCCAACACTGCTGTCCTATCACCATTACTTTGTTTTTGAAAGTTATACTGGGAATAATCAATCTTTCTAATTTTATCTACCTGGCTAACAGACAGCAAGAGTTTGCGGAGGCGCATGCATATGCATAACGTTTTGCTGACCATAATCTAATTATTTGGAATAATTATCGGCCAATGTACACCAAAGCTGTTGAACAGAAACTATATTGGGAGTCCCCCGATCGGTGTTGAAGTCCACGCCAAATGTTTATTCAAAGAATGAAAATCAGGAAAAAAATAGTTAAAAAGCCATGGCAGGCGACATTAGTATCTCGCATGAAGGTTTATTGTCAACCCACATCGTTGAAATCACTGTAATATGTATAAAGGTAATGTGGTGCAGTGTGAGAGGTACCAAAGGATGAAAGATATGACTCCCAAGTGCTCTTGCAAATTTAACCAACAGCCTTATAAATTTTCGTGAATTGGTTTTCAGCTGAATGAAAATTGTGTACCTCAAACCGGTGTACAGCGGCCCGTAATTTCAAAGGTGTACATTGGCAGATCATTATTCCAGATAATTATATTATGGTCAGCAAAACGTTATTCATATGCATGCGCCTCTGCAAACACTCCCTGTCTGTTAGCTAAGTAGATAAAATTAGAAAGATTGATTATTCCAAATATTTTAATGGAAATTTTGGGGACAATTCATCAGAACAATGTGCCAATATTCAATACCTTTTCCCCGGCGTGTCCTGAGGGCTAAAGATGCAGCGAGGGAAGCTACGAACCCAGTCCGGTAACACGAACGCTTGAGCGTTAAGCTGTTGACTCTCCCGCTTTGAAACGAGTCACTTTTGACGTAATGAAGCGAACAAGACGCGCAAGATTGGCGAGGCGAGAATTATGTTTACCTTTATTTTATGCTGATAGAATCGATTATTTAAAAAAAATAGATAAGCCTGGTTCTCTTCCAACTTTTTTTGTTTTTGTCTTTTTTTTTGGGGGGGGGGGGGTGTCAAGTTTCAGCTTTGTCTGCGCCCTTTACCTGCGCCCTTTGGAAGTATTACGCCTAAAGAGTGCCGACAAAAGCTGTTAACCTGGACAATTCTTATAATCTCTGATATTGGAATGGAACGTCGCTTTAAAAAAAAAATTATCGACATAAGAATAAAGTCACATTGACTTCTATCAATATTGGCAACATATAAATTTTGTTTTTTTCGTATCATGCAAAATCTTCTACCATTTAAAAAAAATTGTTGCAGGTATGACGGTCTTAAGCAAAGCATCATTGATTGAAAATAAACAAAATTAACTATTGGGAACATCTAATATAATATAAATGTACAAGATCCCGTTCAGTCTTCTGTTTAAATCTTCCTACCAAATCCTTATCCTACTGAGCAAAGCCAAATAAGTTACATATAATACAGCCAAAGCAGGCCCAGACAAATAACTTAAAGAGCGATCAAAATTCCGGGGACGGCCTGCATACCAAACAATTATGTCATAAGACACAGACGTAGAGAGATAGAGATGTGGAAACAGGTGGACTTGAAGTGTTGCAAAGATACATGTAACTAGGCTTCCTCGCGGCTCTTCAAGAGTAAAGTATTTGAAAGCTTACATTTAAGTTACATGGCAGCGGTTGTCACTAGAGGGCAGTGCAGAAGTATAACGAGCTGAATCCTTGCTGTGTCTGAAGCGCGACTTCTTTGGTACTTTTCAACTTTGCAGACATAAAGCCGTTCATATTTTTTATCGTTTTCGTCCCCTCTGCAAACATGTATGCTATCTGCACTTTCGTAAAAATAAGACTTCTCCTGAGATGAAAGTATTCTAATTAAAATATGTTGTGATTTATGGAAAACATTTCATCATATTTGTTTACATAAAATGAGGATTAGGGGTCTAAAGCGGCTTATATTTCTGCTGTAAAACGTCTTGCCCCCACCGAATTCTATGCCAGCTATGAAAAAAAATAATAATGCGGTGACGAAAGTAAAGCTCACAATCTTAGCCTAATTTCAAGCCCTCCGAGTACATGAAATTATGGGGTGACACAAATCATGGAAGTGAGTCGAGAACGTGCCGCTTCCCTAAGGTAGCTTAACTTGTCTGATACTGGATTCTTTAAAAAAATAGTGTGCAAGCTCTCAGACTGATATTGGGCATGTTCAATTTTTAATCAAGGAGTTATTTAATCCATACAGGGATTTTCAGATTTCCCAGCTGTAGAAAGAAGCGGGGTGTGTCGCAGATTATTTTCTAAGTTATATGCAGCTGCCGAAGCGTAGAGATCGCGGATGAACTGTTTAAACACCGCACGATTTATCTTCTCGCCTCCACTGCTTTCACTTTCAACCAAGCCGCCATCTCGCCTTGCTACGAGGATATAGCGTGCGGATTGTACTTACCAGTGAGGATAAAACATTGTTGTCTTCAAAAAGGGCAAGAAAGATAAAACAAATGAAAACAAAAACAAAACACAAGCTTACGTGTGTGTGTTTGTGTGTGTGTGTGGTCGTGTGTGCTATAGATGGTAGGGTTTTTGTTCTTGGGTAATTAAATCCTTTCCATTGCTCCAGCAACGTCTCCTACGTATACGCTCCAAATATCATGCATTGCATGCTCGGTCGTCATACACTTTTCGCGCTATACTATATGATGACACCTGTTAATCTCTGCCGATTTCTTCTGTTTGCCAGTTGCACTCAACGAAATATGTTGTATTGGGAGACAAAGAAAATCATAGAGGCTAGAAACAAAGGGGATTTTAATAGCCATAATGATTACTGACACATTATGTTGCCTCACCACTCTAACAAAACTGAGCAATATTTATCTCTCTGCTGAAGTTTTTTCCTCTCTCCCTTTCGAAAAAAACGAACTACATTACTTTGCACGTAGCAATATCTTTCCTATCGGTCGAGCGGCGGATACGATGGCCTAGTTAAAGGTTGTCAAAAGTAGGAACGAAAATAATAAATGAATAAATAAATAAATAGATAGATAAATAAATAAATAAATAAATAAATAAATAAATAAATAAATAAAAAAAAAATAAATAAATAAATAAATAAATAAATAAATAAATAAATAAATAAATAAATAAATAAAAAAGAAGACCAAGTTGAGACAGTGCGACTCTTTCCTCATCTAAATAGGGAGCCAAATTATTTTTGATATTTTATCAGAATTTGATTAAATATTAGCATATGTACACTTCTATCTTGCATCACGTGATGTTGATTTCTGGTCCGTGACGTGCGTGTCATGGTTGAGTTCTGCCCTTTAGTTTGTAAGTATGTGCGTTCATACACCTAAATGTGATTGGTCACGGAGCGTAGCAAAATCTGATTGTGTCTGTGTGGGTTGTGTGTGTGTGTGTGTGTGTGTGTGTGTGTGTGTGTGTGTGTGTGTGTGTGTGTGTGTGTGTGTGTCTTCTTTTTGTGTGTGTGTGTTTTGTTTTTGTTTTTGTTTATTTTTTTGTATTGTTTTTTTTTTTTTTTTTTTTTTTTTTTGTTTTTTTGTTTTTGTTTTCTTTTTTGTTTTTTTCTTTTTTTTGTGTGTGTTGGTGTTTGTTTTGTGTGTGTGTGTGTGTCTGTGTGTGTTTTCCTTTTTGTCATAACTAGGGGAAAGACGTGGCACTGTTGCTGCTGTTTGTTCAATTGCGTTAAGTTTGCGTTGTACGATGGCCCACGTTCTGGGCAATGCGCATCAATGTGCTTATCATTAATTCTACAAATATCTTGAAAGATTTGGTCAACATTTCCACAAACAGAGACCATTAGGAGCTAACTGACGCGTGGTTGCTTTTATATATGTGTCCATCCAAGGGGGCATTCTTTATGGTTGGGATTGTCCGTATACCCGTGGTTCCCGTCCACCCAGCATTTGTTCGTGAACAAGTTAACTGAGGACACAGAGGCCACTTCAAATTGACCTCAGTAGTATCTATGTACTGTATTTTCAAATTTGGTTACGATTGCGGCGGCCTTGACTTCACTTTTAAGGTCACAGGAGCCATGTATATGCAAAGGTGAAGCTATAATTAAATACTTTGCAGGGGAGTACCACTAGTTGAGGGATGTTTGAGCAGGTAAATTATTCGATACTCAACGGCGTTCAGCTATCATCTTGTTTTATCGTTTTATGTTTTGTCTGTAAAGTCGACTTACTCTTGTACAAAATTACAGACAAACCGTAATTTAAACCGCGCGTGTGAAGTTTTATGCTTGGTTATAATGGCACTGAATTGCATGTGGGCTGCAAAGAATCAAACATCTTGCAACAATGCGCTATCTCTTTCTGGCTGAAAAAAGGTCTACAGCGAAGAATAATTTCCAAGATTGTCTACTTCATCCATTTTATTTAATACTGTCCTTTCTCAAAATATAGTCAATGAAAATTTTAGGTAAGATTCATTGAAATAACATGCTAATGTTCAGCAGCCATCCTGGGACCACCCCGGGCGTTGATTTAAACATATTTTTATTCTTTCGAAAGCGATTAGAGAACAGGGAAACCCTACATTAACCCCTCTCGCAGAGAAAAAGACAACGGATAAACAGGACGTACGAGTCAATAAAGAAACATACAAAAGAGAGACAGTTACAAGACAGGTACAGACAGTGGGGCAGGAGTTAGTGACATGTAAAACTGCAGCTAATGTGAAGGCTACCAGCACTAACAGGAGAGAACTTACAGTCTCTCACTTTGCTCAATATATTCGTGAACTGCTGCAAAAATAATGTAGTTATCAGAGAACAGTTTTTGTTACCATAAAGAATAGTTGCTGTAGTAAACGGTGCTATTGGTATAATTTTACTGCTGAAGTCAACCCTAAAATTTTGGTATAAAGGACATGTAAAAAAGTAATGCAAGATGTCTTCGATACCCATACCACAGGAGCAGAGAGGTGAGTCAACGACGCCAATTTTAAACAGATGCGAATTGAGACGACTGCAGCCCAGGCGCAATCTTGTATGCTTGATCGCAGTAGAACGCTTGCCAAAATACAAAAGTCCTAAATATTGGATGGGTTGTTTGGGAATAGGTTTTAATTTTGACTTGAACTGGCCAAGTGAACTGGCATTACGTATGTCACAGGGTAACTGGTTCCACAGTCGAACAGTGGATGGGAAGAATGATTCATCATATAAGGATGTTCTTGCGCGAAAGGGATAAATGTTTGGTCGATTACGGGTATCATGATTCACAGCTAAGGGAGGAGCATCAGGAAGAAGATCACGCAAATACGAAGGAGTCAGGTTATTAACAATTTTGTACAGGATAGAAAGTTTAGCTTTTCCCCTTCGTTCGGCAAGTGTTTCCCATCCCATTTCCTCGTAGAGTTTAGATGTTGAAGTACCTTTCATCGCTCCAGTGATTACCCGGGCTGCAGCCAACTGAATTGATTCCACCCTATCAGCATCGGCCTGTGTACACCCATCCCATATGGGACTACCATACTCTAATAACGGACTAATGAATGATATATAAATAATTTCAAGGGTTTTCCTGTCCAGGCGAAATTGCAAACATTTAAGGATGTTTATCAATTTATAGGCTTTTTGTACAATCTGATTGATATGGAGAGCCAATGTTAAATCACTATTAAGGGTTATTCCTAGGTGTTTATGGTTAGAGACATCCACGAGCTGATGATTTTGAAACAGAAGGGGCGGGTGTGGTATTGGGGGTGCTTTGCGCGTCACAATCATACTGTGAGTTTTGAGGGCATTCAACGAGATCAGGACCCCGGGCGTTGAGGGCCCAAGGTGGGCCAAGGATTGCCATAGAATCAGTACAATAATATGACCTTTCACGAATTGTAAAAAAAAAAAAACAACACGTCTCACTTACCCGTTCCCGCACGGTTTGACTTCGATATTTGCTCGTATTCTTAGGTTTCCTAAACATGGCATTTCATTCGATGCAATGGTCACATCAAATATTAATCAGCTTCTTCTAATGGAAATTGCGTTGCTGATATAAAAAAAGGTGATGGATATTCACCTCTCCATTTTGCAGAAGTTTACGAAAGCAATGATCACGTGCACACGGACTTTGTGGTTGACGAAATAAGGACACGCTGAGCTTCTGTCCGAGACAGAGAATATGGCAAAAATAGTCCATATGCTCGTCCGTCGTAGCGTTCTACAGCACTGCTTAAAGAATCGGGGTTCGAGAACACTGTCAGTATATTCTCACTTGCTACACACACATACAAATAAATTTAATGTGGTTATTAGCTGCTTGGCAGACAGTACAAAATATAGTATTTAACGAAATGTGAACAATGCAATCGAAAGGCACGTAATCACAAACCCGGCGGAAATCCGAACAGAGGATTCAGATGTGCTAAACTCGTAAAGTATATCTCTCTGGATCAATGTGAATATGCGACTTAAAACACAAAGATAATTAAAAAAGGTATCAGGAGACAGGACAATGGTCGAGAGACGATGGAGGCAAGAAGTTATGAACCGACGAGTTTAAAGAGGTGCAAGTCTGCATGAAAGACAGTTTGAAGTGTAACAACAACAGAGAATAGCAAGCAGGTATAGCAGAAAGAAGGAGTGGAACATGACAAATGGAAAAAGTAAGTCAACTGTAGTGGGGATGGGTCACATGGATAAAAATCAAATTATAGCACAGGTGGGCAGAATGAATATCAGGGTGCTTACAATGTTACGGCAAGATTACATTAATAACGATAGGACACAAATCTTTATCAGATAAAACAAAGAAAATATTCAGCACCTCCGTGAAGGCCTTCTGTAATTCAATGAGGCAGTCCATAGATCGATTCTTTCTCTTATACTGAAAGGTGAGGTTATTCATGCTGTACAGGAAGAGGTGGCCATCATTCAACATGTTATTCTGAGTCACAGATACACGTTCACTATCATATAGAGAGCAAATTAACTACGAAGGCGCTTGAGAAATGAAAAGAATAATAAAAAAGCTCTGCAGAGCAACCGTGTCCCCAAAGCTTCACGTAGTTCTCACCGAAGCCCTCATTATCAGCTGAAATCTTGCCAGCTCAAAATGTCCGAAAAGCACCCGGATAAAAAGTGTCGTCTGTTTCAGAGTTTTTATACTTAATTTATCGTCAATAAAACAGTTTTGTTCGTTCAAAATTGTAGATAGCACCCATGACGATAGCATTACCGATGTCAACAGCTTTCCTTAACCCACTATCAAAGCTGTTAATTCAGTCTTATTCTATCTGGCATGTATTCGAGTCAAATATCTGAATTTGCCAACAAATGGCAAATTGAACTTTCCGAAAGATGATAAATGAGAACTTACAATATTAGTTATTGAATCGGTAACGTTTTCCTATGGTACTTGCAATGAACTTGAACTTGCCATGGACTTAAAGAACCTTAGTTCCACTGCGATCACCTGAAGATTCAAATATTTACAATAATAAAAACATTGTCAGCAGCTTGAACAAAAAAAGTTGTTTCGTGTAAATCATCCTGATAAGCTTAAACTTCAAGATCTTGAGGGACAGGTTCAGGTAGTTGTTTAGTTTATATTGGTAAATGATTGATTATATATAAAGGAAAAGATAAATTTGTGGAAAGATGCAGTGGGAAATTGTTTGGTTAAAGTACATATATCTACGTGAAAGATCAAAGCGAAACATGACAATGAAGACAAAATTAAACAGCGAAGAAGTGGTCCTTTCAATCTTGAAAAAAGGGTAAACAAGAAGGGATGCATTGAAAAGCTTAGCAGATCACGCTGGGAACATGTAGCGATTCCAAGCGATAAGGCAGTAAGGAACATAGAGTTGTTTGTATGCAGCATTTGTATGAACAAAACATGGCCGATGTGCTCAGGGGTGCCACATACACAATAGATGTGAAGCCATGGAAGAAAAGAGTATGTGAGCTTGTCGAATAAAGGTAAAAAAATGATACGCCAATTGCTGTATTTCTGAGCCTTTCGTCACAAAACGTATCCCTGGACAGCCTTTTTTTCCTTTTTTTTTCTTTTTTCTTTCTGGTGGCGGTGGTGCTTATTTCAATCTTTTTAATTTTTAAATTAATTTTATTATCCCCCCCTCCAGCGTAGTTTTATGAAACTGCCAAAGAACGTGTGTCGGATAGAGGGTTGTGGTATACACCGAAACTAGGTTACTAGGTCAACCTTCTCGGTAACACCCGAGGCTGATGCATGAGTGCCTGCACCCATAATTATTTGTTGTGGCCAAAGCAGACAAGTTGCCGTAAAGAGTGAATAAAGATGCAGAGAGTTTGACTTTTTTCCACCTGGAAAAAATAAGGACATTACTGTGCCATTATACAGCTTACATGGCCAATTTACATAACCATATTTTATCTGTATCTTGAGGTTGTAGAAAATAATTCTATTTTCTAAATAACTTCATCTTCATATTTTGCAAAATATTGGAAATATTCGTCTGATATGTGTTTCATGTGTGTTGCATAAAAAATTGTGCAACTTTAACTGTAGTATGTACAAATTATGTGAGCTGCTGCAGTGCTCCTTGCTCCGACGTATGTCTCTGTTTGATGCCCACCTCCTGAAGAATGGGAGTGGCCAAAGGGATCTCGCACAATAGAGACGGATGATATATACATGATTGGCATATACATGCATATACTAATGAAATGTGCGCCAATGAGAGATTTGTGTTGTATTGTGAAAGTATCTTTTTGTTACCTACTAATTTTAAGACTCATCATGCAGGCCGCGTATATCCTTCAAATGCCACATGCTTGAAACTTTCCCTTAGAACTAGGAACAAGTAACTGTATGTTCAGACACAGCATGCAGTCCCACTTTACCACTGATAAACAACTAAGTGGACAGGCATTTGATTAGTGACCCAGCGCCAGATAACAGCGGGTGTTAATCATTTGCTTCGTCTTCCACATTGGTATAGTAGGCACCCCGCTGTCCTTATCAGCAAAACAAGTATAATGTATATGCCAAGGAACAGATAAAAGCTTAATCTGGACCTCCCATTGTACCTGACCTGGCTTTTCATTTACTAGGGGTATGGAGCTATCCTTCCTCTTAAGCAGTGTTTCCACCATGGGAGTAGGTGTTGTTATAGATCCTGCTTTTCGTCACACACTTGCGCAAAGGCAACTGATGGGGGATTTCCTTAGGGGTTTAGCATATCAACATAACAAGGTCCAAAATAAGGTAAATTTCACGTGACATGACTTCTCCAAAAAGGGCCTCACTGATACAGAATGCTGACTTCAGTACTGTCGCATTTGAACGTATGTGGCTAGAAGGGCACCTTAAATCGCATGAGCGGTAAGCCAGCGTGACAGGCATGCTGTTGGGCATGATATTCCGTTATCTATGTATATTTTCATGGCCTTCGATCATGAATTTAATTGCCGTTTTGCTCCGTCATACAGATTTTTTCCGTTCAAACATTTACATACAACTTATACAACACAATTTTGTTAAAAACATCAATAACGGTGTGACGCATCTGAGGCAGCGTTCAATAACACATCGTGTTTACGCAAATCCTTTGTTGGCAGCTCTCCGCTTATCTGCCGCAGTCACCGTGTGGTGACTAACCTGCGTATTTTCCTTCTCTTCCGTAAGGAATGTTGACTTCTGCCTTTATCTGTCTTGATTTATTTGACCGAAGTCTTTTTGTGAAAATATGATGCAAAAATTTGGCATCTTCGCCCAATAATGTTTGCGTGAATACGACTTATTTTCCTCCATTTTGGACATTAGACCTGCACTTGGCGTGGGAAACAGCGACTTTTATTGGACAGTGAGCGACATGCAATCAAAGCGCATTTATAATGAGGTAAAATGATGTGTCCATTCCCATGTGGGGCTATTTTGGAGGGATACCGAAGCATATTTTTTTTTACCCAATAAGAGAGCTTGTCACATGGAAAGATGGAAATCTGAATGTTCCGGCATAAAACATAATGGCGGGCGATGCAAAACATTGTGACCACAACGATGCAAAGTTACAATGTTTTGGGGGTAATTTTGGAGTTATGTCATTCAAAATGTTGGGAAAAAGGGAAAGTTGTTTGCAAGGATGGTACTGTTGGTACAGCTAGGACACAGCCGCATACGCAATGAACGGTGAAAGAATCAGATTAGTTTTAGAACTTAAAATGACGAGAGCGGACAGAACCTACATCTATGGGCAGGCAAAATACTGCAAATAACATAACGCAATGCATACCAATCATTAATCCAAATTGTCAAAAGCAACACGTTGGATGTTTCTATTAAACCGTTTTACACTATTGTTCTATGTAACGATGTATTTTACCACACGTGTTATAATTTCGTTACGCTTTTTTCAGTTAATGGCTAGACCGTGTTTACAAGATTTTTTTTTTTTTAGAATGTTCACTTAAAAATGATCAGCATGCAACTAGATGAAGCATAATAGGCACCTAGCGGACAAAATAGTACGTGATGAGACCGATAACATATATATATAGACCCAGTAAGATGACATCATTTAGCTGATATTTTAGACCAAATAAATGTTAAATATAAAGAGAATGTTTCGGTGAATAAAGGATATCAAGACATGTAAATGGCGTATGTTAACCACAGGTAGAGTCTACAGTACATTTCCACCAAAAACCAGCAATCGCAAATGTAGTCACCTAGCCAAGTCACAAAGAAAGACAGCTTTTCTTATTGGTCAGTCCTTGTCAACCGGAGGTGGTGTGCCATGAAATAATCTGCCATGTGCTAGTGTCTGTCAGTAAAATACAACAAATTTAGAGTACCGTGGTGATACCCATGCTGGATTTGCATTTGTTTACATCTGTTGTAGCCCCCTCATTCAAAAGCAGTCCTTCTTTATTCGACGCAGCACACAAACATATATCATCTTCCTATCCTCTCGTAGCATAAGAGGAAATACATACATATTGTAACACCAAAACCATGCTTGCAAACGCATCCACCCCTCAGTTGCTCAGAACTTTTCAAGTGGCAAGACATTTTAGCAGGTCAATCTATATTTGAAATGGTATACAAATCCGTCACCAATGTTAATCTGAAATCTTGCTGTGTAAAGTTGTTTTGGCAATCTGGCATGGTTGCATATTCTTCCATTTATGCGGGCAAATTGCCTAAATCTCTGTCGCTATTCGTGTATCACTGTCCTATGGCCCTCCGGATTTCCGTTTATGGTTCTCACGTTGATTACAAGGGGAACCCATCGAGATAATTCCCCCCCCCCCACATTCTTTACTAGTGTGGTGGACCAATTACTACGCCAACTCAAGGTATCACAAAATGGATTCGGTAGAGGACCTAGTTCTCTCATGTGAAGGAATAACCTTCATGCCAACTGCACCTTTTCAATACATTTCCTGGTATTTTGCTGATGACTGAGGTTAGACAAATATATATATATATACAGACTACAAAACAAACTTGGACATTACTTTACATAGATAGAAAAAAATACATGCTGAAATCATCGCCTGGTGTTCTCTGTACTTTGCAGCCTTCACTATTGCCGAAATTGGAGGGCTGCTCCTCATCACCACACAGGTGCTAATTTGCTGATACTGAGATTGCCTTCCTCTTCACAAATTAGCTCCTTTCACTTCAATCAGCAAGACTACCTCTCTGCTGTGATACCATGACAATATCAAAGTAGTTAGCCTTTCAGGGGAGAAACGATTATCTTGGAATTAAGAGTCCAACTGCATATCAAAGGAAATGTCTGTCAAACTTTTCCAGGACTCGTGTTCCCTCGTGCGTATTATGTACACCGACTACCCAATACTGGGAAATCCTTAATGACCAGCTCTCATTATTGTGTAATTTGTGTCAACTTTGCCCAAACCCAGGATTTATTGTTGCAATGAAAATAAATTTACTGCGACCATATATTGCATACTGGGGATTTATATATGGAAGCCATGTACCAAATTGATTACCTGAGCTGCATATTAAATACCAAATGCAAGGAAGCCAAAGGCTCTCTCCTACCCCACCCTCCTCCAACTTTGCATGTTACAAATGATGCAAATCTCTCGATAAACGTTCATCAATGTGAAAAATGTCGACATGTCATGCCCCGGACAACGTGCCAATGATACACTCCTTTCGTGGAGCACTGTCTGCTTTCTACGTCTTGCATACAATATTGACAGCGCTACTTTGAACAGTGGCCACATTCATTAGCAATTTTGAAAGTCCACATGGCTCACTTATTAACAACTCTTTAGGTCCCGAGAAACGCATGCATTTGCAGTAATTTGCAAGGATCCTTTATTTAATCACGCTCGGTCCGTAACGAGTAAAAAATGTGCTTACGTCATTTTATGGCATATTTTACTCACCAACTGTTTCATTTATTATAGTATTAAAATGACATATTTTAGCGAATAAAACATTATATTTTAGTAAATATGAACTTGCTTACTACCATGGCAAGCTCCTGTACTTAGATTTGCTGAAATCCTCAATGGAAATTAATTAAATAAATACGCTTACAGTGGGTTTCTCGTATAGTTAAAACAGGCAACTGACATTATATAATTGGGATAATAGTAATTAAAGTGAGCAGTTGAAATAATATAAGTAATAGAAAATTTAGTGCGTGGTGAACTTCCGATTCTGGAACTTTCCATTTTATTATGCCTTAATGTGTAACCACGTGGTTGACCCCAAAAGAACCCATAGTTGATAGTATTTGAAAATTGAGAACCTCCCATGGCTGATGTGAAGCACTAGTTTTGTCGGACGAGGGGTCGCTGCTGGTGAGGAAAATTACGCATGATAAAATGTCACCAGTGATTTTCCCACATACAGCGTTCGCGAGTGAGAAATAATAGTAACTCACTCTCCAGACACGACTGATCTTATTTGCTGTATATTTTATTGGGTATTCATCGCCAAAAATATGTCATAGGCCTACTTTTAATGCCGACCTAGTATGTCGTTTTTTCTCATGTTCTTCTCAGTTATTCCACAGCACCTGTGACATATCATCAAACATCCCTCGCGCACACTTTACTTTGTCCATATAATTCTACAACGCTACTGACTCTGGCTAGTCTACAGTGAGTAACCACTTTTGAATTTCACTCCATCAAAAGGTACTTCACCCTCAAACATATAATGAGTCGTCTCATAACGTGTTTTTAATTGGCTTGGAAACAGCTTGGACTTTAATGACTCTAACACCTTTTATCACTGACGACCAGATACTAGCCTTGTCAGAATAATGTAGTCTAATATTTGTCCTAAAAATCTTTTCAACTTTGATTGTAAAAATTTCACAGTGACACTGTCAAAGCCTTGTGTGTTCGCCGTCAATTAGTCTCTATTCCATATGTTTTGTTTTTAAGGTGCCTGCTCTTACTCAGAGTACATATAACAGAGTGATACAAAAATTGCCACTGTGCCTCTGTTTTTGGATACAAACTCATCGATGTATAAATCTTCAGTTTTGTCAATACGTGTAGTTTCTTTGTATGCAACAACAGATATTGTAAGATTAATTTGTAGATTTGAGAGGCAATTTATCCAAGGGGTCTCATTTACGTTTTGCCAAAGGATCGCAATAAAATTTGTCGCATGAAAAGCTTGAAATCAAAGGTCATGTAAAGAGAAAAATATAACTTAGGTAACCATTTTTTTATTGCTTTCCGTTAGGGGGAATGTTTTTATGTTATTGAATTTTGAAGCACCTGCAGTTAACATTGATCATTTTTTCCACTATGAAGTTTAAAACATAGCATTTAAAATTGGAATATTGCCAAAAATGGTTCCCTAAGCTATAATCCTGTCTTTACATAGCTTATCCATCCAGTTTTTCGTGTGGCTGTCTCAAAAGTACCAAGTCGTGTAAAAAATATTTCTTAGATATTCATTACCAAAGATAACCAAGGAGATTTGCCGACTTTAATTACTCAAAATGACATCTGCTTAGGCCGTTAAGAAGGATGACTAAACGCTAATATCTTAAACTCGGTCATTACTTTGACCTATACATTAAAAAAAAAACTGGTGGTTCTAATCAGTCACCTGTGGAATAAGCCGTTCACCTGTAAAAGACACATGCAGTGAGGCTTTGACTGTGAATGGGTATCTAGACAGCACCATCAGTAACCTCATCTAACAGCTAATTTTTACTGATTGACTCTATAAAGCATGGACACTTTTTCATTTTAAAGTTTTGCATGGAAGTAAACATGTTACAGTGAAACTTTTTAGCACGGATAAAGATAAGTTCTTCATTATCTCCAAACTAGCAAAACTCAAATTCACTGATTTGAAGGTCTCAGGTAAGTGCCGGCGCCTTAGTGTATATCCATATAATAATAATAATAATAATAATAATAATAATAATAATAATAATAATAATAATAATAATAATAATAATAACAACAACAACAATAATAATAATAATAATAATAATAATAATAATAATGATGATGATAATAATAATAATAATAATAATAATAACAATGATGATGATGATCATAATAATAATAATAATAATGATAATGATAATGATAATGATAATGATAATAATAATAATAATAAGAATAATAATAATAATAATAATAATAATAATAATAATAATAATAATAATAATAATAATAATAATAATAATAATAATGTGAAATCCCGCCGGTACTTTCGGACCTGTATCAAGTATCAGGACAACCTTTTCCACTTAGCTCCAACTTTGACACAGCGAAGGCGCTTGGCACGTGCTGCTACTCAAGTCATAACCTGGAGGCGACTTCAGTATCTGACACAATATTTCTATTCTGCAGCCCACCGCCGCCTACAACTGGTAATTTAAAGGCACTGTATTTACATTTTTAGGTATTCCCCACTCTGGAAAATTTCTATTATATATTGTTCATGTACATTACATTCCTTCGACACGTTGATCTTCCGTTAACACTTATCACAAATCTATTTTGGACACTACCCTCTCAAGATATCCAGTCGGGACTAACCCTCGCATTTGGCTGCCATTTTCAAAATTATGCATTTCGCACCCAATGGCTTGTAAATGAGGTTAGTATTGGGACGATCTTGGGGAGTTTATAATATACTGAACCCCAATGAAAAGTATCCACATAAAAAAATTAACACATTAATTTTGTAAGTTACTAAGTACTGTGTGTGCATATATGCATGGTTTGGAGCCTACATCAGGGTCATTCAGGACAACTTTTTAACTTTTGCTGGGTTGTTACATAATGCATGTGACTTTTGTGCACCGAATATGGCTTCTGACCACCACTCCTATTGGATGGCTAAAATGACCTGATGTTTTCAGTGGCTTTAAAAAGGGATGTTCAGCCAAGAAAAAAGCCAGTGGTCTCAGCTGTGTTGAGGCGATCATGCCGCGTCTGAGCCAAGGTCAAAGACACCATGCTTTGGGGCTTGCAGAGGGTGGAGTCCCAATCACTCAAATCGCACAAAGAATGGGGTGTACTCGGCGCACCATCCAACGACTAATTGAACGGCAACAAGAAACTGGATCCGTAGATGATCGGCCTAGGCCTGGCCGAGAAAGAGTGACAACACCTGGCCAAGACCGTCACATCCGGCTGATGCACCTGCGAGACCGTTTCCGTACAGCAGCCCAAACAGCCCGTGAGACTCAAGGGGTGAATCACCGTCCTGTCAGTAGTTCTACTGTGGAGAGGCGACTGAGGAGCAGTGGCCTAACAGCCAGAAGACCTTACAGGGGTAACCTGCTGACCCAACCCAGAAGAGAAAGACGACTGCAGTGGTGTAGAGCACACTCCAGGTGGACTCGCCAGCAGTGGAATACCGTCCTTTTTACTGACGAGTCCCGTTTTTGTGTCAGCAGAGCAGATGGCAGAGAACGTGTGTGGCGCCGGACTGGGGAGAGATATGCAGATGCCTGTGTCCGTCAGGCAGATCGATGGGGTGGACCCTCTGTCATAGTGTGGGCAGGCATCAGCAACCGCTACCGGACACCCCTAGTGGTCATTCGAGGGATCCTCAATGCTAGGCGGTACATTGATGAGGTGCTGGAGCCGCACATGGTCCCATTTATGGAGCAGCATCAAGATCTGGCGATCTTTCAGCAGGACAATGCACGTGCACACTCTGCAAGATTAACAATGAACTTTCTCAATGAGAACAACATCAATGTCATGGAATGGCCAGCGTTCTCACCCGATCTGAGCCCTATTGAACATTTGTGGGATCAGTTAGGCCAAAGTATTCAACGGAGGACACCTAGGCCTACTACCCGAAACCAGCTGATCCAAGCTCTGCAGGAAGAATGGAATAATGTTCCCCAACACAGAATTCAAACCCTGGTCAGCAGTATGCGCCGCAGATGTATAGCATGTGTTGATGCTCGAGGTGGCCACATCCCATATTGAACAGAAAAATTTGTGTGACTTTCAATTAGGGCAGTTAATGACATTTTTTGCCTGTAAGTGACGTTAATGTCGCTAGAGCGTGACATTATTTTTACGCCAGAAAAGTGAATGCTTTGTTAAGTTCTAAGCACGTCTAGGTATGAAATGTTTCAAGTATAAACAATAAAATACTTCAAAATTGGCATGTGGATACTTTTCATTGGGGTTCAGTATATATGAAACCAAAAGTATATGTTTTTTGCAAATATTTCAGAGCATCAAGAATAATATCATATATACTGTGGATGCGATTCACTTTTATACACAAATCAAATGTATTGTTGTGCGACTGTCACGCAATGGATTACGCCATGTTCCAAATGGTACTTACCAACATTCATGATTGGCGGCTCAAGGTATCGTGTCGCATTTGGAGTTGTTACTAGCGTTTATCATTGCTTCAGACACTACCGAGCAGGCAGATCCAGGTTAAGATAGTAAGTCATATTTATGAAGTACTTCAACGACCGTTTGCCCCGGTATCTCGGACAAAGGACACCTGGAACCTATAAATATTACGATAACTATCACTGAACAACCGGGGCTATACTGTTTTACCGAACAATGGTGGCTAGGCAGTTAAGCTGTTTCCCTGACCCAGGTCAACCCTCCAGACAAGTTGAAATACAATTCTGTGTTTGACTTTATTTTACTGCCAAATAATGACACACAACGGTCACTATTTCGATAAAATTTTTCAGTCAGGGTCGACCAATTTTTGCTAGGAAAGGGCGGCTTGTAACCTCCTATTTATGTTTCATGGCCTTGGGCAACTTGGACATTTGTTGAAACGCGTTTAAAATGGGTATTCTTTCCCCTTTTACACATTATCCATTTTAATGTCAGTTTAAATTGCTACCTGGGAACAGCCAAGGGCAACTGTAATAATATAATAATAATCGGGTATAAACAAGACTTGTACAAATAAAAATATGATAATAATAGACATTTTCTGACTGCAGATGCAGGTAGGATAGAGTTATGATGTTAGATGGTACGTTCAATGTCAGCAGGGTATGTTTGCTGAAGAAAATACTGTTGAGAAGTCTCAGAAATATTATTTTGTGTTTGTGGATAAAGATTGATAATAATAATCATCATCATCATCATCATCATCATCATCATCATCATCATCATCATCATGTCGTGATCGATAATTAACAATGGCAAGAACAATCATCAACATCATCACATATATTGCCTTTGTTATTTCTGTTATCATCTTGCAGAGCCAGGCCCAAGCCATGTACCTGAGGCATAACAGGAAAGATGTTTATAGCTTTTGGTGTGTGGGCAGCGCTCTTCGCAGCATGTGCACTGTGCCAAGTCGAGTAATCCTCTCACCTTTTTGAACATTGATGTTGCCTAGGATGCGTTTCATGTATTCTTCTTTACTAATCCCGCTACTCCTGTGACCATTTGTGTTCGTCCGGTTTCCATTCTGTACAATCCGTTCACTCCAATCTCCAGTTCCCTGCGCTCAGAGGGCTTCTCTGTGACCGTGCCTGGGGTGCTGTGGTCATATGTTACTGGCATGTGGATTAGCTTGAATTTCTTCACCTTTCAATCCTTGATGACAATGCCAGGCTTGTTTGCTATCAGCTATCTGGTAGTGTTGATGGCCATGTCCCAGAGAATGGTGGCATCATGATTTTCTGTCACTGCAGCAGGGTTATGTTTATACAGTTCTTAGTCGTGTTGTTATTATTGTAATTATCATGGGCAGTATTAACTTCTATTATTCATCAACATTATCAGTTATTGTTGTTACCATGTAGGCCTCCATAACTGTATTCATAAAAAAGACATGACATGCATCAAACTGCAAAGGCGACAATACACTAATACAAGAGAAATTCACACATGCCATGCCTGTTTCTCATCTTTTTTTTTCTGTCAAATCTCATCCTTTTTTTTCTGTCAAAATAGAATATGTTTAACCTTATTCTGGTCAGGATTAAACTTTGTCAGCAGCTTTCCTTGCCGCGAGTTGAGCGCATTGCGTCCAACCCACGCCAAGCAGAGCGTTTGACTTCGGGCATGCAATTATGACAGCTTTTATTCAAAATTCTTTGCAAAAAGGTTTTATATTAGCATGATATTTAATTCTAAAAAGAGTAAAGCAGAAGGCAATTAACATTCAGCACTTTTGTGAGATTTGAAGCCGAAAGTATTATACCAGTGGCATCGAGGATTACAAAACATCCCCAGATATACTGAAGCACGCAATTAATACACGTCAAAACACCTGAAATAATTTATAATTGACTAGCAGCAGGTGCTCAACTGAAATATTTATACGATAAGTGTCTTAGATTAAGAAGCTCCCGTTAGGAGGGAAACGAGCTGCTTCCAACGGTCATGCGGATTATCGAAGTCCTTATGCCGGAAGAAAAACCGAATAGAATCAATTACACTTCAGCCCACGGTTGCCAGAGGCACGTTGCCCAGCAGAGGTGTCGTCAAAGAGCACGGTCTGCGGAGACCACCCGAATTTGACCATGCGATCAATTAGCATGCCTCTGACGGTCTTCCCATGAACTAAATAATTTGACACTTAAGCGAGAGTGAAATGACGGACTTAAGATGATATGTATCAGAAACATCGTAATAGGGGCAAACGTACCACTTAATAATGTTCCCAACCTTCGGAATATTTAATGCCTGGAGATTTGGTGAAGAATGAGTTCGCTTACTGATAGCTACACGACCTTTAATAATTCTTGCCTGAGTAGATTCTGGTGTATTAAATCTGGTGCTAAACAAGTTAATACATTCATAGCCTTGAAAGACAATTGGAACGTCAACAGTGCTATATACATGGATGGTTAGTGTGTGAAGCCGGCCCGGGATAGCAGACTCCAGGCCCATTATACTAACACACAGACAGCGACGGGAATTAAAGGTCAAACCAAGTGTTTCTAATTCGCTGAGAATATTCGAAAATACATTGCCCAGGTTTCATGCAGGATCCTCAATGAGCCTTGTTTTCCTAGAGGTCAACGTAGTCAAGTGCAAAAGCAGTTCTTCATCAAGTTCTTGAAAGTCATATTGGTACTTGAATGAGGTATCCGTCCTTCCAGCACAAATACTATCTTATCTGACCAGGCGGATAATTATGGAGCAGAAGGTGAGCTTAGTCAGCCCGAGAAAGGAACCCTGGGAATGAAAATGCCAATGATCTCATGATAGACTATTTTACATTATATTCTAAGCATAGGATGTAACCTGTGAAAGAAAGGGAAAGGAAGAAACGAAAGCGATTAAAGAATCAGCAACCGAACTAAGGTCCATTGGACGAACATCGTTGCCATGAATACACCCGAATGGAGCCGAACAGTGCGGACAATTACAGCAACTCCGTTTTAACAGTATATTGTGGATACAATGTAGAAGAAATGTGATAATTGTGAGTAAGTACATGCATTGCCCCCCCCCCCAACTATAATGCGAGATGAAGCGTATAATTTTATTCACTCACCCTGTGCACAGCTTATCGGAGGAAATGTATACATTTCACTCACTCCCCATTGTAAACATATTGTTCGAGAGAAAGTGTATACTTCATACTCACCCCCCCCCAACAGATTATCCGGGATGAAGGTTGTGTATTGCACTCACTGCCCCAGTGAACGGATTATCGAGAGGAAGTGTATAATTTATACTCACTCGTCTTGTGAACGTACTATCAGAGGTGAGGTGCATTCATTGTACCCCCCCCCCCCCCCATGAACAAGTTACCTGTGAACGGATTATACGAGTGGTTCAACTCAAGACATGTTTGACATATTCCTTTTCAATATTTTGTGGAAAAATGCAACCGTAATTATGTTTAATGGTTAAAATGACATAGTGCTTGGTGCAACAACTATTTGTCTTTCATACATAAGTGTCAATCGTGTGTTATAATTCTTGCCCATTCATACACCAACATTGGTCCATCACATACTGATATACTTTTCTTTTTTCAATGTGAGTATAGACCAGGTGCTAGTACTGTCAAGATGGTATAATGTAGTTGGCAATGTTACGGACGAACTTGAAACATTACATTTCCTACTAATCGCACTGTCAGGCTATGTACATTCGAACCCTGGTCCTCATCCAGGAATGCCCATTGTAATATCACCGTATGTTATGTGAATATTCCAAGTCTTTTTCAGGAGAAGCTGAGATGTACAAAAACATCCATAGGGCATGATTATGACATCACAGCCGTAACTGAAATACTTTTGTCTGCATGTAATCAAGATAGTGACAATGATCTGTCTGGTTTTCAGAGTATTTTGCGTCGAGATAGAGCCGGTGGGGCCGGCGGTGGTTTTCCACTATAAGTATCTCGTGTTGTGAGGGTTAAAAGGAGAGCTGACCTAGAAATCCGGGTATCCAAGTAATGTGGGCTGAAATCCATTTGCATTATAACAAGTTTTCAGTAGCGGTCGCTAACAGACCACCAAACTTCTCTGTATCGTTTTGGGACGCCATGCAGGTATCATATGATTTTGCTTACAGTGGCTCCACTGATAAAATCATATTGATGGGCGATTTGAATGCTGATCTTCAAACAGATCATGGTAAAAAATTAAACTTATTTTGTGCTTTTTATAATCTTACGTTGCCTTGAAGTTGGAACATTGGTGATCAAGATCAAGGCAAGTAGCTGTTCGATCGGTTATCCTTATAGGCTCGTTAATATTTAACGGCACGAGATACATGATATTTAAAAAAAAACAATACTTATTAAAGGCATACGGAATTTTTTTTCTCATGTATGGCTTGTGAAGTACTAGAAGAATACCAGTTTGGCATCTGTGAACTAAAATTTCTCAAAAAATGCTAATTTTGTGAGAAATGAGAATATGGCCTGTCTGTGACAGTGATGCGATCCGCGCGTCCCCCGTGATCGTCAGGCGTCAAACCCGTGCTTTGTGGCGGGAAATTAATATGCATACTTAGAATCGGGGCAGGGGTACCCTTTGGATCAGATCTTGCTCCTCCATTGTTTCTTGTTCATCTAAATGATATCACTGATATTGTAAGGTCTGACATAAAGTTGGATTTTGGTCAATTTTTATCATGGCCCTTGGAGGCACTTTCTTGTGTGCATGGAATTGATAGATATGTTCATGTACGAAAAAAAAGATTGGAGATAACGTGCATTGTTGCTACATGAACAAGCTAAATGTCCACTTTCCTAAATGCCAAGCGATGTCCAAACCTGATAAATATATTTCTCAGATATTTTCTTGTGCCGAACTCGCCTCCATTAATACTTCTGGCAAACAAACAAACACACACACACACACACACACACACACACACACACACACACACACACACACACACACACACACACACACACACACACACACACACACACACACACACTACCCCCCCCAACACACACACACACACCACCACCACCACAACCACCCATGGCCAGAATTGAGTTAGTGCGTAAGGATGTATGTGGGGAGTTTGTTCATTTTATGTGAGCAGTGTTTTAGTACCTCTCTTGTGAGGATGTGGATATTTCGAAAAGGACCTTTTTGTTCAAAAGGATGAACTCCTTACAAAGCCCATAGCTACCCCAATACTAAACATATTTTTCGCACATCTTTGACTGCTGGCTTGCTTCCAGGACATTTGTGTGTGTGTGTGACTGATCAGGCAGACCCCAAGCAATCCTGCTGATGTTACATAATATTCCATACGACAACCATAGTTACCATATCAAGGCATATTTAGAGCAGCTCACGTAAAAACAAAATTGGGTGGCATCCTTTTTCTCAGCAGTATATTATAGAAATCAAAGCAAAAACACTCGTCCGACCACATCACACTCCACTGATCTCTGATTCAGTCAGCCTGTTTCGGTCACCGCTAGCCGTATACCCGGGCAGCTTTGTGCAGGGCTGCGTACAGAGGGAAGTGGCTGTCAGGGTGGTATATCTCAAGTTTGGCCCACACTAGTCTCCTATTGATTATACGCCGTGATGCTCTAATGTTGCAGACCTGGCGCCACTGCTGACGAAACCTCTCCACTGAATGGACCTGCGTCATCACGTGCTGCACTAGGTCGTCCGTCCCATTTGGAAGTCCCAATTGCCCCCCCCCCCCCCCCCATGCAACTACCTCCTTGAATCCTCCTTTTTCTTGACAACGATTCCACCACCTATGTGCTAATAACCTGGAACATTCCATTATCCTGGGAACCTCACACTGGGAAAGACTAGCCTCCAATATGCCAATGATCCTGCCTCTCTTGAATTCAGAGAGCGGTGAGCAGCACTGCACGCCATGGCAGCATGGATTCACATTGATCCCTGTGATGTCAGTAGCCTCTTCTAAGACACACTTTTTGCACTTTTGTGCCTGTTATCTCATTTACAGGACAATTTGTTTTTGTGCGACTGCTGAGGCATGCTCTCGGCCATCCTGTCTGTGTTACATAACAGTCCAAGTGGCACTCATATTATCTACACAAACTAAATTTAGAATAGATCATGTGAAACCAATGGAGGTGTTTGATTTTTTGGCCAGGAGTATAGACTGCTCTTTTGATGATATTTCCAAATCTAGCCTCAACCAGTGTAATGCTTATTCTGAGTGTCTGACAGAATGGCAATATCGTTTTGTGCGAAAAATATGCTGAAACGGAATATTGTTTTGGTATGAACTGCTTCCACATTGCATCTGGCGATATCTCAATCTTACCTTGCATCTGGGACATGATAAAACTATCACTTGGATTCCTTGGCAATCAATACACCTGCCTGCTCTTCATTAAAACAACAAGACGTTCTATATGTACACAATAAACCGGTGTATCTGTATCAAACATGTAGATAGTGATATTATGCTTCCAATATAGATTTTGGTAGACAAGCCAGTCAACAACAAGAAGTAATCCAAAATATCATCTGCTTTGTAATTATACGTAAATGATGCGCAATGGGGAATACTGTTGAACGCTAGCTTCAAAGATAGCCAGTGAAAAGACGGTTTGTATATCTCAGTGCAATTTTCCACCGGGCGCCTGGTGCGCAATGGAATTCCAAGGATTGCTTTCATATGCCTTATTTCAATATCATCAATGGCCGGCGCGGTAGAATAAGACAGAGACATTTGCTTACTTTTATGACATGTTCTTTAAAATGAAAAGATTAATTTTACGGCAAAACGAGGGGTTGTCTAGAAGAATAACAATTATAAGTTGGTTTTTGTTTGTTTGTTTGTTTGTTTGTTTGTTTGTTTGTTTGTTGGTTGGTTTTTTGTTGTTGTGTTTTGAGGGTGGTGGTGGTGATCTTTGTAAAAATCAGTGATAGCTTGGAGAATCTTTGGTTGCAGATGCAGAAAACTGAAAAAAACTAATGATTACGTATGTAAACAAATAGCATACTATGAACGCAAAAAGGAAAAACGCTGTATGTACGTGCACTGTTCATGTGCTCATGCTGCAAGGGTAGTTGGATGTGAGCCAAATATAACTCTTGGACTGTATTCCTGGATCATATTTTATTTTGAGTGTAATATTACATTGTTCACCGAGTATATTGAGATAATGATTTCAAATTGTGCATAATTGGCCTACCACAAGCTTGGAAAGTTACATGAATTTGAAAGGTGCATGTATATACGTGAAAAGGTGTATGTTCATCGTCTGCCATCTTTATATTATGTGAAATATGTATATACATTTAGGATGGAGAAGACCGAAGTGATAAAATGTTGTCACTTCTGTCTCTTTCTCCTACAAGTCAATATATTTAATCCAAGATATTTCCTCGGTGCCATCTGACTGAGTCTGTGCAGCGATGAACAGTTGTTAGGTTCAGTCTCAAGCACAGTCCTGGATTTGAAACAACTGTGGTATTACTCCTAATTCGAGAGGTGAGAGGTGCTGACCACCAATGAAAACTAAAAACCAGCTAGGAGCTTGGCAGTTACTTTATTCCACGCCATCCGGTGGTCTTCTCTTAATAATTAAAGTGTGTGTGTGTCAATACACAATTTTCTGTTTTTCCTCGAATTCTTTCTTTCTTTCTTTCTTTCTTTCTTTCTTTCTTTCTTTCTTCTTTCTTCTTTACCAGCAAATTTGTCCGACACTTTTGCTCAGACACTATTATACATAGCAACTCTAAACTTGGCATGATTGTACCTCCATACCAGGAGCTTTCCCGTTTTATACAGAGGAATAAAGATGTTTAAAATTATGCAAATTAGGGGCATTATAAAATTTAAATCTTGAATATCTTCAAAAGTATAATAGATAGAGATGTTATTCGAACTTCTACTAGGGGGTTATTGACCATTGCGCACCTTATGAATTACAAATAAATGTTGTAGCAATTTAAATTATGCTAAATAGCACCATTAGAAATTTTAAATTTGAAATAACTCCAAAACAATAAAAGATAGAGAAGCCATTCCAACTTCTACCCTTGTGTTATGGAATATTTCTACATTGCCATACCAATATGCTTTAAAGACACACACACTGATTTGCTATGCAGCAAATCATCTTTCCTAGTTTTAGCAATGTTTCCAGCTGGAATTTAGATTTGGAGAGATTCTTTGAAGTTCCCATTAATAAGTATGCATTTTAAGACCATTCGGCCACCTCTGGAATAAAAAAGGCTAGGCTTTTGGGACTGAGGCTGTTCATGTGGTTTAGATGCTGCCACGTAAATCGAAACAAATTACCTGAGGCTTATTCTGTAATGGTACAAACAGAGGCCTCGGCCCTGTGTTACACACAAATCTCATAAAATCGTTCAAGGGTGCCGCAAAAGGCATACGGTGTTCATGTATTGCCTTCCTTGCTGGCTCTTCTCGCCGATGCTCATCCGGCTTTTTTTGTGTGTGTAAGTTTCTGCCATATGACACCTCTCCAGTGTTTGCCCCGAAGGCAAGCAATCCCTCGTGGAAACTCACAGTCTGCTACACGATAGCTAATTAACCCCACGTCCAATTTTGGCCACCTCGTGATAATTTACCAGTAGCGAATAGGAGTGCATGTATAAGTAACGTCACGATTTAACATAACACATTAATAACCGTTTACAATTTGCCCCTGCATTACTTATACAATAGGGCATTTTCTATCATAAAAATAAAAATTAACGCTCATTTTGATCTTGCCAGCGATCTTTAAAAGCTTCATGGTACGTCTGAATACAAAAGTACAGCTATATAGAGTGCAGGTGGATTAACGGCAAACCGCAAAGTGCCCACAATGACGAGGCAGTCCAAGTATGCAACAGCAATTTCGGCAAATGGCTCAAAAATGTTCACCTTTCTGAGCCCTCGGTAGGTTACAAGTCCGTATAGCGTGATCTAATTGATGAGAAATGAACCCACTGGCAAGCATTTTGACGTTGCCATGTTTTGTCTAATAGAAGGTAACACACAAAGCATTTGAAGTTCCACGTTGTTTTTGGTGTAGGACACGTGACGGATGTCATTGTTTGACATCATGATTACACCCTATTTATGCAACTTTCCCAAATTAAACGTCAACTGTGACGTAACAGAAGTAACACTTTGACGTAACAGATGTAAGAGGACTTTGGTAATAAAATAAGTATAATCACATTTCAGCCAGGCCACCCCCGTGAATTCGCAAAGAGTTTGCCAGACACTATCGTTCCAAGCGATCGGTTTAACTCAAACCTATAAATGTGGTGTCAAATTGTAGATAATTAATTACCCTCAGCTGTCATCAAGGATGACGACCACAGTATGACCTGTTGTAATGGGAAGCTAAAGAAGAGAACGCGAATAAACGGGTCCCCCGTGATCGATCTTTTTTGACCACGGACCAGCTGTTTCTTGAAGCAGCAGCCGTCATCACCTATGTACAAAGAGGCAAACTACCAAAAAAACTTCAGAAAAAAAAAACTGGTTCTACACTTGGACTGGAATGTACTTAAAAGGGCAACCGGCAGTAGTATACAGAAGGTTCGATACAAGGACTCGAGTGAATCAGATGAGCAATTTCTTTAAACTTGATTGGCAAATATGTCTCAACAATTCTAGAATAAATGATATAACACACAGAGCCCCCAAATGAGTAATATCTGTTTACATCGAATTAACAATGACACATGGAGGTAATAACTGACTTATATAAGCAAAAATGCCATCCAAACATAAACAGGGCCAGTAATATTTTGACAAATGAAAATGTTACTCGTAAATCAATACCCATTTCTGTCCAAATAGTGCAATTGCGAGTGAAATCTTAATTTGGTGAAATCACCTCGCTACTGTTTGCTGAACTCAGGTATGCACGTAAACCAATTGACTAACAACGTATTAAATAGACAAATTCCCTTGGTTGCCTTCTAGCCAACAATATCAGCCATCTGGAAAGGCTGTTCCTGTCTATATCAAAATTGTGATGGTGACCCTTCCCCAGGAAAGGTACACCAATGATGAAGCCACTCAGGAAGTCGATATGTTTGTAAACCCGGATTTACTGCATTGTCTTGTTATGGTACACAACAAGGCTCAGCCAGGCAATACGCCGTCTTTTCCCGCCTATGCGCAGGACCCATAGCGCACAGTCAAGGCCAAGTGGAGAGAGGAAATACAAAAATGTGGTTTACCTATGGTTATTGATCTTCATGCTGACTGACACCTTTCTGGATATAACACTACAAATTCACTTAAAAATTGTAATAAATTACTCTTCTTTAAAATTTATGTCAATTTACTAAACATTGTGTTAACGTAGACAATTTTTGAAAGCGCATAAATTAAAAAATACTGAATGGTACTGTAGTAATGTTGCTTGCAATCGACTTTCCACCGAGATTGCAATAATGTAAACACAGACACAGACACAGACACAGACACACACACACACACACACACACACACACACACATCTTTTATGTAAATTAGCGACTCAGTTTCTACATTTTCACATGTTGCGGTATCCAGTTTGTCGCAAGTTGTAAAACACACCGCATATTTAAAAGAACTGTTTCAAATAATAACTATCTGTTGTTTGTGAGATACAGGTGTGTTAAGGTGGGATAAATGCACACCAAAGGAAAGCTACTTTCCGCCCATTCTGACGAGAAAGTGGTACCAAATTTAAAAATCTAAGAGACCCTTGTCTGATTCATTGCATTAACTCGTCTGTGTATGTTTTCTGCAGATTTGAGGCCTCTGTCTTCAGAAATTAATGCGTTGAATTAATCTTTGTGGTGAATTGAGATGATCAATTGTGTAATTGCTGTGAAAACATTCCCAACATGAGCAATAATAAGGCTGTCATAAACCGAATTTCCCGTTGGTTAGCTTTTAGAAAATGAGTACTTTTTTCCCACATAAAGTCTAAGTCTAGGGTTATATGTAACAATTTGTGGGCGTAACTGCCAACCTTTTCGTAACGTTTTCTTAAGTATTCATTTCAAGTCGATGTGCCCTGAATCAGCAGTAGCCCACAGTACATTGATAATCATTGTAAAACGGCCTTTCATTGAAGTCCCCGCTTGCCTGCACTTGCAGGGACAAGTAGAATAGTCTGGGTCAACAGCTCTCCTCTGCATGCGTTAGGCACACTAAATTGGCAAGATGCTGACCAAATAAAAACTTGGCACAGAGACAGTTAAGCGTGGAATGTAATGATTGTATATGTGTAAAAAGTTACTGGGTGGGTGCTCATTTCTATACTGTGGATATAAACTTAAGCCACACAGGTAAACGATCCCGATGTTAAAGGAAATGCTCAAACTGTATTAGCCGTATTCTACAGAACTTTATGAAAACATGCAATCTCAGTAACTGTCTGTTCTCCGCATCAAATAAGCTGTTCCTATCCGACATTTTTTCTGTTTATATAGAATAAAAATTACGCTAAAAGTTTGGCTCTTCCATTAACTTTAAAAATCAACGACCAGGATACCTGAAAATTAAGGCACTCACAAAAGTAAGGTAATGCAGGCGCTGGTATACTTTGGTATCAGTGAGACACAGCCATGCGTAAACGTTTTCTTTCTTTTTTTTTTTTTTTTTACTTTTCTGCTGTAACAGATTTTAAAAATTAAAAACAAACAGAATTAAAAGAAAAAAAAAACAGAGACAAAAGTCAAAAACCAAAACAAAACAAACAAAAAGTACAAACGCAAAAATACCAAAAGAAAAGAAACGATAAAAATAAAATTAGAGATTTCTTATCCGGAGACAGGGATTTCTCAGGATAATTTCACATCCCAAATTACAAGTGTCATGTTAGCCTGTATATTGTAGCCAAGCGCTTGTTCATATTACAATATGAACAAACAAGGCACTTTGTTGACATTCTAGAACCAAGGCTTCTAACTCGAACATAAGGCACCTGAAGTACCTTATGTTAACCTTAGAAAATCATTCATTTTATAGACTTATGTGCAGACTCGCATGGCACCCGATTATTTTGTGGACAAACGGTCATTTAATGATCCTATGTGAACTATTTTACATACGTCCACGAACACCATCTAGATCTATATGCACGATAACTTCTGCGTGGTGACTTTGTTGTGCTTGGATGCAAACACAGACTTTCTGTTTCCCCTGAGTTCTTTCGTTTTCTCTTTCTTTCTATTTTTTTTTTTTTTTTTTTTGTTGTTGAAAAGGCTGCCTTATTGCCGTTAATAGCAAATCAGTCACGTGGCACAATTTCCCACTTTGTTCCTTAATGAAAAGTATGGCGTGATCCCATATATGTCTGAAGAACATTTCAATACGATATATTGCAAATGTACGTAATCTGTGAAGGTTTGATCCGAATTGTCGAATGAACACGTCGTCCTGATCAACATATCAATTACCAAATATGCACACAATGCTTGAAACGGGGATATTCGTATGCCTATCTGTAATAGTTACTGACTGTTTCTAATAAATCTGAAAGTATTTGGAGAGCGGCAAGGGTTGCGTTTTTGCCTAAAATTGCAGTTAAATATTTTTTTCACATAATTTGTTTCAAATTATTTGTGATTAAGCCAAGCAAAGTTAAACATGATGAAGCCATTTTTGAATGGTTTTACCTTTGGAAGTCCGCAGCTTAAAAATCCACAACTTACTCTTATAGCCATGTACAACATCAGTAATTTTAAATTCAGCTGAGCTTATAGGATGGTTTAACAAAGGTTAGCCTGATATTCTGTAGTCCACAGGGCCACTTCAGTTTATGCGTGAATATAAGGTCTTCTGAGCACGGGACTGTCACAGTTATCTTGTTCGAAAACACTGTAAACTTCGGCTGGTTCAGCCAAAGGTTCTGTCGACATATTCATGCACACATGACACCAATATTACTGCCAAAGCTCATAGGTTAATTCCAATCAAGGATGGTCGTCTTAAAACATTTTGAGTTTATTAATCAGGCCCTTTCTAGAATGTGCACTTCATTTGGTTTATGTCGGATTTGTTTTTTTTGTTTTTGTTTTTTTTTTTTTTTTTTTTTTTTTTTTTGTTTTTTTTTTTTTTTTTTGTTTTTGTTTTTTTTTTGTTTTGTTTTGTTTTTTTGTTTTTGTTTTGCTTGTTTGTTTGTTTGTTTGTTTGTTTTTCTTGTTTTTTTTGTGGTTTTTTTTTTGTAAGACATAGAATTGGTAATAACTGAAAGTTTTTTAGGCGTGCAGCTGCAGGACCAAAATATCGTGTTGATAATAGAACTTGAGCATTCATGCTCCATGTGTAAAGATGGCCAGTTTGGCCACACGGGTCAAGGTACTGGGATGAGTAGGTGTACCTTTAAAACAATAGTATTTTCCACCAGTTCAGGATCACTTTCACTAAAATATATGTAAACCAATGCAACCAGACTTTTATCTTAAAGACCTCTATGGTCTCACTTATTTTTCCGTAATATACACCAATATAATCTCACATTTAGTTTCATCAATTCCTGTATGCCAATATAGCTTCAGTTTTATTGACACATTCAATGAAGGGTTGGCTCGTGAGGGCTCGCTCAGTTACAGATACTTTAGGATAAATGGCATATTGTGAAGTGACTTTTATTCTTGCCAGAACAGTGAACGTTTTATAAAGTGGATTCATTCCAACCGAAAGCGATTTACATGAGCCGTTTTCGAGAGAATCGTCATCTCTCAACTCAATCACCTTGAGGTCCAGACGTGTGTAGATGAGAAGGAAAACCGTGCATCACATCCACGTAGGAATATGTAGACAGACTACATCTAGAATATTTGCAAGTCTGTAACACTTAAATTTTTATATGTAACAAATATATACTTATATATGGAAATGAGTCGTAAATATATGTTTATCCGCTATGGATTAACGTCAATTCTCTACTTGATGCCACAGTGTGCGTAGATTAGTTTCCAGGTGAAAATTGTCTATCGTCCTACCATACTCATCCTCCTCAGTAACATTTATATACAGTTTGGCACGTGTCATTGACCAATAGCGTTGAGTTTGGATTTTTAAAAAATCCGTGGATTTAATCAGTTGAACTTTAAAGTGTGGCGTGCATTAGACATAGATAACATACGTACATACCGAAATGAAAGTGCTTTATTCGTATGCTGATGAAATTTATTATTTTTAAATATGTTCCCTTTACCTTGTATGATATATGACCTTTTCGTGATTTGAAAACAGCATATTATTTTATTATCGGACAATTCGACCGAGATGGCATGGAACCATCGTAAAATAGAGTTTACGCTTATGTGTAAACAAAATTAATGGGAAAATATAAACAGGGTGAACTGTTAGACTAATATTGAAAATATCATGATTCTTACAATTATGAATCATTATCTTTTAAAGGTATGTTAAATGGTATTAAAACTAGCTCCGCTCTGTTTGATACACAGTAAAACTGAGTAATTATGTGGAAAAATACGTGTGGTCTATCACAAAAACCCCCTTCAATAACACACAGAAGTTGAATATACCAGAATATGCTCGCGGGATATAATGGGAACCCTCTTTTATGATATACACTAAAGTTGAACACGTCGTAAAATACATGTGGCCTATAATCACAACACACATTTCGGCAAGACCGTTACTTCATCTGCAACGATGTTTCTAGCACATGTGTTCTTTCTCTCTAACAGGACCACGGCAAACTCTATGGTTTGCTTTGCACCGCGGAGGGAAAAAAGTAGGCCCAAAATTGTTTTCCAGATGTGCTCTCTAATGACGAACTTAAATCATTTAATTGTTCATAGACATGCTCAGAATGGAAATTGAAGGCTGCTGTTATACTAGTCTAATATTACAAACTACGTATTATGTCATATGGAGTTTAATACAACATACAGCTTGAATGTGCAATGTTTCAATTTTCAGACACATAGATGGTTAAGAACAAAAAAAGTCACGATTTAGTACAGATATTGAACGAAATGCAACATAAATTGGGAAAAAAAACTACTTCAAGTCATTCGAAATAGGTGACATATCTTCTTTGATTTTGATCAATATTTTAAACAAGTTGCCTGAAATATACAATTCCGTGACACAATTCATACATATTTTGTTCGGTTTTACGTCAACTCCGATACTCTCCCCAAGAAATTTATTAAGGCCCTACAACATTACCTCAGGGTAAAGAGTCTTAAACCTTGGCTAAGTAAAAGCCCTTTTATTTCTGGTCATCATGCCGAAGACCTAAACATATGCAGTCGACTGTTGGCCGTGCGATTTCCTGGGTGGGCAATTACTGAGGAAATGCGATCTTCAGTCGGTCGATATGTTTATATATGGGAAACTGGTGTAGAATATGAAGCGATTGTGATATCGAAGAAAAAGCGATCTTTTCATTACAGAGGATTGTATTTATTCAGGTGACTGTGTCCAGCTGAACATTAGTGTCTGTGTGTGTACCGAGGATAGTTTCCTGTAATACTTCTTCCTTGATTACTCTCTATCCTAACACAGCAGAAATATGAGTTGCACTTGTGAGAAATTTGTGCAGGTTGGTCTGGTATTTTATAGAAATTCAAGTACAGAGGGCCATTTAGTCTTATGATATAACCCAATTTTACAGTACTGCATGAAATGGCTAGTTTATTCACCAATGTAAACGTGACAGTCTCTTGAAAATAGTAACAACGCGCACGCACACATCTATAAAACACCCACAGACAGACAGACAGGTAGAGAGAAACAGAGGCAGGCAGACAGACAGGCAGGTAGATAGACAAACAGACAGACAGACAGAAGACAGACAGACAGATAGATAGATAGATAGATAGATAGATAGATAGATAGATAGATAGATAGATAGATAGATAGATAGATAGATAGATAGATAGATAGATAGATAGATAGATAGATAGATAGATATATATATATATAGAGAGAGAGAGAGAGAGACGGTTTGGTGTGCATTTATGATTGAAAATACTGTGCGTAGGTCAGCGCATGCTCAGGTTTTTTTTTCTAACATTTAATCGGAATTTTAGACATCCGCTATTCTGTTTTCAGGTACCTTCAATCAAACTTTATATATACAGACAGATGGCGAATAATAGATACCTATTACGACATTTTTGCTAACTGTAATTCTAATGTTACATATCTGTCAGTCCAAATTTATTGTAGATAAATTTTGCGAGTCTGAATATACGAAATCTTTTCTGATACCTACAATTGGGTTATGAAAATGCACAAAATAATCTATTCTCTCTTGCTGCATACTGTTTTTGATAACGTAGTACCGTGGCCATCTTTTGTTCACTTCGATTTGCTGCTGCCGTGCATAAAATACATTAAAAAGTGAGAGCATAGGGAAATATCTGTATTATGTACAAATACACAAGTACACATTGGTCTACTGACTGTCTAGAGTTGTCTTTGAATGCTAACTATCTTTGCAATATCAGCAAGATGCACATATTGTACAAGGTTGCTGTATGCATGCTGTCGATTTTCCTTAGTTTTATGTCCATAGCTTGCTTGCAAAATCGGCCAATGTCCACGTTTTTGTATGTAGTAGAGATGATACTAAGCGTGGATTGCTTTAGAAGCAAGCTGAGGCCCACACCGTTCTATTTTTTTCTTTTAAAAGGCAGGCTATGCACTTCATATGACCCAGGAGCAACCGACGCCAAAAAAAAAAAAAAAAAAAAAAAAAAAAAAAAAAAAAAACAACTTCACGCATACTCTTTCGTATTTAGATCATCACACTGCCATAACCACATCAAAACCGGAGTACAGTATGTTTTTGTCCAAAATCAAAACAAATTCAATAATTAATAAACGAATACGACCACGGCCAATATTCAATATCTATACTTTTGTGTATCTATCGATCGCATCCTAACATCAATCAACCAACATACTAATACTGATTTATACAAAGAAATGTTAACAGAAAAAAAATCTGTCAAGCTTCAAACTTACAATCTGCAAGACTGAAAAGATGCAACTCGAGACACATAACAGCAAACGCGATATTCTGTTACAAAGGCTCGTGGAAAGCTAAGTCGTGTTTCATTGTCATCAAGACATGGAAACGTAGGTGTTTTTAACTCTTTGCATGCCACATCAGAGGACTGATATCCCCGCTTTTCTGGCGTAAATTACTGAGCTGTCGTCGATTAGGATATAATCTGTGCATTTCTTGCGTGTAATATTAAGTCAGTCTATTTATATAGTAGAACCAGAATAGAGCGTTATTAAGGCTTCAAATTTGCTAGGCTTTGAATAGTTTCTTTGCTGCCAAAATGTAAACGTCTACATATTTGTTCAAAATCTATTTTGCTATAACCAGAGTCGAAAATATGGTTGCTCGGTGTGACTTTTGTCATTTTCAGTTGGTGGGTAAATAATGAATTCAAACATTAAGCTTTTCGACAAAAACTGAACATCTTGTTTTCACATTACGCGCGCATTCATGTATGAATAAGAGAATAATCGTTTAGCTGAGAAAAGCGACAACGAAAGACCCAAATTTATCTGCTCGAACACTTCAGTGACTGTTCAATGAACTTCACTACGGGTACTTTGACTCTTTCACTACCGAGGGTGAGACTCAGGCAGCAACGTTCCTTGGTGCACTTAGCACTCAAGGTGTACGAAATGCGAGAAAAGTTGTCGACCGAGAACCTTTTTTCGGTTGAAAATGTCCTAAGTACAGACTTACTGGTAGCTGAATGAAAGATCTTTGCATGAGCAATTCGAATATATTACAATTATAGTTATTTATATGGTTTGATGTACTAGAGTAGCTTATAGCAATGAAAGAGTCAGATAATAGGACTGTGGTTATGATTCAAATACCTGGGACTGCAGCATAGAAAGTTGTTGGGCACCCGCAATCATTATCGTTATTGCTCATGGCCAGTGTTCTCAATAGAAGATACGCAGATTTAAATTCTGCGTAGATCGTGAACATGCTAATTATGCCCGGAGTCGTACAGGCCTTCTCAGTGTGCGCTTTGACGTTCACGATCTGCAAGAAACTAAATGAAGGTATACTTCGTTTCCGGATCATTGTTATTATCAATCGTGGGGCATAAAGATCCCCAAAGTGGAGTCCCCCCCCCCCCTCCCATTAAAAAAAGACAATTTTTCATGAATGGGATGATATTTTTGTCTGAAACCTGTTTTGAAACTGAATGGTTAATGGCGTTCTTTACACAAACTAAACTACAAATGAAAATTGAATAACACAATAAACAGATATTGATCTGAACTTCCACATGGACACAAAATTCATGTTATTCAAAAAAGGCGAGAGACAGTTGTATGAAAACTACAGAGGCATCAGCATTGTAGACAGTGTTGCCAATGATTTTGACTTTATCTTAGGTAATAGGCTATTAAAATGGTTGAGCCCGGACAGAGAGCAAGCCGGTGGTGTAACTGTCGGCACATGTACATTAGCGGAAAATAATCTGCAGACAGCATTACTTTGATCCACATATTTTCAATAGGTAATTTCTTTGCAACATTGTAACATTTTTCAGTAATCTTTTCAAACACACTCCTACATATAATCTTAGTGCTTCTGACATGAAAACAGATGCATGTGTCATTTTACCTCTAACAAACCCGGCGTTAAATTTCACCAGTTTTCTGTAACGTGATACTGATGTATCATAATGGAAAGTTGTATCTAACAAGAGTGTCAGCTTAATTTCATGCACTGTTAGCTTCTATGTTGCATTAATTGGAAAGCTGTGAAAAACATCATACCGACAGTATTTGGAAATTATCGTAAAATCATATCTGTGGTTTGTTGTGTGAGGATCTGTGGTTTGTTGTGTGAGGATGCTGCGTAATCTTCATAATATACCCATACATTGATGCATGAGGATGCTAATATAATTTTGGTATTATATCCGTAGTTTCATGCGTGATTATGTTGGTAATCTTTAAAATTATACACATTGGATGACGTGTGAGGATTCTAGGTAATCTTAGTGTCATACCCGAAGTTTGATGCAGGAGGATGCTGGGTTATTTGAATCTTACATCCAGGAGGTGGCATCGAAATGAAAGCTTTACCGTTAAATTGAATATGATCTCAAACAAATTAACCGCGCAGCCTATTTCATAATTCTATTTTCCTTTCTTTCTTTCTTTCTTTCTTTCTTTCTTTCTTTCTTTCTTTCTTTCTTTCTTTCTTTCTTTCTTTCTTTCTTTCTTTCTTTCTTTCTTTCTTTCTTTCTTTCTTTCTTTCTTTCTTTCTTTCTTTCTTTCTTTTCTTTCTTTCTTTCTTTCTTTCTTTCTGTCTTTCTTTCTTCTTTATCTAATGATAATGAAAAATTAATATCGGAACTTAGGTGCCTTTTGTCGCTTTTTATGTTTCCTTCTGTACTGGAAGATCTCCTTTGCCACCAAATAATACTAGCCGATAAAGATGTGCTTTGCTTGAAATGGGTCCAATGTAAAACACGAGTGAAGGACAATTTTGAAACTTCGAGTGCGGTCGAGAGCAGTTTGATGAGAGACAAGACACATAGATACAAGAGAGAGGGGTAATTTGATATGCCACCGGTCGTTTTATTGTCACTAAATGCATGATTGCAGCTTTTCTGATATGCTATTGGGCGTTCAGTTTATGTGATCTCTGACTGTGCAAGAAATAGTTTTGTGTGATTTTTGATTGTATATTTCAACATTCTTTGACCAAAAATGGTTGCCCGGCTGCCCCCTTCTGAGGAATTTGCGGAAATAAAATCAGCTCATGGTGCCAGTTATGTTGTATCTTCTTCCAGTGCGTGAGGTTTCTTGAGAGAAGTTCGTGTCTGGTAAGATGTCTTTGACGGTCTCCCTGTCTGCATGTAATCCGCCATCACCTTCCCTGACGCCTGTCTATCTGACATCATTCACGATGTACTTGGCGGGTGTGACAACAGATTTCTCTTCCCGGCTCGATTGAATCCGCTTGGCCACAGACACATAACAAGCTGACAATTTATATTCGCCTCGTCTCCCCTAAATCCACCATTGACTTGGAATGAGAACATCTGCTGTTTCACATATACTGTGTGCTTGCATCACCATTTTGCAGTCTGAGAATGTTACGTAGATGTATCCATAGAGTCGCTATTGAGCAAGAAAATTATTATCAGGTGGAATCTGTTGACACGACAAAAGTGGAGTTTTTGCAACGTTGTTGGACAGCCTGAGGCTCTGTGACACCAGGCTCAAACACCATCAAAGCAAACTTTTTTCGTATTATCCCATTGGCCATAGGTTGTAACGATTGCAAGTGAGAAAATACCGTTATTTGCCATCTATCTTCGTTATACGTTATTATTTTCTTAAAAACCCCCAAATCTACGTAATTCCAATGTAAGTCCTATAAATCTTGTACAAAAGTCATAATTTTGGCAATACACTCTTGTAAGTAATTTTTTAAAAAATCAGGTTGGACCAGATTGCATCATTTAAGCCTTATTAAGGTCCATTAACAAAAATCCACGGAAGGGGTATTTCTCCCTTGCCTTTTCCGTTCCCCAAGCGAAGCAGGCGGCGGTCGACTCGGTCGCTCCTAAATTCTCAGTTATTCATTTTTATGAATGTTGGCAGCCCTGTTACTGGGACGTGCTGACATTGGCCGGGCTCCAGCAGCATACGTTCTGTGCGTCCCTATTTGGCAGTTCAAGTAATCTCAAGCATGTTGCTTTGGAAAATATTTTCTAGAGAAGAAGTCCGCGCCAAATGGACCGTTGAACACAAAGAGGTCCAGCAGATAATTTCCTGTTTACTAACAGTTAATCAAAATGCACAATTCAATTAGCTCGTTTTTAGCTCAGCTGACTTGTCAGTCGGCTGAGCTTATCTTATGATCCTCGGTCCGTCGTCGTCGTCGTCTGTCCGGCATCAACAATTTACATTTTCGACTTCTTCTCCGAAACCGTCAGCCAGATCCACTTCAAACTTGGTGGGAATATGGCTTGGGTGGATCTCTTCCAAATTTGTTCAAATGGTCATGGTCCAGTGATTTTTGCATTTCTTAAGGAATTTTTTTGTTTATTTTTTGGGCAAATCTTAAGAAATCTTCTTCTCCGAAACCGCTTACCCAGTTGCTTTGATATCCCACAGGTTTAGTTCCCGAGACTCCTAGTTCTTAATTTGTTCACCAAAGGGCGCTGCGATTTTTCCTGTCTTTTTATGAATTTTTTGTGTGTTTTTGCTATTTTCGACTTCTTCTCCAGAACCGTCACTCAGGGTAAAATGTGGTGGATATGTTTCTTGTAGAAGGGTAAACAAAGTTGTTCACCAGGTGGCACTACTGTGGATTCCTGATTTTTAACGATTTTTTTCAATTCAGGTACTTGTCGGTCAATGCAGCTTTCCTATTGATTACTATGTAAGTCAATGAACATTGTAATGCTAATTCACATTTTTGACTTCTTCTCCGAAACCGTCATCCAGATTGACTTCAAACGCAGTGGCAATGTACCTTGGGCGGATTTCTACCAGGTTTGTTCAAATGGTCATGGTCCAGTGATTTTTGGATTTTTATTTTTATTTATTTATATATTATTATTATTATTATTTTTGTTTTTGTTTTGTTTTGTTCATTTTTGTGAGACATCTTACAAAATCTTCTCCGAAACTGCTTTGCCAACTTTGACATTGTATAGGGACACATATGGGGACCCCCAGACCTTAATTTGTTCAGCAGGTGGCGCTCCAATTTTTTTCGATTATTTATGAATTTTCGTACGTGTTTGGTATTTTCGACTTCTTCTCCAACACAATCTCTCAGATTGTGCTGCAACTTAGTGGATATGTTCTTTGTGGAAGGGTCACACAAGGTTGTTCACGAGGTGGCATTACTGTGGATCCCTGATTTTTAACGAATTTTTTAATTCGGGTACTCGTGGTCAGTGCATACAGTCCTATTGTTTACTATGTAAGTCAATGGGAATTGCAATGATATATATTTTCAACCTCATCTGAAAACCGTTAACCAGATCCTCTTCAAACTTGGTGGGGATGTGTGTTGGGTGGGTTTCTACCAAGTTTATTCAAATGTTCACGGTCCAGTGATTTTTGTTTTTTTTAGGATTTTTTCTTGTTGATTTTACATGCCTTTTGATTGCCATGCAAGTCAATGTGGATTGCAAAGTCATTAGGGTTTGCAATGTCAATTGCCAATTTTTTACTTCTTCTGCAAAACCATCAGCTAGATTCACTTCAGACTTGGTGGGGGTGTTCCTTGGGTGGGTATCTTCCAAGTTTGTTTAAATGGTCACAGTCCAATGATTTTTTTGGATTTTTTTTCATGTTTTTGTTTTGTTTTATTTTTTTTTGGGGGGGGGGGGTCATTTTTTGGCCAAATCGTCAAAAGTCTTTATCCTTGTATATACTCAGCCAATTGCTTTGAAATTGCATAGTGACACTTCTGGGTATGAGGGTGATACATGTACAGTAGGTGAGTGACCTTGACCTCATTTCCAAGGTCACAAGGCGAGGTGCATGAAATTCACTGTGTAGAGGGTAACTTGAGAACTATTAAGGGTAGGACATTCATATTGCACATGCTAGTTTTCTTTACGAAGGACCAGGCGTAGACAGTAGACAAGTGACCTTGACCTCATTCCCAAGGTCATAGGGCCACTTGCTCAAATTTTACTGTTCACCTGACAAGTTGAGAGCTAATTGAACTTGGACCTTGATGTTGAACATGATGGTTGTCTTGAGCAAAGGCCAAACTTAGACAGTACATGGGTGACCTTAACCTCATTCCCAAGGTCACTGGGACCCAGACACTGACATGAATTTTACTTTTCATTTTGTAACTTGAGAACTGTGGAAGTTAGGGCCTTGATGTTGAACTTGTTGGTAGTCTTCCATTTAGGAAAGATTGATACTATACATTAGTGACCTTGACCTCATTCTCAAGGTCACAGGGCCACTAACATGGACTTTACTGGTCGCGTGATAACCTGAGAAGTATCTGTAATGTGACTTTGATCTTGCACATGGGGATGGCCCTTTATAAAAGTTAGATTCAGATGAGGTCAGTGACCTTGACCTCATTTCGAAGGTCAACGGGTGAGTTAGTCAGCTGATCACAGGACTGTCACAGTCCTCTTGTTAAATTCATCCGGTAATCTTGATATGATGCATGCGCTGTACCAGACTATGCACTCGTAACGCATCAATATGGGGCTACCAAAGTCGAAAATTACTATAAGTGGAATTTTCATGACACGGCTATGAATTGTGTTATGTGGAGCTCCTAGAGAAAATAAATCTGAAAATAATCAAACATCAGCAGTCTTTCGGTCATTGTTAAAGTTACATCACAATACGACGGTCATCATTGATACGAAATACAAAATACATTGCATATGCGCACAGGATATACTTCGATTCCAGTTATTCATAAAACCGTAATCCGGACAGCAGACCAGGATATGTGCACCAAATATTTTCCAGGCTAGGACAGGTAGATAATAAGAGGCCAAATAAATGATATACACCATAAAACAGCATATATCATACCTTTATTGATGCTTTCAAATATTTGCAAAATATGTACTTTTGCTCTGATATATGATCCCCCCTCCAGCCACACACACACACACACACACACACACACACACACTCACACACTTATGAACGTCGCATTACTATCCTTATTAACAAACCATTGGATGCGGAATCAACAATTTTCAAAAGGGTGGCCAAGCTCGTCCGGGTAAGTCCCAATTGGACATTTTGAAGATGTAGTGTCCCAAACGTAAGAATGATGAGTGTTAACGGAAGGTGAAGTTGTCGAATGAACGTAACGAACATAACTGTGTAATTGGTCTTGAAGTTTTCCAGTGTGAGCATTACTTAAAATGACGATACAATGCGTTGAAGTTACCAGATGTGGTGGCGGTGGGCCCCAGAAGAGTAATATTGCATCAGACACTAAAGTCACCTCCAGGTTATAAATTAAGCAGCGGAGCTCGGTAGAGGGGCTCAAGGCATGTGATGAGCCAAAGATGGAGCTCAGTGAAGAAAGTTGTCCCGATAGTGAATACAGGCCTATAATTAGGGCTGGCATTTAGGTATTTAGAAGCAAAATGAATCGCTCTCATCTTTGTCATACATCATAGTCTAGAAAAACCATATTCACATGCAAAAAGACATTTCCATCCAGTATACCATTTCTAATTTTGGATATATTTAACCTCATAAATTTTTGTCTGGACAATGGGGATGACCAGTTTGATGTACCATAAAACATCAGGTTCGTGGATTCCAAATGCACCCAGTGCAAGTTTCAATGGCAGTTCGACCACTTCCGGACTCAATGCTGTTTTCCTGTACCACTTGAATGGAATAAAGCCCATTCTTGTCATCAGCTACACCTCTATCTAGGCTCCTTGGCTACCCATAAAATAACCTATACTTGGTTGTGTGTTTGTTAGTAGACCACAAGCAAAGCGGAGGAGCTGTGCTTCAGATCAGATGAGGATTTGTTTAAAACAGAATTCAATGTCCTTTCTATTGCATTTATCGGTAAGTGTTTGCTCTTTCAAACAACCACTCCGCTTTGTTTATTACTGGGAGGAGCCCAGTGGGCGTGCCTGTCTTTCGATTGCCTAGCTGATACATTCATGGAAAATTGAAATTGAAATCCTTTCCTTTTCCTTTTATGCTTATCAAAACGCCAAATGTAAATATTAGCACATATACGTGTGTACCATTTCACCGCGTTCGCTGTCGTTGAGCAATACAAAATGTACAATCAACTGCTTCCATGATAATCTGCACTCGCACGCTGCCAACTTTCAAAGTTACAGGGCAGCACTTTACATGATCGCAGAAAATGTAGAACACTAGAGCAAATTTGCATTTCATAAAAACAAGTACAAGCCTTCAATTTAATTTTAATATTATTACATCAATATGGATGTTCCACGCCTTTAGCTTTATCACTCTCTAATCTTACCATTGAAGAGGGGTAGATGAGGATTAGTTTCTAGTCACGTAAGTTTGAATTTTTGAGCACGTGTCGATACCTTCACAAGTGTTTTGTGCCCCTCAGGAGCTATTGACGCCGGGTTTCATATTGATCCCTTGACTCCTTTCATGCCTGTTCGATATGTTTCCTACGTGTACCTAGAATTTGAAGGAAAATTTCATATAATATATAATAACAATTCTATGTCGGAAATTACCCATTTGACACTGGGACACCAGGAAGATGGATGAGTCTATGATGAAGTCCATCACGATTTCAGTGCCGTGAAGACTGAATAAAATCAACCAAAATCCAAAACCTATGGTGCACATCCTTGCACATTTTTATAAATGTAAGAGAGATACATAGTCTCATGGCAATGTGTACCCAAGACCACTTCTCAACACAGGACGGTGAGGGTCCTGACATTTACCCCCACCGGACCACCCTGACATTACCGACCATCACCTATCCGGGTAGAAAAAAGGGAGACAGACAAAAGCGGCACGTGGAAGCGGTCCCGAGAAATCCTGCGACAGCGCATACTACCCCATGTGTTAAAAGTTTAAAAATAACGTCATACCTATAATGCTATAATTCAGTATTTTCGCTTTCACAGAAAGGGTTCATGTGGATCAGGAGCATCAGCTGCTCTTGAACACGGCGCGACGGGAGCTCCGCCATTGGCCTCGGGGGGGGGGGGGCGGCAGGGCAGGCAGGAGCGGCCCGCGGGGGTACAGTCAGGGCACTCAGTATCACTGTGTCAGAGCAATGCATGTATTATTGCCAAGTTTCACTAATTTGATGAATGAATATAAATAGGGTAGCAAAGATAGTATTCGTCTATCAATGGCCAATATAAAGGCGGCACTTTTTTCTAACTTGCATATTTACGGAGCATCAAAACGTTTGCAAAAATATGCCATTTTCATTAATAACTGACTGCTTAAATGATGCACGCGATTGTGCACAACCTGTATAAAAATTTCATTGGCAATATTTTATACAATGTATTGAATTTTACATATCTATATTTTGTACAATATGGGCTTTATTCTGATCTTTATTTGAAAGAAATGGACCAACTCGTTCAAAAGTTATGACCTGATAAAATGATACACGGGTAAATTTAGTTGAATGCTTCACGGGAGAAGTATCAGTCCATCGGCAATTCCTATCTAGTCATGTACACAGCCATTGGAAGACACTTAAGGGATAATAATGATTTTAGTGTCGGAGAAAAATGTATATTATTACATATCAATGGAAGGGTCTGTTAATGAGCAATATAAAAGTTGAATTTTTATTTCCGTATCTTACACATTGTAAGATCAATTGTCACCATATTGAGGTCATACACCAGACCTTCGGTTGCCAGTACATATCAATAGGAAAGGTCAGAAATAGCTCTAAGGTGTGTATTCTCTCCAATATACAACTGAATACACAAACTTTTGAAGGGCTAGAGTTGTGTTTTCCCATTAGTTTCTATTAGTTTCTATGTTGAAGCAACCTTGAATAAACTAGTCACTTATGTAGCTGTGGTTGTATGATTTTTGTGAGGTATTTAGTTCATATTGTTGTCTTAAGGTGCTAATACACCATGGCAAAGTACCAACAAACATCTCGAAGCGCAAGGATGCCAATCCAGAACTGTTTTCCATTGCATAGGTGTCGTAAAGTAATGTTTTCTTTGGCTGTAGATACTCATTTTTCTTTCCTCTGGGCATAGTTTTTCAGCTTCTCTCGCTTATTGTTTTAGTTTGTTTACTGTGTTTCATGCCAACAAGAAAACTTCACTGACATCACATTACGATGCAACTATGTTTGTTGGCACAAGATAATTTTGACGAGGCAAGCCAAACGACGAAAAAAGAACTTTGACACAGGTTCATTTTTACTTGATATCAACATTTTTTTAATTAATAAAAATCAAGTCCATACGTACCCACGACATTTCAGGCAAAAGGACAGCCTTTCATCTTCTACATGTTACTGTCTTCGTTCATGTATAGTCCTGTGTTGTGTATTTTTCCCCTTTTTTATAATATTTGAGCATAGTATATTATATTGTCCTGTTGGTATGATTCAAACCCTTTTATATGGGTTATCAATATCTGTATTTTCTATTTTTTATCATGCGAACGAGACTTATTTAGACTATCTGTTTCTCAATCGTTCCTGAATAAAATATGTTTAAACCAATCTTTCACAGTTTAAGTAAATATGAGATTAGTTCTCACTCGACGTGCTTAAACGTACAGCCCGCTGAGATTTCCGATACAGAGTATTTATTTCAGCTAACCCCCTCCCGCACCCCACCTCATCCCCGACTTCCAATCAAAACTTTAAGCGAAAGTCAAACATTGAAGGGGCGACACAGGGTAAACGCATTTTATATTGCTGCTTCACTTATTAGTTTAATAGGCTGGAAACATAAGAAGTGTTGGGAGGTCTGCACGGCATTTACATGCTACCTAGCACAAGGCATGGTGAAGGTGAAGTATACCCTGGACACATTGTGGCGGCGGGGCAAAGTGGTTATGCGTAGTTACCAAACCGTCTTTACGCGGTGTCTGATCAAACCAGGAACGCTGTATTTACACAATAAACTGGTAAAGTGCGTGCTTTCCGACATTGATGTAACATTACGATAAATATTTTGTATCTGTGCATTAACCCTTGTGACCTGACCAGCATTTTTATCATGATTACAAGGATCAGTCGGATTCACAATGTTCCTCCTGCGAGCCTTGGGCGTTGCCAGCAGACACCAAGCAATCCGTTCGTTTGTAGCATGGTATTCTGATGGTATTTCCTACATGCCTCAAAGAAAGCTATTTCCTGAGAGTGTCAATTTGGAGAAAGTGGATTAAGCTAGCCACAGGTTAAATCGTTCGTGGCTCACAATACGTTCAGTGGGAAAGTGTTTGAAGACAAGACAGCCTCACCGTCATGGGCGGTCCAGTACAGGATTATCGTCTTTACTCGCTCGATGGGTTGTCTGCTCAGCTGCCTTACAGGTATTTCATGTTCAAAACAAGAACTTGTAAAGGCCCTATTCACCTTTCGTGACAAATGTTAAAGTTTCAGACACACTTGATGGCAGGTAGCACCATCCTCTTTCATTTCTATTCAAACAATTCATCCTGTGGTATAGAAATACAAAGGGGACCAATTCAGATTCCAGCAACAAAAAGTAAGTGATTTTGCATGTCAGGAATATAAAGTGGGCAATGTCATATGCTGGAGCTCAGCTGACAAAATATGATCTTATCGTGCAAATCCACCGAAACAAAAGACGATTCAAGTATTGTCTACTACATATGTCATAAAATGTTATGTATGTTTTCGAATACGTCCAATGTGGATGGGTCTTAATAAGGATTAGATTGTTCCCTTCTTCTTTATCTGATAACTACTTTTTTCCGTAACTTCAAACATGCCGTCGCGAACATTACATTTTCCCTGTTGTAAACATAACGGTCTTATTATTTTCCAACGAATTATATTTTCTGCATATTTCATGCCAAATCAACCTACATATATATGACGCTGGTGATGACACTTACTTTCACTTGGTGCGAATGAAAATCAAAATGCAAAGGTCTTGTCACGCGTAAGTGAAGGTCATTCTGCTATTTTGGGTTGTTGCAGCGTATGGGTACTTTTAACCTGATTTTTTTTTTATTTGGAATCGACGGAAGCGAAATTACTAAAATATAAAACGAGGAGATATTCAAGGCCGTTTACAAGTATCTTAGACTTTCTGGAATATTCACAATATAACTTGAAAAATGAAAGATTAGCAGAAAACCAATGCCCAAGATGTTTGTGCACCTTTGCATTTCAAGAGTCTCATAATTGAAGGACAAGTTGGGATGGCCTTCAGGGATATTTTTATTACTTGTCATAAAGGGTTTTGTCTTACTAGGATTGATAGAAATGAGCCCTTGATATGACCAACCTGATATTGATTCAAGGTCCTGATTTAGGGCCCCAGCTGCCTCTGTTGGTTTATCAACCGTGATTAAAGGTGTCTATCATCAGCAAAGAGGCGAATTTCAGATCTAACTGTCTCTACAATGTTGTTTTCATTTTCAAGAAACAGGAGAGCCTCCTAATCTCAACTTTGTGGGACCCCCGCTTCGACTGTCCCCAAGGTGAAGCCTAATCCCGGATGACTACCCTTTGTGTTCTTGCATTTAGATAATCTTCCAATCATGAGATAAGTGGGTCACAGATGCCTGTGCTTTTCGTGTGCGCTTACGAGCGCACACTCTGTTACAGGGGTTACTTCCGCCTTGGTATTTCTCAACGTTCATTGGTTAAAAGAGTCTTACACTTAATTTACGCATGCTCACAGACTGTATAATCTATCATATGCTTTTATTATCGTTCACCGCCGCTTACGCACTGCAGAAAGTATCTATCCATGATCCCTGTACATAACATACCATTTCTGCACTTGCTATGCTTGGCGGGGACGGCGCAGGGACACATGCGATCGACTAGAAAACATTATTTAATTTTGGATAAAATTACTTGTAACTGATTGGCTTAGAGGTAACATGTGATTACCGTTTAGAATGATCTAGTGCCTGCATGGAGCAGATGCCAGGCAATAGTCTCCCTGCTCAAGAAGACTATTGCCCGCCTGGTTCCCGTCTCTTGTCAACCCTGCACTTCGGCGCGGGAACCACACTACCGGCTACGGAACAGAGCTACAGCTTGTAACTGTGTGAGCGACGCTTTTTTCTATAGCAAAATAGCCATTCTATTTCACTCTCGCTTGAATCAAACATAAAAATTAATGTCCTGATTTTCAAATAAAAATTAGCTTGACATGAAATGGCTCCAATTCCTCATTGAGCCTACTGATGGGCCTACATGTAATTTTATCCAAAATTTAATAAAACAAATAGTGACAGTTTCACCAGGCAATAGACCAAATTCTTAGTCCCTCGGGTTGTGGAGTGTCCTGGCTGTCTATTGCCCGCGGCCTTCGGCCTTGGGCAATAGACAGCCAGGACACTCCACAACCCGAGGGACTAATAATTTGGCCTATTGCCTGGTGAAACAGTCACTATTTGTATACTGGTGCATTATCGAATGTTGTACAAGTTTGAATCACATTCCTTCAAACATAAACAAACAGCTTGCGTTACCCGCATTACCCATGCTATGTTCACGTGTACAGCAGTGACAAATTCCCGGAAATCATGTGAAAGGTCAAATTTGATTGGTTTGGCGGTTGTGCATAATTATGTTGACAACGTCACACACGAACAAGTTGCAGCTTTTCGAAGCCAGCATCGCCAGCGATCCACGCAAGAAAACCACAGTTTTTAGTCAAGAGAATTAGAAGTTTAACGAGCATACAGAGTACTCTTTTGGAGGAGGGCCAAGGTGCCAACTACAAGTGTGCATTTGGTAAAAAAAATGAAAATGCAGAATTTTTCACTTATTAAATATTTACACAAAAAATTATGCTTACCTCATATAAACAGGTTGTACGACATGAACAATTGACCAAAATAATACAGCCTTGCATTTTGATCTAAAAAAATCAACATTTTTCAAGTACTCATTTTAAGGGAGGAGAGGGGTGTCCATAAATTAGTACTCAGTGTACTCTTGTAAAAATACTGAGATTTTTTACTGCCCCTAACTGTATTTTGTACATCTACAAATATAATACGTTAAGAGAACATCCGGTTTCTTAAAAAAAATAGTTGATTATAGATAGCTGAATTTACTGCTCATGTAATACTGTGTATTGCTCCTAGTACATCTATACACTTCCAAAACATATGTCAATAAAGAACTCATAAAAACAACTTTGCATTGTGTACTGATTATACTGTGTTTACAACTTGAAATCTAATTATTCCTCAGATTGTGTCAAACTTAGGCGCACACTTCTTTTTAAAAGAATACTTGTTTAATTTGTGTGTCAACCCTGGATGATATACACTATCGAAGGCGTTGGTAATGTCACAAAAAACTACTCTTGCATCCTTTAAGAGATCGGCCACTTTTGAAAATTCGTGATACAGATATACAAGCTAGTTGACAGTCCCCTCTCCGGGTAGAAATCCAGATTGATTTTCAGATAACACAAAGTTGTTACGTGAGAGGTTGAAGATGTGCTTAAAAACTGACGTTCAAATTATTTACCTAGACAGTTTAATGAAGAAATAGGTCGTCAGTTATTACACAGTTCTGGTGCATCAACCTTGTGGATTGGTATTACATCTGCTTGCTTCCAATTGGCTGTAAACTTACATTTCACGTATCACAGGTTCAGAGACAATTCACCCTAAGAAAGAAGACCACAAGACGAGGACAGGTAGAGCGGCGGCGCCACACGAGCGTAAGTGGAACGACACAAGACGTCACAGATAGAGGGTGGGGAGATGAAGTCTGCCTTCACTTAACTATATACACAGACGATACATTTCTGGTTTCAGGATTTTGACCATAGTATGAGCTACGTCACAGCTCCCAGTCTGCCTGTTGTTTTCATAAAGTTGTGGACTGCGTCAAAAATAATTTCATTTTGCTTGGAGGTACATGTTTTGGACCCATATGACCCGTTGAGACCTTAAATGGTGCAAAGGGCATAATTATATTCTGAAGCATATTTCTCTGAGTTATTTAAAAGGACACTCGCAACAAGAATGAAAAACATCTTCATTTTCGTCTATCAGACCCTTTTTGAACAGATCCGAGTTTAGCTTGCTGTATCCCATACGCAACCGTGCGTGGAAACAGCAAGCCTTCTGTCACCTCTGTAGTATAGCTTGTTTGCACTTTTTCCCCAGGTCTATTTTTTTTTCTTAAAAGAGTAAGGTCTTAAGAATTACGCACATCAGTAGGCAAGTTATTCCACAATCGTACAACCGATGGAAAGAAAGAAGTGTTAAATCGGTTTGTTCGTGCTCGAAAAACGGAGAGATTCGTACCAGATCTGACATTATTGTGCCTGTTTCTTTCATTGACCAGGTTAGGAATGAGGTTGCATAAGTATGAAGGGCCTACACCGTGCATGCTCTTGTAAAATAAAATCAGCTTGCTTTTTTCACGGCGCCGAGATAATGTTTCAAAGCCTGTTTCTTCATTAATTAAATCATGACTAGTCCCAGAAGTGGCCCCAGTAATAACTCGGGCTGCTGTCAATTGGACGTTTCAAGTTGTTGAGACTCTTGCAGCGTGCACTTGTCCCATACCACTGACCCATACTCCAAGAGAGGTCTGATAAATGAGAGATAAAGAATCTCCAAGGATTTCCTGCATACGAAGCTGCAGATATTTAAGAATATTCACCATTTTCATCCCCTTAGTTGTTATATTTTTGATATGGTTAGACCAGGACAGATCACTGCGAATTGTTAGGCCTAAATGTTTGTGATCAGAAACTTGGGGTAGCTTTTTATTCATAAAAACTAGATCGAACCTGTGATACGTGACACCTCTTCTTTAATTTTTGTTTATGTGCAAGAGGGATTTATACAAAGGGCTATGCCCTGTTTCCCAATTGTATCCTTATGGAAATGAAAAAATATGTTTAAACCAAACTTACATTTCAAAAGAGATAGGTTCAATAATTTATAAAGTGAAATCCTGCTCTTTTCAATTTTGCGATCGAGTTAATTGGCCTAGAACTCATCGCATTTTTCTTACACCAACAAGAATATTACCTTGTGACCCAAAGGACACTTTTCCCAGTATGCCACATCCTTAGGAGGCGGTCATTATTTACCAGAGTGTGTGTGTGTGTGTGTCGGGGGGGGGGGGGGGGGGGGGGAGAGCGTGCGTCCCAAAATTTCTCTACCCAATTAAGGGGGGTACAAAAATTACACATGCTTCTAATAAGGGGGTCATAAAATTGCCTCTTGCCCTCTCCTGTGGCGGCGGGGGGGGGGGGGTCATAAAATTGTGAATCAGCTATAGCAGTCATACAACAATAACCAGTATAAGGCGGGGGGGGGGGTGGTCAATGAGGGGAAGGTCGCAAAATTCTGCAGACTTGCGGGGGGGGGGGGGCGCACGTTCCTCTGGGTTTTTTTTGGGGGGGGGGGCACAAAAACTATGACGATACGCCTCCCTATATCCGGAGGCCACCCACCCCCCCCCCTTGCCCTCGGATAGTATTAGTAATGACCGCCCGTTACATTGACGCGTTGATTTACGTTGGTATAAGCAACAAAATGCACACCTGTCTCTTTTACACGGATAACAGTGGCCGTTGGATGCGTGCTGTGTCAAGGGTTCGCCTGCTGTGAGTTGCAAGCGGCATGGTCTATACCCCCGCCGCTCGCCAGCAACGCTTGGCCGGATGCCATGATTTGAGGCCTGTGATCTTGCTTGATTAAGTGTAACTGTTGTGAGTTAAAGCAGGACGTACAAATATGCCCATGGTTATAGCATCGTGCAAGTGAGGCTATTTATTATGTGATTAGGAAAGCGTTACGGGAAAATATATTAACTCCCTCGTTGCCATTTTGGCAAGAATCGATGTGCTCTGAACTGACATGACAATATATATTCACATTGTATGTAAAAACTTTCACTGAAGTACCAGCATCCGTACAATCGGTGAGAACATAAGACTGATCCAGGTCAACAGCTGTCCCCTTTTAGGCCTAAAACTCGCTGAGGAAAGCTCCTGACTCAGTCAAAATATGGCACTGAAAGAGTTAATATCCAATACTAATCTAAGATGTCTTAACTCTTTTAGTTCCAACTGCCACTTACGTCGAACATCTTAAAATGAACTACTCTGAATAATGAGGATGTTCCATTAAAAAAAAATCCTTTGATTCAAGCACCTGCATGCAACTAAAGCTATTGACCTGGAGCTCTATGTACCATAGAGTATAATAGTCCAGATCAATAGCCTGCCCCGGGGAGAGCTTTGGCCGCGTGCCAGGTCAACAGCCTTATTAGGTGCGCCTCGGGCGCTATGCTCCAAAATTGCTTCAAGGAAAGCTGTTGGCTCAGTCGAAAACGTGGCACTAAAAATTAGCACCAATCTTAAACGCCACCTAAATAGTGTCGGCAATTGTCTTAGAGGCGTACGATTCCAAGCAAGCAATACAGATAATTCGTACTTCCAATCAGGCTTGCATCTCATACATCGATCTTGGGAGGGAAGACTGTCGTTAGCAAGAGACTTGCATTTCTTTGCACAAACGGTTCCATGACCGGTTGAAAGACATCGTCTCACCGTCAATAGATTTATATATAGAATCTGATACTCCAGACCGCTACGTTAATCAAGACTATGACCAGTGGACCAGCACATGTTCCTTCTTGTCAGTAATTACGCTGGGGAATTATTTCCTTGATCATTATATTTATGTAGATTCATCTACTTGAATGCGCTGTGGGGCTCAAGACCAGGATTTGGAATTACCTAAGTCTGGTTCCTATTCAGTGTAACACTGGGCTAGAGGACGGCAAAGGTATGCCTTTTAACGGGACTTCTACAGTTTGGTTAAATGCAAAAGTATACGGTAATCCTTATGATTACCATTGAAAAGTTATAATTACACACTTAGTGAAAAGATTGCCCTTGGAGTGCGTCACAGTATGAAATGGATTAAACGCACATGTAGGAATACATGTTTTGCGTAGGACATAAAGGGGGTAAAAGGGAAACTTGTCATTCTTGATTTCCCTTCAAAAAGTACACACTGTGGAGCACTGTGGCGTTTTTGTAGAGCTACAATGAAACCTTATTGGAAATGTTGCTTTAAGAAAGTATTTTCACAGTGCATTGTTCCAGTTGAAAACCCCGGTAATTTTTAGATAGTATAATTTAAGCATTTTCCTATAGGCAAAATAGGGTTACTTTTTAACGGGAGTAAAGAGGAGAAAACTACCTTCAGTTCTAAATGTATATAAAATGTATTTTTTGGCAATTATAATATACCAAATTTTGTCTTCCTGATGTGGATGCGTCGTCATCCCCTCTAAGTGGTCACTCTTTTCTAATGATTTATATCTTGTAACTAAACACACACACACACACACACACACACACACACACACACACACACACACACACATATATATATATATATATATAGATAGATAGATAGATAGATAGATAGATAGATAGATAGATAGATAGATAGATAGATAGATAGATAGATAGATAGATAGATAGAGACAGACAGACAGACAGACAGACAGAGACAGAGAGGGAGCGTAATGGAAGTCTGTACAGCTTTTGATGAGAAATAACAACTTTGACAAAATTGACAACAGGTTGAGTATAAGGATAGATTCTGTTAATATAATCACTCCCTCTTTGATATGCTTCAGTCGCACAGCGAGGTGCTTTTAACGTCATTTACCTTGCTTTGGTGATGCAATATTTCTGTTATCATTTATAGTGTTTTCATTTCGTGCAATCTCCGTCATCCCTCGCCACCCTTTCCTAGTTACTGTTCCAAATACTTCGTTTGAACAGCTGTACTCGAGCCAGTCTTAAAGTGTGTCTATTACTCCAAGGATAAAAATCATTTCCAATATATCTGTTGTTTCAAAAGCCAGGTAAGGTTACGTTTACATATTCAATCAAAGTAACTGAGGGGAAATAGATGGGCTTGTACAAAGTGTCGAAAGAAGACAGGATTTTCCACTGCGAACACGCATTACCGAGATCTAATGAAGATAAACTGGTGGACAATCGTGCCCGTGTTACTAACGTTTGCCAAACTAAAGTGTCTGAAAGATTACTTTGCAGTTATACTGCACGTCAATATCTTTCTTGCCTCGATAGCCGCTAAATATCCGGGTGCTTTTGTGCAAATTAATCAAATGATGCTGATCTCGTCATTTTTATAAGATTTTGTAAAGGAATTTAAATAGAAATACGCGAAAGCAGGTTTTTTTATTCATAAATAAAACTGCATTCGTCATGTTATGTCAGAATTAGATCCGCTTTGTAGTAAACATGCATAATACATTGTGTGTAAACTTGTATCATATTTTCCAACAGGTTTCCCTTTAATCAGAAATAGGCAGGGATGGAGAAGATACCGTCGTGCAAGTGCCACCTCTGGTGCAATGCAGATGTACTGTATTAACCGACAATCCGTTATCTTACAATATTGCGTCTCCCTGTGATAAGTTCATAGACACATTTGCTCATGTATCTCCCAGCTTAGAGATAAGGAAGTCATGTAAAAGTTTATTGTTTAGAAAAGGTTTCAACATTGATTTAGAGCTGTGTATTGTGTATGTAATCGCAGACGTTTTTATATCGATTTGGCCTGAAAACCCTTGTGGCAGCTATAGCATGACTTGCCAGGTATATATATATATATATATATATATATATATATATATATATATATATATATATATATATATATATATATATATATATATATATATATATATATATATATATATATATATGTGTGTGTGTGTGTGTGTGTGTGTGTGTGTCACCACATTAATAAATGGTGGTGCACAGTATTCATGTGACTTGAGACCATAAATGCAGCAGTTGATGTGTACATATAGCACATTAATTAGGATATACTTATAGTGATGCCACCCCCACTCCCCAGAATTTGTAAAACATAACTCAGTCTCAAAACTTTCACCAAGTCGCTTTAATATGCTCAAACGGATACGCACTGGGCTTTTTTCGGTATTGCCATCGATACGTTAAGGTGGTCATATGAAGGGTACAGACGTGACGTTTCGTAGGGTTGTAAATAGCTTTTGTTAAATGTACTGCTAAGTATTTATGCACGCTTTTAGATATGGCTGTATGGAGCCAGACAATGTTAATGGACATTTCATTTAGGTTCTGTCCCACGGAAAATATGTTTTGACAGAAAAAAAAGTCTCTCTACTTATGTACAAATTCTTACGTACTCTCGTGTTCTAATGTGCGTCTTTCACTTGTCGATAGTGATTCTGTGTTCCGATTTCCAGCACTAGTCCTCCCTTTGCGTTATAAAACTGCCGTAAAATAGGGCATCCCAAAGTACAATTTTGTTGCTTGGCACAGAATAGAGTAAACTATGCTCAAAAGAATGTTTGGAAAATTTAGGCTGTACATCGCGAGGATGTGCCAACGGTCAGCAGAAATTTGGCAGTACCTAGAATGTACAGCGTTGGTCACTGCCAAATGACTGCTATAGTTCTTCGTATTAATTATCAGTTAAACTTCAAACTACAATTTTGAAATTTGCGAGTGAGACGCATGCCTTAAGTACATAGCAATTATGAAAATTTGTATATTAATGAACTCTTTGTTGAAATTGAAATTTAAGTCCGATTTTATGCAGTTTTTCAAATTTTGCGCTTATATAGAGTCAATAAACTTGATACAACGTACTTCATATGTTCTCGAATCCCAATATGTCTTCAATATCAATAAAGTAGTTATTATTTACGCTCAAAGTCAACGATGTGGACGCCAGAATTGTTGCCGTTGTTGGTTTCTAGGCGTTTGTGCTGATGCTTTGCATTGGAAGCCATGGAGTGTCTTAGTGGCGACGGCCTTCTCATGTCTGGCATCGATTAGATACCGTGCATAACAGCTGCATATAGGTTGTACAGGCTTCTTCCGCAAACCTCCCAACTGTTTGCGCTGCAGGTCACAATTTGAGAAGTGTTTTTTTTTTCTTTTTAAATATTCTTTGCTGTTTCCAGCATGTCCAGTTACGAATCGGTTTCCCAAAGATTAGCTGATTGCATATATATATATATATATATATATATATATATGACCATGGGGAACAAAGAAAATACTTAATTACATGCGGGATCTTGTGGTACATTGTTGTATCAGTGCCCCTGTGGGCCAGTTGGGTTGTTTTGAAATTGGTTGCATATTGGTGTTGTCCGCATCCTGGCAAATCATGAGGTCTGCACAACAACGGTCTTAACCCAAGACCTCCAACAATGGTCTTAACCCAAGACCTCCAACAATGGTCTTAACCCAAGACCTCCAACAACGGTCTTAACCCAAGACCTCAAGATCCGTTTTATTTGTTTTAAACATACAGCGGAACCTGTCTGTGAGCCCACCTCCATTAAAGGACCCCTTGTGCTGAAGGACCAGTCTCGAAATTCCACATTAGCCTATTTTAGTTTAATTTTACCTGTCTTACGGGACCACCTGTCATAAAGGATCATTTTCAGAGGTCCTATGGGTGGTCCCTTAAGAGAGATTCCACTGTATTTATTCAGATTGGATTTCCAAAGTGGCGCAATATGGCATGAAAATAGCACACTAAGGTATCAAAAACAGGTTCTTTAGTATATCTACGAAAGGCAATCAGTTAGTTTACACATTGAACAAAACAAGAATCCTGACGACTGGCGAATATAGACAAGTTACAACATGATAGATACAGCGTTGATTACTACATGTGTTTGGCAGTATAGATGCACAGAAGGATAGAAATTAATACATTACAATTGACTAAATATACGCAATGGTGGCAAAACCATAGCATCACATCATTTTATAACTGTACTGGTAAACACATTTACATGTTTTCCCATGGGCATTATTGAGCAGGTTCTTATTTCCATGAGTGAAATCTTGTGAGAAGATATCAGAAAGCACATACATGGTCAGTGGAGGGTTAACACCTGGCGTAAGTGTACGATGTACAGCCTTCAAGAGATTTTTCCTTGTAGATATGTAACAGGGGTATATTGGAAAGAAGTGCCGAACATATTCACACAGATCTAAACATTTGCATGCTGGTGAATGTACATGGCCGATTTTCTAAAGTGGGAGTCTCGGCCTGAGTCTTCCAAACCCAATTAATTATACATGATATGGACGTATATTTGAAAACCAGTCAACAAAATCAACGTAATTTGGTCCGACATCTACAGCAAGCATTTTGTTGGTTTTTGATTTCATTTGTTTTGTCTGTTATTGTTTTATTTTGTTTTTGTACTTGGGTTTTGATGGGTTTTGTGTGTGTGTGTGTGTGTGTGTGTGTGTGTGTGTGTGTGTGTGTGTTGTATTTTTTTAAAGCTGCTCTGGAATTGACATAAAGATGATTTTTCGCAAATATCTATCTATAGATCGTTTCAGAGACGAATTAATGACGGGAGCAAGGAAGATCTGCAACATAAGGCATCGGATCTTACTTGTCTTAGATTACAGCGGTTCTCTAAATTAGAGTTCAGTGTGTCCGTAAGGTCCATGGGAGCTAGGTCAGATAGACATATGGGAACTAGTTTGTGGAGCGTTTCATTGATCAAGATAAGTTTGAAGTATTTCCTTCTCCCAACCAAAATCTGCAACTCGGTTCTCTTTGAAACTGTTCACGTGACGTACTCTGAAAAGCATCCGTGCAGAGCTATGCAGCTTTACATTGAGCAGATTCTAAGGATTTTGCTATACCAGCAGTATAGCTAACAGAGGCTACACAAACCATATTCTAGAACTGGACAAACCGTAGTTATAATTATACAATCTAATCACAGCTTTTCCAGAAAGGTAACCTTTAAGTCTACGCATGTCGTACCAGGCGGCTACTTGCCTTGTGAATGATGCGAGTGATGTGGTCACTTTGTTTTATGCTTGTTTTAATAGATGCGCCAAAATGAATACATCACGTTCACTCTCGGTAGAGGGTATAATTTAAGTACAACAAGGGGTGATCGACTTTATTGCCCTTGAAAAAATAGGGCAAAGTAATAGATTTTATAACATTGAATATAATCTTCCAAATTGTAGCCTAGAAGGCAGTTTTGTTAAGGCAAGTGATGATTCTGTTCGCTGAAATATGTGGATCATATATTGCAGTATGATATCCAGAATGCTGGTATCGGCAGCAAAACTTAGATTTAACAGGATATCTCATCACTAAATTAATTAATGTACATAAGAAATAATAAAGGACTAAAGATTAACGCCATTGTGGTCCCAAGCTTCAATTGGTAGCCAGCGCAAAGACAGCACCTGCTATGTTAACCTTCTAAAATAGGTTAAAAAGTTTGTATCAATAAACCTAAAAGCAACACTGGGGTGTCAAGTTGTTTCAGTTTTAAGACACGACCATTATGCAAAATTCGCAAAATGGTCTAAAAATATCAAGAAATATCATTCGTACGGTATCGCTACTTTTCAGACCATTTTAAATATCAGAACAAATTGTAATCAGCTGTAGAATCGCTGGCTTTGAAGCGCGGATATTTAAAAGTCAACAATACATTACCGATACGTACTACTAACAAAGGATACGATATATAACACGTTTAAGAAGTTAAGAAATAGTGCATACCGACGAAATTGGGCATTGATTTTCCGTTATATGTATAGTATACTTTATAAACCGGACTTACATTTTTTCTTTCCAAATGTCGGGAAATCAGGATGTAGAGAGACTGTGACTGAGCAGTTTTGTAAGTGAAGACATACCCAATGCTGTATTTTTTAGAAGAATATTCCTAATACCATCGGGGCCTAATGCAAAGTTGATGTTAAGAGACAGGTACATGTATTTCTTTAGAACAGTGTCCTGTTAAAAAACATGGGTGTTTAGTTGTGATTCAGTCACAAAAGAAAACCCAAGAAATCATATTGGATTCCCGTTGCGTGGGACTTTGCATTGTTCAGAAAATAGTTTTCGAAAATATGACATTCTTGGTGTTACCGGCAATGACGTCACCATTGTCCATAAGACAAGGGATTATTTGATGGAATTTGGGGCCCGTCATTTAAGTTCTATTGCTCAGAAATCGGTAGCATCCCGAAAAAGCCACCTTGCCCCAGGATATCTCAAACAGATGCCAGACAATGTAGGGATATGGAATTTTCGTTGACAAACTAGTTAATTGCAAAGGTAGCATTGGATTAAAGATATTGAGTACTATGGTCAAATTGTATTCCGTATCACGTATCAACGGTTGGGAGCTTAAGTTTTGTAACACGACGTCATACAATTGACGGAATATAAATTGATTCCTGTGCATCACCGGTGAATATTTCGCTTGTAGTTCATTAGACACGTTACATAATTATTTAAAAGAATAATGTTTGACAAAATCTAATGCCTTGTATTGCACAATGCCTGTCAAAAACCTGCAGTCAATTAAGATATGTAAGCATAGCCTTGCAGATTGGCAAGGCGAAACCGTACTGGCACTATAGAGTTATGCTCCAGGTACGTGCTTTCACTTAATATACCCACGGAAAGCAGTGTGGCCTAATAATAACAATAATACATGTATGTCTTAATAACAATAATATGTCTTAGTTGTATTTCGTGCATCTGTTATCCTCGTGGAAAGCTAATCAAGTCGCCAAATTAGACCTGCTGTTCCGTTTTACGGCGCCACCACACGGGAAAAATGAATATGAACTGAAATTAAAGGGCTACTATTCAAGTGCAATTTCAATATCTTACGGATTATTTTTTTATTAAATCGATAGAAAGCAAGCAACGGTGGGCGATACCAATTATCACAATACTCATACAGACTAGTGTGGGTAACTTATTTGAACAAGGTTAATGCGTTGAAAGGCATAGCAGATGGTATCACTGAATATTCGTTTGTAGAACTGCAACACTACAAACTCAATAAAAAGTCTTGTGTGCACACCTTACCACTACCCCGCCTCAGATAATGTCCATAAATCATTATCAAGTGAGAACGTCCTTCTCTACATAATCCTACGTTGAAGTTTTTCAGTGACAGCTGTTTACAGGTAGGGGATGTCTACAATGAAATTTCATACAGAATGTAAAACACAAAACGGTAAACTTTGTCAGTAATTTGTACTTCTTGTAATTATGGAAGGACAATGTTTTGTCCATCATATGTCTAAGTTTGGCAGTCCGTTTGCTCACAAATATTGATACAATATTTGAAAGAAAGGATATTAAACTACCAAAAAAAATCCATTTAAAATTAGCGTGGTGTGCAATAGACAGTGTTGACCAATAAATCAACTCTTCATGGGGCGCAATGCAATATTATTAGTAATCCCCACCTGAACATGTCTCTAGGACAATTTGTTGAGTGTTGGTCAGAGGAAGGATATCTGGATCAGTATTCCTTTGCTGTTAAATATATTAAGTTTTTTCCTACTGATTATGGAAGATGCAGGACTGCAAAATTGAAGTGATTGTATTTTGAGAACAATAATCATCGTCCTTTTTATCTCAATCAAGAATCAAACGGAAGACGAAAATTATCCTTGAGACTTCTCAAAATCACTTTGCAGACCTCAAATAGCAAAACATCAAGTGATTCATAGTCTGGTTCTGTTTACAACAATCTTGCGATCATAGACATATACATTTTCATTGTTCATGAAGGATCATGCGCAGCTATATGACTCGGTAGCGGAAAGTCACTTTAACACAACTTACATTTGATAAGCTCTTACATTGCCACTTTCGGCAAAATTCGATGTGCTTCGAATGGACATAATGGTACTTTATCCAAGCTCTTTGTAAATCAACCTTCAATTTGAGTACTAAAATGCCTACAGTTGCTATAAAACAACGGAGTAAACAAGGTCAAAGTCAACAGCCATACTAGGTCAACTAAATTCACACTTGTTTATGATCGGTGTGAAATACATGTATACGCCTTTAAATGGTCGCGGTTTATCCACTGAATATACATGGCATTACGTTTTTACTTGTCCTACTTATGTTGCTCAGCGATCATCACTTCAAACCCTGCATGATTCCCTGTTTTGTACTTTTTACATTGTGAACTTTATTATACAAATAGTGTAGCTATACGGCTTCCTCTGAAAGTTCTCTTTAAAAAAAATCTCGAAGATTTTTTTTTTTTTTTTTCAGCATCACATGACTTTACTTCAGAAACTGGGCGTTCCCAGCCAACAGGCGTTTGCAAATCAAACGGAAATCTCGTTTGATTTTTATTCTTCATAGCTTGCAAATGAGACACATCTAGATAAAATCTCACGATGACTTTTCATCGCCAAACTATCTATCCCGTTACTTTGAGTTACATCTCACTGTGTGCCCAGTATCTTTAGTGCGGTCCCACCAGAGGGATTTGAATAGGGATTTGTCCTTTTCCCAGTGGCTAATGAGATATATGTGCTGTATATGATGCACTTGATCAATAAAATATATTTAAACCAACTGGCGTACTCGGGGCGAATTCTCCCCAAGGTGCGGCAGATACATCTGTTGACCAAGTCGAATTTGGCACTTAAAGGGTTGATGACTATTGGGTTAAGAACATATGTGGTACATCAATGCAAATGTAGCTGCCCAATACTTTTATATGTTTTAGGCCTTTGATCTAATAGGGAGAAATTAAGGAATAAATTATATGGCAGTAAATGTCAAATTTAACTGTTTTTCAAATGCATTTCTGCACGCGAGAATGATGGGCAGTGTGTTTTCTTGGTTATGCACTAGCTTTTGGCCATGCAAATTGCAGCAATATCTGAATATGTTATTTTTCGATAACATTGTGAATCATCTTTCACACAATAAAAGTCTGTGCATTCCGGTGGGTAAATAAACGCTGGCGGATAGACATTCTCACCCGCATGGTCTGCGCACGCTACTCTAAAGCGAAGATCCTATACGCATGTATATGCGCCTGCGCACGTAGGTAATCAGTTTTGCGAACTCCGCTTGCCAACGGTGAGAATCTGCGAGTAGGTGCTGTTTTCGCATCTGCTCGTTTGAAGACTCTATGGCCGTACAACGTAACAATCATTGGGTAGGTTCTTAAGTGAATTATATATTATTGCACTGCGTCTGTGTATCCACCATTATGATGCGGGTTTAATGTTTATTGTTTTCAAACACAAAATATGAAGGTAAATGCTTGTCATGTAATATGTATATATGTATAAATAAATGTGCATGAGTACTTTAAACACTTCACCTTGTGTGTTACATATTTTGCCGTTATCTACACAAAAATATGGCTCATGGAGGAAAACGTGTTTAAAACAGATTTGGTACCACTTTTAAAGGACCACTCCTTTGAGAAATCAAACCTACCAGGCAGATTTTTGCCTTTGTTGGGATAACTTGGGCTAGGCCAAGGTGAGTGTCCCGATGGAAGGACTATTGCACGCATGTATACAAGCATATATATATATATATATATATATATATATATATATATATATATATATATATAATATGTATGTATATACATGTATATATATGTATATATACATATATAAATATATATATATATATATGTGTGTGTGTGTGTGTGTGTGTGTCCATACATACATATATATGGCTTTAAATATCTCATTGAGGAGACCTTTATATTTCTGTGTATGATAGACGATTTCCAGTCAGACTTCGGAAATATCAAGTTAGCTGTATGTATTAATAAGGTTAGTTAGGACGACCTTACAATCAGTTGCATTTGACACGTTTGATAGAGACGATAGAGATGTGGTTAACAATGTAAAGACATTCAAACTGTGGGTAAAATATGTGAATGGAGTGGATAAAATAAACATGAAGGCAGCCAACATAAACATGTTAAACATGAGAGGCAAACATGATTGCCTTACACATGCGCCGTAATGTCACTTTTGATCCATTACTTGAACTGTGGGTTAATGCTGACCACTCGCCACGACCGCCATGCCATTTCAATGGCACACGCGACAAGAGGCAAACACAACTACCTTATTTTTGTATTGTATCGCTAGTGTGCAATATCCAACCTCTATGGCAAGAAACACTTAACATGTCTGTCGTGTGTCTTGTAGAACACATGGCTCATAATCGCCCATTTAATACATATTAGAGCATAATATTTTGCTCGATTAGTCCATGACACGAGTGCCGTAGTACTTTGCATGGGTGCAGATGACGTATCGTGACTTGGAATAGGAGTTTCTGATTCAATACTCAAAGAACCTTTATTGGACAAGAAGTTGATATGAAGCTGCATACTTACTCTGTAAAGAAATCCCGATGGCTTTTTGAGTTGACGTGACATAAATTAACCGTAAGGAGGACAAATTTAGCTCACATGTTACCGATTGATTTCCACCATCGTTTTTTCAGACCCGGTCACGATCAAGAAAAGGAGCAATCTATGCCTTTAAAAGGCCCAAAAGCTTTCAAACATGCCTTTATCAATCAATCAGTTTCAACTTTAAAGCTAAAAATGAGTTTTTACGGTGCATACCTTCACTCCAAGTTGTTGGTCGCGAAACGTAAACAAATGAACTGAGCGGAAAGCAACCCACAGCTGGAGTTCTAACTTAATCCCTAAGTGTGACTATTTCTGTGATAAGCGTGTATCAAGGCGAGTTTTCTTCTTCTTCTTCTTCTTCTTCTTCTTCTTCTTCTTCTTCTTCTTCTTCTTCTTCTTCTTCTTCTTCTTCTTCTTCTTCTTCTTCTTCTTCTTCTTCTTATGTCTGGTGCCAACACAGGCATATTGTTTTTATTAGGAATTGCTTCTTTCTTTCTTTCTTTCTTTCTTTCTTTCTTTCTTTCTTTCTTTCTTTCTTTCTTTCTTTCTTTCTTTCTTTCTTTCTTTCTTTCTTTCTTTCTTTCTTTCCTTCTTTCTTTCTTTCCTTCTTTCTTTCTTTCTTTCCAGGCAAATTTGTTCGACATTTTGTTTGAAAAGTATTACATGTAGAAACTCCAAACTTGGCACAATAATACTTCTCCAGTCTTAGAGATCAAAGTATCCCCAGGAGCGCAGTTCTACCCCACAGTGGAGTGTTCATGATCCACATAGGTGTTCAGCTGCTCCTGAGCATCTGGGATTCTAAGGGTCGGTTTGCCGGAAGGGAAAAGTATAACAATGGGCCTTATCACAATCATCGTTCACAACAATGGTCATCACAGTTACCATTGTTTGAATAGCTGTGGAACGGAGGTCTGATGCATCAAGTCTGAGAATAAGCTATTTCTCCATAGTCTAGTCTTTGTTTTGGAGAAAAGGCGCAAAATGTATAGCATACGATGAAAAAATACCCCAAGTTATCCTGGATGAATGACATGATAATATTTGGTAGCTGGTGTCGTTTCCGAATCACAGTAGTGTCACCACCTTATTAAACTTAACGCCATCGTCAGGCCCAGTAGATTATATGTATGGACAGTAAGAAAATGTTTTACTATATGCGTTGCATAAATGTCACATTTGATCTTCGCTCTCTAAGCAAGATATATTGGTTCAGCTGGAGCGCACACAGGTACATGTATGTATGTATGTATGTATGTATGTATGTATGTATGTATGTATGTATGTATGTATGTATGTATGTATGTATGTATGTATGTATGTATGTATGGAACCATAGAAAGTTTTCGAGGAGCTAGATGTTTTTGAGGGACAAGATGTATTATCTAGGGTAGCGGAAAGGAGTTTTCCGAGGTGCGACTTCACACAGTGACAACAATAAACAAAGCAGTGGGACAGTGCTAGAGTCCGACACTACTCTGACCACAGTAGCAATTCACAATATACAATTAAAACACATGTTTCATTTCAAATTCGTAAACATAATACATTTTTCTTCAGAAGCTATGCAAACAGAAAACCAGACGACTTTGTACCCAAGGGACAAAACACACACACACACACACACACACACACACACACACACACCAAAAACAAACAAACAAAAAATAAAACCAAAATCCAAAAAGAAAATCAAAAAACAAAAACAAAAAAGCAAAGCAAAAACAATATCAACAAGAAACAAAAACTGAAAAAAAATGGATGGTGTTGGCTTTAGAACGATTCCTGACAAGTACATCCCATCATGAAAGTTATATTCTTGTCCCTATTGAAGCAACGACAGTTGCATCTTGGTATATGTTAAAGTATTTCATATGTGGACCTCTAATAGGGCAATCAGATTTTGGACATGAAACAAGCGAATGAATAATTGTTTCGTATATAAAGACATAAGGAAAGGAAATGAACAGTGGACAAAATGGCTAGGGCAGAAACAGATAGAAATAGCTAAAAGGTATAGAGTGACTGAGGCACAGAAACAGAGGAATTTATAAAACAGAAAGAGAAATAGTTACAAAACACAAAGACTAACGGACAGAGAAATAACTTAAAGACATGGAAACCACTGAGACAGAGAAGGACTGTGTAATAACTAAGGAAACAAAGTGGATATGGCAAAGAAAGCAAAGAGAGAGAGAGAGAAGAGGGAGAGAGAGAGAGAGAGAGAGAAAGAGACTAAGGCTGAGGCAAAGGAAGAAAAGGGAGAAAATGATGAAGACAGAAAGTAGACATATGTGTATACTGACACTGTTCTGCCGGTATGTTGTGTACGGTGTTCTCACGTTTATGTAGTTAGCTTACTTTTTCTTTATTGCAGTAGGTGACACTGCAATCTATGCTGATCATATAAATTCTTCTTTGGAAGACAGAGACGGTCATGAGTTATTAAACAAACATAACTCGGTATTATCACATTGTCGGTTGCTTTTAAACCTGTCCATAGCTTAAAAATGAAATTGAACTCATATGCCATGACATACACAACCATAGAAATGAAACCATACAGTGCAATTGTCTGAATATCTTCAAAAAGGTTTCAAAATAGTTAGTACCAAGAAAAAGATTTTGGCATGAATTGAACCAATGTGGCAGGCTTAAAAGAAGGCTTTCAGTTCCCTTTGGCTTCATGTTGGAATGCCTATCTGTCATGTTTACATATTACAAGTGCGCCCCTCGTCAATTACGACGCAATTTTCAGCTTACAGCTTTGCAAATAGCAAAATAAGCCAACAAAATTAAAGTTAAGTTGTCCCGTGCTTGGGGCAGCGGCAAGTGTTCAAGCATTGGCACTGGCGTGCAACCAGATCATGTCAGAACAACAGCAAAATCACCTATAAAAGTATAACTTACTTACAATTAAATTAACAGCTGCTCCAATATGAGTCATCATATGGTGCGGGTTTAGATAGATGCTTACTGAGTGATCCTAATGTGCATGTTTTATGTCATTTCTTTTGCCAGCGTCATTGTGTGTATTTACTCCAGACATTAGTCATCATGTACATTTGACATTTAAATTGCAACTTTGTGTGGTGTATATCATCTGTAGATAGGAAGTATACGTTTTTTTTCACATTTTCATACGATGTACCTATAACGCTCTCTACCTGGCATTTCCTTCTAATCTTTCAAATATCGAGGACTCTTACGACATTTCTAACATGCCGTAGATGCAGACGGATGACAATATTTGACTTGCACGTGAGCAAAAGGACAGTTTGTGGAGGCACACTTGACTGTCAGGTTAGTAATGTCATTTGCCTTGTGAGGTAGCTTATCGCATTACAGCGATTGAGAAAAACAGCTGGAGAAAGAGAGAGAGAGAGAGAGAGAGAGAGAGAGAGAGAGAGAAAGAGAGACAGAGAGAGACAGAGAGAGAGAGACAGAGAGAGAGAGAGACAGAGACAGAGAGACAGAGTAAATGAGGCGGAGGAAAACAGAAACAAAAATAACAAGATCACAGAATAACTTAGACAGAGACAAAGAGTGACTTAGACAAAAGCAGAAAGAAATAAGCCTAGAGACATAGATGGATAAAGGGAGAAATATGGAAGGAAACACCCAAAGGACAGAAACAGACTAGGGTAGGAATAGAGAAACAACAAAAAGACATAGATTCTTTGACGCAAGGATAGAAAATTAACTGGAAGATGCAAAGTGACCAGAACAAAATAAGGACAGAAGGGTAAATGTATGGCATAAAGTAATTAAGGCGGACATACGGAGATAAACACCCAGGAAACAGAGGCCGAGAAAGAGAAATTGCTAGAAAAGACACAGTGACTTAAGCAAACAGAAAAAGAGAAATAAATAGAAGGCACACAGTGAGTAAGTTACAGACAGATACCAGTACAAAGAAATTTAAAAAAAATGAAAAAAAAATATAGGTGTTTACTGAGTGATCCTAATGTGCATGTTCTATGTCATTTCTTTACCCAACATCATTGTGTAAAGTGTGAGAAGGTTTTTTTGGTTGGTAATATGGAAATACATGAAGAGACCACAGACCCACAGCATCCCCTCCACTGTAAAAAACCGAGTCCAAACTTGAAGAAAAAATGAGCAGGGGTCCCCCTAAACAAACCACTTTTGAGATGTTACCCCCTTCTTCCTACACCTTTATCTAGATCTCTTTTCTACATTCATTCTGTGGCCACATTGACTTTACTTATGCCACACCCCGGACACAACCACGTCCATGACGGCGGGGATAAAAGGAAAACAAAACAGAATAATATTTGTTAATTAGTTAATTGATAAAAGAAAGTAATCAGCCGAACAAAAATGTAACCGTTTGCACCCCGTCTACCCAACTTCTCCCAACCCTGAAATGAAAAAGGAAAAGGGTTAGCATTTATAGTTCCAAAGATATGGCCCGGACAAAATCATTTCTGATCTGGAGGTTGCCAAAGAATTTGTTATTTCATTATAATTTTTAATTAATACATTAATTACTGTAAGCAATTAGACACACAAAATAATGCATATGCACACCTACTATCTATGATCTACCAAGTCGATAAATTTCAAACGGCTAACATATATAGTTTAGAATAGATGGACGGTAAATGTTTCAGATGTAGATGATTTTGAGCTACTTGTTGATCTTTGTTGATAAATAAAAGAAAGCAATCACACAAATAGTTATAATATAATGCACGCTATCGACCTAAGATCTACCAACCCTGAAAATTCCAAAGGGCAAGCATTTATACTTCTAAAGATATGACCCGGATTAATCGCTTCTGATCTGGAGGTTGCCTGAGGAACTTATGTTATTTAATTAATGTAAGCCATTCGGCACACCTACTAACTACGATCTACCAAGTCTAGCATTTATATTGTAGATGATATGGCCCGGACAAACTTTGCTTCGGATGGGCGGAAGGACGGTGCCCATTACCATGTCCCCCCGCCACTTCGTGGGAGGCGGTTAAAAGAAACAACCACGAGAGAGAGAGAGAGAGAGAGAGAGAGAGAGAGAGAGAGAGAGAGAGAGAGAGAGAGAGAGAGAGAGAGAGAGAGAGAGAGAGAGCGGAAGGGTGTGGCCCATATACCGTGTTCACCTTCCTTTTGTAAAAATGTATCATACAAGGATATATCGCAATCAAATACATACATAAAAATTTGACACTGACATAAAAATTAAGTGTACTAATTCGATTTTTTTCATAAAAAGACAAAAATATGACTTATATAATAAAGGGAAACGTTTTACAAATTTATGCTCCGCAAAGCCCAATACATGGTAACTCTTGTGAGTACGTAAATAATTCATTAAATTGGTCGTTAACGGCGTCTGCTTTGCTGACATGCCGATTGTGCTTCATGTTTTCAAGTGTAAAGAGAAAGAGTAGCAAGGACACTCCAAACTTTATAAGACGATCGACCATGGTTCGTATAACAATACCCTCAAGAGACAAAGGGTGACATGGAATTATATAAAAAACAAAGAATGACAACGGCAGATACACACTGAGGCTGACAGTGGACCTGTGAAGACGGTGACAGGCATTCTCCTAATATAGGGTAAGAATGATGAAGGAGTTTATTCAATGCCTCAACAGCAGGTGTCCAGGCTCAGCAGATCCTTCAAACTTTACGAATGCACTGGTAATATGATTATGATTTGATGACGTCAACAACTAGGTTATATCAGCTGCTCTGTGATTGATCATTAACATACATAAAATGGCAGTGTTGTAATAGAATGAATTTCAATTATGCATTTTTATGTTTTAGTAAGACAAACATTTCAAAGGCATTTGTTGGGAATTGTGTGGTGGTCTCGCTTTATGTGAATTTATTTTACATTTTATGTGTTGCAGAGACTGACGCATTTAATGTCAGCACTGCGACAGACTATATGTATATATAGATGTCTTTTGGCTTCATCGTGACTTGTCTATCTCTTATTTCTGCCCAGTATAATGGATCTCTGTATCAAAAGGAGCCTAATTTGCTGGCCGTGATTCCGCAAGTGACAAAATAAATGAAAATATAAGACCAACCAATGAAATAAGAACTGTACTGGTAATATATATATATATATATATATATATATATACATATATATATATATATATATATATATATATATATATATATATATATATATATATATATATATATATATATATATATATATATATATATATATATATATATATATCTTTATATGTCCCTGTACCCAAATGGATCAATGTCAAGCAGCAGCTTCTGATAAAACCTCAGCAGAGGTATACGTTTTCTGTCGTTTTACATTTTAATTATATATATATATATATATATATATATATATATATATATATATATATATATATATATAAATCTTTTTTATTTTCTTGCCCCTGATACTCTGTAGAATACGTCTCACTGCAACATTCTTTATTGGTCAGCAAAGCATATTGCGGTATATGCCTATCGATCTTCACTGTTTAGCGTTACCGATATTTTGCTTTGTCAATAAAAGTTGTTTGCACTAACTATGCATGAATACATAAACGAACAAACAGGCGAACAAATTAAAAAAAAACGGACAAACAAAAAGCATACAATAAATAAATGATTAAGCAAATTAAATATGTAATTAATAAAGTCCCATGTGTTAGGATCTGTCAAGTGCTGTTGGGCCTGCCGGGTGCATTGGGATCTGTCACATGCAGTTATGCGCGGGATTGACAGAAATCGCTGTTTTATTTGTGCTGGGATCAAAGTAAGCTAAGGTCAAACATAACATCATGGTGTTGATAAAAAAAAAGCGTGCATGCGAATTTAAGGCTCAGTGCTAGAGGTTATCCGCAGCGTGTTGTCCCGATGTCTCCTTTGTCCCCGTTTTTATCCTTATGATGATGAACGAACAACAAATTGAAGGTGTTTTCAATGGGTAATTGGTTAATAAAGGTACCCTTTTGGGAGAGTACTATACCCTCGTATTAGCGGTATGGTTCCAGACAGAGGTTCATAAAATGATCTTAATGTGTATGTTTTGGGTTATTTCTATACGCGGCATCATTGCATGTACCTTACCCCAGACGTACATCACTATGTCTGCTTTGAGTTAAGACGACTATATGTGGGCACTTGGAACCGCCAACACCAGAAAATGAGAAACGGACATAAGAAACAGTCCTTATTAGTTAAGACAAGGTAACATGGCCTTCCTGCTGACACTTAAATCGTTTTTTTGTGTGACGAATGTGATCTGTAGGTGTGATGTTACGTACCTGCCATTGGCTGCCTATCACCTTTTTGTATGCTTTTGTTTGTTTTCTTTTTTTTTTTTTATTTTATTTCATTTTTGTTTTTTTTTTTTTTTTTTTTTTTTGTTTGTTTTTTGTTTTGCTTTTATTTTTTGTTTTGTTTTTGTTTTGTTTTTTTCCGGCTGTTTGCATAATTGACTCCCCTTGCTGAAAAACAATGGAGCGCTACTTGTGCAGTTATACAATACCGAGGGACTTGTGTATGCCGATCTTGCATTTTCGTGGACCAATCTACAAACATTATCTACCTGGTGTTTTTGCATAGTTGCAAGTGCATTGTAACCGCGTAGCAGGTCACTGCATCTTGTGCCGCCGATTCTGGACCAGTCATACCTCAGTCTTGACCTTTGATTCGCAAATTAGGCAAATTTTGGGCTGTACACCTGACTCTTGAGCTAGGGGTGGTACTTGCCTCATTGACCTTTTTCACCGTTGCACAGTTACTTTTTCTTCGGTGTCTAAATAGGTACTTTTTTATTTGACTTGGGTTGCTGTAATGGTTAGAAGAAGTTTCAATGTGAAATTTGTACATACTTGTAAAACGTCCATGCTCATTATTATTATTATTATTATTATTATTATCATCATCATGATCATGATCATGATCATCATCATCATCATCATCATCATTATTATTTTTATTATTATTATTATTATTATTATTATTATCATTATCTTTTTTTGTTGTTTTTGTTATTATCATTATCATCAGTACCATAATCAATAACGTTATATTTATACTGGGGTGTTGTCGTCTAGAACCACTTCCTGGGCGTTATTACCCTATTAGTTTTAACATATTTGATTGGACATTACAGTACATGTAACAGTAATAATTGACAGCAATTGGGGAAAGGGGCAAGGCCCTACGTAAATCCGTCTTGCTGGAAAAGACAAATGAACAGGACAATATTAGGCACACAGATAAATGTGAAAGACTACAAATACTTGGACGAGACCGACAGCCGGCCATATTTTTATCAACAAGGTGTTGAATTAGACCAATCATAGATTTGAAGTAGAATACATACAAATAGAGATGATAATACAGCCTATAGAATCAGCCAACACATATAATGTTAACACGATTCGTACTAGATTTTTTTTTTTTTTGCACTGCCAAGAAAATTTCGACGTTTTGCTTAAGTGAAGCCATATAGTACTGCTTGTATGGTAAATGGTATAAGGCAAGAAATCAAGTCATGCAAAGCAAATCGTGGGGCAGCATGTGAGGGCAGATAACGAAACAAAGCCATGTATCTTCCCTAAGTGAGCCACAGAAACAATTAAGAGAATGCTTTACACCAATTGGAAATAAATGCGAATTTAATTGGCTTACATCTAGACGGAGACAAGTATGTTGAACTAAAAGGAATCCATCGTCAATGTTTTAAAATTCCTATATTCTTTTGGTGGGGGTGGGGGGATTTTGGATTATTTTATATTTGAACATCTTTAATGCAGGCAGATTCCGAGTCTCGAGGGGAAGTTGGATCCACAGCCTGGCTGTGGAAGGGAGAAATGATGTATCAAAAAGGTCAGTTACACTATTCCATAGTTGATACTATGTACTCTCCATAGGCTTACCTGTCACTGTCCAACATAAATATGAAAAAAAACTATATTATCCACGTTTATCTGTAAAATTTTGACGTAGTCTGCATTAGCCCAAGTATAGGAAAGGGTTTGCTGTGGTTAACTACTCAGAACATGTTTCTGAGCCTGTGCGCGTACACGTGTCTCTGAGTCGCAGCTCCTTGTCTGAGATTAACATTCAGTAAAGGCAACACACATAATAATGAATAAATATGAACATGGCAAAAGGTGAACCAGCTAAATAAGTAAAGCTTTCCTTATAAATGCAGATTTTCAATATGAATCGAGAATATTTATCAAATGAAACATTATTGCTAAATTTGTGAAGAACAAATTCAGATAACAATAATCTGGCTTACCCCAGAACTACCTTGTACCCTTTCAAGCTGGACAGCTCACCTTAGTCCAACCACCTGCCAGTGTATAACTGAAGTTGAAACAAACTGGGGCTATATAGTCAGTTCCAGGGATTATATAATAAACAGGTATAGCTAGACACCTGTACAGACCTAGGCAATTCATAACAAGTACTGTAACAATCGTCATCCTGCTACAGAAATGCCTAACAAACAGCCTGATGACACATACCTCTCACCATGAAAGTCTCCAAAAAATCAAACTCTATTTTGTCTCCAACTCTGAGTTTATGTTTCAAAAGAATGAGTCAAATTTGTGATAATCGGGTAGATACTGCTCATTTCTGGCCAAGGGCTAAATAACACCGGATTATCAGGAACGGTGCATCCAGGAAATGGGCCCTTTAGATTATTTTTAAGGTGGCAATGGGGGAAAGTGATTGCGTCTGAATTGATAGAGTGTCAAAAGGTTTGTTGATGGACCAAATTATGTCTAAAAGTAGGTTGCGTAAATTTCATCACAGGACGTTTTATTTCATGAGTGCATTTGATCTTGTAATACAGTCTTTCCTGCAAATATGGTAATGCACTACCCTACAAAAAACAAAACAAAACAAACAAACAAAAATGAAAAACAAAAAACACCAAAACACCAAAACGTTAAACAAATATAAAAACAAAAAACCACCCCACTCAGAATATCGCTAAAGAACAAACACACACACACACACACACACACACACACACAAATTAATTAGCAAACACACAACAAAAGCAAGCTTTGCTTCTCTCGTTGTTGAGTTTCTTAGCATGTTATGAATTATCTGCTAAGCGCATTTCCAGAAGCATCAGTTACGATCCTTGCGGCTTCAAGTTTTACTCGTTCAACTTCGTTTCGTTTACATTGATATAACTTGTAATAGTTGAATCAGGTTCTGTCAACTATAATATAATACAGTATAAGTGAAGACCCTCATATTTGGTAAATATAATTCGAAATATTTCATCCGATTTGCTGCTCTTCTACCTCCCTATAATCACGAAATTGACGGAGATTTATGATGGCAACTGATTACTGCAATTGCATGACCATCGTGAGTTTCAAACAACGCGGTCCTTGTTACCCTCTGGAATTACCCCACACTAAATCAATCGGGCTTATTCATGATTTCCTGACTTACTCGAAGTCTCAATCATGATAATTATAACAAAATCTACCCGTAGCCCTCCTAATTGTCCATTTCCAGCTGCAAAGAATGATATGTTTGTTTATATGTAATTCGCAAACAGCAGATGGTATGCTGTCCAAGTCTCATTTCAGGAATAGCATGAACCCATGTTTTACATCAAAACATGCCTTACCGAAAAAGAAGCCCTTTAGTCAGGAAAACCTTATCTTTTGGCCAACATCTGACATGAAAAGCGGTAAACGTCCCTCAGGGAGAACATTTACTCAGTGTTACTACGATGTATTTGGCCTATTAATTGTGTTTACGTTGTTCTCGTCGCAATGAAAAAAATTCCCATTAACCCTTTCAGTGACCACTGCGATTAAATTCGAACTCCTTCAAATGGACGGCTCTGAATTGTGATGAGGGTGCTTTATTCAAGTACCAGCATGCCTGTAGTTGCATGGACCAAAGTCGTTCAAGGAAACAGCTTCCCTCGGTGCGCTTTGGGCTGTTGACTCAGTTAAAAATGGGGCAGTGAATGGGTTAAAAAGTCCTCGAATACTACATTTTTCCACTATGATATCTAAATGTCGTCTGCTAACTGTATTTTACTAATTTGGGGATTATTTTTCAAAATTTTGATGAAACTTGCATGGAAGATCATTGAAAATTTTAAGCACATGGTCAACAACTTTCCTTGATCCGCACTGGGCGCAAGGAAAGATGTTGACTCGGTCTTTTATCAGGGTGTTATGAGTTAAAGAAATACTTTGTTGCAATCCATGGGCCCTGCAAGGTTTTTCAACGACCAAAACAGACCAGAGAAATACTGACTTGATATCATTTGTATTATGAACCCCCCTAAAAATCTAGTTACTGGTGAATTGTGTTTTGCAGACACGGGAAGATATTGAATCTTGCCTATCCAAGAGATACCAAGGACATGAACACAGTAACATTTTCTTAACAGGAACAAATAAGTGAAAATGCAGGCAAATTGTCTACACTCTGGCCCTGAATTAACATATGTTGCGTGCTATCATCCATTTTTACCAGCTTATATGAACTAGAAGTATAATTTATAAGTCTTAAAAGATGTAATTATACCCTCAGTAATAAAATCTTAATGAATGAACTTTCAGTTTTGAGGATAGCAAAGTGCTCAGTTGGCTCTTAATCATTACATAAAGTAAGTGTTTTCATTGTAATAATCACAAATATTGACCTATTCCCAATTTCAAATCCGCATGACTTAACCTTCATTCAGCAACAGACATACATACATTCCCAGAACTACACACGAGAAGGCTGTGGAGTCTACAATTTTGTATTGTAAAAGTAGCTGTCATTCTGAAAAAATATCATCTCAGGGATAGGGACCATTTGGCTGCTTCAGCAAGGTTATGCTGAAATATTGTATTCATACAGATCATCTACTTCGCATCCTAAATGTGCACACAATGGCTGAATGTGAACAAAGCTCGACAAGTTGTTAATATTGGTGTCAAAAAGGGCTTCTCGCCATGTTGTTAATCTATCTATCTATCTATCTATCTATCTATCTATCTATCTATCTATCTATCTATCTATCTATCTATCTATCCATCCATCCATCCATCCATCCATCCATCCATCCATCCATCCATCCATCCATCTGTTCGTCTGTCTGTCTGTCCGTCCGTCCATCTCTTCATCTATCTATCTATCTATATCTATCTATCTATCTATCTATCTATCTATCTATCTATCTATCTATCTATCTATCTATCTATCTATCTATCTATCTATCTATCTACCTATCTATCTACTGGTCCATTCATTTTGATTGATTGACTGATTGATTGATTGACTGACTGATTGATTGATTGATTGATTGATTGATTGATTGATTGATTGATTGATTGATTGATTGATTGATTGATTGATTGATTGAAGGGGGGGGGGAATCCCACGCGGCAGCGTGACCCTGTGAGTGGAGACAGATCTACTCGCTGATATCCCTTGTTATGATATCGAAGTGCCAGCTCTCTGTATGTTTATTGCGAACCCAAGGGCAAACTGCCATCTATAAATACTTGTCGCCAATGCACCTGTTTAAACTCGCTCTTAGACGTACAGCAGCCCTTACTCTGCCTACCGTTATGGCAAAACCAAGCTAACATTTCTCACCATTTACTCAAAAAAGTGATGTCAAGCTCGCATAGCGCAAAAATGTAAACCTTGCAGCCGATTTTGTCCCTGCTTTATCGTTAAATATGTAAAATACTCTCATTTTAAATTTTGTTGGCCAAGAGGAAGCTTCTTGGTTTCCGGGCAATTGAAGACCATAGTCTCGAAAGTGCAACCAACTACGGTGAAAGACTGTATGTCACATTCTTTATTAAGTCAACTTTGAATATTTCAAAAAAAGCCTGGATTTATAATCGTAAGATAGAAATCAACTTTTTTTCTCCCAACAATGAAAGAAATACGAATCTAAATTGGCATTACTTAAATTTGTCTTCCTGATAAGGACTAAATAGTCTTTCACAAAAATATAAGTCCCTCACGGAATCATTGCATTAGCTGTTCACGTATTTAGGTGATATCTGCATACGTTGAGTTTTCATGATCGTTAACACAGTTTTTTTGCTCAATTGACGTGTTTACAATTCCATTCGCACCTTTCCAATGTGTTTATTCTTTGTTTCATCATTTAAAGAAGTTTTTCTATTAATATGGGAGTCCATTGATTGTGATTATTATAATTTTCAGTGAAATAGTTTGAAATAGTTCAGTGCTGTATTGTATGATCAATAATATACCGCTGAGATATAAAAATCACGGACCTCCAGAATTTTGATAACTTTATACACATGTATATCTTTGTGGATCTTTGGATTGTATTATCATTATTGCAACACCAGGTTAATCGAAAGTCTGCTCGACATTTTGTTGAAATTTTGTTTGCATGAGACACGTCAGTAAACTAATATGGCAGCTAAAGGCATTTTATTTCAAATTCTCAATTTACCCCCATATTTGTTTGAGATATTTAACACAGTTTTTTTCAATAAAATATCGACTGTAGTGCCACTTTATAATAGATAGCTTCAGCTTTTAAGTTTTGCTAAAAAAATACGTCCCAATTTTTAATCATGAACATGCATTTGTTAACTTTCAAATGAAATAAAGAAAAGTCGATAAAGTTTTCCCGCTTTGTCTTGTTTGAACTATAATTGAGTTTAAACATTCGTATATTCGCGCATACTATTTACATTGCGGATCTAGTATTTGTGATGCACACTAGGTTTGCCGCTTAGTGTGTGCGACACGGCCAACACGAGATGGAACATAGGGATTTGTGCATTGAAGTCACAATACAGGATCCCAAGTTGTCCTCGAATTTGAGGAAAACACACAATGAATGTGCATTGACACAAAATAAAAAGGAACTTTGACTGACCGTAAGCATGAAAACCAAACCATATACACAAAAGTATTTGGCTATCATATATGTGAATTGCGAATATGCGTCCCTTTGGCCTGGTACCGTATTTGGCACCTGCTTCAATTTACATCGCCTGGGAAAAAGATCAGGTTGTTTCCTTAGTGAGCCCTATGCAAGACAAGCCCAAATCGTGGTACGTGTGCTTGCTCAACTACAATGTGACGCGCATCAAGATAAAGTACCTGATGAACCTTGTTCTGTCAACATCTAAATCAGTTGAATACAGGGATCAAGCCAGGGGCCTTAAAGAGAGAGAAGTGTCAGAGGCGTAGAATGCCCAGATAGCTATCAGGTTTTCATTGTAATTGATTGATACAACTGGGAAACAACGAGCATAGAAACACCTAGAAGCAGCTATCATAAGAAATACTTTAGGAGCTTGATAATAACAAAAAGGTGCACGACAGGCTATAAAACGTGACACAGCCGAAATTGAATGGCGGATTTCTTTAGAGTACATGCGCATGGCATAGTTCATACGCCTAAAATTAATCCTCGTTTCGTGACAGAATTCGGTTAAAGAGAAGGACCGCAGCATTACGTTCTGGCAAGCTGCTTCAAAAGGTGTCATGTGCCTCCATGTCCACCTCCAGGTGTCGCCCCCTTAAAAATTGCAGAACACTAGGTCTTTGCCTTCTATCCATGTTATTACAAGAAATGCGGTAGTCGTCTCAAAAGCCAAGCTCATGTGTTGAAAATAAAAAATATTAGTTTTACTTAATCCAAGAATTGTGTACACGTATGCCGGAACAGTTTTACCAAGAACGATATTTTCTCTCTGATTGTATCTACAGTTTCTTAGAAGAATGCTTCTATCGTTGTTCACGACAAGCAAGGGTGTTAAGTATCAATCGGGTTTTCTTGTTAATGATAAACGGAGAGCTAAATTGTATGAAAATTGCTAGTTAGATTACGTTTCTGCTGTGTTTGTCATATCTCTTATCATAACAATATACGAGTCCACTCGGTTGAAAGAGCCAACGGGAACCAGTTTGCTTGCGTGAGTAAACTTTCAAAAAGTTAATCACATTAAATTTATAAATTTAGTCAGTCAGTCAGTCAGCCAGTTATTCATTCAATAAATCATTCGTTCTCTCTGACATACATGTAATAGATCTTTCTTGGACAGTGAATATGTGTCACATAGCAAAATCATGTTGCTTGTTGGGGCCCAGCAGAGTTACAAGACGGAGTGCGTTTTTTTCTTGTGGCATTGTGTCATGTAGCTCATTGAATCCAGATATATTTTTGAAAATGGTAACATCTACCACATGCCACTGATATACTTCAGCATTCACTAGCATTGCCTTAAATTCTGAAAATCTCTTCGATTTTAAGTTACCGCATCAATACCATAAAGTCAGTGGGAACACAATGGACCATCAGTTGGTCGCGCGGCAGCTGGTAAAACTTCAACCCAAGTAACTTTCTAAATTTATGTCGTACACAACAATCAACATTTGCCACTGCCCGCGGTAGAAACTTGAGATATTTTATCTGGTCCGTAGCTACAAGATTTACGAGGCGCTTCACACTCCAGGCTGAAATCGTATCCCCGGAAATTTTCCAGAATGTATTGTGTAAAACTCGCTCCTAAGAGATAGGGTCCTACAGCATTCCTCAGATTGAATATGTACACAGAGTGTCGCAAATATTACATGAAACAAATACTGGAATATTACTTGGCCACGTATCCCAGCCCTGAACCACTGACTGGTAGAATATTGTCGCTGTACATGTGGTCGCACTTGTCCCACTAACTGCAAGACTTCCTTTCACAGTCAATTACTGACATTTTGGCAGACAGGTCATCAGCTTTTGTCAAATTTGTAGATGCTTTGTGCATTTCAAAGATTGTTTAGTGGAAAAAAAACTGCTGTCAATTTACAGCACTACAAAGGTAAAATTATATATATATATATATATATATATATATATATATATATATATATATATATATATATATATATATATATATATATATATATATATATATATATATAATTATTAGTTATTCACTGTTTTAGTGTGAAATACAGGAAGTATCTCCCCCAAAGACAGCTGTATTACCCGAGGCGAAGCCGAGGGTAATATAGCTGTCTTGGGGGAGACACTTCCTGTATTTCACACTAAAACAGTGAATGACGATTTTACCCCATTTTTGATGATGTAATTTCATGCCCCAAAAATACTCATGTTGTCAGAACTGACATTAGATTTGATGTGAGGTCTCGCTATGCAATCTCAAATTCCGGAACCACAGTTCATTTCACAGTCCGCCATCATGTTCTCGTCTGCAGCGCGTCAAGACTTGTATCGCATGACAGAGACTTCTGGTGGCTGATCGATGCACTAACCAGATAGGGAGATACAGCGAGAATACCGCTGTATTCCCCTGCCAGTTACGAGAACATCGCTGTATTCCCCGGTCAGTTTCAGGAATCGCGCTGTATTTCACCTTTGCAGTAATTAATGCACAAATAAGGGTAATACAAAGAGTGTACCATAGCTATTAACCAATCAGAAGCCAAGGATTCTATCAAAAATGGGATGAATATATATACATATATATATATATATACATATATATATATATATATATATATATATATATATATATATATATATATATATATATATCGCTCTTAATTGCAATGCCCCAAAATCCAATGGTTAATACAAGGAAGTCCTTCTGACTGTCATGCCCATGACACAGTCACCATTGATTGCTATGTTACCAACACAATTGCAATTATGACAAACAGGAACTTGTTGCCATGCCCATAACACAATCATCATCATCATTACGAGAAAACGCCATAATTGCTATGCCCTGACCTAATCACTGGTTATAGGCGTTTGCGACCACGTTAACAGTATGAAGCGCAACGTCACTCCAGCAGTGGAAAGATGATGTATGGAATTGGACTTTACATTTGGATGAGACTGTACCACATTAGCATACAAATGACAACAGTGCGGTGTTTTGGCATTACATGTGTTGTTATTTTACAGTTTTGCTTTGCCTTTATTTTCAATAGATTATTATTGTCATTTTTGCTGTTGATATTATTCTTAAGATGGGTCATAATTTTATACCGCACATTAATATTAGAATTTTGATTAAAGCCTTTGTTCAAAATATGATTATCTCGATCAATCAGTGTAGATCTCTTGGCTATACACTGCAACAACTATCTTTTGAGTTCAATTACTAGAGCCTTTTGAAGATTTTGAATAGCACATACCCATTAAACTGTTTTAGTTCTTTGTTTTTTGTTCTGTTATAGGTCAAAAGGTCAAAGATCAGCAGACACAACCAACAACATCTGGTAACGTTAGCTGTGATGTTGAGTGCAAGACAAGACTTTAGGAAGTAGCAAGAAATGAATGCGTTCCTTGTCTGTGGCAACAGCCAGCTTTAAATCGACTTAAGGCCACAGTAAAAGAAACAACCGTACAGTCTAGTGTTGGAAATTAGCCGTTGTTATAAATCCATCATATTAAATTCTCTATTACTTCGGGAATAGAACACATTGCCACGTGGGATCCAGCAGTGTTTTCTCGTCATTTCCTTTAACGTTTATTTGTACCTTTCACTACAAATAAAACATGAAGCAGCAAAAACTACATCTGTGATATGCCCCCTGTTTTCGGATATAACTTCTTGTACAGGCCTTGATCACACAGAAAACTCAACGGAGTTTCCGTCCATGTATAAACAGTGGTGGTTTAAGTGGATGAAGCGTGATATAATAATTCACGCGAGTTGATCACGTGTCATGTCTTCTTCACGAGACCTCAGTGCTATTGACGTCCCCTATGGTTTGTGTCAATATGGCAATGTCCAGCTTATTGTACCGATTTGCCGGAAATACTTCCATGCATGGAATACCAAAAGCCATCCGAGCAAAATCCACATTTGCACGCGTCTTTTGGTCCATAATATGCCTGGCAGCCACCACGATGTTTTGTGTGCAATTCACACAGCTTTTGCAAAAATACTACTCATACCCCAAAAAGGTTACCATAGAAGTAGTACCACTCTCAGTTCCGTTCCCGGCAATATCTGTGTGCAACATGCGGAATCTTGATATAATGGTGCTGAACGAACTGAACAGGATTTTCAAGAATACCACGGATCCATTGCTATGGAATAATAGTTCTCATAATCCATTCATCAAACGTTATATGTCACAAGTTGGAAAATACTACAAACTTTACGAACAAAAGAGTCTCGAAATCCCTCAAGTTTTCCAAACAGTCCTGACTAGGACAACAATAGCTACCAACATAGATAAGAAATTTATCATGGCTGCTGGCGTACCATTTAAGGAATTCATAGTCACATGTCGCTATGGTGGTCACGAGTGTAACAGAACTCGAGATTTCACCCAATTCTTTGACTCGTATTACTACAACTGCTTCACTTACAGTGCACCGCAGAGACCAGGTAGCACCTTAGCTGAAGGTTTAGAAAATGGATGGTCAACTGTTGTGCTTACTGGCAGTGGAATGTTGGAAAAAAATAAAGAGATCAGGGTGATACCTGGCTCGCATGAGTGGTTTAGCCCCATGGCAAGCAGCGAAGGAGTTCGTGTAGTAATACATCCACCAAACACAGAACCCTACCCTCACACAGAGGGTTTTGATGTGCCACCGTCACACTCGGTGAGCCTTGGGGTAAAAGCAAGAAAAAATACGCGCATTGGGCCTCCACATGGGAAGTGTTCTTCCAATGATCCATTTGGAGGTGATTATTCACATTACCGGGTGATATCTTGTCAAAAGAAATGTGTACAGGAGACCACAGTAAAACAGTGTGGCTGTAAAGATATTGCTCTTCCAGACCATGGGGAACCTCAGTACAAGAGCGTGCCATTTTGTAACAGTGATAATGAGATCAGTTTTAACTGCACTTATGAGGCATCGCCTGCTTGTCTCGATGGCTTATGGAAGATATATAATAAAGTGTTGTGTGTAAGACTTACTCGAGCCGAGATGGCTCGTAATGCTAGTGCAGCTCTTAACTGTGGTTGTTACCCACCCTGTCATGAGCTGTCGTATGACGTCACATATAGTCTTTCAAAATGGCCGGCTGAAGGTTTCGATGGGGAGGAGGCTTACATTGATATCTTTGATGTGGAGTCTTATCCTGATAGATTCGCGGGACCGGAAGATGCTGAAAAAGCGGAGTTATTTTCTCAATACTTTGACCCGATGAATCGGCGCAGAGCCATGCGTGATTTTGCCAGACTGAATGTATATATTGCTGATAGTAATGTTTTAAAAACGGAAGAACTTGAGGATTATACACAGAGTCAACTGTTGAGTGATATTGGGGGTCAACTAGGTTTATGGGTTGGAATATCTGTTATCACTTTGGCCGAAATGCTGGAACTGGTCTCCGAGATATTTGGATATTTTGTTAAAAAGTATGGACCATATAGCACAGGTGCCGACCCGACGCGCTCTGTTAATGTCAAATCTAACCGCAGTAATGGCATAGTACGAAATCCCATTGATCGTGAATTGGAAGAACAAGTGGTACAAATGGTATAAGTACAGATACGCAATGAGTGGATAGTAAATTTGTTACTTTGAGGGCGACACATAACTGGTATGAATATTTAATAACAGTCCTGCAGTGGTAGCAGGCGGTGTGCTCCTGGAAGCGTCGTTTTATAATGACCCAGATTATGCAAATGGTATGCGCATGTGCTTACTACACCTCTCCAACCACGACAAGCTGGTGAAGCCACTGTACTGATTTATTGTCACAAGGAATGAGTACATTGACTGCCATAGTGCTACCTTGGCAGGGGAACGAATAAACAGTTCTACGCGTGATATAACGAACGTTATGGCATATGGGTTCCGCGTCATCTTACGTGATGATGTATCTAATGGCTGAAAGACTGCTGTTATGACGTACTGAGTAGAGACATTCTACTCTAGTGAGGCATGCTGTTTATCATCTTGAAAGGCTAAGATGATGTATCCAATGAGCGTTGAACAATAAAATGAAGGTGAACAGAGGTGTGGTCAGTTGAGAATCTATCAAAAATTTATTCTATGAAAAGCCACATCAAAAGCATTGGTTCACTATGAAAACTGTATGTTTTATATGGGGTATCAAAAGTGTATATAATAAAAATATGGTTTATACATTAAAATATGTAAATAATTAGAATGTAATATAAAAATGCAACTACTATATAAATCAATTCGGGATTTTCTAACCATAGGATATTTACATACCACATACGTGTTGTAGTTAGTTATGTGGAGTGAATATAATTTTTGTAAAAGTAGATATAAATGATGAAAAACTCCATTGCAAGACTTTTTTATATATGCTAACAAATGTCCTGACGTACCATTCGTAAAACATACGATGCCCCTTGTAAAAATACAGCGGCATATTACGGTTGGATTGCTGGAAGATGTCACCAATCAAATTAAATTACGTTTAACATCCGATTGGTCACGGAATATTTGGTATCCCTCCTTGACCAGTAGCGCCCTCTGTTGACTCAATTAACACCACATTGACTGAATGATGGGCACTACATTTTATTTCTGCTCATCAGTGCAACGTTGCGCTGAGAATCGTTGTAATGATTCTAAATTCATATTGTTCCTCCTAAGACCGTTCTTTTAAATGCGGGTAGCCTGTAGTTATACACATCAAAAAAATGATCAAGGGCAACAACTTTCCTTTGTTGGATATGAGCACGCAAAGCAAAGCAAAGCTTCTTTTTGTACAGCTTTCCACAGAAAGGTTGCATGATATGTGTCACAGAAAGGTTATATTCATCCAGAATCCCATGGTAAGTATTACAGAAAGATTACATACGTCCTTCATGCTACGCTTAGTAGCACAGGAAGGTTACATAAATGCTGAATCATAGACTACGTTCTATGAAACGGTTACATATATACTGGATCCCATGCCACGTGACACAGAAGGGTTGCATGCTGGATCTCATTTTACGTAGCATTGAAAAGTTACATTTATGCTGATCACATGCTTCGTAGCACAGAGGGTTACATGCACACTGAACGATGTACTGCTACTTTACACAGAATGTTTACACACACACACATGTATATATATATATATATATATATATATACATATATATACATATATATATATATATATATATATATATATATATATATATATATATATATATATGTACGCTGTATGAGATACTAGGTAGCAAAATGGTTGTACAACATGCTGAGTATGCTGTAATGTTACAAATCTGCTGAATTTCAGGTGAAGTGACACACAAAGGTTACATGCTGATTTCCCACACTAAGTGGTACAGAAAGTTTACATACCTGCTGGATCCCATACTAAATAGTCCTTAAAGTCTACATACATGGTGACATTAACTCTACATGGCACAGAAAGGTTACATACTTTACCCCATGCTACGAAGTATAGACAGGCTATATTCATGCTATGTGGCACGGGAAGGTTACACATATGCCGTTTTCAATGCTGTATAGCACAAAGAGTCTACATACAGGCTGCATCGCACGTATGCAGCACAGATTTGGTACATGCATGTTGAAACCTCTCATACGTACCACGGATTGGTTACATAAAACGCTGAATCACCCGTAGCGCAGACAATTTAGGTATGTGCCCAATCGCATGCCACATAGCACAGAGAGGCTTCATTATTTACCTCCTTTTACGAAGCACAGGAAGGTTAAATACTTGCTGAATTCGTTGCAAAGGAGCACATAAAGGTGTTCACATTCTAAATCCCTGTAACATAGGACAGAAAAGTGACCTTCACAGCGAACCTATGCTTTCAGTTTTTTTTCTTACTTTTTTGTTTTGTTTTCTAGAGCTGCATCCAAATTATTACAAATACAGCGACTACAGCATGACCCGATAATTTGTAGTCTACCAGTATTTCATCATTCTGGATGGCCTAACTAGACAAATGCCACCATACTCTTTATCAATATAACTATATATATTGGTATTTTTCTGCAAACCATACTGTGTATTATGTGACATTATACCTGCAGTTGCTGAGAATATTAAATTGATCCAGGGCAAGAGCTTTCTGTGGTGTTAAAGCACCAAAGAAGGGTGTAGGCATTGAACTAGTTGATTTAATAATTGTTCCACCTTAATATATTGCCAGTCTCCATTTATGTCCACCGATAAAGCCACAAGATTTACCATTTCTAATCCTACCATACATATATATATATATATATATATATTCATAATGAGAGGTCATTTAAAATTCCCCACACTATGACATACACAATAGTTACGCCATGCAGTACGAAAACCTTATTTGATCTAGAGATAACTATGTTTAGCACTGTAATATACATATATTATAATGTTACCAAGTACAATGTCTCCAATGCATATAACCTTGTACACATAGCTTCTGCGGACAATAGTTGAGCATTAAGTGCATGTGTTAACTTTCTTGGCTTATTTATTGGAAGTGCTAGATGCGTTCAGTAACATGGGACTTCGTTGCTATTTTTGAGGAATGAAGTGTATACTTTATCGTACTTATGTCTTGGATTATTTATCTGGAGTGCCAGCTAACAAGAGTAGGAGTTGATGTCGCAACTTAGTTAATTAAAAGCCCTTGTCAGCATTGGTGTCGTTGATGGCTGTTTGGTAATTTTCACCCCGGTTTAACTGTCATATCACGCATGCGCATAGCCTCGCCAATTCCCAGATCTGACCCTCTTGTACATACGATAAATAAAACATGCATATTAACCACAAGTGGAATGTTGTTGTTGTTGTTGTTTTTTTATCAGCATTATATTAGGCAATATCGAGGGATATAAGGTGAAACGGTGCGCACTCTCTCTGGCTTGAAGTCACAAGATTCATGTGATAATTCTTTGAATTCCTTAGTTCCAGTCTGGCATAACATCAACACGTGTTTTTCATGACAATATATCTTATGGGTAATGAGGTCCATTACTTTGGACGACGATACATTTAGCCAAGACCTGTGAAAAACGTACTTTGTTTTTTACAAATATTCTGTCATGTTATGATGTCTTTGGCTTGCTTCTCAATAGTTCCCTCGGTACCACAACCCTTAGCTATATATATATATATATATATATATATATATATATATATATATATATATATATATATATATATATATATATATATATATATATATATATTAATCCTAATATTGTTCGCCAGACAATCACGTCTAGTTATTGGTTACTTATATTTTTAAAGCACAGCAAACACAACCTGACCCTTTCTACAATAGACAGAGAAGGGGCACACTAAGCGCGCCTTTGCTTTTTCAGTGGAACTAAAGTCGAAGTTTAAGATCGACCTCCCTGAATTATCAAATGGATACTCTATCAATAACATTTGGTAAAAAGGTCTGTGATTCACGTACCAGTATTCCTAATGCGCCGTGGAATGTAGTGGTCGAGGCTAACAGCTGTCATTGGCGCTTTTCGGGCGAATTGTGCCCAAAACACGCTGAGAAAAGCTAATGATTCGCCGCAAAACTTTGTATTGAAAGACTTCATTGATGGCTATTTTTATTTTTTTTTTACAGTTTTGGCACTTATTTGTAAGTTATGCGTTTCATTTTTCCTTGTTCAATTAATAGTATTTAGCCTTTTGTCCTGTTGGTCTAACTATATTTTATTATATTCTTTCAAAAAAGTGTCCTGTTAATCAGTAAAATTAACGCAATTATTCTGTTATGATGAAAATGTGTATGAATATTTATTTGGGGATGAATATATTATCAATATACCCCCAAAACAAAGTCAGATCATCATTATATATATATATATATATATATATATATATATATATATATATATATATATATATATATATATATATATATATATATATATATATATATATATATATAAGTACGTCATGCTGAAGTCGTTATTTATCAGTCCATATGTGATCCTGACTAATTGAATGTTGCCCAGCCACACGTTTTTGCGATCGCCTAAAGTGATACATATCTGTGCGAGGTTTGAAACATGCTGTCGTTTTTGCTAAGGCTGACATGGAATTGTTGGGTCTAAAAATTATTAAGGAATTTTCTCAGAAGCCATGCGACACTGATGGTGTCAACATGAATTCCAATTGGATACCCCAGTGGAAGGAATTGTTTTGCATTTTTCTCTCTCGTTTCCCTTTTATGTGGCTCGTTCGGGTCTGCTTTAACCTTTAATATAACCTATTTGAGGACTTCACCGACAACGCTATAGGATACAAGAAACATGGTTTTACAAATCAAATTTTCAATAATTTCACAAAGTTGTCAGCGCTAATGCTCTACATGATCCATGAAAGTACAAACTTTGTCCAGGTTGCACATTGCTCTTTATAGATTATATGATTGGACTCAGTCACCCGCTTTGAGTGGCGCACTTTGGCCGCGTGACGAATTGAGTGCTCCGAGGAAAGCTGTTCATTGTTGGCAAGTTACCTCAGTAAGTCTTGCCTCACATTTTCATTGAAAGTATTTTGACAATTGCGATATTGTGGAAAATGGAAGAAAGAAGCCATCTTGCCAATTTGGTACACCACTCACTGTTGACCAGTTTGAATCATGAAACAATGTCTTAATACACTTATTTACATGGCAACCCGTTTACATGTGTAGGTAATATGGTCATGAAATTTGAGTTTATCATCTATGTAAATCCCTAGTAATTTTACACATTTTTTCTGAATTGATTTGGACATCAGCATTTAGAAAGTAAAATTCTGCAATAGGGCATGAGAATTTGGTGGAGAGTAACATTGCCTGGTACTTATCTGGGTTAGCCTTCATGCCCTTTTCTTTGAACCGTTGAATGCCGTCTTATGCAGCTTCTTCCAGGGTATCCTTTGCTATTTTTAAATAATCGTGATGAAAAGATATAGTGTTTTCATTTGCATAATTATAGAAGTCACATTTTTCACTGAGAAAAGAGAAGAAATCGTACATGTACATGAAGATGTTGAAAAGCAGAGGCCCAAGAATATTACCTTGTGGGAACCCATTTAGAATCTTCGTCCATTCGCAGAAAGAACCTGCGTATTTCACCCTTTCTTCGCGGTCGCTTAGTTAGCGTGTGTGTATGTGTGAATCGACATACACGCATCGACCGGAAGTAGCTGGTTGTACGCTAATTTACAATTTTTACACACTACCTATATAAGATACTTATTTCCGCATTGAAAAGTAGGTATTTAAGTGGTGGGCGCGTGGCCCTGGCACAGGAAAAGGTTTAAAACGTTAAATTTTACAGTAGTTACGAGGCGCCATGAACCAAACCATGAAAATCAGTCCAAATATGGTTGAAAAACTGTTGACTCTTTTAATGATTTTTTTTTCTCTAAACGAAAGTGTAAATGTTTTTTAACACCACAACGAAAGTGTAAATATTTTTTAACACCACAAGTAAGCATGCAATAACCATTATAAGCCATGTTGCCATGGGAGGCTTTTAGCAAGTTAATATGACACAGTATGTACCCATGCTTTCTTGATTTATCAGTCACAGTCCCTGAAGTTCATGATGGCGCTTTAGTTATGAAAATATCGCAGTTTTATGTGTCAAAGACGGCATCGTGTGCACCCAGTGTGCATGTGATGGAACAGGGAATAGACCTCAGCTGATTTGGACAAAAGTTCGGGTCAGCTGCGCTGGCCTACTATTCAAGCGGATTTAGCATTGGGCAAGCATTCAGAAAGTGCTTTGCTTGGAAAGGGCGTACATTGTCTACACTCTTACTAGATTATAGATCGGGCATCGTTTCCATGCACTCTGCACTGCTAGACTTTGGTAGCCTTTTCTTGTGCACAAAATGTATTTTATAAAGGAATAAAACGTACCGATGTACTTTTTGCTCGTAAAATCGACAGAGCGTTTTGCATGATGTAAAAATAGAGACTTTGACAAAAATGCATCTTTCCAGGTCATAATTTGTGAATGCTCTTTACATAAGTCAGGTCCAAAGTTGCATTTTGACCTCGTCATTTTCAGGATGAACACTAGATGTGATTTTTATTATACTATCACGAAGCTTCTTAACTAACTTTTATGCTAATAACAACATGGACGTCTCAATTAAACAAGGAACATTTGACCAGAGTCTAGACCTACCCTTCCCTGAACTCAAGCGCTGTACACAAACAGGAATGGTACATCTTTTAACGTCGTTAATGCCAATTTCCACCGGACATGCGCGACGCGGAGGACGTGAGCAACGTCTTTCCAATGTAGGAAATCAAACGATTTATTTCACAACACACGGGAGCGACGATAAATTCGAAAGCATGTCCGCTAGCGACTTGTAGCTGTCCTGAACTGTCAGTGCTTACGGAATCCGTTGGCATCCACCGTCCGTACGCTTGTCCATTAGACTATTTATGACTTCTCAAGAACCGTCATATGGAATGTTCTCATTTTGCACATGGGTGTTTCTCAGATAGCCCTCTACCAAGTTTGCTAAAGAGATGATTATATATATTTGTATTCATTTATTTGCGACATTTTTTCTTCTTTTTGAAGTGCAACTGTAGGTCAGGGCTATTTTAGACTTCTCTCGAATGATTTAACAGAATAGCATGAAATTTCATGAGGAAATGATTTAAATAAAGGTGATGAAAGCTGGCGAAAATGACTGGCGAAATAATAATTTTTGACAAAGCTATGAATATCAAACTTTGGTACGATGTGTCGGGGAGTGCTGCTCATGTACATGCATGTAGAATTATAGTACATATATTGCAATAGTCTGAAATTAATTTTACACACAGATGCTCCCCAGGTGACTCTCAGTCAGTACTTTTGTGAAGGAAATGACGCCAGATATTTTAGTCTATTTCTATTCATAATATTTATTTATTTATTTATTTATTTATTTATTTATTTATTTATTTATTTATTTATTTATTCATTCATTCATTTATTTTTGATTCATTCATTTATCATTTATTCATTCAAAAATCGAATGTCCTTTTCAGGAACTGCTTCATGTACAGCTTTGTCACTGTATACATGATCACTTGGGGCCACGTACTTCACATTTTGGCCACCGGATGGAGCTGTTGTAGTTTCTTCTTATAGCAATGAAAGTTTAAACGCCAAGATTATTACGACTCCAGAATCTTTCAGCAGACTATTGCACGGACTTTTATAAAAATCTAGTCGTGATAAAGACCATACAACTTTAAGCAAATGATGTTAAGTTCTGATGAAATTATCGGATAAATTTGGCACCATATTTCATAATGTGTTGCAAACTGCACAGCTATGTACAGCAGCAATACAGAGTATGTTTTGCAATGTTGATAAAAGTGTTGCATAGGATACTTTGCTTTTGCACAATGTTGACCGCGTGGAGCTTCACCAACATCAAGAAGGAGGCGATACGTTGCAAAAATTATGCATTCTTTGACAAGGGATGCCCAGTCCGGCTGAGCGGAATTCAAACACTTTGCTGACTCAGCAAATCTGACATTGGCTTACATTTCGGTGATGTTTGATCTTAGGCCCGTGGTTACTATTAAACAGTAATAGGAAATATCCAATTTGGTGTTGTTTATTTTGATCTTTAGTGACGTTTAGAGAACAACCTGACAAATTGGCTTATATCTTCTTTCTACTGCTAGATGCCGTATAGTCAATGGACATATATATTCATCATTGTATTTAAACTTGAAAAAATGAACAAAGGATATCAATTCAATTCGTCCGTTCTCAATTGACAGGACAGCAAAGTTTTCAGTTGGCTCATGGTTTTTTGGTGCCGATAAAAAAATGGCTTTTGCATTGTGCATCCCTGTATGTTTCACCGAAGCTCCTGCGAGACGAACCATTGACACGTTTTGGATACCAAGTCTTCAATGTTGACGTGAGTCTGTGTTTGAAGAAAACCTGGATACCTCAAAACAAATAAACAAAATGTCAGACAAGACAATGCTGGCGGGTTGTTGACAATTAAATTACCAATTGGCGTATTTTAGCCTTTCACTGTCTTCTGAATATTTTACTTGCGGCCAAAGACAGAGCCATGCCGACTCCCTCTTGCCGCAACCACACATGGCACGTGACTTGAATGACAAGTGTGTACGCTGAATGCGGCACAATTTGCAACAAAAAAGTACGACCTGATTATTCAGATGCGGCCTTAATTGATGCACGCCACTACCTTAACCTTTTCAGTGCAAAGTGTGACTTGAATCGAACTTTTTCATCGAACCTCTTTCAATCAGGGTACTAGATTCATGTTACTTGTGAACAGACCCTTCATTCAAGTAACAGCACGCCAGTAGTTACATAGGACTGCACTCAAAGCGCGCCGAGGAAATCTATTCACTGAGCCAAAAACAGGCCACCGAAAGAGTAAATACAAATGGGAAATTAACGTTCGACTCACTTTAATTGCCACTGGTTACATTTGGTCTTCATCTTTAGTAGAAAAATGTCTATTCCTCACTGATGAATCCTAAGTACAAACATTCACCCACCACTCTTGCAAATAGAATAAAATGTCCAATCATTGCTTTATCATCTTATCTGCCAGCTTTCATTCATTAATGGTGGCACCTGGTTGCCTCGGTTTTTTTTTTTTTTAATTTTTTTTTATATGTTTGAACATGCTTTAGTCAATTAAATCGGGACAGCAATTTACAACAAGGAAAAGGGGCAAAAGAACACAGATAGTAAAGCATCCGTCTGTTCTAAAACCCGTGGTTTAATGCTAGATTTTAAGGCTCACTGCTGGCTTGCTATGTTGCTTGAATCAGACAAAACACACGCAATTTAAACTGAACTTTTCTATCAAATGTTATATCCATTTATCCTATCTATTTGCGTTACCACCTGTACCTAAATAATCTAATGAATATACACGGGAATTCACTTGTGAATTTTTACAGTTATGTCCCACCTGGTTTTAAGAAAAATGACTCAAGGGGAGTTTATTAAGACGTGGGTAGCCCAATGGCACCCCTGCATCACTTCCGACCAACAGTGAAACACATTGGTATTATTTATTGTGAATGACTCTACGTGATCGTGCAAAAGGGATTGCAATTTGATTTTCGAAAATTCCTGGGGCTGCATATGTTTCTGGTTTATTTATTTTATTTTTTTTTTTTTTGTTGTTGTTGTTGTTTTTTTTTTTTTTTCTGTTTGTTTTTTGTTTTTTGTTTTTTGTTTTTTTTGTTTTTTTGTTTTTTGTTTTTGTTTTTGTTTTGTTTTTGTTTTTGAGATTTTTTGGGGTTTTGGGGTTTTTTGGGTTTTTTTTTTGTTTTTTTGTTTTTGTTTTTTTTTTTTTGTTTGTTTTTGTTTTTTTTTTTGTTTTTGTTTGTTTTTTTGGGGGGTGGGTTGTTCGGTTTTTTTGTTTTTTGTTTTTTTTTTTGGCGGGGTTTTTTTTTGTTTCTGTTTTTTGTTTTTTTTTTGTTTTGTTTTTGTTTTTTGCTTTGTTTATTACATGACGTTGTCACGCATTTCAAGGAAGATGAAACCCCACCGTTCGCGTGTAGTCTTGACAAGCCTGATTATTTTGACCGCATTTAGCACAACGGGCTGATTTTCAAACTGAAAACTTCAATACCGACCAAACATTGGTTATGTCTCTGCAAATAGCAGAGACGGCTGCGTGTTACGTTAAATGGGAAGTCAGCCGGAGTCCGCCATTCAGACTGATAAAAGGTACGAGCCAAGGTATTGTTCTTTCTCCGAAATCTTCCAGTATTTTTACCAATGACATATTTAATGTACTAGAAGTTTTCTACCTAGGAGTCGGAACAAACAACATAGATTTAATGTATTTGCACACGCAGATGATTTGAATATATTTTCCAATTATGCTGATGACTTACAATATATGATTAATATATGTAATAATTACGCCAACAGACGGCTTGTCTTATTAGGGGTCGAGAAATGAAAAAATATATATGCGTATAAAGCCTGCGATGGTCATGAAATCTCCAGAAATATCCTGGGCAGATAATGAATTAATTTTTTGAAAAAAGTACGGAATATCTTAGGAGTAACTGACACTGGTCTAAGCAATACCAACATTTAATACTGAATCCGGTCTGCCAGAATATGGATGTGCAAGTGTTTAAACACCGGCTGGTCGTACCCAGTCGTGGACAGTTACGGGCTTGAGTGTATTTATTTGCCCGATGATAATCCTGCAGCCCATGCATCTGCTCAGGTTTCGATGGTTAAAACTGCCATTGGCTTGAATAGACGGCAAAGACACTCCATGCTTCTCTCTGCTATTGGCATCCCCCAAAAAGTTGATTCCATGAAATACGACACCATTTCTACTGATCGTAATTTCGGGTTGAATAGACGACCACAACTCTTTTTATACATTGAATTTCTAAGTAAGTAATAAAAGGTTCTGTGACACAAAGATTTATGGTGGGTAGTCTCCTTAGAATTTTCTTTTTCTTTTTTTTTCTTTTTCTTTTTTTCTTTTTTTTTTTTTTTTTTTTTTTTTTTTTTTTTTTTTTTTTTTAGTATTTCTTGTACTGGAAATAATGCAGCGATCTACTAAAACAAAGATAAATTGATGGTCTTGTAAATTATTTATCTTTGACTTCATCCGTCTAATTGTAATAAGCCAAGGTAAGGAGAGCACATATTAGTTACGCTTTTTACGAGCTCCTCTTAACATGTTCACAGAATCGTATATTCTATGTGGTCTGCGAGGCATCACAGGTCGGTAGCTGTATCGGCTACTGAACAAACGACCCAAAATATGACGCCATGCTAATTTTAAAGATTACGTAGTTTACATGTTCTATTACTCTTTTCCATGACTTCTTCCTTTATTCATGCATCTTTGTTCAATTGTTCGTAGTATTGTATATGGTGAATTCGGAGTGCTCCTTTTGGCCACAGATGGACACCGGTAAGAGCTCACCTACGTGCTACCCGAAAGATGGTGCATGGTAAATTAGAGGGGTACTTAATTAAAATAATTTTAGTGCGATGCAGTTCAACGAATACGCCATTTACTGTTACACTTTGTACTCCTTTGTACTGCATATTATTGTAATGTGTATCTTCAGCGGCAGGATCATTGTCATCGAGTATGCTGCTGTTCGTCAAAGGTGGCCATCTTCAAACTTGGTGGGGTTGTACTTCAGTGTGTGTGTGTGTGTGTGTGTGTGTGTGTGTGTGCGTGTGTGTGTGATATGTTTTGTTAACAAAATCACAATATGGGCCTTCTTAAGGACAGTTAAGACACCAAAAACCTTTGCATGGCCGATTTTGAACTTTTAACGGCTTTTACAAGATGAATGTCCTTTCTATCAGTTGTCAAAATTTTGAGCTTTTAACTAAAGTAGAAATATGAAAAAAAAGCAAAAAACAAAAAACCACACAGGCATGTGGACATGCAACGTCCATGTGTCATTCTTTTAGTTTTCAGCCGCCAAACGGAACAATGCCACCCGTCAATCATACTTAACGGCCTGTCACGTGGCTGCAGGTAGCAACGGCCCATGGCAAAAGGAGAGTGGTACAATGGCGGCAGTGCGAAATAAGGCAGCATGCCGAAAGTTTGTTTATGGGCAGGGAAAAGATGCAAACATGCTAACGTATCATAGCCTTAGTGGTTTACTTTGTAGTTATCTTGCTTGTTTTGCGTTCTAATGAAGGGAGCCTTTAAATGTTAAAGAGGAGCGGGAATCGTCAGACGATGTCCCTTCAAACGTCAAAGGCCGTGCCGCGATGGATTGCCCCAGTGGTCCTTTACACCAAAGACAGCCGGGGAAAAAAACTGACACCCTAATCAACAATACCTAAGCACATAATAATATTTTATCGGAACCCAGGGATGAGGAAATAAAAGTACAAATAATCACATCGACATAAGCATAAACATGAACAGCAGAGAAAACACACAAAATAGCATTATAAAGCTCATGTTGGAAAGAGAAATGAAACTCATTGAGAAAACAACTGCAAAATAATGACAAGCTAAGCAAGTAAAGTGTAAAGACAAGTCTAGCAAGCTAACTACATAAAGTATACAGATAGGAGACGAGTAAATACAATAAAACACTATCCCTAAAAACGGGATGAAGAGGTAGGGGGCGGAAGAGAAAACCTGCCATCAGTACACTGACCACGAGCGGCCGCAGGCCGCCCCACCTGAGCAAGGCAACACAACTTTCGTTGCCAGGCTTGAGATCACGGAGCCGGAAGGGCCGCCTCCATGACGTCACACTTTGAAACCAGACTGTCGCTGTCGCCGTTTGACAGATCGCTGAACAATGTTTCCCGTAATTCAATGGCTCTTTTTTCATGTGATTGGCCAAGAATTGATTGACAACCTCCCCAAATGTTCAGGGACGATGTTTACTACGTTTTGTACAAATATCAGCCCCACTTGAGCAAATGGCATTGTTTCAGAGGCAAATGATCAACATCAAAGGCCTTTGAAGCTTGTTTTCTCAGAAAGGATAATAGGACGAGAGCCCCACCTAAACATGGTTATTTCAAGAATACGGCTGGGCAAAATTTAATCCGGTTAGCGGCTTTTGATTCTGTAATGTCTGAACTGCAAAAAGGATTCAGCGATTTTCTAAATTTTGCTTCGTTCTTTTTCTATGAAATGAAGAAAATGAACATCCTAAAAATCAAAGGGAAAATTGAAATGTCAAACCTTGAGGATGGATAACAGAAAAACGAAACCAAACATAAAAAATCGCAGGATCATTTTTTTGTTGCCAATATATTAGGATTAAGATCCAAGTGTAATTATGATTTTATCACAAATAATTAGTGACTTATATCGACATTTATTGGTTGGATGCTTTGCGGTCAACCTTCAATTGTTTATTCAACAATTAACATCATAGCCACCCAAATACGGGACATATAAATTCTTTGGAGTATGACGAGTACAGACATAAATGGTATGTTATCCTAATGCATATACATTTTGAGCTAGGATTGACTAAAGTGGGATTTATTTTTGGTGTCTTACCTGTCCTTAACCCAAACCACATCCCCAGTTGCTTTGAAATTGCGAAGGGACACTTCTAAGAATCCGTACACTGCAATTACCTTTGTTCATTTTTGGTAAACTTTTAGTAAATCTCCGAAACTGTTTGGCCAAGTGTTTTGAAACTAGATATAAACACGTTTGGGTATCAGTTGACCCGGGTAGGATACATGTGCTAAATGTTCAGGGCAGCTGTGGGCGGATTTTTGCGTATCGTTTATGATATTGTTCGCTTTGACTGACATTGAGAGATCAAATGACTTATTGGCTGGCTTTTTTCTTGATCAATGTGTACTGTCAAACAATAATAGAAAAGCATCTATGGAGTTTCTTTTAGTGTTAACATTGACTGACCATGAAGGTCAATCTTATTTGCACATATGTTGCTGATACTGGATTACATCTCTTTTTATTTTAAATAAAAAGATGTTTGCAAAACTGGATGACTGGAGACTGATATTGATATCAGTTATTGAAAAAGAGTAACCTTGATATTCCGAAGGTACCAAGACATATTCAGCTTGTACATCTAGATCTGTTGAGGATAGGACTGCGTTACGTTTCTTGTTTTTTTCCACTTACGTACGTCTAAATGCAAATGGCATTACACTGGTGAAGGTTTATTCATTCTATCCTTGCATAATTGTACTTTTTTGCCCGACGTACATACTTAAGTCCCTAAAATGCACTTTTTCATAGTCTGTAGGTCCATCTTCAGATATACCATGATGTAAGTAACTTTGATGTTTCCTGTTCACCCAAGGTACACATATTATTGTTTTTGGTCTTGCTACTGCCATTGTTCTTGGTATCCTCCTCCTCCTCCTCCTCCTCCTCCTCCTCCTCCTCCTCCTCCTCCTCCTCCTCCTCCTCCTCCTCCTCCTCCTCCTCCTCCAGCATTAGTACCAATGTCATTGCCATTGTCATAACTAGCATGTGTCCCTTTTTCACCTTACAGCACTCATGAATGCGTCATGATGATTTTATATACGTACTTTTCATGTAGCCCATACAACACACGGACATCTTCAGCGTACATTACCAACCGTGTATCCTGGTCGTCATAATAATTTTTCAATGTTGCTGACAAATATGATGTAGATTTCGGGCTTTTTTCAGATATAATTAAGTACAAACAGCTCACATCTGCTGCTTACACGCCATAACAAGTAATTCATTTCTCATGATACCAGCGTATTTAAGTATGTCATAAAGCACATACTGATTCAAATTAATTTTACACGAGGCATTAAAAATTCAAAATAAGCAAAAACGCATTAAACTGGGTTAATTTTTCCTCTTTTACAGGTCAAAAGATCGAAACACAGGAACAGGGGATGCAGCTACATCTAGGGACATGAATGGCGATGCTTGTTGAAAGACAAGACTACAAGAAGTGACTGGAAAAGCGTGGGGCTCACACTAACTGACTGGTGCTTGCCTTCAACCAGTGCCATCAAGGCAGAGCAAATGTTATCATCATGGTGCAGAAAATTACATATTGATATAACTCTTTGAGCAATACTCCTTCAATATTTCAAAGAATATAACACTGTTCCATCAGAGATCAAGAAGTGTCACTATATCTCTCTCTTTATTCCCATCCAAAACCTTGGGTGTCAAATGAAAGAGCCAACACCACAGGTGTGATATGCCTCCTGTTACGTCTTCCATGTTCAAACGGTGGTTGTATAAGTGGATAAAGCGTGATAAATATATTCACGCGAGTTGATCACGTGACATGTCTTCTTCACAGGACGTCAGTGCAAATAACGTCCCGCATGGTTTGTGTGAATATGGCTATGTCTCGTTTATTGCACCGATTTGCCGCAAGTACTTCTATGCATGGAATACCAAAAGCCATTCGAGCAAAATCTACATTTGCACGCGTTTTTTGGTCCATAATATGCCTAGCGGCCACCACAATGTTTTGTGTGCAGTTCACGCAACTTTTACAAAAATATTACTCATACCCCAAAAAGGTTACCATAGAAGTAGTACCACTCTCAGTTCCTTTCCCTGCAATATCAGTTTGCAACATGCGAAATCTAGATATAATGGTGCTGAATAAGCTGAACAGAATCTTCAAAGAAAATGGTGATCCGTTGATGTGGAATAATAGTTCCAATGATCCATTCATTAAAAAGTATATGATACAAGTTGTAAAATACTACCCGCTTTATAAACAAAAAAGTTTAGAGATCCCTGAAGTTTTCAAAACAGTCCTGACTAGGACAACAATTGCCAGTAACATAGACAAGAAAGTCATAATGGCTGCCGGGGTACCATTTAAGGAATTCATAGTCACGTGTCGCTATGGTTTACATGAGTGTAACAGAACTCGAGATTTCACCCCATTCTTTGACTCATATTACTACAACTGCTTCACTTACAATGCACCGCAGAGACCGGGTAGCACCTTAGCTGAAGGTTTAGAAAATGGATGGTCAACTGTTGTGCTTACTGGCAGTGGAATGTTGGAAAAGAACAAAGAGATCAGGTTAATACCAGGCTCACACGAGTGGTTTAGCCCAATGGCAAGTAGTGAAGGAGTTCGTGTAGTAATACATCCTCCAGGCACAGAACCCTACCCTCACACAGAGGGTTTTGATGTGCCACCATCACACTCAGTGAGCCTTGGGGTAAAGGCAAGAAAAAACATCCGCATAGGACTTCCACATGGGATGTGCTCCTCAGTTGATCCATTTGGAGAGGTAGATTTGAACTACCGGGTGATATCTTGTCAAAAGAAATGTATACAGAAGGCTATTGTAGAACAGTGTCGGTGCAAAGATATCGCTCTTCCAGGGCACGAAGTACATAAGTACAGGCATGTGCCATTTTGTAACAGTGATAAGGACATCAGTTTCAATTGCACATATGAGCCATCGCCTGCTTGTCTCGATGGTTTGCTTGAGATATATAAAAAGGTAATGTGTGTAAGACATACACGAGCTAAAATGGCACGCAATGCCAGTGAAGCTCTTAACTGTGGTTGTTACCCACCATGTAATGAGCTGTCGTATGATGTCACATATAGTCTTTCAAAATGGCCTGCTGAAGGCTTCGATGGAGAAGAGGCTTATGTTGATATTTTTAATGTGGAATTTTACCCTGGTCGATTCCTCGGACCCGAAGATGCTGAAAAAGCGGAGTTATTTTCTAACTACTTCGACGCAATGAATCGGCGCAAGGCCATGCGTGATTTTGCAAGGTTGAACGTATATGTCGCTGATACGAATGTTTTGAAAACGGAAGAACTTGCCGATTACACACAGAGTCAACTGCTGAGTGATATTGGAGGTCAGTTGGGTTTATGGGTTGGAATATCTGTCATTACTTTGGCTGAAATGTTGGAACTTTTATCGGAGATATTTGGATATATGTTCAAAAAGTATGGGCCGTATAGCGCAGGGACCAATCTAACACGTTCTATCAACGCCAAATCAAACCGTAGTAATGGTATTATACGGACCCCTGTTGATCGTGAATTGGAAGAACAAGTGGTACAAATGGTGTGAATGTGGAGTCACTGTATCACACAGAGTCAGGTATGCTATAAGTACACGGTAAATGACACATGTGGATACGCATAGGATATACGTAAAGAGTAAAAGCTCATGTTAATGCATATAGGGTATAAGTACACAGTAAATATCCCGTGTCGAGATGTTTCATATGCATGTCACTACAGAGTAAAGACGCCATGTTGATTAGTTCATAGTTAACGTTGAATCCTGATATGCACAATATGTAAGTACAGAGAAACCTGTAGTGGTATACAGACAGCATATGTTCAGAAACGTCGATTAATAATGAAGTTGGTATCGGATGGAAACTTATACTTCAAACTGCTGTGGGGAGGTCTGTCTGCCCAGGTGAGACAAAGTTTCTTTTACAGTCGTATCAGGTGTTATTTTGATACAGTTGGACTGCCATCAATGTTATTGGGAAGATTGGTGTGACGACACACAGAGAGTTCAAAGTGGACTTTTTGCCTGAAGAGTACCAAATTCAACGTTACATTAACCTCAATCAATCGTTGCCTGTGAAACTTGTATTGTTACGGCTTTTAACAGGTCCATTTAACCTATCGTTGGGGTGTGGTTTATATACTCAAAAGTAAATTTATGTATTAAAAAGGTAAACTAGAAAAATATAATGAACGAATAAAAACCACTGCTACATTAACTTATATTGGTATTATTGGATACTGGCACTATAATCATGGAACCTTTATATACCACATCAGTGTTATAACTGGTAATGTGGTATAAAAGCAGGTTTGTAAAATATAGATACAAAGTATCAACATTTGCTGCAAAACAACCCTGCATATTTGTAGTTTAGTTCTAATCCATAAAATTCACAAAACTCGAGATTTGTCCACCAAATCGTTATCCTGAGATTTTGTACATACAGATCTGAATTATGAAGGCATCCCATCCCAAGACAATCCGATATAGACGTTGCTCCTGATCAATCGGATTTACGAAATATTGGTACTTTACCCTTAGTCTAGAGTGGATCAATTTTGTAATTATACACGAAGAGCATTAGGACAACTCATTGGCAATTAATCCTATGTGTCGTTAAACCTTGTCTTGATTGATGAGCCAGATTCACAAAATCAAAGTCACACCTTTATTGTTACAACAATACAACACCTCTTGCATATCTAAATGTCCCACTAGTCAGCCAGGGTCACTTTCATCGCACGTCAGGCTAAATCAGGTCATAACTTTTTACCAGGGGTGCCATCGAAGTGCTTAAGTGTCCTAAGCAAATCTTATATCTGACAGCGATATACCAACAACTGCTGGTCAATGTCTTTGGGCACATGGTTTAAATTTGGAAAGCTGTCTTAACTATTTTCTTGTTAGTTGATATACATGTTGCACTCTTTCAAACACGACTGGGTGCAGCTTAAGTTTTCATAAGAGTGTTCATTCAAATACTAGCAAACCTATACTTCTACCAAACTAAAAATTGGTCCAGATCAACTGATATAATTAAAAAAGTTAATGTATGCTATACCCTGGTTTTCTAACTTTAGGTATTGTTGCTATGTGCCCAATGTACAAAGGGAAACGTAACTAATGTTTTTACTTCAAACCTGTTGACTAATCTGCCTAACCTGAAAATCACAAAAAACGTACAATCTAAGCAGCAGTCCTTGCCATTTTTATTCTTTTGCAAATATGTTGAGCGCCATAAGTGTGTATTAATAGTTTTAAATTTGGCTTTGTGTATCTTCAGTGTATATTAGAGATTAACGTCCGCTCAACTATAACAATACATTCCTCAAATATATCGTGTCTTTGGTCTTTTTAATTATGAGCAAATGTATATAACACGGAATTAATTACATTTCACTTTGCATTCTGAACTCTGTAATATATTTGAAAGATTACAATATGATAATATGAACAGCCTACATTGGGCAGGTTAAATGGCGTTGTGTTTGTACTACAAGCACTAGGGCGTTTTATTTCTCCATAATGTTCTACATAGTATAATGTTTCGGGAAAACTCATGTTGTCTTTCCTGACGTCATTGCTAAGCAAGAGACAAACAATAGGGCAGATTTTATTTCTAAACAGCTGAACTAGCATTAGGATAGATTGGCTATTACCTGATAGATTGTCCACTATAGACAATTTGCCTGAACCTCCACTTTGCCTAATCCTGTGATCATACTTATTCTGCATACTTTCAACCAATATAAACAGCTCCAACCACTTACTAAGTTTAACATTTAATCAGCCAAAGCTTTCATTAATTATAAGAGAAACATTATATCTTTGAATGCTGTTTGCAACAGTTTATCAGAAGTTTTAGATAAGATCATTAAGGCCTAACTTCATAAATCTTTAATTGAGCAAGATGCTTGTCTAACACCTTTTTTGTGACTATTTTTGCTGAAGTGCCGGGTACGGTCAATTTGACTTTCTTCAAATACCAATATTTGCGTAAAAGTTTCATATCTGATATCTGTGAAATATTGATCAGAAGTGAAAGTTGGGATCAGTAACTTTTCAATTCCATTTGTAGGTAGCTTCATGAATATCATTGTTGGCCATAGTATAAATATGACCCTTGCTTAATCGTCAAATTACTCGTGCTAATACGCATTCGTAATGTGGAGCCAGATCAACTCCCAAGATATTAATCCGCTGTACATATGACGAAATAAAACATACAAATAAACCAAAATTACTAGTTTGTCGTTAATTTGTGACGCTAATGCTAATATCCTAAAATAAGCTGCTATAGTTCTAATTTTATCTGTCATAATGACAATAGGTTCCAAGAATTTTCAAATGAACGGTGTTCAGTTTTTATTTTCATTTATTTTAGTTTAAAATATAAACCAGATTATGTAAAATTTATTAAATGCCTCACAAGTTACATTGATAAACTTAAATGTATGGAGTAATAATATTTCGGGTCATTACAAAGCCTTTTACCAAGGGCATGGCATGACGATTTCAAACATGTCACATAAAATTCCATTTTCCTTAAGCCCGTTATAATTCAATGATCATCATTGCTTGATTTGATTTTTCTTGTGATATTTAGCAGTGACACATATTCAAAGACTATCATGCTAATATGCAAAAATACGATATATGAAATATTTTGTGAAGAAGACAAATTCAATTAACTCCAAAATATATTTAATTTCAGAAACCAAACATTACTGAAAGGTGATCGTATAATGTGGACGATCGAAACATAAATACACACACACACACACGTATATATATATATATATATATATATATATATATATATATATATATATATATATATATATATATATATATATATATATATATATATATATATATATATATATATATATATATATTTAGGCATACATATTGTATGCAAATAAATTAGTTCCATTTTTCTAGATAATAAATAATAAACAAACACCATATTCACAAATCCTGTAATACGACACATTCTAAAACTACATTTTGCTGACCCAAAAGCACTTTTCAAATATAATTCATTATTGGACTGAAAATTGTCTTCTGGTGTATCCTAAAGAATATGACCTTGCACAACTTTGACATTGGGGTTTTAAAACACCAAGGGTGTATACGTGGAAACCATTGTGTTGCATGCTAGAATTTATACATTTTTTTGTGTAAGTGGGTTGTGTTTAAATTAAATGTTGCGTTCGCTAATGTCGTATATGTTGGGAACAATGAAAACATATACCGTGAAATAGAACATTATCCCGTGAATAGATCCATACTTTCGTCCCATAAGGTAGTGTCAGTACCCAATAAAATTGCCAGTGACCTAACGCTATAGGTAAAACTTCACAGTTTAATTACTCTTTAAATAAAGGTTAAAGGGCATTCATGCAAGTGTACGGGATCCCTTCATACCTTGTTAGCAGGGGTTTGTTTCTTTTAATTTAAATTGTGATGTCACTTTAGAGTGGTCACGTGATAACTAGGTCCCTTTCGTGTCTGTGACCCAAGTCTGGCAGGATACCATTGGCTGACGAGTTGCCCACTGCCTGGCATGCTTAATACATAATGAATACATTTGAATAACCAATCAGAAACCTGGTTGCCATAGCACTTCTCCTTCCCTTGAACAATGCTTATATTATATCATCACATCCATGTACACGACATACTAAGTGGTAATCTGTCACATCACCCTTGGTAGGGCCTTTCGTGGAAGAACCAAGATTGAATCATGATTTCTTTTTCGTTTGTTTGTTTTTGCTTTCTTCAATTTTGGACAGAGTACAAACTTCATACGGAAACAGAGTTACCGACCCATCCCACAGAAAAATGAACCATGTTAAACGGAATTCGACAAGTATCCGTCATACATAAATAGTTGCACTGTCAATCGGAAAAAAGCTTATTGCATGTTGTAATGCTAGACGGAAAGGGCTAGATGATGGGTTGATAGGTGCTCGATGATATGATATTAAATTGAGTGCAAATCAGAAGTATTGAAAAAAATCACTGTATTTGTTCGCCATATTCAAATTGGAACATGTTCCCCACGCAAAAAAACAACGTCACGGATGTTGTATCAATGCTTTCCCTTTTCCTGCAAATACACCAGAATGTCATTAATATGCTTTATTCGCAACGAAACCATCACCACTCTCTGATGGCATGCTATTTATCCTTACAATGCCATTGATCTCAGACCTTAAGACAGGAACGTTTTGCTTGCTTCCAAATAATTGTACATACTGCACTTCCTGGAAACGCAAATCTAAATCGCTTGAAGCATGTGTTTTTTTAACAATGTTCCAAATATCCTGAAACAAGTATGCCTCAGTATTAGTTTACTTTCTACGTAAATTAAGACCTTATCGTTATAGATCTCTCTGATATTTCTGTTGTTTTTGCATTTTGTTCACTCTTCTATCACACTTTATCATCTCAAATTAACATAAAATCATCCTCCTTATGTTGATGATTTACGATCATGTATAAGTGACATCCTGCAGGGGCAGAGTTGTTGTATACGTTGCCAAATATGTTTTTTATTTTAATTTCTGCAATAAACCGTTTTAAAATCAAGTTGCACTGATCATATGCTACAGTGCCACAAACATTTCATCTATGCCTCTTTTACACCTGCGTCTTAACCTGTCTATTTTGCCAGAAACTTGGATCTACTCCTGATTGAAATCTCACATGAAGATCCAATCGGAAATTTCATTAATTATCCTTCAGGTGTAAAAAATCACATGACTAGCAATTTAAGCCATCTGTAAGGAAACCAAACATGTATTGTGCATATGGAGCTGGTTTTTATTGTGTTGAATTTTAATATGAAATTTTTGTTAAACACTACGGCATATGGCAACAGATATTGACTTTAAATACAACGCATTACCCGGAGAAACAAGAGAAGTATACTTAACAGCGCCACTGGCATTCTACCAAACATATATAAACTTGATTGATTTTCATCTGGGCATTTACTATAGCTGAAATCATAGTATTCCTGTAGCCATAGATATGTATAGTACGTCGCTTTTAATGGATAAAATATGTCCCCAGCAATTTGAAATAACCCATGTTAAAAGTCCTATAGGTGCCCACGCTACTGTGGTGATGTGCATTCTAATACACTCCTGGACAGCTGAACGGTGAACCTCCTGGTGATACGAAAATGACAGTTATTAAAGATAGTCAGCCACCTGCGGCTAGATAAACCTAAACCGTAACATACTGCGAAATTTATGCACTTGAATGTGTCTGGAACATCAATATATAAGCATCTGTATAATGTTATCATGATGTCCGTTTAAATAATGTGTCTGCAAAGTCAATATGCAACATCATTAAACAATATTGATTTCACATAACATTATCACTATATCCGTATATGTATGTGTGTATGTATGTATGTATATACATATATATATATATAATGATTCTGCAACACCAATAAACAACATTTACACAAAACATCAATCTCCACGTAAAATTATGCCACGATGTCAGTAAATTTAATGAGTTTGCACATCAGAATTAAATGTCAATAAACATCTTCAATATACACTATCAACACTCCACAAAATTAACACGATGTTCATTTGTGAAATGTCTTTCAAACATGTGCATCAAGTATCAATATGCAACACCAATAAACAATATCAGCGCCTCATTAAATTAGTATTATATCTTGTAATGTACACACTTTGTGAACAGAGAAATACCATACATTGCCATCAAAGTTTTTCTGAATATCCCTGTATGCTTGCTGTTTATAAAATATTTGAAGGAAACATAATAGCCTGAGCACAAAGCAGCCAATTTGGTCATCATTTTTCGGAATAATAAGAAGACAAGAAAATAAATATGGTGTTTGCACAAGAAACTATTTCATGATTGGCCAAGTCATTTTGCACCACATGCTTAATTTTGCATGGTTTGCTCAGAAAATGACATCGTTCATGATATATTTAGCGTAAGAGGGATTTTCGGTTTTTGCAAATTAAAGGTAAAACAGTTTAACCGACTGGAGGCAATTTGCAATTCATGATCTTTTTAACTTTTCCTAAGTCACAAATTTTAAAGCAGATTTTTTAGATTGATACTAATTCATTGTTATGAGGATTGAGCACGGTTTTTCAGAATATATATATAAATATGTATATACATATATATATTTAACGTGTGTGCGTGCGTGCGTGCGTGCGTGTGTGTGTGTGTGTGTGTGTGTGTGTGCGTGCGTTAACAATCTGGCAAAGATCCCTAGGACTATTTCCTGGTACAGAGGTGGTAATCTGATTTCAAAATGTTAAAATTATCATATTGCAATATGTTTTATAAAATAAAGTGCCAATGAGAAACTGACATAAATCTGCTTTATATAAAGAGAAACTTAACAATCCCAGTTGTGTGTGATATTCCGTTCCAGTACCTTGTTTACAGCTGAAACGTGAGTTATGTTGATTATTTCCCAGCATTTATATCTTTCACTGTGTTGAAAATTGCAATTTTAGAGTACAAGCACAGAGAACCGTTTATGTGAGTACTTTCTAAGTTAACCTGACTTTTACGTTCTCAATGCAGGAAGATGGATTGCATTTTCATGTCTGACTGTAAGTGTAAGACTAACGCATGCAAATATCAATGTCTGACAAACAAGTATTCAGGAGTGTTCGATATATTCAGCTGACATGTTAGATAGTCAGATAAATATGATAATATAAGTCATCATGCCACTCAGGAGACAAGGCAATTCAAAATACATTACAAATATTCATGTTAAGGATATACTGACAGTCTGCCAGAATATTTATGAAATAATTGTCACATTTGCCATGTATTAATATCAGTATACGTCTGCCATGCATAACACGCAATTTATACGGACGCATTTGTGCGTATATATCACAATCAGTCTTTGAATTCGACAAAGAAAAATTGTTGTCGGTGTGCAAAAGATATACCATTACATCAATGAAATGCATTAAAGACGACTAGAACCTTGCCAAAATATAGTGTCACTGGACGAGCACAAGCTATGTTCAGGTTAGCTTTGTTATATTATTTCTCTGAACCTGCATGATTTGACTGTGAAAACAACCATTCTGCACATTCAGATCTCTCTCAGTTTCGTCCTGACCCCCGTTCATTTTTAATTCATACTTGTGGCTACTGTTCTCGTCCTTCATTTTTCCTCTTCACAACCTACACCAGTGCTTCCGGCCCATTTTACCGCAACATGTGTCAAAAGAAAAAGCACAAAGTCTGTATGAGAAATATGTGTTTTCGGGAAGTTCTTTCGGAAATAGAAATAATGGTTTAATGCACTGAAAATGCCAAACTGGTATCAATATTACGTATGTGCGTCAATAAAGCGTGCTATTTTGATTCAGCTGCGATGCTACCCTTTCTGAATAAAGGAAAAACCCTTCTGTAGTTTGCTCTTTTAGTAAACAAAAACGTATTTCACCATTTAGATTAGAAAAATGTAAGTTTTAAGAAAGGTATATATTTGCAACTGACATTTCAGGTTGCCACATATGTATGATAATATACATTATTCAGCTCTGCTCGAGAATACGTACTCCATATTCTTTACAAATGTACATGCAAAAGCAAAGTTAGCATTCAAAGAGAATACTTATGAATTAATAGTCAATTTCATTAGGCATTAGCGTCACCATACGTCTTGCTTCCACAACACGCCATTTATACATTTGTGTACAACTACAAAAAAGTGCGTGCGCTAAAATTCGGCAATTTTTGTTAGGGTTCACAAAACATAATTGCATAAACGGAACGCACAATAAAGAAGACCAAACGAGTTCGATAGACGGCGCCACTAGCCAACTGCAAACGATGTTTAATGTAACCTGGTACAATTGTGTCTTAACGTGCATGAATAGTGACAACTGCCTTTGTACATATTCTGATGTCTTTCCGTTTTGTTTTTTGACTCATTTGTCGCCAGTGCATATTTGCAGTTATTGGCTTCTTTCTTCTCTTTACGTACTGTTGCTAACAGCTAGATTTGATACACTGAGTGTTTAAGCAAAAATCATAATACAGTAATTATTTAAGGAAAAAGACACATTCTTCGGGCTGTTTTGAAAGAAAAAGTTATAACTATATTGGCAATGAAAATAAAGAATTTGTCATAATATGAAATAAAATTGCAATGGATGTATGCTAAAATATTATCTGATTTTCAAGGGTCTCAGTGTTTGATCACAGGTTGCACTTAGTTAGTTTTTCACAAGCATACTGGATTAGGATATTTAAATGGTCATTAATTCTCATGACTAGTGTGAGACTAAATGTCACCGGAAATAACACAAAGGTTTGTGATTAAATATTTTTGAAGGTTATTTTCAAGATAGTTTATATGTTTTGTGCCAGCGTAACTCCAATCTAAGTCAACAGATCTGCATGAAGTGCGTGGTAGTTGAAAGATATGTATAAAACATTAAGGTTGAATGCCAAAAGTTTGGTGAATAACAGATATCATGTGAAGCTTTTGTCGTTGATCTTTATCACATTTTATGTATTTCATGATACTGGTTTCCAGTCTAGTTCAAACAGGCGGACGATATGATTTTTTTAAGAAGACAGGGAATTTCGTATATAACTTACTTTGGCACAAGTGAAAATTGTGCGTTTCAAGTAGTCAGGCCTGCACGATATTCTCTTATGAAGCAAGTCCTATAAATATGGTTCTCATGAGGTCATGAGTGTCCAATCATTGGCATTTTGCAAACAAAGTCTCAATTCGTGTGAAAACAACACCTCGCTGCGTTGTTGGAGTTTCCAATATACCTTCTCTTGACACCATGTTAAGCGACTTCAGCAATGCTCAAGTGGAAACACTGTATCCCTGAAAGGTCTTCTGGTCTGTAGTTTACTGTCCCTACGTCGTCGTTGTACACATTTGGACCATCAAGCCATATAAAAAATACAAAAAAGTATTAAGATTTATCGTAAACAACCTTCGAGAAGGAATAGACATGTGGATCATTGATTTGGCCAATGCTCGTAATAGTCACCTGACAATTCACATTTTATTTCTATTTTGTCATGATTAAATGTTTTTTTTTTTTCACCGCCCCTTTATAGCCCATGATCCCCCAACAAAAAGATAATCAAGTGGCATTTGAAGCTAGGTATTCTCACAATTACAATTCTGATTAAATTCTATAATGATATATTTACATCCAAATATAACCAATCTTAAGCTTTGCGCAGTCATTTGACAATTTCTCGCCTCTTTGAGAAGGGTAAATAAATGTTAATACCTTAAATTCAGTTGCAAGTTTCATTGGAATTGATGCGTGATCAAGTTCCCAAGATCAGTGAAAGCGGGCTAGCTTTTACGAATATGCTGCTTTCAGACACCTCTGAGGCTTGATGCACCCTGAAAGCAAGCTAGCCTTCACATCACAGAATCAGACCTCGCTCTGCTGTTTTGAGCGGGAGATACTTTCCTTGAGTGAGAGGTACCTCGCTTTTTGGGCATGCGCACTTGAGAGCTTAACGTAGCTGGTTCCCACTGCCGTTTTTGAGCGACTGAAACGCTGTTGGCCTTAGTGCCTGCACAACACGATACGGTACTTTTTCTTTATGGATAAATTGTCTAAATTGCTCGTGCTTGATAGTCTTATGCTTCGCTATTAGAAATAATTGCAATAGCTCACTATTTCATTAATATATCATTGGGTAAGTTTTGTGTCAAGCCATTCTAGCGGCCAAATGATCGTCCTGCCTTCAGGTGTACACTTAGTAGTTTTTGTTAGCGTACCAATATTAATTATTATCTTGCGTCTTTACTTCCGCGGGGTGACTTTCACGGCGAGGTAAGTCTCAAAGGGAGCTGAGTGATTGAGCGCGAGGGAAGCTCGCGCGTGAAGAAGACCTCGCCGACGAGGGAGTTCTAAAACCGCTTGTGAGGTCTTGATAATGAGGTCGCTATAATGCTGCAGCATGAAAACAATTTCTAGCCCAACAACGTAGTACGATAAGTAATTGCCTTTGAAAAGTATATTGTATGGTTTTGAAGATAAATGCTCATTGTAAGATGTCTTTGATTGATGCATCTTTCTTCCACTGAACAGAAACAGACTGATTTCCTGAAATTGGTACTGAAAGATGTACACTTTTTGTCGTATTTTGCGCAAAACAAATATATATATATATATATATATGCAGGTAATTGAATTGGCTGATCACTATCTGGTGCTTATGTAAACTTTTGCTTCCAAATTAAGGGAAATCAACGTAATAACGCTTTTATTTTTAAGAGCTAGGTTGGAAATATGGCAACCTGAGTAGAGGAGCTGCGACTGGGTGGTGGTGACTTTAGGGAATGTTCAGTTATTAACCAGGGCATAGCATAACGGACATCTACTTTTGAAATCAATTACTATACATCCCTGTCCAGAGTGATTTTTCAGACGCGTTCCCATATTATGCCGGGCAAAAATGCCGGACAAAATCACAAGTCATGCTGCTGCGGGTGCACATGTGGACCCACAAATACTGGCTGTTTTTAACCTGTGCGTATCAACTGCCGTGGACAAAGCAGTGAACAAAGCTATGGGGGTCTGGACCGCAAAGATGGGAAATTTTGAAACCAGGTAAGGTCAACTCTTAGATAAACACACTGTCATTACGAAAAAAGGAAAAGGATTGGTTTGACGTGCATGAAAAAAAAATTCTTTATGTCATAAAAGCCATTGACCACGGATGTGACCGACGCGAGTACTCAATTCCGTGCCAGGCTTAAGGCCCAATTACACAGAAGAGCGGTAACGGAAAGCGGATAGTGGATACCGGTATTTCCGCGCAGATTTTAAATTGCACTGAGAGCAGTACATCGCGCGGATTTACAAGGTTGTACCTTCAAAGTTGCATAGCCCATTGGGCTAGTGATATATTTGTGTGTGAATAGCCTTCTGAAAGACTGACTATTAATTTAAACAATGCAATATAAACTAAATGTTTAAAATAATAGGTCATTCTTCTATATGTGCCGACTGAAACTAGATCGGACTCAGATTATTTCACGACCCAAATTCCGATCAGATCTATATGGACCAACATGGTCACTATACTACACATGTATTTGGGACTTTTGTGCACACCGTAATAATTACCTGACATGTCCACCTTTGAAACAACGAGTTTCCACACATCCTGCTTCTTTTGGGCATCTTTATACCTTTCAGCCGTTGGGTCGTATAATTGACGATATTTTTGCACTTTCAAAATCATGATTCCATGATGACCATGTTTGTAGCACCGATTTCTCTCTCGACACGTGGAGATGATGCCTACCAAAAAAAACCCGGTTCTGATTGGCTGAAATTTTTATGTTCCCGCGCGATACGCAGCAAGAATCGATTGGATTTCTATTGGGAGCGGTTTAGCGCTGTATCGCTTTACCGTTCCGCTGTCCGTGTAATTATATCTAAGGAAAACCACGTATCTTAATTATCTTAATGCGCGGTTTTCCTTTACCGCTCTCCTGTGTAAAGGCCCAATTACACAGAAGAGCGGTAACGGAAAGCGGATAGTGGATACCGGTATTTCCGCGCGGATTTTAAATTACACTGAGAGCAGTACATCGCGCGGAATTACAAGGTTGTACCTTCAAAGTTGCATAGCCCATTGGGCCAGTAATATATTCGTGTGTGAATAGCCTTCTGAAAGACAGACTATTAATTTAAGCAATGCAATACAAACTAAATGTTTAAAATAATAGGTCATTCTTCCTTATGTGCCGACTGAAATTAGATCGGACTCAGATTATTTCACGACCCAAATTCCAATCTATATGGACCACATGTTCAGTATACTACACATGTATTTGGGACTTTTGTGCGCACCGCAAAAATTACCTGACATGTCCACCTTTGAACCGAGTTTCCACACATCCTGCTTCTTTGGGGCATCTTTATACCTTTCAGCCGTTGGGTCGTATAATTAACGATATATTTGCACTTTCAAAATCATGTTTTCCATGATGACCATGTTGGTAGCACCGATTTCTCTCTCGACACGTGGAGATGATGCCTACCAAAAAAAAAAAAAAAGGTTCTGATTGGCTGAAATCTTCATGTTCCCGCGTGATACGCAGTAAAAATCGATTTGATTTCTATTGGGAGCGGTTTAGCGCTGTATCGCTTTACCGCTCCGCTGTCAGTGTAATTATATCTAAATAAAACCACGTATCTTAATCATTTTAACGCGCGGTTTTCCGTTACCGCTCTCCTTTGTAATTGGGCCTGAATTGGGCCTTTAGAGGGTCAGGCCGAGAAAGGTGTTGGCGTCACACCTAATATGATTCAAGAATTTGCCAGATAGAAATGAAAAAGTAGCTAGTGCCCATTTCGCGGCGTGTCAGAGGCTTAATCCGCACAAGAATGCAGGCATTCATTCTTGTAAAAAAAATAGACCTGGATAAAAAAATCTTTGTATGTCAAATTTGAAACACCTTGGTTAAAATGATGGAGCGTCTGGAACGGCATTCGGTGTGGCCCCCGATATTCCGCCAGTTTTGATTAGCATGATGAACGACATTATGAGCTATCGACGCGGTCTGCCAAAAGAAATCAAAGGAAAAACTAAGTTCAGGTATCAGAACTTTGCCCCAAATCTCACTGTTTTTGCCCGATAGATGTTGCTACGAGCCTCCAACTGGGATAAGTGGCATTTTTAGAAATTATGTTTCTCCGGGCTGTCCCTAACATAGGGGCAACACTTTAAACGTTTGAAGATTTATATTACATAATCAATACCAGGCAATTTGGTGTGTGTATGTGCGTGTTTGTAAACATCGCATCGGTTAGAGACAAACGCGTGTGTTGATGCTGAGATTTGAGGACTGGATAACCCAGTTAACTTCCACCAAACAGGATGGATATTGTGCACGCTGGTTCAATTCGTTCGCTGGAACATAAAAAGCATTCATCGACAACAAACGGAAGTCTGGACCCTTCTCTTCACTTTTCGGTCATGTGTTTAAACAAACATCAATCTGAATATAAAGATCAAGACTGCTAGACACTCTTATTAATAATGGATTCTCCAGAAATGCGATTAGAAAATGCATTGAATGGATCCAACAATGAAAACCCGACAGGGAAACTAACAACTAATTTATTGTATGATATCAAGATTGACGTTTAGCCGCGCGGCAAAAACAGGGTACTTGTAACGGAGAATACATGAGGGACACACGAAATTGCTACATTGTCTTTGCCGCCGGAATTTCTGACTTGACAACAAACATTTACCCGCCTCCCGACACAACAAGACAACCGACGAGGTTCGAAGATTTCGGACAAATTACTACATTTAAGACAAAGATATGGAAACAGCATCAATATCGTTACCATCGTGTCTACCAGTTTGATTACGTATTTAGAATAACGAAATGACGATGTACAACATGAGATGAAAGCACCATTACATGAACATCGAGACCTACTACATGGACAACAAGACCTACTAGAGGAACAAGACCTATTTCTTGAACAGCAAGGCCTACTACTTAAACTACAAGACCTACTACATAAACAGCAAGACATGCTACTTGAACAAGACCTGCTACACGAACAACAAGTCCAACTACATAACCAGTAAGACCTACTACATGAATAAGAAGACCATCACTTGAACAACAAGACCACTGCTTGAACGACAAGACTTACTAGTTGAACAAAAAGACCACTACTTGATCATTAGGAATTCACAAAAGACAAGATAATCACAGAGAATATTGACAGGGGCATAGGCACCATTGACTGGAGCATCGTAACTTGTGTTCCATGAAAACAAAAACAATAAACAAAAACAAAAAACAAAAACAAAAAACAAACAAACAAACCAAAAAATCATCCGAACAAAAGGAAACCCTACAGCCACAGTAATGCCAGTCATGCTTTCCATTCATTTGTAAGAAATCAGTAGTTTATTCTTTGACCTTGGCTGAAAGCGACCCTGCCAGGTTATATTTCAACAAACTTCGCTCAGGTCCTTAATAATTCACTAACAAGTCTCCTAGCATCGATAATTAAGATGGAGATGTTTGCAGGTGCGTTGCATTGAAGACAAGACTGATATGTTACTTGTTCAACTTTAGGGTTACCAAAATATCGTTCAAGGTCAAAGTTTTTTTTCCAAAATGGATGCACTCATTATATATTTAAATGAAACGTATGCATTTTTCAATAAAATAATACCCCTGATACATACTCTGTGCTAAAGTCAATTCGTTGACGTTGCAAGAGAAACATTGCCCCAAAATATCATAAAATTAATTATAGACCTCCACGAGATATAGCTGGCAAATGCAATATATTCACAGACAAACACTGCACTTTCTTGATAGGAACTATCCAAAAATTGAAACTTGTAGAGATTTTAACATCGATCTAGCTAAAATAAATGAGCGCAGGTTTACCACGATTTCTTCCACTGGATATTGTCAAACAGTTTTTATTCAAAAATAACGTTTTATACTCGTTTTACAAACACGACAATAACACATCTCGTCGTTGAACCTCTTGGTGTAATAATCAATCAATCTCTGACTACAGGAATATCTCCTGATTAACTGAAAATAGCAAAGATGATCCCGATTCATAAAAAGACATCAGATCTTTAATTTCAAACTATATTAAGATATCAGTCCTGCCAGCCTTTTTTTAAAAGTTTTTTGGCGAAAGGTAATTTTCCAACATTTGTTTTATTATTGTAATTTTTCAAGTCGCCAATATGGTTTTCATGAAAGGGATCTCACGGAATTTGCAGCTATAGAGTTAATTGATAAAATAATACAGCAAGTGGATAACCACCACGTTCCAATTAATATTTTCATTGACCTCTCTGAGCGTCTAACACCTCAGCTCATCAAGCTCGAAAAGTTACACTATTATGCAATAAAAGGTCTCCTCTTGAGGTTATTTGAATGTTATTTATGTTGTCGTTAATAATATATGTTGAACTTGATGGGTTCAAGTCCGACCTGTTGCAAACTACCACTGGCGTAGCATAAGGTACAATTTTTGGTGCGCTCATGTTCATCATCTATATTATGATTTAAAACACGCAAGTAAACTATTGGACTTGATCATGTGTGAACATGACTACAGATTTTCAACAACCTTAAGTACTTTCCACATAAATCCGTGTATGGACATGGACACCGTCATAAACTCTGAACATACGAAAAAAACAAACTGGGTGAATCCGTGCATCCAGGGAAAAAGAGCAGGTGCTCTTCAGACACAAGCTGTGGTCCAGAAAGTAGTATGGAACGTTGTCCAGCTACAAATCACAAGATTATTACAATCTGCTGGCTGTGAGGTCACTGTCTGACTCAATCAATGATGGGCTTATAAATACATGGCCGCACAGGAACAAAAGGGTCACTGTTGTTTTTTATGTAGACCTTGGTAATGGTTCAATCACGAAACAAGCCACTTCATGTGTTGCATGGAAGACGCTGGGCTGAACCTGGGGAAACATTTTCAACTATGGTCTATCAATGGCCCAGGTATGCATACTGGCACTGCTGACGTCGGCGGCAGGTTGTCGCCCTTCTTGGTAAGCAGTATCATGAGAAGCGGACTGAAACAAGGATATCTGATGTTTTGCCAGCGAGGATGTGAGAAACGTTCTGCAGGTTGTTGCTCAATGGATATTTCACTGTAATTATTAATTACAGCACCAAGCCTTTTAATTCATTGGTCAACCATGTTGTCTGCTATTTACACTTTATTATGAATGGAAATCTATAGTAGTAGGCAAACACAGCAAAATTAAAGGCTCAGCTCAGTGCAGGTATATGAACGAGATGAGTAAGCCTATGAGGAGCTTTTTATGCTTGATGCTTCTGCAACTAAATCAACAACTTAAAACTATCGCACTTTAAACGGGAGGAATTAATGGGGAGGTAGCGGACTATCAATCCACATGAAATCTATCTCCAACAACGTTTGAGGAGAAATCAACATAGGGTTTTCTGATATAATGGCATTTGATCTGTTCCTCACATTCGAATGCATTGTAAGTGCAAAAATGAAGTACGTTGTGAACATTGATGCCAACATTTTTTTTTTGCTTTAATAATAACCATTTTTTTAATAATAAGGTTGCATTTAATGTTTTGACGTTTGAATGTAAATAAAGTTCAAAATTCATACAAATTGTAAAAGTTGACGATAGCAGACAGATATGAAGATGAGGTAGCAGATGATGGCGCCACAAACCCTTCTCAGTAAACCAGAAACAGAGACATTTTAAATTACATGCATTCAAGAGAAAACCCTACATGTGCACGTTATTGTTTATTAAAGATGCAGTGTGACTGGTGCCTGCTTACGAGAGTCGCTTATTTATATATACACACAGAACGGGCTATTGTTATAAGAGGCCAACTTTAGAAAAAAAGATCAGAGTCATCATATCAGATGGCCTTCTACCTAATACATACAAAACTTTAAAAAATAAGAAAGCAAAGACAACTCATGACATGTATAAAAGTAACCAAAATTTTTATTTTACACAACCTAACAGAAATTTGAGGGGGCACAGAAGTATATTGTTTGAAAACAATCTACAACAGACATTTTTAAGTCCTACTTCCCCGAAGGTTTGTCAATCGTTAGAACCAGCTGCTTCCTGACTCACCCAAAGTACCTTCCTGCCAGTATACAGAAAAAAATTTAGATTCCTACCCAACTAGCAAGAGAAATAATGTAATGGGTATACAAAGTAAGGGCCTGTCACTGCTCCTCAGAATCAGTTCTGGTCCCGTTAACCCTTTCCCCTTCAAACCGGCCAAAACCGGCTGGTGGTCAAATGTCGTCTGTTTCAGTGTTTTCAACTAATTTCAACAGTTATGAAAAACAATTTGACTGAGAAATGTACATGAGACTTATCAAGATCACATGCCCCAGGTCAACAGCTTTCCTTGGCATGGATTGGGCACTTAGTGCCCAACCCATGCCAACGAAAGCTGCTGACTCAGTCTTAATTCAAGGGGGAAAGGGTTAAAACTTACCAAGTTCACAATGCAAACCATGTATCTAAAACGCAAGGTTGCACTGAACAGAAACCAGTTTCTGGGAAACGACAGTATCTAAAATGCCTCTAATTTGTCTGTATTTTGTGATTGCAGTACATGGCCAAACTGGACATTATGTTATACTCTTTTTATTTTGAAAGACCTACAGAAGCAAAGCAGCATCTAATTTCCCGATCGGTGTTCTACTAGTCTTTGCAACCAATTATGTGCCTGTCCGTCTAAAGTATCATGGTGTTGTGGTTTGATTATTGACATGTTTTCTAGCCAACCTCATGCCCGAGGGCAAATGGATCCAAGATTCCAGTCTGGGGTGCGAGGGGCGGGGCTGGTTTCTAATATACATGCATGGCGAGTTTCAGAAGTTTATCTACAGTTCATATTCAGCTACACACTTGGTGCACGAATGCCATGACCATATGGTTCAATAAGATACATCAGCGTCTGTCCCGGCATTTTTGACCCGCTATTTCACTTTTATTTAGGCAAGTGACGATTGCATAACCCAAAATGGCACCAACAACCAAGCACTGGATTTGTACAAAGACTGACTCTGGTGTTTATGACGGACAATGCACTGATAGCACTACCTGTCACCTTAACCATGCTCTTACTTCAAGCGATTTGCCCCAGAATTATGGCTCACAAAAACTCATCTCAAAAGTTCCAGCCATGGTAAGCAGAAGATTGAAAAAATATTCTCGCATTTACCTAATTGCACAGTGGAACAATTTATCTTGTTCCAATGGAAATGAAACATTATAGAGGGACTACAAGAAGGGAAACCTATTCCGGCTATGTGACTTGATCAATACCATGGACCCAGAGTGTACCGACCACACACGCCATTTTGAGCTTATGTTTTAATCAAGTCACCGAATAACAAGATTGGAAGATTTGTCAATGTTATATTCAAAACAAAGCAAAACGAAACAAAAACAAACATAAAACAATTACAAACAACAAAACAAAAACGAAACAAGACAAAAAACAAAAATTAAAAAAAAACAAACAAACAAAAGATAAAACTGCAAAACTAAAATTAAAAGGCAAAACAAACTAAAAAATAAAATTAGGTTTAAAGGGATTTTGGGTATAAAAATGTCACAATACCTTTCACCTGTCCGGTATTTTGTGGGGAAGTGGTGAGAAATATGAAATAGATATTATAATATCTACATGATTAAATAGACATATATGTTTTGATTATGCTTTGGAAAAAAATCTGCACCCATTTACAAACCTGCTTTCCTTCTAAAAAATAAAACTGAAAATTTTAATGCATATAGCTTTACTACCAAAAACAAAAGAACATCGAAAGTAATTACGGCAAGGCCGCCAGGCGAGTGTCATCATTTTCGACGTGGTTTGGCGTTATTAACCAACTTAAAATCCATTGTTTTACATTCAGGAAAGACTGCACAAACTACCGATTCAAAACTAAAATTTCCATGTGGCACATTCGATGCAACGCGTCATTCCTGGAAAATAATAAAAATATGTAATACGGTAGCATCGCCAATGTATTTGAATTGGTTTTAAAGGATGGTTTCAAATCACCTTACAATGACGTGCATGGTCAGTGAGTTCCCGTTTCCGTGTTTGTTTGGCGGTTTTGTTGTCTTATATCAATTGTGTACAAGGGCTTCCTATGTAGACTGCAGTTGGACACTAAAAATCCACAGATTAAAATTCCCAAAAGAACCCGTGTTGTAGGGGCTATGTAGTGTAACCTGGAAACGAATGAAAAATAACTATACGTAGGTATTAAGCTAGTTTTGGATTTACAGTATTGCCTACCACAGTGTAGATATCTAGACAAAATTCTTTTTCTAAGGGTTAAAGAACTGTATACATGTATCAGAAAAGTAAATAAAAGGTGATATTCTTTATTCCGGTGCCAAACTAAATAAAACACTGTGCGACAAGGCTAGTGTGAATACCGGGAAGTGAACGGCAGCTATAATATCACTTCTATGTACGTATATTGAAGCAAACCGCTGAAAAATAAGAGCTTGTGACATTTACTTGGATCAAGCCAGCAAATAAGAGCTGAACACATTGTTGTGCCACTTCTACGCGGACATGCGAAAGGAAGAAGGCGAAGTATACAAAAACATCATTTGATGCAAAAAATGTATGGGATCAACAGATACCTACAAGAAGTATGGTGCAAGTAGGTAGGGAGCCTATCGATATAGGTACAAAACCCATATTTTGAGACCTCTAATGGTGTGTTCTCCGCCGTGTCAAGAAAAACAAACAAACAAAAACAAGTAACAAAACAAAAGAAAAAAACAGACTAAAAAAAGAAGGGAAAGGAAGCATTGTACATTATCCTGCTCTAGAACACGAGGACCTGACACAAATGTCACATTATTTCATGGATAGAAACCTCGAAAGGCCGGTCGCACTACAACAGAAATTGTTCGTCGATATGGTTGTGTATTTTACTAGCAGAGCTCGCGAAAACTGAAGACAATTGAAGGTTTTGATTTTTGCTGCAAAGAGAGACTCAAATGGAGACTTATACATACATATAGTTCTGGGTTAACAAACTAAAGATCATGCGGATGACACTGACAATACAGACACAAGAATGCTCGATATGAGAGGTGAGAACCCTTCATGTCCTATCAATCTTGTCCGCTATTAAATCAGAAAACGAGTCAATATTATTATCTGCACCTACATATTTAGTGTGCATGCTTGTTTTTATGAATTATTTAGAGCAACGCCAACGTGTTTGAAACCAAATATACTGAGTCCGTTGGCCATTATGACAAAAATATGCCTATTTTTCAATAGTCATTTCTTGTGCGTAGCAATCTGAGCAGTCTGTTTTCTCACAGAGGAGAGACTACTCAACGATATTAAAATTCAGCGGGCCTACATAAATGAAAACATGGATCAATTTAAATCATTTTTCTGCATGTTTTAATTATTTGTAAATTGCCGGCCTCTATTTTCGCCACCCTCTTCTCCTTTCAGGGAGTGTCATGTGCCCGGGTCCGTGCGTTTGTGTTTTTTTTAGCAGACATCCAATTCCAGGAATTCCATGGCTTTTTCAAAAGCCTGAGTCTGAGAAACCGGAATGTATACTATGAAGATATCGTGCATGATATTAATTCATTAACAGTAATATCGACCGGAATACCACATATACTACCACCTTCATCCATATTTTGACATCTTTGCCTGAATTGTCACATGATTACATAGTTTTATCTCATATAACATGCTATCAAAATAAATAAGACTCTTAATAGGAAAATGATATCCATTTATCTCAGCCGATATGAAATTAATTTCAACATGATATGTGACGATTCTCACCAAATATGAAATTAATTTCAGCAATAACAATTCAGGTGATGAGACACTCTGTATATTCATAAAATGGAATAAGAGACAAAATTAAAGGAACTTTATATCTGTTTAACAGTAATATGGGTTTAGCTTTTCACAATTGATAATTTTCAAAACTGTCATTATTTTACGTTAATATCAGTTTGAAAGTTTTGAAATTTTCAGCCCAAAAATCCTTCACTCCATAGTGGAGCATTCCTTTGTATGCAATGAGCATTTCAGTTTTAGGAAAATTCTAAAGAACCCTTGTATAATATTTTTGAAGTAGAAGAGGAGATAATTGGATCCATAATGTCAAAAATGTTAATAGAAGCCAAGTTCTCACGTGTGAATGCAAATCACAGTATGTGGGCGACAACCACCACAATGCTTGAGAATACAGGGCATCCAGGCCGACATATTGTTAAAGGCAGTCAACATTAATGTGTTAACAGCCTAAAGTCTTATGGCAGGGTCTCTGACAGCAAAAGAAAGACTATGAGTAGCACCCTTAGTACTGGGTTGGAGGGAAACGATCCTGGCCCATATTAGCAGAATGAAAATGCAACAATGGTGAAAATATAATAAAGTGCTGTATCTGATGCAACCGCCAATTTAGTAAACTCCCAAGGTCACTAAAGGTAGCTATAATTCTTTCCCCTCTTCTCCACTGAGTTAGGCAAAGTTACTGGTCTGTCACCCATGTTTTCAACTAGGGATCCAGTTCTGACCAACTTTTCGCCCAGATTCAGTTCAAGATGTCCAGACAACAGGCCCAATGCCGTATTTCTAAATGTGCCCCACACTGCAGCATCTAGTGTGTTTCAGGTTTCCGGTTTCTAGTGAAAATCCTCTGATAGAAGATGTTCTTTATGATGCCCTAGCCACAGAAGAATACACAGATTAACACCTGCAACCAAATAAGGCCGGACAGGGCCAGTCAATATTTAATAATTGTAACATGACCATAAACTACACACCTTAATTAATTAGACGTTATGAAACTGTCGACTTCTATAATGTGCCTAATTGGAATTCCTCATATTGTGTTTTGTTTCAAGTGGGCCTATGTACCTGCAAAGTTACAGATTTTGAGTCACTGACTTGATAGTTATTAAAGTACTGGGTTATTTGTCAACATATTTTCTAACGACAGTTTAAGAGGCCTATTGCCGTATTTCATATAGTCCTAGTACATGTGATGTTTGTATTTTTCTAAGAGATAAATAAACACTTGATATCAATCTTTGATTTTGTGCTTTTATTTGGTGAATTTTCGGATGTTGGCAGTTACATATGAGGTATTTGATTGGCCACCAGCCATTGCATAATATGATATACCGTGGATGTCAAATCGTCGAGTATATATTTTTATATCAATTCCCATGAATTAAAAACGGACAAAAAATAATCAAACTTAGATTAAATGTATTTGGCACAAAACAAATTTTAAGAAAACAACAATGAAGCGGAAGAACAGTACAGAACAAAAATACAAACAATCAAGTGCCGACGTAATATAACGGAACATAATAAACTGATCATACACAAATGTACAGCAAAATAGATACGATATTACTAACACGATTATTATCTTTTAGGCTGTTTCTTCAAATGTTATCCGTATTTTAAGACTTCTACATGTGTATACGCAGGTATACAGTATAATATATATATATATATATATATATATATATATATATATATATATATATATATATCTTCACTTTTTATTTATTTCGTAAACATAACGGTACATCAAAAGAAAACACAATAAAGAGGGTCGAATATTAAACAGACATATTACATTTAAGCGTGTAGTAAATTATTGCAGTAGCATACGAAAATCATTGTACACATGATTGTGCAATACAACTCACAATCTCTTTTTTGACCAAAATTGTGTTGAACCTGCCATCCCCTGCAGGGCAAAACTCACAGACTGATACCGCGGTACCTTTTAACTTTTCCGAACTCTGGACAGCCAAGTTGGCAAAAACAGACATGCAATAAGTTTTGAATAGATGGTTTCTCATGTCCAAAAATACTCTGCTAACTTGTGCCAGGAAATTATTTGCATCAGACCGACATTTTCCTATGGAAATTTAAATATATTTTCCGTTTAACACAATTAAAGATACCAACAATGATTGATCTTGTTGATGAGAAAATAATTTAGGTATAAATCTCCACCTGCCATATTGTTTCCGATTTCCATATAGTTACTTGTATCAACATTCAACATATCACATTCATTAAAAACCTTCTTACAAATATTCAATCCCTATGCAACATATAAACACTTATTGCGACACTACTTCTGTCCATGGAAAATTGAATACTTGTTCTGTGGAGAGAGTGACGAAATAAAGAACTATTTACTGTACCGATGGTTGGGGAAACAATATTTAGGGCATCAAGTTCTGGTTGCACGCCCGCAACCTCTTCTTCTGCCCCGACTGAGTATATTGTTTGAAGTGAAGTGAGAGGGTCGTTGTCCAGGCAGTGGGAATAACGAGAAAGTTTGAAGGCGGAGGGTAACATTCTGCATAGGCATTTACTGAGTTCATAAGGTATTTTCCTGCTTTCAGACTGATTTGTTATTCCTACTGCATTAGGTATGACGGGTTCTCCATTGACTCGTAATGGAGCCACAGCAAGTTGTGTTCTGCTCCAAGTGGGTTAAGAAACGACGTAGGTATATAGTAACCCACCAGCGACCAATTTGTATTTTAATGTTTTGGCAAATGACTTTGTCTAAAGGTTTGTGGAAATCATTTAATCTTTCCTCATTTCTATTGAGCGTATGGAGTAAGCACCAGTTGATAAGCTCCTCTCGCTGCAAGCGAGGAATGGCTCCTAGACTGAAGGTATCTGTGATTACTCTATGAGTTCTATTTTTATTGTCAAATTTATTTGCTGCTTCAATTATGTCAGTAATTTTCACTTTACTGTCAAGACGTAAACAATAATCTCGTTGTTAGCATACTGCCATACAGTCTGTTTCGTAGCTAGTCGATCATATATCATCCGATGTAAAATAATGAAGTGAAGCTTTGTAAACATTTACCGCCGTATCACTCTGAAGAATGAATAGAGTGTTGAAGGCAGAGGTTGCAGGAGAGATAGATTTTCCATGATCGTCAGGATTCAAGACTTTATTACTTGCAACACAGGAGCCTCGACTGCGTTTCTTTTCTTTTCTTTTTTTTAGATAGAAATTGAGATTAATAATGTAATTTACAGTTTTCCACAAGCTATTGTGAATGGGCGCCGTAGGTTAAAGATGTCAACACATGGCTCACGTTGGGATGAACTCTTGCATGTTATAATGAATCAGTCACCAGGAACTTGTTTTTGGCCGAAAAGAGTCCCAATAAAGCTGCCCACCTACCTTCATATGTGCACAAACATGTGTTTTATATTTTCGGGAAAACCCTTTTATCGCCGCTCACCATTCCAGTTTTACTCTAGGGGATTCTACCATTTATTATTAACTGCTCCTCTACGATGAACTTCTCTTCAGCTATTGACCATCAAATGAAGTTTGCATTATAATTCCGTGCATAAGTAAAGCATTCGACAAAGTATAACATGCAGGTGTGCTGCGTAGATTGTTGACCAATGTATTTTGGGCGACTCGTTTGAATGGTTTTCAGATTACCTGCCTTTTCGCCAAACAACGTTTTATCACCCAGGGCCAAGCCTCAAATTGGGGCACGGGTAGTGCTTGCGACACCTCCCACATAGGTTTGTCGCAAAGTTAGGGCAGTGGCTATATATGTTGATGTACATGCGGCCAGGACTTTCACGCTGCCCCAATTATCAAGTTTGCCATGAGTACACATGATATGTTGAACATCAACATAAAGGCAGGTATTTCACCTTTACTTTATTTATTTCAAGACCACACAGTTTTTCTGTTATTTATACGCGTAACTAAAAAAAATAACTAAATAAAAGAAATCAGTAAAATTTAATACAACTTTGCAGGATTATGTATCGAGGTAGGATTATGTATCACCCTGACCTGATTCTGAAGGTCACACTCATTCTCAGAGAAAATCTTGTTTCTAAAATGCTTGGTACCCTTGTCTTGTGTACAGATTTGCATTCACTGAACCTGTACATAGTTGTCTCTAAGTTTTATGTATAGCCTTTATCTGTGCAAAGTCACAAGGTTTTGCAGTTGTCTGTCAAATCAACCGTTCTAGTACATTCTGTAATACAATATCATGGGGAACACCGAAAACATCTTTTGTGACTTCCGTTTTGAATTGTCGTACTTTGAGGACACACAATCCCCTGTTGGAACACAAATTCCTTCCAATTTGTGCATATATTTCGTCGCATAACACAGTAGGGTTGTATGCAGCCCACGTCATTTTCCTCATAGGACTGTACACCTTCGTTTGAAAGAAAGTGAGCCCTCTATTTTGTTCAAAATGACCCACATCCGTTAATTTTGTGATGCTTTTTTCTCAATGGAAATGTAAAGAATATTGAATCTACAGGGTTAGGTTTACGGTCTTTGCAGAGACATAATTACAAAATGTTACTGAACGACCAAATTATCATTTTATTTATGGTTATTTGGTCTACAGGTACGCATTTCAGAGTATGATAATCTTGCCCATGGGGGCAAAAGTATTATTGTTTATTTCAGTAAACTGTAACAGTAAGGCAGACTTTGGAATTAATTATATTGTAAGAAAGCTGGTGTGAAAATTGTACATTTTCTGTTATCATTTGTGTGGGCGAAAAAGGAGTCATGAGGTACGAGTTTCTAAATAACCAATGAACTCAAGCATAGCTACTCTGTTTGTAATACTTTATCCTGGGACAGAACTAGTCTGGAGGTTAAAATGTGTGTGTATGTCATGCGCTTTGGTCGAAATTACAGTATTGATTTATGGATCAGCACTCACAATACAGCTGTAGCTCCCACAACAATCAAAATACGGGGATTGGCTCTCGCTGGATTTTAATTACCTAATTTGCATAATCCTAGCGGCGTAGCGCGAGCATTCGCGACACATGGACCACAACATTGGCTCAGTGTACGGATTCTGTGCATTAATGGATTAGCTGACCTCAATACAAGATGCAAACGTGTTTGATATTGCGGGACTTTTAATGTGACAGATGCAGTAATTTGCTTACAACCAAAGGTACATCCAAGAAACGTTTTATAATTACAAAAGCTAAGTTTCAGGCAATAGTGAGAAACCCTGAAAACAAAGTGTATCCACGCTTGAAGCACTGGGTAAAGCTAAGAGGATTCCTAGTGATACAAGGGGCAAGAGCGGTCGCGAAAATGTATATGAAAGTCATATTCATTTCAGTTCATATGCTCCTTGATTTTGGCTTTTTAAAAACTAGCCACATGTAAATTAAAAAGGCCACAGACAGGTTTACAACTACCAGAAAAGTATTCAGATATTACGAGTGGGGAACACATGGGAACAAAGATGATTATGATCAGTTATGCATGAATTGCAATATAACTGGTTCGACAGGCACCACGTCATGTTTTGTACCCTGATAAAATTCATAAGAAAAAGAAAGCGTACTGACTGCATAATGTGGTTGTGCTCAATTCTACACGGACTTCTTTCTTTTTCCAATTTCCGGGATAAAAATGGGGTTCGTAACCTACAGTAGCTTTTATGTTGTTTTAAATAGTACTATTTGCTGCTCTCGATTACATGTCACAAATAGCAGCTTCTATTGACCATAGACTGGTAACTGGCATAGGGGAGGAGAAAACAAATCATGATATTTACAGATTGATATGAAATGAATTGGTCACTGGTTTTCCAAGAAAAATTATTCAGTTTGCAGAGACTTCAATTTAGAAGGCATTTACAACTTGGCTGTGTCTCATTTAACAGCCTTTGTAAGTATAAATGTAAAACGTCATTAATGGCTTAAAAACAAATAACACCTCCTCCAGCTCAAAAGATAAAATGAAGAAAAGTTCGTATTTCATAACTAATGCAAAGAACAAGAATATCAATTTTGAAGTGCTGTTTTAAAAAGAGCAACCGAAAATCAGTTTACTCTTTCTACCTTACCTTCTTTCTTTTAGACCCCGGTTGTATGAGATATTTCTTATATTTATTCTTACGGGCCTATTGTCTACTGCAGGTCCCTATTCAAACTGTACATGTGTGAAGTTAACATCTAAGGAAAATGTACCCAAATGCTTTAGACATAAACACAGCTACCACATTATCAATGTTTGAAACGTTATCGTGGTGTTTATGAGAGATGATATTGCTTGAAAGAGCGTCATCGTAAATGGACACTTCACATCACAAAGAGGCTGGATCTTTTCATGGAAAGGCCGGGCTCTAAACGTTTTGGGCATGATAATTTAAACAGTGAAGTGCAAACTTTCGTACTGTCTTCCCCTCCGTATTGATCTTTTCGCTATTTTCAAAACCCTTAATACAACACAGGTTTGGATGTCAACACGAGGCAAATGAAGTCCCACCCAAGTAGTGTATTTTGTGTGCTGGCTCTGTGTTTCAATTTTTTTTTTCTGTTTTCCAAATAAACTTGTCCAAAGGGAGGGCAGCCTACTTACCACAGCTGTCCTGATTTTGCTCTAATTGCACATATGTTAATTAACTTTCCTAGTTTATTGATAAACGTTTGTAAATCCATGATGGAAAGGCCGTTATGCTCCACTACAATAACTGAAGTTTCTATCTATCAAGTCTAACCAGATTTTTCATTTAATCAGTTTCGTAAACGCTGATAGAATAGTTAATTGTTTAACAAATGTATGCAACACAAAAGTCCTTGAAAAGTTTTTTAAAAAAACCCGGATTTTTAATGTAAAATAATTCTCAATTATCACTTCAACACATCTCATAATTCGTGAAAAATAGAAAAGGGATGTCCAGAAAACACATTAAGTTCATAATTTTTTATCCACGCATTTACTGGAGGACGGGACCACTGGTTTCTCGCGAGTTGTGCATTCTGATCAGATTTGCAACATCGGACAAGGTATTCATGTTTGACGATAAATGACAGCATGGTGGCTAAATGGCCAAGCATCATGTTTACATAATTATTTTATTCAATTGACCTTCTGAAACCCTCAGCAACAGAAACATATCATAGGCGTTACAGAATAATCATGATATAGTGAAGCAACATGCAACATTTCAGCCTCCCATGTCATGTTATAAACAGCCTAGACAACTGTGCAACAGTGAGGGGGATAAGTACTGTATATGTAGGTGGATAAGTACTGTAGGTGTATGTGGATAAGTATATGTAGGTGGATAAGTACTGTAGGTGTATGTGGATAAGTACTGTATATGTAGTTGGATAAGTACTGTAGGTGTATGTGGATAAGTATATGTAGGTGGATAAGTACTGTAGGTGTATGTGGATAAGTACTGTATATGTAGTTGGATAAGTACTGTACATGCGGGTGTATTGGCGTTTGGGAATTCTTGGTAGCATGTCAAGTAGGGTTGGGAATTGGTCCGAATTTCAAAGTCTCGATGATTGGTTTTTAGAAGTGACCGATGATCGATTATAATCGGTTTTGGGAGTATTCTCAACAACTCATTGACAGAGCTTAATGAACCAGCTTCAAGTTCTTTTTTAAAACAAAATATGAAGGTACACACCAGAGATACCACCCTATTGGCTTGCCTTCTTGCATTTACTTGTGCTTTCTAGTGCTTTATTGCTTTATGATGTGACATGCATGTGGTACCTACAAAAGTAAAGAAGCACTATTTCTACACTACTGCTACTACTATACTAACTAGTACTACAAAGCATATTTAAGTCACAATTTATTGACTTTATTAAAAGAAATCAGTTAATATGTACTACTAGTCATACACTACAGAGGGGAGAGGGAGGGTACCCATCACACAAAATTAAATGCTGCATCCACACATCACACACAATTAAATGTTTTCAATCACATAAGGATCAGTACAGGGACTACACCCAACATTTGAAATTCAAAGAAATATATTGGCTTTTTTTGTTGGAATTAGTTTTGTTTAATCTTTGGTTCTTTGCACTTATATCACAACGTAACTGCCTTAACTCCTAGCACTCTGCCAGTATCTGGTATCGCACACAGTGTGCCACCGGGCAGTTTTCTAATCGCTTGCGCAAGAGAGGACATCATGGATTGAACGTGCCTGGGCTCTGCGAGTTTTGCGATTCAATCCTAGTGACCAACACAAAGTCGGTCAGAAATTACATGAGGTATAATTCTGTGCAATTTTCATTTCAATTTACCCCCTAAATTTTTTTATGCTTTATGAGATGTCAAGCGTCTGGTCACCCTTTTTTTTTTTTTTTTTTTTTACCAACAAGCACAGTCACGGGCCGTGCAACACAAGCGAGTGTGAACTGGCACAAGTCCGAGCATGTTTTTCCGTTATGTGCGTATATTTTTCCCGGCCTTCGGTCATAAATTTCATTCCTCATTTGTTCTTTTATACAGATTTTTATCCTTTCAGACATTTTAATCAAATTAAAACAACAAACTTTGGATAAAAACATCGTGCCGTGACGTATCTGAGACAGCGATCGACAACACATCGTGTTGACACAAATCTCAATCAGGCTAAGCTTCGTCACCGTGCGGTGACGGAATCTGCGTATTTTCCTTGCTTTGCTTATGGAATTTTCATTCCTGCCTTTATCTGTGTCTAGATCTGTTCCATCGAAGTCGTTTTGCGAAAGTATGATGTCAAAATTTCGCATCTTGGTCCTATAATCTTTGCGTGAATGCGACGTGTTCACCTACACAACAAATCGAACTGGACTCAAGCACATGGCAAACAACGAGTTTGATTGGACGGTGACTTGCATTTGACCAAATCCATCCAATAAGAAACCTGGAAATGACCCAGCGCATTTATAATGAGGGATACCCCAGGAATATTTATTTCTTAGCCAATAAGAGAGCTCGTTACATTCAGAGACGAAATTCTGAGGATTCCAGCAGTATAAAAAAGAGTGGCGGACGACGCAATTAAAACGTCGAAGTTTTAGCGTAAATTTTGGGAGTTGTATCATTCAAAATGTCACCAAAAACTGGTAGTTGTTTCATTTTTATCCATATAATAAAAATATTATAAGATTCTTACAAAAATATTCTACTAAAAACTTGTTTTACCGCACAAATACGCGATTAGCACTAAACTCTGTATTATCGCTCACGTATAATCGATTATGGGAATTTTATAATCGAGCGCTTGGTCTTTTAAATTAATCGGACGAACGTCGATTAATTCGATTAATCGGAACACCACTAATGTCAAGCATGCAAGGTTTCTCACGACAAATGTGTTTAACTGAAAACGAGGCGTAAAGTCAAGCCATGGCAATGTAAAGCCTGTTTGTACATGGCAAATCAGTGTCTACAACGAGTGTGTAAGTGGCAAGCAGGACTGGTGTTTATGTTCTGATGGCCAAGTGGAAAATATTCTATCAGTGGTGGTTATGGAGACTAAGATATAGCTGCAGACAATGCGTTGATATTTCAAAACGACCAACCCAAGGTTTTATCATCAGCTGTGTATTTGAAAGAATTAACGTGGTGAGAATATTTCAGACATGAGCCTAGACTGACACACATTCATTAATTCCAACCTAACAATGACAGCAAAGTTAAATACAGGCGCACTTCCATCGAAGAGCAGAATTCGGCTCACAAGCTTTGACTAACAGCACGGCCACTTGCCATTGCTCAGGGTCACTGGGGATTGATGCCCGATATATTCCCTGCAAGTTACTGTGCTAGAGCGATTTGAAAGTCGACAGCGATCTCTTGTTCTGGTGGCCCGTGTTAATTTACCGAATTACTTAAAACTGAATACTTGTAAACCCCAGCTTCCAACCGTCCATTTTTCCACCAAAAACATCACGTCAACTATATGATTAGCAGAGCCCAAGTAACGCTAATCGATATGCTTAAGTAACCCACGTGATTGTTAGGTCATCGTGTGTCCTTGCTTACATAAGGGTGCCCCCTCCCCCTCCCACGAACATGTGTGGCTGCATAAATGGCACCAAACACCAAGAAAAACACGCCATTTTATTTCTTTTATTTTATTGTTTTTTTTTCTTTTTTCTTTTCTTTTTTTTTTTTCCTTTTTTTATGGTGACACTTTAATACTTTATGGTATGTAATGATAATATGGCAGACACAAAGGCCTTTTTAAGGTACGTATGGCATTAATTTAATATTTGAAGCTGTCCTTCAGTTATGAGAAGCTCTCTATGTCATGTAAATTATTGTTATGGCACCAATTAACGTCTCTGTGGTTGTCAGACGGGTGCACAGAAGGTTTAATGTCCACAAAAAACAAGCTCTTTGAATATGGCTTTTCAGGCATGTTTGTGTCTATGGTTTAAGTGATTAATGTGGTCATCAGCTTCTGCTAGAAATCAATGAAAATTTCTTTGTCCTAGAATCATTTTTGGGTCAAATTTGTTCGTGATATTCTGTATCATATTGGCGCGTAGGAAACTTGGAAAACCTTGGGAACCATAAAAAAACACTATAAGAATTATGGGAAGTGTTATGATGGGATTCCTGCTGAAACATACGTTTACATCAATGTTTCTTGTATGTACCTTCCACAATGCCTTGTTTAGACTACAAATGTTACAGGATATGTATGTCAATAAAGTTCATGTTTGTGAAGTTACTTAATGTACAGAACACTTGTGTGGATCATTCTGCAGACACAGTGTAATTCCACATGTGCAAATGTGAAGTGTTCTTACTTTTTGTAGCGAGGGCATTAAGTGATGCGTGGTATAAGTATGTAAATGTTTGGCTGTTCCTTGCAACTAATGGATTGATCTGCATGATGATGGAGTGTTATAATGGAAGTTGTGACAATTGCATACATTTCTACTATTAATGGAAGCAGTGACGCTTGTAAACATATTTGCCCACGCACCTTTCTTCCATTGAATCGGACTACTGGCGGGACACCATAAGCCAACATTGTTTAGTGCCGAACCTTTTTGCATTAAAAGCAGATTGTCCCGTCCCTGATGTCACGTGGCTGTCATCTTGACCCCTTTTGACAGAGACAGCAAACTGTTTTGAAAAGTTGGTCTCCATAAAAACATTTACGTTGCTTTGTCATCATGGATGAATTTATAAATTTGTCATGTCCTCGGTTTACTGCAGACTTGGTTAACCCAGCGTCCCGTGGACTACCCAAACATTTAAAAATTTTACATCATCCAATAATATTTGAGCTAACGATATAAATTGCATCCCGCGGAAATGACCACAGGGCGTGCCGCAAGAATGACTAAAACTAGAACAATGATTGAATATGAAGTGAAAACGTAGTGAAACAATGTTTGCAGTGTTCGAGGACATGAAAATTGAAAGTTTTCATTGGAACACCGTTAACCCTACATGTTGCAACATTTCATTGTCATACAGACTGATAACCACACAAATTAGTCGGATTGGCACATATTTGTGTTTTTGTGGGTGTGCAAGATATTAAGTTCTCCCGCGGAATCTTTTTTTACTGTTGACGTCTTAATATATGTACATTTAATTGAAACAAATGTTGATATTCGAGATAAATTTTAGCAAAGTTATAATGTAAGCAATGCATATATTTGGTGTCAACATTGTAAGATAATGCCTGATGTAAAAAAATGTCACATTCCTCACATTTTCCTCGGGAAGTTTGCGTAATTATTATCTGCTCTTGTTTTGTCAAATTTGAAATTAACCTTATCGACCAAGCGTTTAATTTTCCTATGTGTACACTCCAGAGTAGCACATTGTTGAAGTTAAAACTACATACTGGGAAGTGCAAAGAATCCTTGTTCTTACAAACGTATCTCAGCAGGTCCTGTGAGCAATTTTGCCGCGGTCTTGATGCATATATACAGTAGATTGTGCACAATGATGCAGTCAGTGATATGGCTGCGATTTTGCTTTTGTCAATAAATACATAGTTGGTAAGTGCAGTTTCTTCGGATATTTGGGTATTGTGATCATGGTTTTGTTGTATGAGTATAATGAGGTGTAGGGCTTTCGTTTGGGTATGACATGAACCAAGCCATTCACATGATTATCATTTAACAAAATCGAGATCTTGCATTAATAAGGAGTCTAATAACTCTTTTGTAGTGGGAAAATGTGATTAAGATGATTGTGATGGTCTTGATTTCTAGGATAATTCAGAAGCAAACCTTGGGATATGACCAAACATTCTTTACTTGTAGTAGTTTGACGTATTCACTGCAGACATGCACACAGAGGTTTCAAAGATGTGAAAGGGTAATTTGCCAATCAATGATCAGTTATACACCTGTTAATTTATGGACACCCATAACAACATAAAAGCACGCAATTAAGAATAAAATTCAAGATACCTATAGTAACAAACATAAGATTGAAATATATAACAGATATAGTGCCGGCAGGAAGTCCTGCTCCAAAACTCGGGGGGGGGGGGGGGGGTCACCAGTGGAACCACTTGCAGGTACCACTTTTCTAAGTGTAATAAATATTATAATCCTGACGCCATAACCAGTGTGGGGCCAATGGGGGCAACAGGTAGGTACAAGAAGCACACTGAGTAACTAACATCAAACTTCCTAACAGTGTTTTCTGGAGTCCCGCGAACAAGTTGTACCTGAGGAGGCCCACGCGGAGGGGCCACCAGAGGAGACCGTGCAAAACATTCTGGCGGCACTGTACATGTATGTGGGCTAACAGGCCTCTTCTGTCACATCCCAAAACCCCTGCAGTGCAGCATGAAGTAAAATAATAGACAAGAAATGTGGATAGACAAAAAAGGGCTCAACAGAGACAAAAGATTCAAGGTCCATCTTTTTTTCAAACTGTGTAGAGAGTGTACGTCCCAAACATGCTGAATCAGGTCACCACAAATTTTGGTTCCTTGCAAAGATTGGCCAGGTCTCTGATTTGAGCAAGCAAGTGTTCGTAAGGGGAACAATTTACAATGGCTGAAGCGTTGCCATGCTTATCTCTTTTACTTTGGCGTCAACAATATTCATTTTATAACGTAAATACACCAGACTGGACAGATGAAGGTACGGTCACACTAGAATTATAATTAATTCCTATTCAACCATGTGGTATATGATTTATAGGGCAGTTTTGAATTTAATAATACAAATGGTCCGGTAAGATGTGTCCTAATTATGCTAATACAACACGCAACTATTAATGTTCTGTTCAATGTAATAATTCGCAGATTTGCTCTCACAGGTATGCCGCCTTCACTTCTAGCTCTCACTGTCAGATGCACGTAAAGGTTCAGTGACCAGGAAGAGCACAAGAATCTGTACTTTTAGTGGAAAATTCAGCAAGTTAAGGGGTTACGATATTCTTTGATATCTTGAATATCTGAGCAGAAATTCGGTCATTGCCAGCAGCTTTTCAGAAACTCATAGCTCCCAATTTTGAGGTGCTCTCTTATCCAGGGATTTGTTCAAAACATTGCGCTTATAATGCTGTTCATGTGAGGATTTCCTTTAGCCACAAATCAGTTTTATTTCAATGGTGCGTGTAAATTAAAAACCGCATCAAATAGAGTGTGAAGACCATAAAAAACCTGTAAATTATCAAAGACATCACAAACATGACAAAGCATTGTAAATAAATCCTCCTACAACGATTCTTCGGAAAAATCATAAAACTGCGATACATTTTTTTCTGCTCTTACTCTTGGAACTCTGGGCCTGGAAATTGTATAGATTAAAGGGTGTCCATCACTTAATGTAATTTCTATTGAGCCTGATTGTATGAGCGTGCGACTTTGGTTGGTGAGAAGAACGTCAATTAAGCTACCCATATCTTTCCATGTGAAAGTGGGATTTTGGTATTTCATTCCTCAGTCAATAAATGTCACATATATTTCTAAGAGGTATACCTTTAGCCCTATGTAAAAGATCACAGTTTAAGATAATGATAATGACATTTTGACAGTCCGCCGAACCTTGACATGAAAGTCGAAGATCACATTGAAGATTCCCACTAGTTTTGTTGGATAGTTTGTATTGACCCATTTCATCTTATCTACAACCAATTCAATTGGTAAAAGTTCAATATGCGTAGATCTCTACTTATTAATGAGTTGGCGATGCTTATCATTCAATGAATGGGTATTGTGCTTCTCCTTGGAGACATGGTGTAGTTGGTTTGTAAAACTGACAACCAAAGGAGAGGTTGAGTGTTTCCTTGTTGCCCTCGTGAAACGGCGGCACAACTTATAAGAAAACAATTGCAGAGGAATTCTAGTCGTTTCAGGTAATCACATGGATTTTGCTCCTTCTTCCCTCTTCTTGGTCTGGATTTTAACAATTTATGAAAATTATATTTTCAATTGTGTGGCAATAGGCTTCAATATAAAACCTCATATTTTTTCAGCAGTTCTCCTGAATATTCGAAGTTGTCACTCTAAAGTTTTGTGCAAAACCGTGGATTAATACTTGATATTATGTACTAAAAACTTGAAAAATTAATGCATGAGGTTGATGCCTGGCATGATCTGGTCGCACTTGTCGTGTTCGACAAGAACTTTCCGAAGTGATTAAGAAAACAATGAGGACGAAAAAGCCGTTGCATTGTAATTTTGCCCATTATTTTCTGAGGCATATGAGACTGACACTAGCAGGTAATAAATCCATAAGGGTATTGTGCCTCTCTCTCTCTCTCTCTCTCTCTCTCTCTCTCTCTCTCTCTCTCTCTCTCTCTCTCTCTCTCTCTCTCTCTCTCTCTCTCTCTCTCTCGCTCCCTCTCTCTCTCTCTTGCTCGCTTTCTCTGTGTTATATACCATAAGCTGTAATGGAGCGTCATTTATCATTTCAATTTATTAGATTTAGATATATACAGCCTTTTTCTTCTCTGACTTCAGAAGCAGAGAAATGTAGCATTTTATGTTGATATATTGTGAAAGATAACAGCCAAACCTGTTGATGTTTTGACTGTTGAAGCACGTGTGGACTCTCTATTTGTGCAACAAAAAACTACATAACAGTATCTGTGAATAATTAACAAACGAACAACAACAAGAACAACAAAACAATAAATAAATAAAGATATCTTTCAAAATAAAACTGTCTCCTCTGCTATCAAGAATTCATAAAAAGTCAAGCTAGAATTTTGGAACTTGGTACTATTGTGATAGATGGCTTAGGCTCCTTGTATCTATTTTCAATGTATGTTATGATATCATAGTTTATTGTATGTCGTTGTTTAAAAGTTCATAATGAATCCGAACGGAAATATTAATATGCATGCCATTTAACACATCAATGAGATTGAAGGACATATGAAGCAAACAACGGAAAGATAGAAAATTGTTTTGGCAGAGTGTAACCGCTGAAATGTATGAATATATTAATGTATAGTGTCTGCATGTACCTTCTACAATTTTTAGACTATACATATAACAGAGAATGAGTCAATAAAATGTCTGCTGTAAGAAATTTACCTGATGTGCAGAATATTTATAGCAGATTGACTGTGTTGACACAGGATACCTGCACCTGTGCTAATGTGAAGCGTTCTTTTTTCTTACCGGGTGTATTAAATCGCGCGTGGTATAAGTACATGAACGTACGGTCAGTGCGTATAAATAGTAAATTTATCTGCACGATGGTGGATGGTCAGAAAACAGAAGCAGTGACCGATGTAAGCATATAATGTACTATTGGAAGCAGTGACAAACGTGAACATATCTTCATTTGTAGCTTCTCTCCGGTGAGAGTGGTCACTGGCAGGATACTATACGCAAATACTGCTGCGTAGCGAATCTTTTTCTTTAAAAAGCTGATTGTCTTGTACACTCCAAAATAGCACATTATCTTAGCTCCAATAAGGAAGCATTACGGGAATTCAGAAGATTTTAGTTCTTGGCAGTGTATGCCTTAGGTCCTGTCAGAACTTTTGCATAGGTCTCGATGCACAAATGCAGTACTTTGTGTAAATACCTTTAATTTACATTTTAGCCGATGTGGCTTATATATATATATATATATATATATATATATATATATATATATATATATATATATATATATATATATATATATATATATATATGTGTGTGTGTGTGTGTGTGTGTGTGTGTGTGTGTGTGCATACTTGGTCAGTTCCATGCCTTCCGGATTTAGATATTCTGATATTTAGTTTTGTATTTTATGAAAACAGTGGGTTGAGTTGTTTTCTTCGGCCTTGAAAAGAATCAAGCCATTGGCATGATAACTAGCTAACGACACAGGGGTCTAGTTTGAATACACAGTCCTATAGTACCAATATAGTGGTTAAGGTATATGTTTAAGATGTTTGTGCTAAGAGTGAGCTCTAAGATTATTCAAAAGCACACCATGAGATAGGATCATACACATTTCAGTCGGTAATTTGGTGGATGCAGTAAATAGAACCACACAACGGTTTCGAATATTTATTTGCCTATCCATGATCAGTTGTGTTATGGTATAGAGGCCCATAACAATAGAACATCGTATAATTATGATAAGTACACGATAAGAATAGAAATAAAATTATAATGAAAATGTATCTCAAATACAGGTAGGTGGGACTGCACCGTACATTTGTCACATAATGAAAGCAGGGCATTTAGCAAGACAATATGTATGTTACAATGTTTCAACAGAAAACTAAGAATGATGCAACCTTTCTTAAAGCTGTATAGACAGCGCGCTTTCCGATTACACTGAAGAAGTTCCTTCCATATTTTGCTTCACTGTAAAGGTCAGCCAAGACTATTGTTTGTGAACAAACCAATGTTCATAACGCTAAACTCTTAAAACGGTTGAAGTTTTGCAGCGCGTATCACATTCCGTGCTTATAAAGTAAATTACTTGACTGCGCAGGAAAAAGTACACTATGGGTAGGTTAGAGGTTTGCATTTGGAACTGAATGATAATAGCATACGTGCGGCAGGTTTGATTGCAGTTATAATACGTGCGGACATTGATTACTGTCATACTGAACCATGCATCGACATGAGGCCATCAAAAGAAACTGCTTAATTTTTCAACACCCTCTACTCTGCAGGTTTTGATATTTTATTGAAACTGCCATAACAATATGAAATAATATATACATCGAAAAGACCATGTACAGCATTAAATAGATAGACACATATTAACACTATGAAATAATATATATATCGAAAAGATCATGTACATTATTAGATAGATAGACCTATATTAACACAGACAAAAGGCTTTATCCCAAAAATTATAAAAGCATGACATTAAAGTTTAATGAAAATTTAGTTACTGCTGTTGATAATAATAATAATAGAAATAATAAGAAAAACCTCTGACATTTTAAATATTGATGAGAATTGTATATGAATAGAAGAAAAACAACAGTAAAAAATTCTACTAGGTAATATATTCCTTTTTTTATTAAAAAACACTCCCCCATGTATTCAGGACAGAATTCAAACACGTTCGTATTATGGTTTCTCATGCTATGCATTTTTTTTTTAATTTTTGATTTAATTTAATTTTATTTTATTTTATTTATTTGTTTTTTTATTTATTTATTTATTATTTTTTTTTTTTTGATAATTGCAATAATGAACGTACAAGAACAAATTGTTATGTATGTAACAGGAAATATTTGTGGTTAGTAAATGTTAGTAGCTATCCTCGACCCGTAACAAATGATGTAATTTTGATTTTTTTTTTCATCTACCTAGGTGTTCCCAGCGATAGCGGGTTTCTTAATCCTTTGTTGGTACCCTCCTGACTCAATCTTGTTGTATTTACTTTTTATTTTCTTAACCATAGTTATTTGCACTATGCTTGATATTTGTTGACTGTTTCACAATGTATTTCTTATATAAGATAAAACATATTCTGATTCTCAATAACAATACGGTTCACAGTCTATTTCTGTCCATCGCAGATGACACATGGGGGATTCAGCTGTGCCAGGGGTTGACAATAATGCCAACGCAACTGCGGCTAGCCAAAAACAACGCAACCATTGTCTGCAACTGCTGACAACTGTGTCTGAAGGTTTTGTGCCAATCCCCTACTTTGTTTCACATTGTATTTCTAATGTAAAATAAAACATATTCTGATCCTGAAAAATATTACTTTGTCTATTTCTTTCCATCGCAGATGACACATGGGGATTCAGCTGTGCCAGGGGTTGACAATAATGCCAACGCAACTGCGGCTAGCCAAAAACAACAACGCAACCATTGTCTGCAACTACTAACGACTCTGTCTAAAGGACTTTCAAAGAGTTACATCCATCAAATACATCTCGGTCATTTTGACATAACATGAGTTAATCCACATTGAGTATAACTATTTGCTGACGAATGTATACCTGACTGTGTGAGTGATCATAAAATGTCATTGAGGAGTGGGATGAATAGCTCAATGTTAGGGTGTTTATGTATACTTTTACCATTGGCGGTGTGGTTTGTAAGCCACATTTTTTTTTAATAAAGGCATGGTTTGGTATCAAAGAGGTTGATTTTCCAGACCTCTGAGCATATGAAGCATGCTTTTAATTTTAAAGGAAATGGCTGGTTTAGTAATCCACAGAGCACCTTACGAAATTTTAAATAAATACTGAGATTCACAAAGCGCTGGTAAGAGAAAGGATGAGACGTGTTTTGTGACCAATAAAACCAGAGAATAAAGACTTATCTTCCGAACGTATCAGGCAACCATATTTGAATTGACTCTCCTTAGCCACCAAGTGATGCTCTGTAATACTAAAATAATAGCTTTAAAGATGAAACTGTTTTTTTTTTCAGTATTTGCTATTTAAGCCAAATTATTATTGTTGGATATTCAACACCAAACTAAGCTTCAGAATACCCAACTTTGATAAAATCATGCAATACCGAAGTTTATAGGTATAGCAGAGGACTGTGCGGTTATATTTTCAGTTGCCTTATTGCATCCTAATGCTGTCATGGACGCACCATGAAATTTCCGCTATAGAAAATAATAATGATGCTCATAATAATCATCATCATCATCATCATCATCATCATCATCATCATCATCATCGTCATCGTCGTCGTCGTCGTCGTCGTCGTCGTCGTCCAAAGTGCTCTCAACTGCACACGATCTTAGCCGCTGCATAAGAGTCGAGATCACAAAGTAACCTATCTGTCCTCCGCCTCATAAACAGCTAAGATATATTGTTGGACACTAAATTCATAGTTATTGATCATCTATAGTTTCACTTCCACGGGTCCGTAGTATTGAAATATTCAATCTGCACATGTCTCCCTTTCCATGAATTCTATTTCGGGCAAGGTTAAAGTGCACCTGAGAAATATTTTATCCTTTTCAACGTGAAAAATGGCCCGTTGAATTTGTCGGTAGAAGGGAGCCAACACACAAGATAATTGGTTTTCAATGGCTATTGCTACTGCAAGCCTTTGAATACATATAATGGTATTTTTGAACCTCTCTACGTCAGCCAGGGATGTAGCCATGATGCCTATAAGGAGGTTTATAAGGAGTATAGCAACAACAAATACAAATATTACATGCAGGACAAGCAAAAGCGCTTTCTTGTGAATCTGCATATTGTCCATTTTGACAAGATTTAGAAGGAGAAGAAATGTGTAATAATGCTCTCCGCGAGGGCCATTGAAATATTCTTTGCCCAATTCTTTTGTTAGATATTGGAACGCATGAGAAAAACATAAAATATTAATCTGAAAAATAAAATAAAAATGGCTTATATCTTCAAACATTCCCTGCACTACAATAACAAAATGGCCAATGCGAGGCAATATTTGTACGAAAAAAAGAAGAGACCACCCGCAGCTAACACATACTAAAACGTACACAAACACGTTGACGGGTTTTGTCAATGGCAACGTCACAATGCTGAACATCATGGTTACGGATATATGCTGGCAGACTTTATAAAATGTGTAATGCAGTACTAGTTGTTTTTTGCCTTTCAAGTTCAAGTAGTGCCATTTATTGGCTCTGTATGTCCATACTTTACGGACAAATGTGAGTATGTCAACACAAAGAACACAGCTGCACATAAGCAAGAGATATACTCTCACTCGTGGGCCCCACAACGTATAAAAACGAAAGGAATCACTACATGAAAAAGTTCCATTCAGTGCATCATACACATGCGACATCTTTATGGTTAAGTTTGACGGAAAATCAATTGATTTACATGCAGAAGAGTTGGACATATTGCAGTTTGTGGTGAATGTAGCGACGCTAGACGCACGAAATGGAAAACTGCTATCCCAGACAAAGAAGGATGCTACCATTGACATTCGCATCACAAACCAAATTACAATAAATGGTATATTGATTCTCACACGATGGCTGATCCATGTCCTTATCACAGATGAGACAAACATACCGTCTGTGTTGCATTCCTGCAAGCGATCCTGGCCTAGAAACTGCAAAAGTTTTAATGGAGATTTATGTCGACGATGGTTTCCTCCAAATGATTCATAGTCTGTAACATCGATCTGCACTTTTGTGTATATGCCACATCTTCCTCTGTGATAGCAGTACACATTTCTTGTGGTTAGGATATCAACTATTAGACCCACTGTACCCAAATGTGCAGCATATTCTAAAGGTCTTAATCCCATGTCATTTTCAGAGAACAGAAGTCTAGCTTTTGTCTCAATATCAGGCAAAAGTTTCATCAGGACTTTATATGTTGCTCTGTAGTGACTCTCTTTGCCTGGTAGTAATGATGCCATACATATTGTGGCATGAATGACATTCATTCCAGCCCAATCTTTCTGTAGAATATCAACGCCGTGCTCTAGGAAGGCCTCCAATACTTGAGCAGAACGATATATTGCAGCTAGACATACTGGCCTTCGGAAGTGTGTCGATGCGGTTCGTAGCCATGGCCAATCATCACAGTTATTTTCAAAATCAAAGATTCCATTGAGAAGTTTGTATTTGATATGATGTAAAATAGCTAAATGCTCCTGTACTACAATGTAATCATCATTCACGATGGCATCCAGCCAGAATCCATATTGACTTACTGGCATGATTTCCACGTCGGCACCTTTGTGTGAATCATTGTGACTAGACAAGGATGCCATTGTTGTATTTTAGGACCTCATCCTTCCAGAAATGTAACAAAAATTAAGCAGTTGCCCATGTTTCCGAGCAGTGGATTGAATATTGACTTTCTGCTTTTCCTGTCATATGTAATAGGTATTGCTTTTCTTGCTCCTCCGCCTAGGCTAGTAGTTACAAGACCTGCGCTTCAACTCTTGCTTCCAACGATCGACAATGTTTGACACGAACGTCACGTGCATTTTATATTCTAAATTATGTCTGGGTGCCAATACCAACATTTTTTTCTTCTTCCTTTCCTTCCCAGGAAGAAATTTCTGACATTTCATTGGAAGATAATTATGCTGAGATACTCGAAATTTGACATGTGAATATTTTCACACAAAAGGCCAGTCTCTTTAGGAGGACGGGCTACAGTTTTGAAAAAAAAAATCATCAAGTAAAGCCGTTTGAAACTTTAAACCTCGAATTTGTTCCAAATAATAATAAGCAGATGTGCGTTTCAACTTTAATCCATAGATTTGATCTGTGTTTGCTGTAATCACACAGAAAGAAAAGCACCATAACTTTAAATACTGCGAATTAGGGCACTTCAATATTCAAATGTTAAATGTCTTCAAACTTAATATAGGTTGAAGTGGCATTCCAACTTCAATTCATATGGTTGTGCTGTAGGTGCAAGCAGTGAGTCAAAGACCAGCGCTGTTGAAGCTGCAATAACACCAAATGGGGGACTTGCAAAGTTCAGATGTTGAATTTTAATCCTCACAACTATTATGCGTAGGTTTCCCATTCCAACTTCAAATCCTAGGTTTGTCCATCATCATTTTTCCAGAGCTAAGGTTCAAGACACCAATAGAGCTGTAATCTTTGATCAGTGTGTCGCGCTAATAGTGATAGTACAAATAAGGAGCAAAAAGTACAGATTTGTACATATATGTGATAGTCCAGACATATAACGAGCCATGATCTGTCATCAGTAGTCGGTCTCATGTATTTTGTACTAGAATTAGTAGAGTTTCTGATTATGTGACCAAACCTTGCTTGTTTTCTGACAAGTGACACTTTGTTAAATTAAGAATCCCTTAGTTCTCTCTGACTTGTCTGTTTAGCTACAGATTTGGAATGTCAAAGACCTTATTTTGGTACAGCTTCCTCTTCAATTTCTGTTATGTAGCTATTTTCAATTTCAAAATGATTGTACAAAGCAACAACTTTCCTTTGTAGGCACGCAGATTTTACCAATTGCCCTTTAGGAGAACATGTCCAGGGCTACACTTTGCTTGAAATGGAAAAATGATATTGATCATTGTGTATCTGTTAGCGCTACATATGTAGGTACACATTACTTAACTCTTGAATTATTTATATAACAAGCAGTTGTTTACATTATTAAAACGTGTGTAGAAAATCTTCCTGTTTTGATGGTAGCTGAAATCCAGTATCCATGGTGCAAGAAAAAAAATAAATTAAACATCCAAAACAGTAGTCATAATGTAGGATATAGCACAGAGTACCGAACACAAATATCAAAGGGATACGCTTTACGACTTTACAATAAGGCTCATATATCTTCGAAGATGGTGCTTCCGGAAGTACATGAACATGAAGGGATAATTTTCAAACAAACGGTTGATTCAATAAGCTACAGAACAGCATACATTTGCCACAGAGGCAAATGCTTGATAACTTCTTTTCACTGTAATGTACCTACAAAGTGCTCCACAAATATATGCCTTTAAGCTTTCAGCGTTTTGTCATTTCACATAAGCATGAATCAGTAGGTCTATGTCAATTGATCTTGAAGGTTTAAGTGCACAAAAGCATCTTTTACCTTCATTAAGCCCGAAAATTATGCACACTCTCCATTAAAAAAAAAGAAGAAAATGTGGACCAAAGTAAGTATAAACCGTTTAATTGACGAAGCGATTCACTTCTGTCTCATAAGACATGCAATACAGATTCTGTTTGAGATACACAATGCAAAGAGAGCACACAAAGCAGAAGTTGCAGAGTTTTGCAAGAAACGACCACAAAATACGCATGCTTGAATAAAGTCTGCTACCACAGCTTAGCTTATTAAAACCCATCTCTAGGGGTGAATGATGCAAGTTCCAAAGCAAAAAAGACACAACTACTGCTGTTTTCATTCCATATCAGCATACAGCTACATTTTGTAGATATAAAGACGGAGATGTATGTTCTTCACTTCCAGGAAGTGTCTCTATACACGTGCATATTTATTTAATGGCCCCGATACGAAGTTTATAACCATCTACATATCTGCAATATGGCACCTATTGTTCACTCGCTCTTGTGCCTTGATACTCCACAAATGACAGACAAGTACAGGAAGCAAAAATAATTCCTAATTATAAGCACATCCCTCTCGGTGTGGTGCCCTCTCAAAAGATAAAGTTTCATATTCAATTTTGTGAGGAATTGAAAAGTGCATTGATAACTACATATTCTCGCGAGAACATGATAAAGGTAAATATCTCTTGTGTACTCATATTTTTAACTAGGTTGGAAACAATTTGCCTATGTAAATAGAGCAATTCTATTCCAGTCATGCTTAGCGCAATCAATTAAAAATTTAAGCTTTCGTCACAGGGTTCTATATCTAAGTACGACTATACACATGTATCACCTTGACCTAATTCTGCAGTTGACATGGATATTGTAGACAGAATTTTTTTTCCAAAACTGATGGCAGACTTGTTCACAGATTTGTTTTAAAATACGTAGACTAGCTGTAAAACAATGTGCATATGTGCATCAAGGCAGGATTATTAAATAGAACCAGACACCTTGGATTGCCAGATGTGCTTTGGGGGCTGCAATACATCTGCTTCTAGGCAAAATGTTTTCAACGTTATGCAGCGTCAATTGGTGGAACACATACTTTGTACAACTATTTTAGATCTTTCCAGAACAGTTTGTGATTACTGAACCCAACTTTTGTCAATATTTGGCACCTCTTAAAATAACAGTGTTAGAGATGTAATTTTAAAATGACTATTCACTTTTTGAAAGACTGTGACAATTAAGTTTACTACATGACCCATTTTAAAAACTTGTTACCACACTTCATTTGACTCCAATAAGCTGCCCTGGCCTTCACAAAAACAGTCATTAGTTAAACAAAATGCTTATAAAAGTTTGCATAACATGGTAGCAGATACATATATCGTTTTAGTAATTTGATTTGTGGCACAGATTATTAAAGTACCCATAGCTTACAGAGCACAAAATCTTATTTTAATATAATTCTAAACCAGGAAGACAGGGAACTTTGATCATATCATTGAGTGGAATCCACAATAATTCTGTTCCTCAAGCAAGGAACCGTGTATGAAAGTATAAAGTATATAAATACTCACTGTTAGCAAATGTCATTGTTTCATTTGTCTTGTGTGATTTTATTTTGGGGGGGGGTCTTTGGGTTGGTTTATTTGTTTGTCTGTTTGTTCGTTTTTTTTTTTTTTTATTCTATTTTTCTGCTTGGATTTCTTTCCGTTTTTTTCTCTTTTTTTTTCTCTTTTTTTTAATAGCAAAAGTTTGCTCACAACCCCAGGTCGACAGCTATCCTTTGAAATGCCATTGAATAATTACATATTACTACATTCAGGGCCGAAAAAGAGGGAAACATACATTACCACAAAATTTAAAGGCTGCAAGAAACATAAAAGAGACTGCTTGGTGTTGAGAGGACTCAAATTTAATGTGAGATGCAGTGTAATACTATTTGCATCATTACAATCATCACTTGTATGGCCTATTGGATTCACATGTTTATCAACTGTTTGCCACATTATGCTATGAATTATTATTTGTGTCCGTTTATTCAAATAAGCTATGACTTCTATACAATAACACATTTTAACGTAGTAATGTCCTTCTGTCACACCTAGTTTTCTTCCTTGTGAAACATGCTCTCATTTCTTGTTTTGTTTAGCTGCTTTTGTTTTTCCAAGATTACTTTCATTCCAATCATGTTACATCTGCTAATTGTCAATTACACAACTACCAGGAAATCCCTGCCTGAACACCTTTTTTTCCCATTTAAGTAGAATGTGACACTGACCCTCTACTTACCATTTCCCTACATAAAGCTATTCCCATGTATCCAACCTTGTTTTTTGAAATTACCAGTGGGCATTAGTCTTGTTCAACAATAAATGACCATTGGTAAATATCACATCTGATCACACTGTTGACAATCAAAAAGTTATTTCAGATAGCTTATTTGAACTAACACTTGTATACATTCCTCTAAATGGATTCCTCTGTTTTCAACATATTATTTCCCGTTTGTGCACTATTTCATTCCTTGCCATCCATGACCACCCCAATGTTAGCCCTAAATTATTGTCTCAGAATCAATTAAAATTCTGTCGCTTAAGTGTCCGTTACATAAAAAGTCCGGGTAAAATCGAAGAAATTACACTCAGTCCAATCTGAAAACATAATCTTAATGACTTTATCTAAACATGATTTGATGAGTGCTACCCTCAACGCCTTCTCCTTACTTATATATTCCACCCACCAATCCACCCCCTTTTAGCTCAGTTAACAGGTCAGCTGAGCTTTTAGGAGGGTAGGGAAACCGTCGTCCGTCCGTCCGTCCACATTTCACATTTTCTACTTCTCAAAAACTGTCAGCCAGATTCATCTCAAATTTGGGGGCAACGTATCCTGGGTAGGTAAGATTGTTCAATTGCTCACGGTCTAGCGATTTTTTTTTTTTTTTTTTTTTTTTTTTTTTTTGCTTTCGGTTTTTTTTCTTGTGTGTGTGTGTGTTCTTTTTGGGGACAATTTTTTAAAAATCTGTAATACCGCTCACCTGATTGCTTCCATACCACACAGGAACACCCCTTGGGACTCTTGATTTGTTCGCCACGTGCTGCACTGTTGTTTCTATTTTTTTTTTTTTTTATTTGTATTTTTTTTTTGTTTCTTTGTTAATATTATTTTTGACTTCTCCTCCAGAAACGTCACTTAGATTAAGCTGAAACGTGATGGATGTGTTCATTGTGGAAGGGTTAAAGAAAGTTGTTAACTAGGTTGGAATGCTGCTGAATCATGATTTTTAGCGATTTTTTTCAATTCAGTTACTTGTCAGTGAATACACCTTTCCTACTGATTACTATGTAAGACAATGGGCATTCAAATGCTAATTCAAATTTTTTACTTCTTATCTGAAGCCCTCATCGAGATTAACTTCAAACTTGGTGGTAATGTACCTTGGGCGGGCCTTTACCAAGTTTGTTTAATTGGCCACACTCCATTGATTTTGGGGGTTTTATGATCTGTTTGGGGGGGAGGGGGGCGGGGGGGTATATCTTAAAACTTTTCTCTGAAACCGCTCACGCGATTGCGTTGATATTACACTAAAACAGTCCTAGGGACTCTTAGTTCTTATTTTTTTTCACCAGGTGGTGCTGTGATTCATTTCTATTTTTTTAATGATTTTTTTATGTGTTGTTATTTTCGCCTTTTTCTCCGGAAATTTCACTCAGGTTAAGCTGAAACTTGGTGGATTTGTTCCATGGGTAAAGGTCAAAGAAAGTTGTTCACTTGGTGGGAATGATGCAGATTTCTGTTTTTTAACTATTTTTTTTCAATTCGGGTACTTGTTGGGAAATAAACATTGCCTATTAATTACTATGTAAGTCAACGGGGATTCTAATACTAATTCAAATTTTTGACTACTTTTCTGAAACTGTCAGCCAGACTGGCTTCAAACTTGGTGGCAATATATATTGGGGGAGTCTCTACCAAGTCTGTTCAATTGGTCATGCTCGAGTCATTTTTTTTTTCGGGGAGGGGCGCAAATTGTATACAATAGGGCTGTGTGAACAGCCTATGCTCAGCTGATCTTGACATTTATCACACTTGTTGCTCTATGAACTTGGGAAACGATCAAGGTCACCCATCTTCTGAGTAAGTCTTACCTTCATTCAAGAACACTAACATGTGCAACATCAAGGTTCAAGTAGTTCTCAAATTATAATGAAGAGTAAAATTCGTGTATGTTGCACTGTGTCCTAGAAACGAGGTCAAGGTCATTCATGTACTGTGTAAGCATGACCTTCATACAGAAACATTAACATATGCAGCATCACAGTACTAACTCAAAACAGATCTCAAGTTATCAAGTAAACAGTAAATTCCCTGTCAGCTGTCCTGTGAATTAGGATTAGAATGCTCATTGACTTACATAGTAAGCAATAGGAAAGCTACACTGACCCATAAGTACCAAAATTGAAAATCCTTTAAAATCAGGGATCCAAAGCAGTGCCACCTAGTTAACAACTTTGTTAAACCCTTCCACAAGAACATATCCATCACATATCAGCTTAATCTGAGTGACGGTTCTGAGAACAAGTGATAAATAGCAAAACCATACAAAAAAAAATCATAAAATATTTAGAAAAAAATGCAGCGGCACCTGGTGAACAAATTGGGAACTAGGTGTCCCTGGGAGTGTCTATTTACGATATCAAAGCAATAGTGTGAGCGGTTTCAGAGGAGAAGAGTTTTTAAGCTTTGCCCCACAAAAGGAACAAAAAAAATCATAAAAAATCCAAAAATCAACTGAGCGTGACCATTTGGACAAACTTGGTAGAGATCCACCCAAGGCACATCCCCACCAAGCTTGAAGTAAATCTGGCCCACATTATTTAAGTTATAACCATAAAAAGAAATTCCCATGTTAAACTTTCCTGTTAAAACTTGTGTTAAGATTCTTGAAACAAATCATTTAAAAAAAAATCCAAAAATCACTGGAGCATGACCATTTATACAACCTGGTAGAAACCGACATAAGGAACACGGCCACCAAGTTTGAAGTTAATCTGTATGACGGTTTTAGAGAAGAAGTCGAAAATGTGAATTAGCATTAGAATGCTCATTGACTTCTATAGTAATCAATAGGCAAGCTGCATTGACCGATAAGTACCCGACTTGAAACAAATCGTTACAAATCCAGAATCTGCAGTATTCCTACATAGTGAATAACTTTGTTTGACCCTTCCACAAGGAACAAAGCCACTAGTTTCAGCTTAATCTGAGTGACAATTATGGAAAAGAAGTCGAAAATAACTATGACACACCAAAATTCATAAAAAATTTCAAAAAAATTGCAGCGCCACGTGGTGAACAAATGAGAAACTAGGAGTCCCAGGGAGTGTTCTTGTATAATTGGGTGAGCGGTTTCGGAGAAGAATATTTTTTTAAGATTTCACCCAAAAATGAACCAAAAAAAATCATAAAAAATCCAAAAATCACTGGACCATGACCATTTGAACACACTTGGTAAAGACCCACCCAAGGCACATTCCAACCAAGTTTGAAGTGGATCTAGCAAACAGTTTTTGAAAAGAAGTCGAAAATGTGAATTGTTGACCGACGGACAAGGGACGACAGATGGACAGACAGACGATGGATGGCCTACCCTCCTAAAAGGTCAGCTGACTTATCAGCTGAGCTAAAAATCTACTTCTCTGAAACTGCTCATATGATTGCTTTGACATCACACAGCAACACTCCTATGGACTTGTAGTTCTTAATTTTTTCACCAGGTGGCGCTGCTATTTATTTTTTTTATTTATTTATTTTTTATTTTTTTTTATGATGATTTTGTGTGCGTTATTATTACTTTCAGCTTCTTCCCCGGAACCGTCACTTAGATTTAGGTGAAACTTGGTGGGTTGAAAGATCAAACAAAGTTGTTCACACCTCTCCTATTGATTTTTATGTGCGTCAATGGGCACTCTAAAGCTTATTCACATTTTTGACTTCTTTGTGAAACCACGGATAAGATTGCCTTTAAAGTTGGTGGTAACACGCCTTGGGTCGGTCTCTACCGGATTTGTTCAGATGGTCACGCTCCATTGATTTTGTATTTTTTATGACTGTCTTTGTTCCTTTTGGGATAAATCTTGAAAAATTTGCAAGGGTATTTGTACATGTCAGCTAAGCACAGGACTGTCACAGTCCTCTTGTTTGATTTTTCCAGGGAGACTGCCCCGCAAGTAGAGGTTGCCGATTTATGAATTTTGTGAATTCGCCACTACTTTTATCTTGACGCCCAAAACACTTAATTCATTTTGTTGTAGAGATATCTACCCTACATGGAAACGTGTTAGTCAGGAATTATTATAGGCCTCCAGGCCAACCTGGTGAAGTACGTGTTTTCTTCCGTGAATCTCTGGACACATTTGTATCCACAGTAATTGAATCCAATCCTTTTATTCCTATAGTCACTGTTGATTTTGATAGGTGCAAGGATTGGAACTCTACGCAATCTGACAGTGCACATGGTTTATCCTTTTGTCAACCTAGTATTTTGCCATAACTTTTTCAAACTATTGACGAACGTACCAGATCTAACAATCATTCCAACAGTTAAATAGACCTTATCATTATCGACTCTTCGGAACTTGTCATCCATAGTGATACTCTTGCTACTGTTCCAAAGTCTGGCCCTGCTTTTGTTTACTCTTTTTTTTCGTTCTCTTTTCACAAGGTCATGTTGTTCTAGGGGCCAGATTGAGACTTTAAAAAGGCCAAACCGCATGAGATAAATACTGCCCTATTTCACATCTCATTGGACACTGGCCATGAAATGTGCAATATGGTCAATGATGGTGAATGTTTCTGGTCTGGTCTATTTTCATGTACTGCAAAACATTTCATCCCATTTAGGAAAGGCATCTGGCCCCAGGGACAATCCATGGATCAACTCTGAAATCGAGAAACATATTTGGCACAGAAATGGAGCATGGGGATATTTTTTTTTAAAAAGCACCTCTTAGCCCCCGTCTTATTACCTATGATGAATATACTATGATTTTTTTTTTAATTGTACAGAAATGTCGTAACACCGATGTCACTTTAAGATGGAAAATCTGTGGCCAGTGCGCAGTAAGATTGGCAACTTAAGATCAATCATACCAACTCATTATATATATCTTTGCTATTTATTTTGTATATCTCCTGGTTTTTATTACTGGTTTCTGAAATAACACTCTGAATGTTGGCATAATTGAAATAGCATAGATGAAAAGTTTTTAAGTTGGTCCTAACAGGTTGTTCATTTTCTTTTCTAGAAATTTCTCCAATGTTCACGGAAGGGAAAAAAAACAAACAAAAACAAACAAACAAACAAACAATCCTGGAACCGCTCCTGGATATATTTTTCTTTGGATGTCTGTTGATATTAAGGTGATAGGGCAATTCGAATGCTTATGATGCGAGATATACATGCATACTACACAAGTGGAGCAAAAACAAAACAAAACAAAACAGTTTCCACCAGAAAATTGCGTTGAAAGAAAATTTGCAATTTCTTGTGCATTTTGGTTGATATATTGTATTTGTGTTTTTATGTCCAGAACCCCTTCGTAGTAGTCATTACCGTATTCGGCAGTCCAAACTCTTTACTGTCCATAAGCTAACCTGTCACTGTCTAACCTATATACATAAGGAAGTAATTTTGTCCATACTGCACACGTCCCTTTGTAGATATTTGACATAAGCTGCATTAGCTAAAATAAATTGAAAGGTAAAATTAAAATTTCAGCTGATAACTACTTAGCACATGTTTCGGAGCTTGTACCCTTTCATGGCATTCTGAGTGGCAGCCCCTTGTCTAAGCTGCATATTCAGCAAAGACAACCCACATAATAATAAATAAATATAAACGTGGCAAATTAAAGGATGTAAAGTTTTGCTTATAAATGCAGAGTTTCATTTTAAAAGAATATCTGCCAAGCATTACCAAATTTGTATGGTACAAGTTCAGAAAAGAACAACTTTTCTTTCCCCTGAACAATTATTTACCCGTTTTAGTGGGGTAGCTTTTCTTACGTAAACAACCTGCCAGTGCATAACTGAAGCAGAAACACACTGGGACATTATATTGAATCCCAATAATTTTTAAATAAATAGCTGCGCCTAGACTACCTGTACAAACCGAGGGAAATCCAACAAATACTGCAAGAATGGACAACCTGCACGAGAAATTAAGCAATACCCATGATGACACCTACTCCTCACTTTGAAAGCATCCTAACAGTAAAGCTCTATTTCGCTGCCGACCTGAGTCAATGTATCAACATAATGGGTCAGGTTTGTGACATTTGAGTGAATGCTGTCACATTTGACTAATTTTTTTACATTGAGTGATTGTGTACCTACAAAAGAATGAAAATCATTAGCGTTAAGGTCAGAAACATGTTATCAAAACAGATTTTTGTCTTAATACGATTTTAACTATAATTAGGCAAACTTGTAACTGCCGTCCGTTTGCAACCGATAGCCCCTGGGGTTTATCCTGATAGCAAACATGTAAGCCCAAAATGTCTGAAAAATAAATATTAAAACGGAATGGCACTTAAAGGTAAAAATAAGTAAAAAAACAAGGCAAGTCTCAAGTCTGTAAAATTATTGCAGCCAATCTTTCTAAACAATCTTTGGATATTAACAGCAAAATTTGCAGGGCATGGCAGAAAAGAATGAAAGTTATTAGGTTTAAAGTCAAGAGAATGCATACAAAATACACATTTTCTGCAGCACACATTAAGTACAATTAGGCAGGCTTGTAACTGTTGTAACCCGCTGGTTGCTACCCATAGCTCCAGGGTTTTAACCTAGCAGAAAAAAAAGCCAGACTTAAATGTCTTCTAAGTGGATATTAAAACAGAAAAAGCCAATAAATAAAATTAAGTGGTAAAACAGACAAGTCTAATATCTCTAAAATTATTACAGCCAAACTTTCTAACCATCTCTGGATATTTACAGCAAAATCTGCAGAAATATTTTATCAAATGTACATCTTTGAATCGTCTTGACTCACGTTTATTGTAAATAAATTTGTCTCAAGATGCAAAGTCCTGAAATTTAGAACAAATAATAACAAATAGTAGAAGCAAGGTCCGGATTGTAAATGGGTGACTTTGACGTATTTTCAAGCTCACATGGACACTTTAAACAAATCACTGCAGACACACTTGAGAAGAATTTGACTTAAGAGGTTGAAATTTTGTGTGATTATGTTTCTTTATAAGACTTTTATAAGACCTTGCTTGTGAATGAAGATGTTTGACCTTGACGTATTATTCAAGGGTCACAACTACTCCCTTCATTTGGCAAAAGCTGAGAAAGCAAGAAAGATTTGACTTCGAAAGTCGATTTTTTAAAAACATGTTTCTATATAATACCTTGCTTGGGATAGCAAATTTGCGACCTTGACCTATTTTTCAAGGTCACGTGGGTATTTCATCAAACATCGACGTGAACGCAATAACACCATGAAAATTAGACTCAGGAGGTTGGAATTTTGCATGACTATGTAACAGCATAATACAAGCTAGTTCGAGATTGTAGATGGGTGACCTTGATCTATTTTCAAGGTCACATGAACACCTTTAAAAAAATCATTGCAGACACACTTGACAAGGATTTGACTGAAAAGGTTGAAATTTTGTGTCATTATGTTTCTGCTTTAACTGCTTTAACAAATACACTAGTAATTGTTATTGTGGTGTGAAAGCAGCCACTTGGTCACTGAAGCTTCTGCAACCCTCATCATGCACAAGAATTTATCACACCCAGTGACCGAATTAATCATATCGAGCAAAGCTATGAAGGGTGTGATATCTCTTTGCTCTTATCATGGTGGTAAGAGGCTGTGACAACAGCCTGTGCTCACCCCACCAACCATGGTACATCCCCAAGTGTGAGGAGGATGTGGCCTACAGTTAACCTGGAAAGGCACTACTGGCAGTCAAAGAAACATTTCTTGGCCAAAGATGCTTTTGTATCATGATGTCTACCACTATTAAAGGGTAGACATATTTGTTTCACATGGATTGTGAACGAAGTCAAGCATTGACTTATGAAGTCAGTCTCCATGGCACAGATGTTGGTAATATATGTTGGTGTATACATCCCACCTTGTCTGTGGTAGAGGATACTGAAGAACTGGGAGAAAACCACTGTCCACGGTCGAAGGGGTATGAACTTTCTCAAAATGCTACCCAGGATGAGAATCAAACCTGGCTCAAAGAAGTGAAAGGAGAGCGTCTTTCCACTCATTCAACCGTGCACCCATTATGGCTGCATGCCCAATATATGGTTCAATTACCATCCGTGCCACCTGATCGTGGTTCTCTACATTTGCACAATAATCAAGACATCACCACATGGTTTATTTCTGGAGTTACAATTTTACATGAACGTATGGATGTACCAAACCGCTGCAGCCATACAGCTCTTGATACACCAATGTACACTATACATAGGATAAAATCCATTACATTTTAGTATATGTTTAAGATAGAGACTTGCATACGCTGGGGGTTTGTTTTTTTTTTTTTTGTTTTTTTTTTTTGTTTTTATATTGACGGCAGAGCTACATAGTAATGCCCTCACTTATACATGAAAAAGATTAAAATAGATATCACATTATGTTTAACTTACTATGACGAGACTATCCTTGTAAAGCACCCTTTTAACCCATAGTTGCTTTGCCACATATGTGGCAAAGTACATATACCCAACAGTGACAATGTAAAGAGGCTGCATTTCCAAAGTAGCTCTCAGAGCTTTTTTTGTGACTGGATTTCACTTTACTGAAAGACCTTATCATCAGCACTAAAACAGAATGAGCAGGATAGAAAAAAAAATTCTCCAGTTTACTGACATATAGTTTTGACTCTGACAGCCCTGGGAAGCCCAGGAACTCCATGTTAGAAAACCGTACGGCATTTAGCAGGGAACGGACGTTGCCACTGGCAATCCCATATTGACCAGTTGACCATAGAATATTTTCTTCACTAGCCGTCAGAGGCTTGGACTTATTAGGCCTGTTGCCTTTGCCCATGCCTTTAAGTTCTTTTCGCCTAGACTCCAACACCACTTTGTTTGTACTGAACTTGCGTGATGTAACGAGCGACAGACAACATTTACGTCCCCGGAGATAACGATCAATGCTTCTATGGAAGCCCAGCACAGTATCAGGCTAAAATTCAGAGCTGTCAGGATTCTAAACTAGAAGAATGCCCCCCCCCCCCAATCAAATTGTCCAGTTCGACAGATGGAATGCCCTGGATTTTTCTGTTTTCATTTCTCTTACGAAGCCATTTTTCAAAATTGTGAACATTTGATTCAGTTTTCTGTACTGCATTTTTACTCCTTTTGATAGGAATGTACTGTCCCAAGTCAGACGCATTTGGTGCAGCAACAGCCTCTCGTCTCCCGTCAACAGTTTTGTTCTCAGTGCTGGGCTTAAGAACATCATATTGCATTTCATTTATGAATTCCAAGAGCACGGGATCGTCTATATCGAGCTCCATAGCCATTGTTTTCATTTTCTGACACACACATGCAGACAAAATTTTCAGCTTCATTTAAGAAAAAAAAAAAAAAGGTTCAAGCTATGGAAATTGACAGTGTCAGTCGCCATAATAAGATAGTTGACTTCGATCATTTTCCATATAGGGAAAGTCAACAATGCAAGGATCGGATACAGGTGAAACGATTGTTGAACTTGGCCAAATCGGGACCTGTATTGGGGTCATGCAAGTGCGAACATGAAATAAATGTGAATAAAAGATTCATATCACAAAGAAAAATATTTACTGTTTCTTAGCTTTCTTTGTTTTCAATTCATACTTCAACACTTTCCTGATAACTCGGCAGAGTAGTATCTTGAGCATGAAAAGAAATACTATTAAGCACATCAAGAAAAAGAATAATATATCTAACATGAAAAATTCAATCAAATTCAGATTAAATGCTTCACTACGTAGATGATCTGCACCATATTTCAGGACATGCTCTATCCAGAATACTGCTCTCTGGCGAGCCGTTTCTGGTCTATCTCGATAAATTTCTGATGCTTTCTTTATCGTTTTGTAGTATCTGTCATCAGCCAATATTTTTCTAAGATTATCGACCACTTCGTTGATGTCAAAGTGTAAGATATTCATCGCGATCCCATAACCTTTGTATTGCATTCTCAATGCATTGCTGGGCTGGTCCCCAAAGAGTGGTAACCCAAGCATGGGTACCCCATGGTACAGTGCCTCAAATTGACCATTGTTACCACAATGTGTAACAAAAAGCTTTGTTTCAGGATGTCCAAGCAGATCATTTTGTGGTAACCATTTCAAAAGTTTAATATTACTGGTAATATTTTCCAACTTGGGGCCATCATATTTCCATATAATTGTTTCCTTCATTTGGCTAAACGCATTTGCCAGTTTTTGGTTAATAGTTTGTGGTAAATCTGAGATAATTGAGCCAAATGATACCACTATTACCCCAAACCTGGAGTGTTGTAGGATTGTGTCTATGGCTGCAGGCAGTGGCTTGGCTGGCTTTGTTGTCAATCCTCCAATAGGTATCACATTTGGTGTTACAGAACGAATATACTCCAGCATGTCATCATAATTAACCAGAAACAGTTGTGATGACTCAAATATCTGATTTATCGTTTTATATTCTCTTTCTGGTGCATATTTTGACACAAAACTGTCGTCACTTCCAGGCATCTGGAGCGAGACGGATAAAGCAGTGCCTACCAAGGTATTGGTTAGTCGCTGCCAAAAAGTCATCTCCTCGGTATACTCCATTAGCTGTAAAGGAACCAAGGATGGAAGTGCTGGAACGCGCATACGCCAGTTTTCAGCTGCTGTAGTCAATACTGAGTGTGGTACTCCAAGTTTATATGGCACAACAAAAAAACATTTCCCCAGTGGAAATCCATCTACAATGACGTGGTCAAATTGTAATTCTTCAAGCGTAATGAAAAGCTGTTGATTTCCAAGTAATTTGTCACAAGTTGGAACCAGCCTTGACGACATCAATCTGAGTGCATTCAGGTTATCCCCAGCTAGATGAGCCTGAAGCATGATCTTCCGCGTGTCTTTCATCTCCTGTTTTCCAAGCATCTCAAAGAATATTATCTTTATGTTGGAATTGAGCTTCACATTGTCTCTAAGTTCTTCCGGCACAAGCATGTATACATGGTGGTCTTTACTTGCTAAATCGCCGCCTAAGATGTTGAAATACATTATGTGACTTTCTGCAGGGGCTGGGAGAAGCAACAGTTTGGCAGTCAAACAAAAACTAATAAAACATAAGAAAATCAGCACCAAGAGCAAAGTCTCTGTTTTGGCAGCCATGTTTTGTAGCAACCTCAATAGTTTTCAGGGTTTTTTGCAAGCGCTTGGTCTAGTCTTTTACATACCACTTACAGGTACTTCTGAAATTGGAAATAATGAAAATATAAATTATAAATATAATTATACCACTCAAATGAATAAACTTAACACAAATAGTTCTAAGGAATAATTTTGATAATTCAGATGAGATCGAATATGAAAAGTGAAACATATACTAAATCCTCTTTTTATCGATATATATGAGGTCAGTAGATAGTCTCAGTGAAGTAGACATGTAATTTCACATTGCAGGTATATCTATCCTTTACATACATACTTTGCATCACATACAGTTAGGCATATTTCAACATTAGGGGGATTATGTATCATAACCAGAAAATATAATTCACTTTGCATCACATTTTCCGTCCAGCTGGCCTAGAAAATGGCACCCGTTGTGTCATTCAAATCAAATTTCAAAGTTATATGTGCCTCATGATTGCCAAATATCTTTTTGCTACTATTAAATTATATTTCAGAAAAATATTGAACGGCTATTGCAAAGAATTAATATTGATTTGATTTGATTTAATTTCATAATTATCTTATAGTGATTGGGAAAACCAATAAAATTAATGGACTATAATAGGTGGCGATTGTCAAAATGGCGCTTGTCGACCAACATGGGTCTCGCAGAATGAAGGCGGTTTCAACTTAAGGGTAAATCGTTATTCAAAATGATGCTTTTGGTCGACATTAAAAAGCCAAACAAGTCTTTTTATAGTCTGGACCAATTCATGGCCAACTTGTTTTCCTGATTGCTGGCCAAATAAGCATAGCAATCGGGAAATTCTACCCCTGAACCACTTGTCTATAAATAAATGTGACGCAAACCTAAAACCTAAAAAAGTGGCGGTTTTTGGCAATTAATAGCTATGCATGCCTTTACGTTTATCACAATAACAAGTCTTTAGTTGGTTTTCACCCCCATTCCTCCATGCAAGCCTTGACTGCAGGGGTGAGACTTAACCTGGACTTCAAACAATACCTAGTAACGCAACCTAACTGCTATTATGTAATCAATGAGCTAGCACTTTAGACAATAGACTAGTGGCTTTAGTTACCTTCATCCAATAACTTTTGTTTTCAAATTTAAACAAAAATGTTGCAATCATCTGAATTTTCAGATTATGCTAAATTCAATTGACACATTGATCATAAACATTGGCTGGCAGAGAGTGAACGTGTACGTCTATTTTGTACCATGAACCAAAGGAAACAGGACTAGCAGCCGCTGTTCTAGTAATTTAGATATCAAGAAAAAGTGACAAACAAGCTGGCTGAAAGTGTGTGCGCAGTGACCAGCGCCTGGCTTCAAAGAGTGATGAACTTCAGTAGAGAAAAGAGAAATGGGAGTAAAAAATCTATTTTCTTGGTAGCTGAGGTGTTCACATCATGTGTTGCTTTTTCGTGGTCTGTCATAATAAATGTGTGCACCATCCGCATATATACATGCCAGATACGCCGAATTGCATAAAAGTATAAAGCTCTACATACATGTAGGCCTACATGGAACATAAACCTCCAGTGGGATTGGCATCGCTGGCAGCCTCCAATGGGATTTGATATCGCTTGCAGGTTGGGTTTTGGTTTTTTTTTTTTTTTTTCTTTTTTTGTTCTCTGTCATCAGTCATATAGAATGTGTCAATGAACAATATATCGCGCAATTGCCACCTAGCCCCACCCCTCCGTCACAAAGTTCCGATTATGTGGCAAAAATCCGAGAAAGGCATGGTAATGTGTATTGCCGGCCTAATTTGTACCACGAGGAGGTCCCTAATCTGTGGTTAAACCAGTGAGATAGGCTTGGTGTAAGCCTTTTATATTCCTGGCTGCCTCCCACCCCAGTCCAACCCAAACCAAGGCCACCGTGACAGCCATGACTAATAAACCCCCTTACGATGCCCCATCCGTTTTCCAATTTTGAATGAGTTGTCTGCTGAGCAGACTGACATTGCGTTATTTATGACGTTTAAACGTAGAGGAGGGTATTGCGCTATAACAGCAAAATCATGACCCGACACAATATAACTTTTGGCACTTAACCTTTCTTGTCACGAAACATGGATTCCCCCCAAAAAGCAAATTAAATGTGATAAAAAAAATGGAAAAACATGACCATGTTCTAGCTGTCTCGAGAGCGTGCATGCCTGTTGCCAAACGTATGCAAATATTTTGCCTGTTGCCAAACGTATGCTAATATTCCTCCAAAGTTTAGATAGCACTCCGCTGCTGTCCACAGCCCAGTGCCGTAGCAACGACAAGCAACCAACCGCAACCTTCCACTTGTGCTGCTGGCAGTTTTTGTGTAAACTTCTTGACAAAATTAGGACCACCGCTTATTTGGTCTATTGTGGTGATCAAATAGCCACGAGGATAATGAATTCGATGGGCTCGTGTTTTCCTGTTCCGACAGTGATTGGGGAAAATGGACTATAAAAGGTGCCAGATGTCAAAATGGCGCCTAGGTCGGGCGACCAACCTGGGTCTCACAAGATGAATGAGGGCGGTTGAAACACGGAGAAAGAAAACTAGTGCCCCCCCCCCCCCCTCCGGCTTCAACGGACACATTAATCTTCATTCAGAAACGTAGTATTGTAAACCTTATATTTACATTCGGAGTTTTTGTTAGCATTGAAAGAATAGGGACAAATTTTGTTTTCTTCAGTCGATGGTAACATCATGTACAGCCCGGCACGTGCCTGCTACGTAACAAGCGGCTGGCCACACCCATAGCTCCTCCCACTGATAAACAAAAGGTCCTTCGCAGCGGCTATCAAAACGTTTACGCACAAATATTCATGACAAATTTAATTCTAGTATTAATGTTAATATGAATTTAAATATAAAAAATGAAGTCTGTCTCTGTTGTTGTCATTGGCATGTAACAGCGCGGTTGTTGGTAGGCATTTTTTTCATGACGTCACGATAGCGACGTCATGAAAAAAATGCCTACCAACAACCGCGCTGTTACATGCCAATGACAACAACAGAGACAAGACTTCATTTGTATAATAAAGCCAAACAAGCGTAAAGTCTAATCGTGCCCAGTCCGTGACTAACTTCCTTTCCAGTTAGCGGCAGAAGGAGCACAAGGACCGAGGAATCCCCACTACACTACTGCACCACCTGGCTACAGATAAATAACAATCGAACTTTGAAAATAGAAATTTGGTTCAACGTGAATAATTATGCGTGCCTTCAAGTTAATAACAATTTGTAAAGTTTAGTTTTTGCTCGTATATGTTTGAAAATATGCTGTCATTGATGTGCCTGCCGCGACGGACTCGGCAGTATGGATATATGACCCTAGGTACCCACCAAGTGTGAATGT
>OZ026627.1:12642905-12727905 GCA_964020975.1 Hermodice carunculata
AATTGCAGAAATTTGACGTTATGGATCTAATTGCTATATAAAGAGGTGTTCTACAAACACATGAGACTAAATATACCCATGCAGATCTGGATATTACTATTTACAGGTGTTGTAAATCTTTTTTTTTCTTCATGAACTTAATGTGAGCATATATATCTACAAAACTTATCCAGGGATTTTCATACAGCAGCTTACATTCAAATGACATTTTATGATTTGAGTTCAGTTTTGGGCTGCAAAAGGATCCCTAATAGGTTTCGTACTGTTACCTGGTTTTACTGATGGCACAAGTACGGTACTTAATTCAAGTTGTCAAATGAAGACAAGTCATTCGTCAATAAAAAACAGCATATCCCGATATTGTTACACAATATTAACACTGTATTTCGAAAGACAATTAAATAACTAACTTACAATGATGTTCTTTCAACTCTCTCTTATCAAAATAACTTTATTGTTTTGTGCTTTAATACACCACTTATTGACAAAACCTTTCATTTGTGAAGTCAGGGGTACTATCAACATGTATCTTGAGATAGACGATTTAATTTTAACTAGACTTCAAATCGCTTCTCGGATGATAATGATCTGCAGCTGCTCCTGGACTTCTGGAAGTGTGTCATTTTCTTGCAGTTACAGCTGAGACTACTTACTCATTTTTGGCAGAAATCTACACGTGTTCAAAGTAGCCCCTGAGGTGGGGTTACTTTGAACACCCATATAACAAGAAAAATATAAGTAATGCTACATATCCAAAATGTTTTAGGCTGCGGTAAAGCGAGGCTCCCCCCCCCCCCAACACAAAGATAAAATGTTTGCTCTACTGGCAAAAGTATTCTAACGGGATTTTTTTTTTTTTAAAGAAACTTTAGAATAAGCCCCGGTTGACGGTAACTAAAACTTGGAACTTGTCGCAGTATATCAAACATAGTCGGGCGCCGTTACGAGTGCTTGTATGTGGTCCAAAACGCCTGGACTACGAAACTGGGCTACTGACAAAATTACACTTGTCTAGATAGGAAAAAGCTAGGATACATTCATTATGACAGTCACAATTTATGACATTTTCGTGTTTGAGAAGAAAGTGATTAGTTTTTCATTAATCATAAATGTGCGCACACCGGGAGTCCTCAGTGGGTCAAAAGTGCGGCGTCACTATGTTAGGTAAAGAGGTCACTATATAGGTCAAAACATCGGCGTAGTACACGAAGTAGGACCAGACACAGGTGTTGGGAAATATTTAAACTCTCGAACCACCGATGCTTCTTCTGCTGCAGTGTATACTACAGAAGGATCATCGATGTCCCGGGAGTTCAAGTATTTTCCTACGAGTGTGTCTCTGAAAGCTGAAACCGCAGTCCTGAGCAGAAATTGAAACGCGTGTCAATGAAGGTTAATACAGAATACCATATTCTGGTTTTTTTCCGCAAAGCATACAACAATCTATTCAGCCCCATGAACCTCATCTCAAATACTAAGTTAGGTATCCAGAGACAAAAGAGAATTATAACAGAAGTTGCCATTCAAATATTGCCCAAGTTAGGTATCCTATAGAGGACTAAATATTTCATTCATCCATGGCATGGATGAATTGTAATAGAGGTTTATTTTATATATTATGAATGTCTATAGTACCTGTCGGATTTCGCAGTATTATCGTGAATTTTCATGGTCTCACACATTAAGCACAATGTCCCAGATGTACAATTTCGTGCAGCAAGTGCTCGCAATAAGATACAAGACAGATCAAGACAAGTCGTGCACCAACACACACACATACACACACACACACTTACCATGCAGGTCCACATCACGGTTGCCTTACCACAAGGAATTGCAGCTGAATTCAATGACGGTTTGGTCAGCTCAAGATCCGCGAGTCACGTGGGGGGGGGGGAGGGGGGAGGGAAAGGAAGTTTCGGGAGACCGCAGTAAGCTGGTACATGTACATCGCGTACAGGAAATGATTTTGAACAAGTTTACCGTACGGGAAATTATAAGAATTCCTCATGATAATTGCTAGTACAGTGTACAGAAATAACGAGGTACGGACAAAAAATGCCCCAAGCAAGTTAGTATGAAAGTAGCCTTTACTGTTCTCAGTCAGGTCGAGACATGTTTCTTTTCATATGAAGCATTCATTTGTTTTCACGCGAGGCATTCATGCGGCCTGTTATAGTTATTTTCGGTTGTTGTATACAAGTTGATAATCGCCGGATGATACTTTACTTAGAGTGCAGACTACAAGTGCCCCGGTGTTTATAACCACACGGACGTCTGCAGACGGATTGTCGCAATTAGCCGGGGGGGGGGGGGCTGATACTGTCATACCTGTGCGTTCTTCGCAATAAAAGGAAGAGCGATCTAAAAGTCATCGGTTTGATTTGTTTACTCGTTTGTGTGTGCCTATATACATGTATATATATACATGAAACACTGTAAAAAATAATTCCATTTTCTGATGCGAAACCACACTATATTTTGACCGTCAGGTTCAAACAGTTGTGTTAATTTTCTAAAATTGCCTGTGTGGCCATGCTTTTACTGTTCCTTTCAGTGGAATTACGCTAAAGGCTATTTGAGGCTTTTGCGCTTGTTCGGTAGCCAGCAATAGCCAGTGAAACTCGGCGGTAGTTAGTAATACTGCTGGCCTGCATGATAGCAAGTTTCCATTGACTGCCTTCGGCAGCCCAAGCCCATTCTCTTCCACAGACTCCTGCTGCCTTCCGTTGGGTGCCGCTCAGTTTTCTGACTACTTTATGTAACGTAATAGGGATCCTCATAAATAATACCATCCACACATTTACCTCCCATACGTTCATACCTGCAAAGTATTACTGGTAGTAACTGGTTTTAGAATGAAACTTGTGTGGATACCCAGTTGTTAAACAAGAGCATCTTCAACAAGGATGTAGAGATAACGAGAGTTGGCGCTGATTAGGCACAATAGTCCATATGGTTTACCTAGGGAGACAAAGCCTTTTGACATTAAAATGAAACAGGCAAAAAACAGGTTTAATTTTATACATGATACTGAATGAAAATGAGATATTATATCCAGGTTTCATCATTGATTTTCTGTTATTGAACATGTGAAAACAAAAGTATTCACATTTTTAACCATTTATTTGCTTCCATGACTTTAATTTCTATAGGAAAGTGTTGAGCTCCTATCAGCATTAAACTTGGCACAGGTAAACTGGCTCATATCACTAATAAACTACTTTCGACGGCATATGACCAGTTTCTGTGGCAGACAGCGGCAGACAGCAGCGCACAACGACACCAGCGGCGCAGAGCAACTGAGACGCCGACCACATCTGGCCGCCGCTGGCTGTCATCGAAAGCCAATGGTAGGGATTGGGGTTGGCTGGAGGTTGGCTGCAGCCGCCGGCAGGCAGCGGCACATGGCGGTGGCCTTAATTAGATCTTTTCTGCCGCCGGCTGCTGATATCCACCGCTCCTTGCCGCGGGGCTGCACTTTGTATTGCATACTGCATGGTGTACTATATAAAATATTGATTCTGTGGGGGGACAGGAAAAGGAAAAGGATCCAATAAACCACACATTGATTCATTTATCCTGCCTTACTACATGAATTTGTAATTCCGTGTGTTTGACAATGATTATTAACCTTTGAAACTTATTCACTCCTAAAGATGTAACTTATTTGCTCTAATAGATAAATAAAACCCAAATATACATTCTCCCCCATCTATATGTCAGCTTACCAACCAAGGTGCGCTAACCAGGAAAAATTATGTTTGGGTAACTTTTGTGTATGAATGTACCAACCAAAATCAAAGGTCATTCTGTTGTAAATTTTCCACACATTTCTACAGGTAAAGTCAAATGTACTAGAGTTCTAATTCTTTTAACAGCTTGCAACAGACAATGTTGGTGCGTACGTATGTATGAAATTCTTGTCACACACCCCCACTTGACCCTACATATATGCCTAAGCATGTATAACCACAGGTACACAATGTATGTATGCTAATTTTAATAAATATAAACAGTCACACACATTGCATGCATGGCATTATCTGAAAAAAAACTGGAGAAATTTGATGCTGTAATGCAAGCATCATCAAGTGGGTATACTGTGCGCCAGTTTTTAAACAAAAGGAACAGTACCGGTTCTGTGAATATCAGTCATAGGGCAAAACAAATATTCCTGACAAGAGATTCACACCTAGAACTTTTCGAAGGCTAGAACAAGATGAGTTATCATCTTGAAATAAATGACATAAATCCAGTAGCAAAAGAAATGAAAAAAATATGCACAAGGGCACAGAATTGGCAACTACAAGGCAAAGCTTTGTCTGCATTTTGAAGGACAACCAAAATTCTAAATTCAATACTTTGACAGCCACATCACAGGTTACATTTGGACAAGTGAGCAAAATACCATTACATCAAGTCGCAGATGTGGCACCCACAGTTTGGTAACAGACACAAATCCTTCCAAGAGCAGAACAGGATAGACCCTTTTGGAACATAGGCAATGTTTGTGTCAAAGAACATTTTCCCGGCATCATTCGCTCCACATTCTTTGGTATATGCAACAGAACAACAGGATCATATTTGTTTCTCAAATGCACAATATATCCACATCCTGCATTTGTATAGGATCACCTGCTTGTGGGACGTTGAAAATTTTGAATACACATCACTGCTCTGTGTAACCAATATTAATAGCTATAGCAGCCTTTGAAGAGCAAACTTTTTACATGTATTTTCAATGTATTTGGCAAACACTGTTGTACTTTTGTTTGCAAAACAACCTCTGGACAAATTGCATAGGTTTTTACCAAGAAAACTGTAGGCCTGTCAGCGGGTGGGGTACAACCCCACTCTATATCCACTAGTGTCATTATTAAATATAGTTATTTTTCGATGGTTTGAAATGTTCGTGTTACACACACACACACACACACACACACACACACACACACACACACACATGTACACATACTAGTAACTTAAAACAATTACAAAGACTGGCATGTTTGTCTGTTTTCCCATACAGTAGCAGTACACGCATGGCTAGACTACTTTCATTTTTAATCACATCTGTGCCACTGCACAATAGAGTCTATACATGTAAATGTGCTTTACCGATATGAAAGACCACTTATATGACCATTTTGATTCTGGTGGAAGGGTAGTCTTATATTGCAGGTGTAGCAGGCAACATTACAGTAGTACTCGTAATCTGAAATAGATTTCATTTTCAAGCAAATTAGTTACTTTTACGTGATGAAACGAGGCACAACGTTATTCATCATGTATTAAGTTGATTGAGGAACAAGTCATGTCATAGAGTCTAATAAAATGAATAAATTTACGGATACCTCTTCCATCCCAAACTTTAGATCCATATTTTACATGATACACCATATAGTATGCAATACAAAGTGGAGCCAAGCGGCAAGGAGGGGTGGCACAGGAAAGGAGCGGGGACCGGCGGCAGACAGCATCTAAGTAAGGCCTGCAACTGGCCACCGCCATGTGTCGTTGCCTGCCGCAGGCTGCAGGCCGACCTCCAGTCGACCCCAAACTCTTCTGTTGGCTTTCGGCGGGCAGCCAGGAGACCGGTAGTGGCCAGGCGTCTCTGGCCGCCGCTGGCTGCCGCCGAAAGCAGTTTACTATTGTTTACATATATATATATATCATATACTATATACTATATATACTATATATATATATATATATATATACTACCTTCTTTTTTTCCATAGTATGTGGCATAGAAGTCCTTGAAAGTTTCTACTTGTTTTCAAAATATACATGTACCCACATTTGAAAGTCCAACTAAACACTGAATATTTCCATGCAATAAATTTTAATATTTATCTAATGAAAAGTGTATATACCTAGCTCCGCTGATACTTGCCTGGATCGACATACTTGGAAGACTATTTACGGGAATGTGCCTTGCCCGTGGACAAATACTAGCACATTGTATGTGGATCGTCTCATTCTACGAGAATTCATATTTCACATGTTCTGCAAATGAACGAAAAACTGAACGGTCGCCAATGGCAGGCAGCTGTACTCGGCAGCAGACAACAGAATTTTGCGGTAGAAGCTAGTTAGTGGGGAGCTGCTGCTGCCTACTGCCGAGTTCAGCTGGTCTCCCGCTAACTATGCTGGCAACCGTTGGCCAACGCCCATCTCCAAAAGCCTCAATTATCATTTAGCGAAACTCAGTGATGAACAGCAGATCCATATAGCTAGTACACCGCTGGTTACAGCTGAGGATCTCTGGCTGCCGTTTAGAACTGTTTTGTGGGAGCATAGCCGCCAAAATTATTTACCAGTGTGAAGTAAGGAGAAGTAGCCACCATCACAAAAATATGTGCCTGGGAGTTCGATCAAGGCCCCCAAAAAGATTGACAGTTTCCCGTTGATCATCCGTCGATAAATTAATTCGGACGGCCGAGCGTTGAATTCTTTTTTTAATTAGGTCGAAAGTGATAAGAGTGGACCATTGTCTGAAGATCACAGACTGGCACCAAGCCCCATGAAAATGTAATGGCGTATAAAACCATAAGCGCTCGTAGCGTCGAGTTAATCAAATGTTCGTGCTTATTTAAGGAGGGGGGGTAGAAAGGGTGAACCTAGAACATATGTACGTGAAATGGCCCATATTAGGCTTTATCTGTAATAACGTGGTGTGTTTTCATCTGTGGAGTCAATCATTCGTGCTAATACGATGGGGGGGGGGGGGGGGACTACGTCATTAGACGGAGCTCCTACACAGATAGGTTCAAAACGAGGCTCACATCTGGACCACCATCCCACTTCGCTTTTTGGCAGGATTTCTCCGTTTCTTTACATACCAACAAACTATAACTAACCAGTATATTCCAAAAATACTTTCACAGGTACATTACGCTATTAATCTCATTAATAACACCCCAAGACGAGGCCTGACCCTGCATAACCACCCTCTGACTAAGAAACACGTTGATAACATGATCAACACGATCGCTATAGTCTTGGATGCTTGTTTCCGTGTAGCCTCTACATCGTTTGAATTTATACTATATGCTGACGATACATTATTATCTAGTACTCTTAGTATCTTTAATTCAGTCCTTGCCTCCACCAGATGCCGCTGCACGACGCCTAGAGACCTCTGACGGCCAAAGCGGCCAACACGGGGATGCTCCTACATGCTTGCATCCATCGCAGTACAGTCACAAAAATGAAACGAAGTTTTCAGAAAATAATTTATCAGATAAGATGGTTTCTCAAGCAAAGGAATCTTACAAAACGTAGGGAGAAAGAAGAACGGCAACAAGGCCAGTTTCATTCAAATTATCTTAGATGCAACAAACAAAAAGAAAACTTTGATAGATACTTGTGAAAACGCGCACACATGCACTGATTTAAAAGACGTATGGAGTGGGTGTTGGGATTCATGGACAGATCGTATTTTCGTAGTTCCAAAGTAAAGCCTTGGGAGTATCACAAGTTACCTGACAAATGGAGAGATACACGCAGATATGGAAAACTTGTCAACTAGAAGATTTTAGGATAGGGCGGACGCATTATTCAGAGCCGGCAAAGTCAAGAAAGTTCTGTGTTTAGAGGTAAGTTGCATGTTGGTTTTCTTCAGCGCATGCCGACTCGAATATCTAACAATTCGTTAAATTTGTTTCAAATTAATTACTTTTTGACATCTTATTTTCGTTTTGTATCTGTGATTTATAATGTGTAATATGTTACGTTTTGATACAAAGTTTACATACCATAAATGGTGTGTTAAACCTGGCACCTGGGCTTGGGCGATAGCAAATGTATAAAATTTGTGTGGGAAGATTTGTAGTGAGGAGGGAGATCTTTGCTCGGGCTGGGTTGCACCCAAGTCAGAAGGGAGGTGTTAGGTTAGGGCAGGTTTACAGTGAGTGGGTGCAGCAGGAGGAAAACTGGGAACCCCAGCAACTGCTATGTCAGTTCGGGAACATGATAACAACGACAGACAAACAGGAAGTAGCAGTAAAACAAGAAAGAGGGAGAGAAAGAAAAACAACGTGAGAAAAGGATATGTCAATTGCAGAGGATTCAAAGGGAAGATAGCAGAAACAGAAGAGGTCGCTGAAAGCGAGAAGATGGATACTATAGCAGCAGTGGAGACACAAATTAGAAAAGAAGAGACAGGAATAGTGACAGGCTCCGTGGGATATGATATGACATGTAAAGGAAGAGAGAGTGGGCAAAAGAAGGGAGGGGGTTTCTGAGAAAGAAAGGGGTGAAGTGGCATGAAATCTGCAAGGACAGATGGGAAGATGATAGTGAGATCAAAAATGAAATACTGTTGATAGGAATAAAATGAAATGGAAATAAAGTAGTGATAGGGAGAGTGTATGTGGGTCGCGAGGGGTTACCCAATGAACTAAATGACCAGATATATGATAGGATCAGAATGATGATTTGTGATATTCAGCAGCAGGGCTACCAAATTATAATAGCTGGGGATTTTAATGGACACATAGGAAATGGAATGAGTGGAATTGAGGGAATGGATAGTGGAATCGATGGAAATGGAACCAAGGTACTGAATTTCACAAGGGAATTTGGTCTGAGGATAGTTACTAGGGATGTACAATGCAAAGGAAAGTGGACTGGGCATCTGGAGAAAGGATGACAGTAATTGATTTTATTCTAGTGGACAGTCAAGTATTTTAAATGACACAAGGATGCGAAATAGATGGGGAAGGTAGATTGGATATAGGCAGTGACCATAACTCCATGAAAATCTTGATCAACATGTAGTGTCAAAGAAGTAGCAGAGGGGGAGGGGGTTAAATGAATGTTGGATATAAAGGAGGAAACAGACTGGACAGCGTACCAAAAAGGTCTTAAATTGGAATTGCAGGAATGGAAAAATAGATGGTAGAATGAAGAGGAAGTATGGGAAATGAATGGGGATCTGATCAGAATGACTCTTAAGGTAGCACAGGAAAAGATAGGTAGAAAGAAAGTCCCGTTGAAAGTCTAGCATATAGAATTGACCCAGAGTTGAAAAGAGGCATTAAAGAAAGAGGGCTAAAGATATAACATGGAGACAAGCCAGGAAAAACAAATACCTTGAAGGTGCTACAGAAGAAGCTACGAGACAGTCTATAGAGTGTAAAAGGAATGTAGCAGAGATGAAGGCAGAAAGGGGAGTCAGTAATAATAAAAAAAATGACAAAGAAAATAATGGAGAATGGGGGAGAAGGGTCAACCATCTTTTGGAAACAGGTTAATTGGTGTAAACAGAATAAAGCACAGGAAATCACACACAGAGGAAAAAGGACAGATAGCAAGGAAGAAATACAGGAAGCCTTAAGGAAGCATTGGCAAGAAGTCTTTAACTTCAGTGGGGTCAGGCAACAGTACCAGCGTGTCAAGTAGAACACACACAGGATCAATGGAATGCAGAGATGTGTGGCGGAGTCAGAAGTATAGAAGTTAAACAAGCGGTTGAGCAGATGCGGTTACGCAAAGCTCCAGGACCAGATGATATCTTGTCACAATTCACAAAGAGAGGGCCAAAGGATATTGAGGATAGTCTACAGTTGCTTTACAATATGGTTTTGAGAAAATACAAGTACCGAAGGAATGGAATAAACTCAGCATTTCATATATTCCAAGGAAGAGCCCAGGAGGCCGATGGGATCAGTGTAAGAGTACTGCCATTTCACCAAATGTGGGAAAATATTCAGTAGGATAATGTAAAGGAGACTAAGTGGAATAGTTGAAAGGCTTGGACTTCTAGGCGAAATTCAGAATGGATGCAAACCAGGCAGAAGTAGGTGACCACATCTTCAAATTGACCCAGGTGTTACAATTGGCAAGGCAGAAAAAGAAGAAAGTCTTCATGAGTTTCTTAGATGTGAGGAAAGCTTATGACTGGGTATGGAAAGATGCCCTTTGGGAAAAACTGAGTGGCCTGGATTTGGTGGGAACTTTCTAGAAATTCTGAAGCATTGTATAAAGATGTAGACTGTACACTCTCATTAGGAAAGGTAGAAGAAAAGGATGCTTGGCTGGATATAGGTCTAAAGCAGGGATGTGTGCTGTCCCCGGTTTTGTTTCTCCTCTATATTAAAGAGTTGGGGGACCATTTAATGGAGTGTAATAAGGGAATAAGGGTAGGTGACCTAAAAATCCCTGGTCTATTTTTGCACATGACATTGTACTGATGCTAGAGTCAAAGAAACAACTACTAGAGATGCTGAAGATAGCGGGGGAATATGGGAATAAATGGAGGTTAGAATTTAGTAAGGATAAGAGTGAACTGATGATTCTCGGGAGGAAACAATATGGGAATAAAAAAATGGCGAATTGGGCAGTTCCAAATCCAGAAGGTAGGGAACAGTTAATTGAAATTGGGGAACTTGATGAGTATGAATAACTAGGTATTAATATAAAAGCAATTGGTAAAGGCATGTTCAGGTATCAGGTGGAGAAGATTAACAGGAAGTGAATCGTACAAAAGGAATGATTCAAGCTAATGCACTGAACAGTTTGAACAGAGCATACTCAGCATGGGTATTATGGGATACAGTTGTAATACCAGGGATGATACATGGCTTAGATGTGATTTCAATAAATGATGGAGATATCCAGGGAATGGAGAAAGCACAGAATGAGATGGGGAAATGGATACTTGGAGCACCCCAATGTACAGGAACAGAAGCAGTTCTAGAAGAGTTAGGATGGAACAAAATCACAGACAGAATTGCCAAAGCAAAACTTAAGTACTGGGGGTATCAACAAGCAGTATTTGAAGACAGGTAGTGCAGGAAAGTTTACAGTGAAGTGATCAAGGAACAAACAAGATGGGTCAAATAAATAAATTAGTTGGCAGAGAGATATGAACTTAGAGGATATGATGAGGTTGGTGACTGGAAAGTGTATATAGGGAGGACTGTTACTGAAGGCTGGAAGGAAGACCAGAAAAGAGGAGTCAGGGAAAAGAATAGATTAGAAGCGTACAAGGTAGTAGAGGAGCCAAAGGAAAGTGTTGGGATGGAGGGAAGGGATCCAGGCTTCTTTCTCAAAGTAGGGCAGGAGTGATCAATCTGGAAGAGAGAAAACAGAAGTGGACATCAGGCAGTAATGGTAAATTTGAAGTTTGTAGATAAGAGGCAGATGAGACAGTGGATCATTGGCTGGTATGGTGTTATGCATGTACAGAAATGAGAGAAGAAATTTGCAAAAAGTGGCACATGAAAGACTTTGATAACACGAGTCTAGAAGAGGTTCAGTATTAAGAGGAAGAGGAACATGTAGCATAGGTTTTAGGTTCGAAGGGTGGCTTTCTGCGAGACAGGAAAGGCACGAAAAGTATGCAAAACTACCAGGTATTGTGCTGGGAGAAAAGAAATGAACTGATAGGGCTTGATAGGGACGGGGTAATTAGAATTTCAGACTGCAGGGAGGAGAGGGATTGGTGGCAGCCCTTATAAGGGCTCCCATTGGGTCGCCCATGGGGAATGCCTGAGCCTTAGAGGCGGGGCAGGGTGTATGAGGGGAGGGATTTTTTTTCTTTAATGGCGGGGGGGGGGGGGTGCTACTACAAGCGATGAGTGTAAGGGGGTATGTCCAGGACCAGGGGCCCACCACAGCTGGGAGAGAGTGTGTGGTGGACCCTGTGCCTCGGCTCTGGCCCTGGAAAACCTGGCAGCACAAGCTGATTAAGATAACGATGGTTTCCTCTACCCCATCTATTTTTTTTTTCTTTTCCTAACCTTTTCCTAGGCCACCTGTGTCACACAGGAGCGCGACACAGAGGCACTGAGCCACAGCAATATTATATTATTATACAAAAAAGGGCCGTGTTTTGATTGCCAGCCACACACATACGTTGAGATCGTGGTAGGTGTATTGCGATATTTGTATGGTACAAATTCGAAAAAAGAAGGTACTTATTGTTGGTAGACAAAGATTACAAAAAAACATTTCAAGACACAAAATATGCCCCGGCTGTTAATTAGCCACAAGCTGTCCAGGTCATTGTTGTGTATTGACTCGCCGCTATGGTACCAGGTGGTAGCACCAGTCATTGTTAATAGGATTAGGACACCCACAGCTCAATCGGCTACTGTAATATGCAATCTGTGTTTGCACTCGCGGCTTTTCTCACAGTTTGTGTATCTACTTGCATCCATCTATTACCGTGACAAAAAAAAAACTCATGTAACTGTTGCAATATACATTGTATTTTTTGCCTGCATACTGCGTGGTCCTTGCAGTCAGCATCTTTTGTTCAGACACTGTGACCTAACTGTATTCATAAGCGTCCATGTTTGGCCCTATTGTGACAGTTATATAAGGATACAAACGGTGGACAGTTAGATTTTTGCCCGACTTTGTTGCACAAGTTAACATTCATTGTTTCCCCCAAACAAAAGCTCAAACAGGTAAAGAAGGATAGAGAGAGATGGAAGTCGTCAATGCTGCTGCAGACTCTCCCACCCACCCTTTCACAGATACAGATGACAGTTTGCTCCCTTTGTTTGTTTGTGGTATTGGTTTCCTTTTAATTTTTTCCTGTCAACATGAAACTGATTGCCACTAACAAGCCCATCGTATTAACACACACATCACATGGACACTAACTCTCAGTGCTCTGTCTGCCACTCATGTTGGTATAAATGTGTACACACTTTTCCATATATATAGTGTTAAAATAATCTGCTCATCCCAAATTCCACATCATTGTCTCAGACAAACGGACTAGTGCAACTCCGATATAAAAAAATATATGTTTTTAAAATGGGCTTTGATTCTTGCAGCTAAATAATGTACTGTAGGTAGGATGTGCATGCACAAAACACCTTTGATCTCTGACACACACAACCACTTTTCAATGGCACTCTTCTTTATCCAGTGTATTTACTAGCTGTTATTTCTTTTCACAGACGGATAAAGTCATTCATGTCCGAGGAAGTTGCAGTGCATCCAATGGCATAAAATGTACTGCCTATCATGTATTCGTTGCCTTCAAGCAGAATAATGCAGCAACACAAGTAGTCTGTGCAAACTCTTCATGCCCTGCTGGGTATATTTGCATAATATATCTTGAGATGCGGTACTTTGTGGAAAATAAAAGAAAAGTGTATTACCCATCCCATCTGTGTGCATTGCATCTTATATCAAGTGTGTCATATTTGCGTGCAAGGTTACTTGATTAACACATTGTATATGTGCTCTTTAGTGATGCAGGTTTGAGAAATATGTTAAACTAAACCAGAAACTTTAAATTTACAAATTTCAAAAGAGCATAGCTACTTAAATTCACATATATCACCCATGTGGATACTACAATATGAACTCCAACAAACTTTATTGTGCAGGCTCCTTAACATGTTACTTTTTATGTTCCAGTTTGTCAGAAAGGCATGGCCATACAGGGGCTGTACTAATAGCGTTACGAGAGGCACAGAAAAGAGGTTATACGACAATGCTTGTACAAGCAGAGATGTTTCCTGGCCGGCACCGGTACCAAACAGGTCCGTGGCCTGCAAATCTATTGACTTGAATATCCAACGTACTAAGTATGGTATGGATCCTAGTACAAAAACGCATGCAAGGGATCAAGTTAAGCAGTTTAAAGAAGTAGTGTCAATGCTGACCAGGATGCAATATACGCTTTTGCAAATCAATACAAATCTACAGTACCAACTTGCCCATATGTGCGATATATGCTGATACCACCATGTCGAGAAGCCGAAACAAACAATGAAGCCAACTACAGTGAACCAGATATTTGTGATCTGAATGTTTCTTCTTCAGAAGTTGTGGAAACTGTTGAGAGTGATATCTGTACGGACCAAACTAGTGATGTACATAGCATATATAGAATACCGACATGTGCATTTCACCCTGAACTTATTGTTCATGTTGTCCCAGTCCTGCATGGGTACAAAAGGCCGTCAAGCTAACATATACATAGTCATACCACATTGCGAAAAAACACTACAGAACAAGCTGTCAGTCCAGCATGGCACCAGGCTCGCAAGAATCGCCTAAATTGCTTCTAATTTTGGCGTCTGCAACAGAAAATCTGCTGTAAATTAAAAAAGTTTGTTGGTTCATTCCACAGAACTTCAGACTTGAATCATTTAACAGCAATAAACCACGGCTTTCAATCTATTAAAGAGGCTACTAAACATATGAATGCAGAGTTAGGTAAAATAAACACATGGCGAAAAGGTAAAAGAAATGTCGCTTAATGTAAAAAAAAATTTGCTTTATGATCACCATCCACAGAAACGTATTGCTATCCCAAATCATGAAATTGGTATAGAGAAAATTAAATATGTGGATGGATTGTACTTTCTTGGTATCACTCTAGACAAACATATGGCCTGGAAAAAACATATCCAAAAATGGATCCAAAGTTTCACAAATAATTGGTACAATGAACAGATTAAAACATTTCGTTCCCTCCCATATCCTTAAGATTATTTACAATTTATTGATATTACCTAAATTTAACTATGGGCTGCTTGTGTGGGGATATAAACAACAAAGGCTAGAAAAAAAATATAAAAAAAGGTTGTACGAATCACAAATCATAGTAAATATAATGCCCATACTGACCCAATCTTCAATCTTACAAATTTTGAAATTTTACTACAAAATGAAAAATGAGTTAATTCCTTCCTATTTTTGTCAACAATTCAAAGCACCAGCATCCCAAATTCACCAACATGATACCAGAAATGGGTCTTTATTTAAATCCTATACACATGACACCTTTTCAAAAAAGAGTTCAAGGCATGAAATTGTACGTATTCTGAACTCCTTACCCAATATAGTTAAAGAAAAAGTACATTCGTTCAGTTTACAAGGTTTTTCAAATAATGTCAAAATGACATTTCTCAATAAATATGAAACTACTTGTACAACAAAAAATTGCTTTGTCTGTAACTCTAATTGATCTGTGCTTGTGTATAATAACGAACTTGTTCAGCATGCTTTCCAATTATATATATAATATTCATATATAGATACAATAATAACACAAGGGTATAAATACAAAACACAATACAAAACAGTTAAATGTATGATTGCAAAAAGAATAAATCAAAGTTACATAGTAAAATGACCACCACATAACTACACACACACATATTATATATATATATATATAAATATATAAATACATATATATATATATTTATATATATATTTATATATATATTTATATATATATACATATATATATTCAATGTATTGACATTTTAATATATTAAATATTGGGTAGTTTGAAAGCAAAATTTATATTTTTTAATGCAGTTTTGATCAGAAATAATCTCTGACATCACGACGATCGGGCAAAATCGGTACCACAAAAACTGTGATGCCCCGAAAACTGGCAAAGCCACCATGCCAAATTAATTTGCATAATTACAAATATGAATAAATAGCAACTTTTCAGGATGATAAAAATATACACTGAAAGTTGACATTAACAGATTCTGATGCCATCATAACAAAAATAATGTGATGTTGACAGTATGTTTTCGCCACGTCATCATGACGTTAACAAGATATTGGGGCTTAGCCATAGATTAACATGGTTTTTTTGGAACAAAAAGTTTTATGACGCAATAAGCTTGTGTGGGTACATTGGTGAAATACTTCATTACTTAAAATATAACACTGTTCTGAATAAAAAAACAGTACTATTGTGAGCTCCTCAGTGGTAGCGGAGGGGCGGGTGAAGGGAGAGAGAGATGTAATATACGGAGCAGTATTATTGTGAGCTCCCTACTGATAGTCAAGCTTTTCAAAGTGTTGATGCAAAAAGGTCTTTGTTCCATTGCTGATCGTTTTATTTGTGTACTTTATACCTCACAAATTGTTCATGTGCGTCGGACTGATTGTCCTTACGCCAATTTTGTTTACCAAATGTTATGACCACCCATTAATTGAGCTTAGACAATCCAGATTCTGATATCACATGGGTAATACTTTTCTTGGGGCTCTCTGCTCGAAAACTTTGTATGTATAATTGTGGGAGAGTCGTATGGAACTCCATTAATCCATGTTGACAAATTTTACACTGTTTCCAGGAAATGCATGCATACAATGCTTGGTATTTCATAAAACACCCCTTGTAATCGACTATGTGTACTTTGTGGGGAAATACATGTTGGTATCTTTCCAGTAAGTTAGATCTAAGTGGGATTCGCCCCAGTACCTATATTAATCTGAACTTGATATTTACCACGTATCACATCCGAAGGTGCCATATTGAAAATCTAGAGCCTCTCCAACTGCTTAATTCTGTTCATAATACATGTAATGACAAACTTGATACAGGAAGACATAGTTTTTAATGACATTATTTCAAAAGTTTTTAGATTACGTCCCCTCAAAAATATTAATTTGTGTGTTGTTCCCTGCTAAGACCATGTTCTTAGGTCAAATAAACATGAGAGCAGAGATCAGTGTGAACCTCTGAAAGGTCCTATCGAAAAAAGCTATGGATGTCTCTTACTGGTCTGTCTATGACAAAGCTCTTAATAAACCATGATAGTAACACGCTCAATCCGACATTGGCGCTTTTCATTCCTGGATTGGAAGTGACCGCCGTTCAATTGATAGCTATAGTATGCACCTCCAGACCTGTGTCAAAGAGGTGCAAAGACTTACATGAGCTTATTTCTGGAATAGATGATGATGATGATGATGATGATGATGATGATGATGATGATGATGATGATGATGATGATGATGATGATGATGATTAAAAGGCAATCAGAGATTGCTAGATCTATGCCCCCCAGCTCTGTGACGTTAGTATTTACATCAAGGTTATCCATCTTCCAACTAGTCTGAGACCTTATGTAGGATTAAAACCATGTGCAATAAGAAAAGTCAATATAAAAAACTTTTCAACTTATCGTGTGAAAAGCAAATTCACCAGAATGGCTCTGTGGCCTTGGGAATTGTGTTAAGATCATCTATCTTCAAACTCCTGTCAGACCGTTTGCAGGACTATAAGCATGTGCAATATGAAACCCCTATGCACAAAACATTTAATTGCATGAAAACCAAATTCACAAAAATTGCTCTGTGACCTTGAGAATTTGATAAAGGTTACCCATCTTCGAACGTGTCCGAGACCTAATGATGGACTTTAAGCATGTGCAATAAGATAACCCTATGCAAAAAAAAAAAACTTTAAGTTATAGTGTCACAACAAAGTTCACTAAAATGGCTCTGTGACATTTGGAATTGGGTCAAGGACAGCCATCTTCGTACTCTTCTGAGACATGACGTGGGACTGTGATTACCAGCAGTTTAACAGGCCTATGTTAAAATCCTTTTTAGTTAATGTGTTAAAACCAAATTAACTAAGATGGCTGTGTGACTTTGGGAATTGGGTCAAGGTCACCCATCTTCGAACTCGTCCAAGACCGTATTCAGTACTATAACCATGTGCAATATGGAAGCCTTAAGAAAAAACTTTGAGTTTTCGTGTAAAAACCAAAATGCCTGTGCATTAGAGACGAGATCAGTACGTAAGTTATGTGTGTTCTTTCTCTGAACCGGCCAAGATATGCTGTTTGATATAGGCGCACATTTTCAGTCCCATATTTACCAATTAGTTGTGCCTGTACTTCCACGAATGTGTACATATTTAATCACTCAATCTACACGCGTTTCCGTTCCCTTGAATTCTCTCTTTGGGCAAGGTCAAAGTATAGGAAAGAAATATCTTATCCTTGTCCACAAGAAAAATGGCCCGTTGCATTTTTCGGTAAAGGGGAGCCAATAACCATGAAAAATCGTCTTCAATGGCCATTACTACTGCGAGCCTTTGGATACATATGATGGTGCTTTTGAACCTTTCTACTTTAGCCAGGGACTTAGCCATGATTGCAATAAGAAGGTTTATAAGAAGTATAGAAACAGTAAATACACATATTACATGCAAGACAAGCACAAATGCTTTCCTGTGAATCTGTATATTGTCCACTTTGAAAATATTTAGAATGAGAATGAAAGCATAATAAGATTCTCCGTAAACGCTATTAAAATATTCATGGCAGAGTTCTTTTGTTATATATTTGAATGCATCAGCAAAAGGATACAAAATCAACCAAAATACAAGACTAAAGCTGAGTATATCAGCAATCATTCTCTGAGCCACAATTACAAAATGGCCAATGCGAGGCAGTGTTTGTAAGAAAAAAAGAAGAGACCACCCACAGCTAACAGACACCAAAACATAGACAAACATGTCTAACCTTTTTGCAAATGGCACCATCACAATGCTCGACATAAAGAAAATTGACGTATACTGGCATACGTTATAAAAGGTAGCATGCAGTACTAGCTGCTTTTTGCCTTTCAAGTTATGATAGCGCCATTTATTGGCCTTGTTTCGCCAAAGTTCACGGACAAGAGTGAAAACGCCGAACAGTAAACAACTGTTGCAAATGAACAAGAAAGATAACTTCAGTTGTGCGTCCCATAACATAACATATAAACGATAGGAAGCACCACAGGAAAAAGTTGGATTTAAAGTATCATACCCATGCGACATGTTTGATGTTAAGTTTGATACGACTGCTAATGTTTTGCATGCGGAGAGGTTGGACAAATTGCAGGTTTTGGTGAATGTTGTACCGTTGGAAACATGGAATGGATAACTGTTATCCCAGAAAAAGAACAATGATACAATGGATATTCGTAACACAAACCATATTAAAATAAAAGGTATATTGATTGTCACACGATGACTGACCCATGTCCTAATCACAGATGAGACAAATATATCCTCCGTGTTGCATTCCTGCAAGCGATCCTGGCCGAGAAACTGTAAGAGTTTAAGTGGAGATTTATTTCTACGATGGTTTCCTCCAAAAGATTCATAATCTGTAATATCGATCTGCACTTTGGTGTATATCCCACATCTTTCTCTGTGATGGCAGTACACATTATATGTAGTTAGGATATCAACTATCAAACCTGCTGTACCCAAATGAGCTGCATATTCCACAGGTCGTAATCCCATTTCATTTTCAGAGAACAGAAGTCCAGTTTTTGTCTCAATGTCAGGCAAAAGATTCATCAGGACTTTATATGTTGCCCGGTAATGCATCTCTTTGCCTGGTAATAATGCTGCCATACAAATTGTGGCATGAATGACATTCATTTCTGCCCAGTCTTTTTGCAGTATGTCAGCACCATGCTTTATGAAAACCTCCAAGACCTTGACGGAGCGATGTATTACAGCCAGACATACTGGCCTGCGGAAGTATGTTAATGCTGTTCGTAGCCACGGCCATTCATCACAATTATTCTCAAAATCAAAGATTCCATTGAGGAGTTTGTACTTGATATGATCTAAAACAGCTAAATGCTGCTCTACTAGAGTGCTATCATCATTTTTTATGGCATCCAGCCAGTATGCATAACGACTTACAGGCATGATTTCCTCCTGGTCTATCTTCTTTGCATCCTTATGGTTTGACGAGGACAACATTGTTGTATTTTAGGACCTGAATCTTCGAGAATTAGAACAGAATTTCAGTAAATGTGCAGTTCACCGTTATATGGATTGTACATCGTTAACATTCCGTACATATTGTCACATGTAATAGCTATTGCTACTCTTGCTCCTCATGCAAGCAATTACAAATGCAGTGCTTCAGCCTTTGCTTGAAGCGATAGGAGTATTTGACACAGATGTCACACACATTTTACATTATGTCTCCCCGTGCAGCGGTGGGACATATTGTTTTTGCGACCGTTTCTTCTGCTTCTTCTTCTTCTTCTTGTTCTTCTTCGACACATTGTTGTGTGCGCTGCAGACGCGATAACTAGAGAAATATTTGACTTGGGAAGTTGAAATTTTTTGTGAAAATGTTCCTATGGAAAACCTTGCTTGAGATTGCAGATGGGTAACCTTGACCTATTTTTCAAGGTCACATGGCCATGTCGTGTAAAATTGACGCGGACGCAATAACTCTGCAAGGATTTGACTTAAGAGGTTAAAATTTTGCGTAATTATGTACCAAGTTATGAACTAGGTTAGGATTGTAGATAGTGACCTTGACCTATTTTCATAATTGTAGCAGTGTGCCACCTCAGACATCCGTTTTTCTATGCGCGAATTTTTTAATTTTTTCACCCATTTTTCAAGGTCACGTGGGCATTCCGTCAAAAATCAACTTTTTGAAATGTCAATAAAGAGTGTACCTTCACCATATCTGTAGATCATTGGAATCGGTATGTCTATTTATAAAATAAGGGTGACAATAGTAAGGGCGCACGGGGAGACATTTGATTTTCTGTTGGAAAATCAGCCTGTTCTAGTTCATAATTGTGTCAGTGTGCCACCTCAGACATTCGTTTGTCTATGCGCTGTTTTTTTTTTTATTAGTAAATTTGTCCGACACTTCATTTGAGAACCATTATACGCAGAAACTTCAAATTTGATGATACTTCCATACACATTGCCTGGCTTTTTATAAAGAGCGGTGACAGTTTCCGAAATTATGCAAATGAAGTCATTTGAACTTGTCACCTTGAATATCTTCAAAACAAATATAGGCAGAGGAACCATTTCAGCTTCATTTCATGGGTTTGTGCTGTATGTACATGAAACGAACCACAAACAAAAAATTTGCAGAAGTTTAATTAATGCTAAATAAGGTGCATCAGCAAAGTTAATTGCTGAATATCTTCAATATCATCATAGGTAGAGGTATCATTCCAACTTTAAATCCCTTCATTTCTGCTCCAGGCGCATTCAATGAACCACAAGCAAAAATTGTAGTATTTGGATTTATACCGGTCAGGGGGACTTGACAAATGTAAATTTTGATCATCTAGCTTCAAACTACTATGCATGGATGTGCTGTTCTTACTTTACATCCTAGGCTTGTTCATAGTCAATTTGTATAGTGCTAAGCTCTCAGACAACACTGAAACTGGAATGTCGGAGCAGTGAGTGGTCCCATCATTGAAGTTGAAATAAAGCAAATTGGGGAAACAATAGCAGACTTGTACATATTTGTGCTAGACCAGCTATACAACAGGTGGTGACATAATCAGCAGTCAATTACATCTATATGTACATCACTAGTACTCGTTGCTATGTCAGACAAAACACATGAATTTTACCATATGGTGATCATTTTATCACCTGTGCATGCTACAGTGCAGTAATGATCCATATAAGAATCAATGTTGCAATGAAAAAATTTACCAAACTCAGCTAGATCCTCTGACCACATGACCAAATCTTTTTGTTTGCTGACACTTGACATTCTGTTTTATCAAGAATTGGTTCATTTCTGTCTGGCATTTCGCTTTTACTTGAAGATGTTTCCATGCCAAGAGCTTTCTTGTAGTAAAGTATTTCCTTAAATTTCATGTTTCCTGTCGTGTAACTTTCCCATATTCAATTAGAGTCCACAAGGTAATAAGCTCCCCACGCAGGCAGACAGATTTGCTTTAAAGCAAGTCTTCTTTTCTAGTAACCAATTGCTTTGGCATAATGGCTGTTAAGGTGTTTAATGTGGGACCAGTTCTGGCCTCCGCCCTGTTTGAAATGCAAAAAAAATGATGCTGATATTAATGTATACGTTAGTGATAGATATATACATTAGATAATCCCCTGAATTTGCTGTTAGAAAAAGCTGTTTACACCGTGATATTTGTGTTGGAAATTTTCTTCTTTTGATGTCAACTCGAAGCCATTATCCACCAGAAAAATAAGTAAATTAAGCAGCCAAAACAGTACAAACACTGCAAGGATCCCACACAGAGTACCCAGAACATAATGATGATGCGGTCCACTAGATTTTGTACAACAGCACTTGTGTGCATTACTACAAATGTGGTGCTTTCAGGAGTATATAAACATGAGGGATTTTTTCCACTGATAGCTGGTTCATCAAACTACAAAGCATTATACATTTACAGTAATGGCGTATATTCAATAATTTGCGTTCACTCCAATGTGTACTTAGTGTCTATCGTGTGTTTATATCTGTAAGCTTTCAGCGTTCTATGTGATACCCCATTAGAACCAATCAATAGTTCTTTATAAATTTATCGTATAGGTTAAAATGCAGAAAATTATGGCATAGTGTCATTAAGCAGTGAAAATATGCGCAGAAACTCACTAAGCTGCTCGCCAACGTTTTTTAAATGTGATGTGAAACTACGTGAGCACGTCAGTCCGTCTTTTATTGACGCAAAAAGTCATTTCTGTCTCATAAGTACAGGATAGTGCCCTCGTATTGTTACTTATGGCAGGATTCGGTCTTAAAATAATCGTCGAGCTGTTATTATCAGAGTGAGTTCTGTCACAAAGAACAACACGAGGGGCAATATCTGACTTAAAGGTTAATGTCCTTCTTTAAAACAAGTAAACAAGCTTACACTACACCTACTTTGTCATGTGTCAAAAATTGGTTTCATAAGCCCAGATAAACTAATCTTACAGTGACCACTAGCAGATTAAAAAATTTCAGATGTTAAAGGATGGTCGATTTAGTATTTAATAGCAAGGGTGTTCCCTATGTACATAAAGGGCTACAGGTTGAACGGCCTTGGGTGTGTTAACAATCGTTATAACTTTTAATGAGTGGTACACACATCGATACGTTGCGAACAAGAACATATGTTGTAGTTGCCACATATGTTTTGGGTTTTTTTTTTTTTTTTTTTTTTTTCATGCTGTTACCTGGTTAGCTGGTATATGTATCAAATATGATATGCCGCACCAGGCAATTGAATTCCGATTCCTTAAAAAAGATGCAAAACAGTTATTTGGCATAAATTGACTGACAGTCAAGATACAGAAAGAACATTCTGGTCTGTTTTAATCTGATAGAAGAAATCGAAAATAATGTAAATAAAGAAGGAAAAAAATACTTTACAAATATCAGTAAGTGTCCACAAAAGTTGCAGAATTTCGATTTATGCAAATCAGAGGGACTTGAGAAATTAAAATGTTGAATATCTATCTTTAAAATATTACGAATAGATGTTCCATTCTGGCTTCACAAAGTACACTTTTCTATCATAATTTGTCCAGAGCTCAGGTCTCAGATATTACTAAAGCTAGATTCTCTGATCAGTGTGTGGCTCTATTAGAGAAGTAATAATGGAAATTGGTTGTAACAATTGCAGATAAGCTCGTATTTGTTTTAGACCTAATATACTATTGTGTTCATTTGTTCAGCATTAAAAACACACAAAATCTTTGAAAGTTTGGAACCTTGATGTGTACCTTTCACTAGAGGACAGCCCCCTGACTCTTTAACTGCCAAAGGTAAAAAAAGTACAAGCTTAACTCAAGCACTGTTATCGTACTGTAATTTCTAATTTGCCGTGATTTTCATTTCAATACAAGTAAGCTTAACATCAGGTTGCAGCCTCACTTTTAAGATGTAGTGTGCAAAGTGTGTTAAGCGTCACAGTTGACCCGGTCATATACTTGTAAAATAACAATGTTTATGCACACATACTTTTTTAAAAAAGCTTATTTCTCCCTGTTTGCTGGGTGGTGGATTTAAATGCACCACTGCTAAGCTTCAGGAAACAGTTCTTGCAAAGAAAACTGTCCCCAAAACGCACAGTCTAAAGCTGACTGGGCAGCGCAAGTTTATAAAGATTGGCAGGAGTGGAAAATGGGCAGTTACTTCGAGCTCAAGTTTAAAAATCCCTTTTGTAGATAAAATTCAATTAAAGGTATCTCCATTGCTATCAAATAAGGACGAACACGAGATGGAGAATGTTATCCTGGAAATACTGTGCAGAACTAGTCAACGGCATCCATAAATGTGTGACTAAATTTGATAAATGGAATAATTATAAGGGCGTAGGAGGCATTAGCGTTTAAGCTACTTCAATTGTCTTGATGATGAGATGCATAAAGCCACTGAATTAGGTTATGGTATTAAGGGTAAAAGAGCTGATTATGTTACGCAAGATGTGGAATATATTTTGTGGCCAGGAAATATTCTTGGTGACGCTGATCCCTTGTCCTTCTAAGAGCACTTTTCCATACCATTGAAAGAAATTCCAAACTATCCTATGGCCATGGACACCATAAACGCACCACTACTAATTTTGATATGCAACATGAAGCTGGTAGATTTCTAAGGTACACAAAGGAGCCTGCATATAAAAACATGCAGGATACGAAATGGTGTCCTGTATACCTATACTAAAAGTACATATCCTTGTGTCTGCATGACGTAACGGCAAAAATCATTGTATTAAAGCATAGTACCACATTTAAGATCACTGAACAGGTATCTGTGATGCAAAAATTTGCAACGGAATGGAGAAATTAAATATAGTATGTGATTTGATGAAGGAAATTAATATTGATAGTTAATTTGCCAATCGGTCCCTTTGGTGTCAACCATAACCTCCTTGTATCAGACACCTTAGCATTGTGACTAGGATGAGTGAATCTGGGCAGAATACAATTTCTCTTCGATGTCCTCTAGGGGAAGAACGTGCTGTTACTTGAGATAGTCGGATTTCAGCGGCTCCACCAAGCCCAGGTGCTTCGCATCCTGGTTGTCACTTGGTTATGAAACTCAGTGACAATGGCAAGAATGGGATTCTATTTCACGCAAGGCCAAGTCTTGAAGGCACACCGCAATGACCCCTCTCTTCTCCTCTGGCTGAGCAAACACAGGTTGGTCAGCAATTCAGCTACAAATGAGAGCTTTGACCTGCTTAAAGCCCTGAGTCGATTAAAAGTAGTATCCATGGGAGCAAAAGTGGGTTCTTCCTGTCACAAGGGTGCTACATGGCTCTGCTGAACACGGTGTCATTGCTGGACAGTAGCCGGTAACCTGGACCTACTGACAGGCAAATCTGAAAGCAAAAGCTCCTTGCCCTGTGTACTGATGCCTGAAGACTCGTCACAAGGCATTGGGGCCAGAAACCCCAAAGTCTGGTCAAACAGCTGTTTCTCCGAGGCAGATGGGATGGCTGCTTGTGACAGAAGCATGTCTGCCACCATGCCTTGCATTGAGGGTGTGATAAGTTCTGCAGAAGTCGTTGTTGCAAGCTTTACAGCCTGCATCTGCTCCTCCCACAAAGGGTGAGAGAGCAAGACTTCTGAGAAGCTTGGATTGAGAGTCACGGCAGCTGCCAACCAAGGTCAGCTGGCAATAGGGCAACCGCTTGAGGTGAAAGAACTCCATAGCCTGTGGACCAAGTAAGAGCTGGCTCAAAACAGAAGAGGCAAGCTGCTCATCTGAAACAACTGACTCTGACATGGCAGGAGCACCAGTTCGGGCGAAGGAACACAAAGTCTCCATCCACAACTGCTACTCCTCACAGAGCTCATCTGAGCTGCATGGGTTCGCTTCTGCTTCTCTAATGGTGTCACTGGGTGGAAGGGTCGGCAGACTCAGACTAGATGGCCAGGTGTTTGGCAGGACATTTACTCCTAGCCTTCTTGCTCATCCTTCAGGACTGCTTGCAGAGCAACCACTTGTTGTCTCCCTACCAAGCGCAAAACCTACGTGTATTGTGATGAGTACACATGTGGCAAAGCTCTGGCTTTGCTTCCACTTCTCTAATGGTGGCACTGGGGTGGAACACTCAGCAGACCCAAACTTGATGGCCAGGTGATTGGTAGCAGATTTACACTTATCCTTCTTTGTTTATCTTCATGACTGCTTATAGAGCAGCAACTTGCCATCTCCCTACCTAGCACAAAACCTGCATGTATTGTGACGAGAACACACACAGCAAGCTCTTGGCAACAGCTGTAACAGTGCCAATGGTCGACCTGGGCTGTCATGAAATGGTATTGTGAGTCCATCTTCTGCCATCTACCCAACAAGGGAGAATGTGAGATGATCGCTTGCTCCACACCCACAGCACACTGCCAAGAAACGATTACTTGTAAACAAATTTCCTCCCTCTGTTTGTGATTCAACCTGCCAGACACCATCTTGAAAAAGATTGATTTGAAGCCAAGACCAGCAGTAATGCCACAATTCTTCAAGCATCCACAGTTCAGATATAAGCTATCCCTACTTCAGAAGACACTTGGAGAACAATGTCTGTGCAGAGGTAGTGTGCACAGCACTAAAACAGTTTTACTGGACGAAAGACGACAGAGCTTTCAACTTTTTGAGGAAACCAGAAAAGGTGCACAGGAGGAAGGAACAAGAGGGGTGCACCTGCACTGGAAGTTGTCACCCACAAGAACCAAGTGGTGACAAACACCACCAGGTCTCCAGAACAATGGGGTCCTTACTCAATTGTGTCAGGCATTGTGGTCCAGACACAGAGGTCTTGGCAATGGAGGTTGACAGGTGACGTCACATAACTAAAGGTTAAATAAGGGGTAGACGTGAGTGTTTATCCAGCATCCAGAATATATCCTCATTTGTAACATGTGATCGTTAAAAATTGAGATATGTAACCTGTCGCAAAGAGTGCATCGCTCTGTTGATGTCCTAAACCAAGGTGGGGTGCCGAAACATATATCTTGCCATTTTTCGTGCTTTTTTATCAAACACACCTGAAACCAAACATGTATGTTTGGTGTGTCAAGCCAATCAGCACGTTAATTTATGCCTTGAGTGATAAAATAAGGGGTAGTGATTCATGTCTATCGTTTGAAGAGTGATATTGTGAACACAAAATTATATTTGAACAAAGATGAAATTTGTTAAACATATCACAGAACAAACATTCTCCGAGTAAACAAAGGCTGATCAGAAAGAAAATCTCAACAATATCATATAGAAATATATTTTTATGTCAGGTAAATAAAAAGAATAATCATTTCTTGTTTTGCAGCACAAAACACACGTGTCAAGGAAAGCTGAAGACAACTTAATACAGCAATTAAACCAAGAAAATCCTCTGTACTATAAGCAACATATTTTTCAATATCATTGGTGTTAAAAGACTTTGATTTTACAGGTATTGTTACTTTACAACAAGGTTTTATCAAAGGAAAACTTTAAAAGCTGCAAAAATACAGAAGAATTAAGTGATAGGGGTCGGGGTAGTATTTTACTCATGAAACAGCCAACTTTTTATAAATTGTCATATTTCATATTGTATAGTGAAGAAAGTGCCAAATTTACAATATGCAAAAACGTAGTTATGACGACAAAGTAAAAATAACAACAAGCAACAAAAACATAAGGGAATATACTTGTAGGCTCAAAATTACAATTGTTTACTTTCTCTGGAATATTTGACATTCATACTTTAGGGAGCTGGTCAGATATGACGCTTCACGTTTAGAGGAGTGTAACAGCTAGAAAATAAAAGCCTGGAATGTAAACTTAATTTAGTACCAAATAGATCCATTCCACAGAGGTGGCCACATCCACCCTAAAGATAGCTCCCGGGAAACAAGTTAATACCAACACTGGACACCACAGTAATGCAGGGGACTGTTGCAAAAGACATTGCATGGAGCATATATATATATATATATATATATATATATATATATATATATATATATATATAAACATGTTCAACTTTGAGGGAGGAGGATTTCACTTTTGAATTATTATTGATGAGAAAGACATCTCACACTGAATATTTAGATGGCCACCTGTCCATCAAAATTAGTGAAACCATCACTCAAAATGACTTTTTCCCTTGAAAAACGACAGTTTCTACAAGCCCCGTTGCGCCTGCAAACGTGTGGCGAAGGTCCATGCCCCTTTTAGGCAAAAAGTGTTTAACAAATGATAGCCTGATGTATCTGTACATGTGACATAGGTCTATGCCTAGTTTTGACACCACTTTTGCGAGGTGGATACCTTTGTCGTCAGTTGCAGTATTATGAATGCCTTATAATTATGATGAATACCGTAATAAACAGTACATGATTATTATTCTCATGCATATTGCAATGAATATAATTAACACCACAAGTAACACTGTTTTGCCATTAGGTGTCTGTTATCTGTCCCCATATAACAATTTAAGGGGAAAGAAGGCTATTGTATACATGTTCGTGAACCTGATTATACCTTAAATCTAGTATATTCCCTACGTAAATTACTTATTGTGGGTGAGGGTGTCAAGGCAATCAAAAGCAAACTTGTAGTTGTCACGAAGACCAAAGCCAACCCTACAGCTAGTTATCCCCTTAAATTTCCCCGTGTACACGGGCACGACATAATCCTTGATGTAGTCAGCTGAAAATCTGTTTGAAGCTGCATGGAGATGACAGCCTCTTAAAGAGACTGCCACTATCAACATATATAGGCATCATTACTACTACATCACAGCAGGTACATAGTAAACTCTTACATAAAAAAATGTAGGACGTCACCATACAGATAAGTAAGAATTAAAAATAAAAATTGACTGTATAAGGGATTAAGGATTGCACCAAAACGATGAGTGAGAATTAAAAACAGAACATGTCTTCATCCCTATAAGTAGACCCTCTTGTGATGCCGCACATATATTCCCCGACTTTGCATATCAATGAACATATTAAAAGAGGATAGAGAATTGCAATATAGAGACTATTTATATGATAAAAGCTCTTAATATAGAATGGCTTCATTTCTATAAATGGACAATACCTGTATTGCCCTACTTCGTATATCAAGGGATATAAAAAGCACAGAGGGGAAATCCCGGAACGTCACAATCAAATGAATCAACATTTTTAAGTCCAATCATTTTTAAACCCATGTACAGAAAATGACTTCATGGCAAATAATATAAAAAAATACATTGCGCAGAATTTCTCAATCTAAAGAGGAAGGCTTCTACTACTAAAAATAAAGGAAGAACACAATGCCAAAGTGTAGGGAAAGCACACATGGCAAGGTCTGTACAGCACTGCCATTGTCCCTGACATCATTGAGGTGGACTATACTCATAACATATACCTACAATGAATAATCATCAGCTAAGGTCAGCATTGCTGAAATATTATGTGACGAGACGATATTTTCATAGTGTTTATCCTTTATGCAGACTGTCATATAAGCTTAATAATAATCCCATTTTGTTGATTATCAACATAATAATAAAACTAGCCGAGTTGGGAATACGACTCACCAGAATGGCCCAGTCGATGACCAGATCACCCCGAGTGCGAAGCACGAGGGGTGATCTGGTCATCAACTGGGCCATTCTGGTGAGTCGTATTCTCAACGAGGCTAGTTTTATTTTTATCCAGTAATTTCATACATTTTTGTCCTAGATTTGTAAAAAACAAGACAAAATACCAATGTTTTCGTTTAATATTTATTTCAAAATATCGCACTCATTTAAACCTACGCGCTTCTGACGGCGCGGAAGAATATTAAGTAGGCCCACAAAGTTTAGATCACGTGATTACAAAATTCATGGCTGCACGTTGTTCAAAAGTTTTCCAAACTTGAAGGAAATGACGTTTTCAACATCAGTTTGTCTCTGGAGTATTGACTCTAAATAGTTAGTGTGGTACATTCATGGACGTGCAAGAGATACGCTTGGGATTTGGATAGTGACAGGGCCGTTGAAGACGGCACCAGCAAAGATGCTCGACGTAGAACTAGCAAGGTGACCACCTTGGCCAACATTTACCGGTGCTAGTGTGCCTGAGTGACCGCGAGCAGGAGAGAAAGAAACTGGGGAACCATTTTCAATGCGGGGCAAGTCATTGTCGACATTTTGACGAGCAGATATTGCTAATGTACCTGCACTGCTGCTACCCTGGACTCTGGAGGATATTACACATTTGTTTCTGCTGCGAAGTACTAGCCACCGCATAATTGTTGATTGACTGCAAATTTTTATGCCCGCTTAACTGGGCGATCATGTTGGGTGGTACACCAGCTTGGAACAACTGCGTCCACATAGTGCGACGCACACTATGGTTGGTGCTTGCAGGCTGGGAAGGTCTGCTGCTGTGATGACCTTTGACCCAGCTTGCTTTCCAAATAAGGAAGTATGGCCAGAATGTAAAGAAAGTAGTCCCCTACTAGGGTAATACAGCCAACCTGAACTCACAGTCTGTATTTCCCTCTGTTTCAGTGTAATATAGCCTCAATTACTGGATAAAGACCCATACCACATATTTGGTAAACATTGGATTGTTACATTGTGCCGAATTATAGGACCTGTGAAATTCTTCGATAGCTTTGGATACACTCCAGCCTGCTACAATAGAAGCGTTGTTGATTTCTTGAGAACAATGGGAGAGGTGACAAGTTCAACAAGAAGATGCTGCAGACAAGCAACAGTCTTAAGTATGTACCATATTGTCCCTCATGTGCCATTAGGCGCTGTATAGGGGTACCTATGATATGTATAATACATATATATAATGAACCATTTCGGAAGAAACACGAAAACAAATAGAGACATAGTTTTTATAAACCCCTCATTTAAAATAAATCAAGAACTAGCACATTTATGTGTGTATGGGTGGAATGGCATGAGACCTCATTGTAAAATATTGTGAGTGCATTGCCGCATTGTTGATATTTATTTACCCCCAAGTACCATGAACTGGTGGGTTATGGGCAAACATTGCAATACTTTATGGAAGCCCGACTCCAAGCAGACAATTTACATATCCGTGTATTTTCTTACCTGTGAGAAAACATCTGTTGGCAAAGTGAAAAACATGTCAAACAAGAGAAAGAAAGCGGAAGTAAAAGGATTGATAACATCGAATGTTTAGGTTTCATGTTAGACACTGAAGCACCTTCACATATTCTTTATTGTGATGTTACTTTACATTTTTGGGCGTCTCAAGTATGAAAATGTGGAACGGGTGTACCAGGGTTTGGGGCCTTCAATCAATCATGGTGGCTTTTTCCTTAACAAAAAGGAGGATACATGTTCAAGAAAAGTGTCAAGGGATTACCAGCTATATCTCCATTGCGTTCCACAGGACCTCCAGATAAAAGCAAAGCTAAACAAAACAAAAAAGAACCCCACGAAGACTAAACCACCTCAAACCCTCAGCAATTGTGGGATTTCAGTGGAATTGAAGAAAAGTGATGTTTATTTGAAATGCGAGGTGCTTGCTTGTTTAATGACAGTATGCTTAGCTTTTTTGTTCTAAACAACACTTACACACACATGCAAGGATTGTAATGTAATGTACAAAATGTACCAGAGATTTGAACATAGGAGAAAGGACTATCTTTATGCCCTCTTTCAATATGCCACATGCCAACTAGCATGCAATGGTCCCTTGAATCTATTTGCCAGGTTGATTGACTAAGCAGTGTTTAATAAATCCTTTTTTTCAACACTGTCCCGCCAGAATTGTTTCTACCCTATGCTCTCAGCTTTTGTTCAGGCTTGTTATTGGAGGGTAGCCCTTAAACATATGCATCGGTAATACAGTTTCTCATTTACCCCTTAATGAATGATCCTTTGTTGCTCACAGCTTGTGCCACCCAGGGTCCTTGCATGCGGCCAGACACAAGAATATTTCGGATTGTGTTTTCATTTCTATACTTCTTGCCAGAAAAAAACTCGCATCCCAACTGGTTTAACCCTTTCCCCCCTTGAATCAAGACTGAGTCAACAGCTTTCCTTGGCATGGTTTGGGCACTTAGTGCCCAACCCATGCCAAGGAAAGCTGTTGACCTGGGGCATGTGATCTTGATGAGTCTCATGTACATTTCTCAGTCAAATTGTTTTTCATAACTGTTGAAATTAGTTGAAAACACTGAAGCAGACGACATTTGACCACCAGCCGGTTTTGGCCGGTTTGAGGGGGAAAGGGTTAACATGGGCCACCCTAGATATTAGTTATAGAAAATATAAGTGTCACATAGATTGTATGTAATATGGACAGGATAGCTAAGGAGTATGCCATAGGGGACACTCAAAAACAAAATGTCCTGGATATATGATAACAGCCACAGAAAAGGGTAAAATGTGTCTGGTATTGGGGTATAAGGAGCCACAGACAACACGGGGATCAACATGAATACATGATGCCATGATGTACGGGTGTCTCACAGCTCTCCGAATTTGACATACGCAAGATCATTGGCATGTTCGATACTGGTCTTTTGCAGTGTGAGCTTTCCCTTCAGCATCGGGAGCTCCAGGTCAGTGTTACAGAGGTGTTATGACCAATTTCAACAAACGAAGAGAGCTGGATCTGGAAGACCAAGACCTTCAGACGGGAGGGACGACCATTACATGGTGCATGACCAAATAGTAACATGCGCTCATTTCGTGTCACAAAAGACACATACGTTCCTTTCAGAAGAGAGGTTCCCATGAGAATTGGTGCTCCAGGTCAATGGCAGAGAAGTGGTGGGAACGTTTTCAACACATGAAGAAAGTTGGATCTGTAATACCAAGACCTTCAGACGGGAGGGACGACCGTTATGTGGTGCAGTACCAAATAATAGCATGAGCCCATTACGTGTCACAAAAGACACACACGTTCCTTCCAGCAGAGAAGTTTCGTACTCCGTAACGCTGGGACTGCATCATATCAGCATCAAGTCATACAATCAACAGGAAACTTCATATTCGCAATGTGCCTGTTGACCAATTGTTTTTATAACAGAAAATATGTTAAACCAACAGGAAACTGCTTTCGGCCAAAGTGAGGGTAGTGACACCTATTAGAAATCTGTGCAGACTTCAAACGAACAAAAAAAGTCTGTTCCAGGACAATCACATTCTCCCAAAAGAGGCAATAGAATTACTGGTACAACAAAGTAACATAACAAACTCGGCACACACTCCCGTACACACACACCCAATGGCGATGAAGGAGGCGCATGTTTTTGTTGGAGGAAGAGAAACAGTAGCTGTTGTTGAGTTGGGGAAGCGGGATACCATCATTCTGGCTCATAACCAATATCATGCACGTATTAGGTGAACTGCCTAGGAGTGCCCACCACCCTTTCAAAAATGCTAGTGTTGTATTGAAACTGATCACACATGAAACCCTTACATTCTAATCCACTTGAAGCCTATTGAAACACAGAGAATAAACTCTTCAAAATTTACCCAATATACCTATCTGTTTTAATCTTTAAAACAACAAAAATCTATTGATTGCATCAAACATTTTTGAAAGAAGCGCAGTAAAACATGTGTACAGTTGTTTTCCCATAGCCCACGTTCCTCTGTGATCCTATACAAGGTAAAGTTGTGGATTGATAGCATGGGAGTGCTACGGCAATACATTTTGAATGTTGCAATGTATAAGCCTGCAAGTGTCCTGAGTAAGGGCCTCTCTGCAACGTCTACGTGTTAGCTGTGCGCACCCCGTAAACTTCATATTGGGCTTGCGTTCCTTCGCGTAGCAATGCGCAAGACCACACAGGCATTCAGTTATGTCACCATATAAAGGGTGGCTAACATTAAACATTTAAAATAATACTTCCTTCAGTGAAATAAACACAACCATGCAAAAAGTGTTTACAGAATTCTGCGTTGCTAAATGGATATGGATGTCAGATCCCTCCACTGCTACCTTATTCTTGGCCACTAACTCTTTACAAATTGAGCAACTTGGTGGGAAACCAATATGGCCAGTGGTCGTCCATAGGAAGTGGTGTCGCATGAAATTTACTTCAACACGAAATAGCGTCACATGCGATTTACCTTTCTGAACAGCCTCTGTTGCAAGAGAACAGACTGAGCCAAGGTTATAAAACAGATGCTGTGGTGCCAACTTGACACTAAGGGTAGAGCCGTAGCAAAATCCAACCACACTTTCTAAGAAATGAATATATTTCCAAAGACAAGGTCTCAACATTACACATTTTAAAATGATGCAAGGTCATGATTAATGCTGTTGTGAATATTTCACTGGAGTTGGATAAATGCACACCATAATTCTATAGCCGTCTATCCTCATTAAAAAAATCCCCACATTTGCCTACAAGTAGAAAAAATAGAATAGCTTCCTGCAAACAGCAGCATGCTTCAACCCCATCAACAAAGACTATTTCTTTTTATTTTATAAACATGAATAATTGTATTCCCAGAATGTATGAAATATCATATTTGGACAGATATATTTCTATATCTTAAGAAAAATCTAAAAATTGAAATTTAAATTGCACATCTATCTTTAACCCTTTTTTAATATATTAAAAATTTTAATCTTATCTATTTGCATACGTAAAAATGGTACTTTTGTCACGTTTCATTGGTTGCGATTATGGCACAAATTGTATATGAAAGGTAAATTAGCAAATCTATTGATAATACATAAGGGCATATATATATATATAGAGAGAGAGAGAGAGACAACAGGTAGAGAGAAAGAGAGAGGGACAGAGAGAGAGAGACTACTTTGTATAAATGAAAAGGTTGCAACATTAGTTCATAGTTCATTGGGTGCCCCCTACAGTATATGCAGTAAAACCAATAAATTGCAGTTGGTTTGCCAACCGTATCTATGACTATGACATTTAAGGTTTCCAAGTATCCTAATTAGCATAAATTAAAATCCTGCAACTTTTTTACAGACCTACACGCATTTGAAACTTTTTATCTACATTAGTTTTTTTATTTGAAAGTTTTTAATTTTTATGAATTGCACACAATTTATATAATTTTGAACTTTTTGACGATTCAAAGAAGGTACCAGAGGTGATCACAGATGTAGTGTTCCCACCAAAATCCAAACATGTCGCCTTTACGGGATACCAGTCAACATGGAGGTACCAGACACCTCCTTGATACTTAAAAGTATCATATGGCTATGTGAAGCATTATCTCCGGTGAAATACATTGTAGTGACAGGGAAGAAAAAATATCAAATTTGCGTTTTTGATACTTTAGAGTGAGGTGGGTCTGTTGGTTCCCATATGGTGACCTAGATTTTACGCTGTCTGAGATAAACGCTCTACAGTGAATAGAATGAGATAGAATTAATTATTGCATACAGTATAATCCTGAACCTCCATGCTGGACTGTCTACAGTATCTGCTCAAGGCAGATGATAATTTGGGGCCAAAACATAGAGTCCTACCATCTCATAAACTATCATATTTTTGAGGTCTCATTATTGAATATACGCGCTGCCTAACAATATGCGGGATGAAAAGTACAGTCTTACTTTTTGTCTTGTCAAGTTGCAGAAGTCCTGATAAAACTGAAAGAGACATTTGGGGGGGGGGGGGGGCATGACCAGAAAGGCGCATGTCCACGCACGAAAACGCATGGCAGCGCATATCCACGCATGTCCACAAATTTCTTCGAATAGCAACAAATCTTTGGTCAATTTTAACATTGCAAACTGTATTAAAGAGGCAATGCCTATCACGTGCCATGCATATTTTGACCTGATGGCCTAGGGATGTCTCATCGATGTTATTTGTGTACAGTTGGGGGTAATGGCATGCACTAACGCATGAACGCGTGTGTGATCAGGGAGACATGCTCATGGAATCCACATATTTGGACAATATAAAATTGGTACGATATTTCTAAAGTTAAATCACCCATGTTACATGATGATGATGATGTTAAATGTAGTTCTCCTGCAAAAACAATTTGCTATATAATATATACTGTAATATTAATAGTACATACATGTATGCCATGTTTTAAATAAGCCTGGTCTTCATTCGTGTTTAACCTTTTCTCTTTTTTTTCTTTCTTTCTTGTCTTCCTCCCTTCTTATTTTACTACACATCTTTGGTATTGCCTACCGATTTAACTTTGTATGGAGTCAGAGATGATGCAATGGTCTAATTGTAATTATACTTCGTGTGATGTTAATTTACTCTTTACAATTAAACACAGTAAGTTGCTAATTATAGGCCAAATGCCCCTCATATAATGGTGCTAACCTAGCAACATTGCTTGTGATTCCGATAGATTTTATAATCTCCAAACATGCTTGACCTCGTGTTTTCTGCTTTCCATTTTTTTTTCAGTCAGTTTTTGGGTCTCTCTGAATTTTGGTAATTTTCCATCAAACACAGTAGGCTGGTCCCCTGCCTCGCCGCTCTTTAAATGCCTTTTTCCCCCCGAGTCAAATCGAAGTGCCCAGTGATGAGCGGCAGTGTGGCCAGGAAACCAGGCTAAAGAGGCTGATGCCAAAGGACCCCACATATCCATGAAGGAAATAGCAGTTGCACGAATATGTCTATGTAAAGGCTGTTAAGTGTGTTATATAAGTCACGCCTTGTGTCATTCGGTGAATGTGAATGTAACATGGTATTTGGTGGTATGCCACGCACATTGTTGCCTTTTGTGTATGGATGAAGGTATGCAAATGTACATAAAAACTTGGCCCAGCTCACAGATTTACCAACGGCAATTGTTTAAGGCCGCTGCCGAAAAGGAACACATCACGTGGCTAAAGTCTCTTATTGCATACACATTTAAAAGTACTCCGTGACTACATTTCCAAATAAACATAATTTCCAAGATCGTTCAAAATATGACCCCCTGCCCCATAACATTTCTATGAAAAATGTTCAATTTCCCAACGTTAATATGGATTTTTTTTCAACTTGAACAATATTTGTCCGTGTCATGCTGTAGATTAATGAGCCAAAGTCTTATCTTTCAAACACCAATTTGAATTTTTTTAAATATTTCGGTAGTGTGTGTGTATGTATATATATATATATACAAAACTTGATTTTGATTAGACACATAGGTTAAATTCTTTTATATTCGGTGCTTTATATGCTCTTAGGAATTTTATTTCCTTTATATTTTTTTTCTGTAAAGATATTCCGTTCTTTCTGCATTATATTAAACTCCTATCCAAATGTCTGAAAGTAAGTGCAAAAGATTTCATACTTACAGGTTTATCATCATCATCATCATCATCATCATCATCATCATCATCATCATCATCATCATCATTAATATTTTTATTATTGTTACTGACCTCATATTATGTTTACAAATATTGAAATACCATTTGTCAGAGCATTTAATTTTAGCGGACTTGAAACTCTCGAAAGGAAACCAAAACTACAAATCTGTGTCATAAATAGATACCAGACCTACCGAATTTTTAAAGCTCAATCCAAAGTTTTCTCATCTTTCTCAAACAAGCAAAACCATGCATTTAGTCCAGATCCCAGATCTGTTCTAGAAATGTGATTAACTTGTTGTCATAACAACAGGGTGCCGTTCAGAATGTTGGAGAAACGGGGAAAGAATTCCATTTCAGAATTACAGTTCATGAAAAGGAATAAAAGTAGACTTTTTTTCAAAAACCAGGACATAACTTCAGTGTACACATTATCGAAACAAATGATACCAATCTAAGGAAGGACAGAAACAGAACTAGGAATTCGGTGTTGAGATAATGAGTGATTTGGGCAAAATGGCCTATCTAGTGATTGGCCTTTTGGGCTAAATGACCGAGTAAAAAGGGTAGGGATTGTCTCCAAAAACGATTTGCTTGGTTCCTCATGACAATTAATGAATACTCAGGCAAGTGACGTGCGTACACATTAACATCATATACATCCTGATACGTCTCTCAATCTTTTATAACACCACATCTTTTCACTAGAAAATAAGTTAATCCAAATGGTATCCATATAGCTAGATCTGTATTTTTTCCACACCACTGTCAGTTTAGAACCAATTAAAAGCAGATATCACCAAACTATATCTCAGAAAATAATTTGACAAAATATTGGAAAATGTTTTCATAGACATGGCTTGTCACGGACTTTTGAAAGCTGTAGTTCTTGATAGGAAGACAACAAGGGTGATCACATTCAAGTCATATATGAAACAGATATAGATTCCATAAAGCTGTCCAATATATAACATAATTAAAAGGTAAAATCATTCATAGAAACTTACCTTGATACTACTGCTCCAAACGTTTCATACAAGTATTCTAAATCTATTGCCTACTAGACATTTAGTCATACAAAATTTGTTAAAGACTTTAATGTAGTTGACTATAAAGAAAACAATTGCCCGGTTCCATGTCATACTTCTCCTTATATTCTACATCATCATGGTCATAAAACTACTGGTGAGCTTTCCATTATACCAGATGATACACTAATTTCAGAAGGGGCTAAATACAGTAACAGCACAAAATTGCTTTGGGTAAAGACAAGGAAATGATCATGGAAGCTACTGGTAGATAGCTAGAAATTAAGCAAAAAAGGATAAATTTGATATTTCCTATTACATGCATACATCAGTTAAATAATGCATATCATTACAAACTACTGGTTTTCGATGTTGTTTGTTTGATGAGTGACGTGAACATGGATGGTTTTCGTTAACTCGAATTTTCATTGCAGTTTCTCTAGCATTGTTGAAAACTGTTGTCTGATTGTATTTTTCATGACAGTCATAATTTTCATTTTGTCAATATGACATCTTATTATCTTAAGATATTTATTGAATAATGTAATGTTAGGTGGATATTCTGATTTCGCTGTGGTGTCTGATGTTCACGTCGATGGACAGGATTTGGACTGGGCTGATTTGAAATTGACACGTATTGATCTCTTACTGCCATTCAGTGGTGCGGCCCATATCATATATTGTGTGAAAAATACGATAAATTTGTGTCGACCTGTATGGGATTCGAACCCACTACCTTCGGCACACTCGCCTAGCCGAATGTAAAGTCCAAAACGCTGACCTCTAGGCCATCGGGACAACCCCAAAAAAGGTGTGGCTTGTACATTGACACGGTAGGGCACTTCCACAGACCGACAATTTATGAAATACACCTCTAATATAATTTCGACAGAAAGCCCGACAGGAAAAGGTGAATTTGGTGTATTTTACCCATGCCAGATATATAAGGTTATGTTTGATAGAAAGGTACCTGCTTCACATGCTGAGAGGTTGGACACACTGCAGTTTTCGGGTGTATATAGTAACACCAGGAACACAGAATGGAAAACTATTATCTCAGACAAAGAACTATGATACAATAGACATTTGCAATATAAAAACCATATTAAAATAACAGGTATCAAGCTCGCATGATGACCGACCTTTGTCCTTATCACAGATGAGAGAAATATATCCTTCGTGTTGCATTCGTGCAAGCAACCTTGGCTACAAAAGTTCAAACGGAGATTTATTTCTACGTTTGATAGGTACTGTAGGCGCATTCAGGGAAGCAAACAAAAGACTTTTCGAGTAAAGATTGATACCCTGTAGGGGAATTGAAGCTCTCTCTTGATTTTCCTCTTAGTGCAAACAACTTATTCCCTGGCACGGAATGGCATTGGTACACAAGCGCCAGCAAATCAAAAGTTTCGTCACTTTACTCATGCTTCCATTTCTGTATAAATTACTTTGCAAGTAATTGTGCTCGGTTGGTAGATCCCTGCCTGCAATAAATTACCGTTATAGAAATCTGTGCATGCGCACTTGTCCAACCTTTGGAAGCAATTCAAGGCACTTTATGATGTTGCAAGCAAGGTAAACATTGTGCATCAGTATCGCAGTAGAAAATCAAAATATCACATATTTACATAATTGAGACAATGACTTAAGATGGCCTTGATTTTCTGTGCTGCTGTCTAGCTACCTCCATTTTAGTATTTTACTCAAGTGACTAGTCAGTAACACAGTTGAGCACTTCTGATGTCCTTTCGTTCACCCGTCTATTCTCATCCATTAACAATTCCACATGTGCGACCTTTTCTAAAAAGTTCAGGCACGCATATCATTCTGAGGGTGATACCTGTGCAACTTGTACAAAAATGCCATTTAAATATCCTAGGCCTCCAAACATTAATTAACGGCACTATATGTAAGACCAATGCAATATTGACTGTGTAAGGTTGCGTTACCAAAGGCATATAGTTACAGCAATGTAGTCTTAAACTCGAGCTTGTGCCTTGGTTTTTACTTTTGGACCCGTAAAACTACATTTATTTATTTGTCTCACAGTGTGTAAAATATATTTACATAAGACAACAATGTAAGAATGTGTTTGTACCACTAAAACTGGAGTTTTGCAGAAGGGTCTTACTTGGCAATTTATTGCAACTCACAGAAAAAAAAATCAAACTTAAATGCATCAAATTTTGTAAACTTAATCTTTACAGACATGTTTCGGGAAGGTTTGCTAATTTTTTCAATAAATTTAATAGCAAAGTTTGAACTGAACTGTAAAAGTGGTTAGCACAATGAAAAACAATGCCTATAGTTAAGGGCCCCAAAACACAAACCGAAACAAAAGTTCCAAAAAAATCCAAAAGACCTAAGTTGAACTCTTAGCTCCACAAAATATTTTATTTTATAAAAAATCAAGCCACCCGCTATTTTGAATTTTCCACTCAAAATCAGTAGATTCATGGCAAAAACTTACCATTGCGAGACTGCAGATTTGTGACATCACTCACATTTTATTACATAAACCATTCTAATCTGTAATCACGTTGTTTTCACTTCTGGTCTTTGAGTTTTATTGTGACAGAAGTATACACGTACATCTACCACTTTTATGTATTTTCATCAGATTCAAGAGTTTACAATCTTATAAAAACTGATTTTTTCTGAAGTGAATCATTTCTAATGTGTGTGTGTGTTTTTTTGTTTTTTTTTTTTTTTGTTTTTTGTTTTTGTTTTTTATTTTGTGTGGTTTTTACAGTGGTCTATAAGAAGGAGTTGGGGTGACAAAGTTGGAGTGTTGCAAAGAAAGCAATCCAGAGGCTAATCAATGTAACCAACACAGTAGCAGTGCTGAATAGATAATTGTGTCCATTGTTCTGTGCGGGCCTGTTCTGTCTCTCAGGCCTCTAGCCCATTGTTTTCCTCAGCCAATGAGTAACTTAACCAAATTGCATTGAGCCCGGACCTGTGTCTGACTGAGAGCATTGCTCTTGATTACATGGTGCAAAAACAAAGGTTTCCGTGGATCCTTGACTTAAAGATTATAAGTTTTCGTGGTCAAATTTCGCCTTCAAATAACTTTTTTTTCAGTTTGTTTCCTCATTCAGCATATAGATGAGCATCATAGCTTTCCGAAACATACAAAATATTATTTTTGTGCAGATAGTAATCTTCATGAAAAAATACCTTCACTGATGCCGCCTTATGTGGCCCTTTTTAATTTCACATGCAGTGGTTATATAAAGGTGTTGACAATATAAACAAAGAAATCACTGTTTTCATATTTTACAGGTATAATGCCATGTGAAGCATCAAAAAATATATCTGAATTGCAGCAGCAAACTCGTTCTATAGCACATGTGCATCGATGAGATTTGGCGAAGTGCTGGTGAAACATTTGGTTTTGATGGATTTAGACACAAACTGGGCAAACTGATCTGGAAATTGATTCATAAAAAGATTTAGACTTTGAAAATTTGGGGGAAATTTCAGAAGTGAGGCATGGTTCATTTGGTAGTGTCCACGACTTCGCCTTCACCAATTTTAAGCTGTGTAAGAGGAGGGTTGCTGAGCACTTGTGGCAGCAAGAGGGAGGCATGGCAAAAGTGATAAAGTGAATAAGTGCACTTGTGACAATGTACAATTGCTGCACTAGACATATAACATTAAGAGTTTTGTGTTTGCAATGCGTTTTTGCAGAAGTACCTTATCATCAGCACCATAACAGACTGGGCAGGATAGATAAAATCTCTAGTTCACTGACACATAGGTTTGAGCAGGTATACATGCAAGATACACCATCGTAATATATCCATAAAAGATACATGTCACAAGCAAAATTATTTACTGCTTCTTGGCTTTTGTTGTTTTTGGCTCACACTTCAAGACTTTCCTGATAAATTGACATAGTAGAATCTTCAGCAGGAAAAGAAACGCTGCCAAGAACATCAAAAAATAGAATAATATATCCAACATGAAAAATTGTATCAGATTCAGATTAAATGCTTCACTACGTAGATGATCTGCGCCATACTTAAGGACATGCTCTATCCAGAACACTGCCCTCTGCAGAGCCGTTTCTGGTCTATCTCGGTAAATCTCTGATGCTTTCTTTATCTTTTTGTAGTATCTGTCATCAGCCAGTATTTTTTTCATATTATCAGCCAGTTCGTTTTCGTCAAAGTTCAAGAGGTTCATGGCGATTCCATACCCCTTGTATTGCATTCTTAATGCATTGCTGGGCTGGTCCCCAAAGAATGGTAACCCAAGCATGGGTACTCCATGGTACAGTGCCTCGAATTGACCATTGTTACCACAATGTGTAACAAAAAGCTTTGTTTCAGGATGCCCAAGCAGATCATTTTGTGGTAACCATTTCAATACCTTAATGTTACTTGTCATATTTTCTAACTTGGGGCCATCATATTTCCATATAACAGTTTCCTTCATTTGGCTGAACGCATTTGCAAGTTTTTGATTAATGTTTTTTGGCAAATCTTTGATAATAGAACCAAATGATACAACTATTACCCCAAACCTGCAGTGCTGTAGAATTGTGTCCACATGTGCTGGCAGTGGCTTGGCTGGTTCTGTTGTTAAGCCTCCAACAGGTATCACATTTGGTGTAACAGAACGAATAAACTCCAGCATATCATCATAATTAACGAGAAAAAGTTGTGATGACCCAAATATCTGATTAATCGTTTTGTATTTTCTTTCTGGTGCATATTTGGACACAAAACTATCATCACTTGAAGGCATCTGTGGGAAAACGGTAAAAGCGGTGGTTATCCAGGTATTGGCCAGTCGCTGCCAGAAAGTCATCTTCGCAGAATACCCCATTACCTGTATGGGAACTACAGACGGAGGAGTTGGATTGCGCATGTGCCAGTTTTCAGCTGCTGTAGTCAATACTGAGTGTGGTTTTCCAAGTTTATGTGGCACAACAAAAAAACATTTGCTCATTGGGAATCCATCTACAATGACGTGGTCAAGCTGTAATTCTTCAAGAGCAATAAAAAGCTGTTGGTTTCCAAGAAATTTATGACAAGTTGAAACCATTTTTGAAGAAAAGAACCTCATTGCCATAAGGTTATCCCCAGTCAGATGAGCCTCAAACAGAACCTTCCGTGTCTCCTTCAACTCCTGCTTTCCATGCATTTGATAAAGTATTATCTTTATGTTGGAATTCAACTTCACATTGTCCCTGAGTTCTTCCGGCACAAGCATGTATACCTGATGACCATTGCTTGCTAAGCCACGACCTATGATGTTGAAATACCTTATGTGACTTTCTGCTGGTGCCGGAAGTAGCAACAGTTTCGCACTAAGAGAAAAGCCAATGAAATATAGAGTCAGCATTAAGAGCAAAGTTGCTGTTTTGGCAGCCATGTTTCGTAGCAATCTTAGTTCTTTCAGGAGTCTTCTCACACACTTGACGTTCTGCTTTATATACCAATTGCAGGTACCTGTATAATTCGAAGGAATAAAAATGTGAATTAACCTACTGGAATGAAAGTTCCCAATCACAACTAGGAAAGAATTTGATCACTAGGAATGAAAAAAATTCAAATGTTACAGATATATCGAATACTATATCATATTTTTTATCAAAGTTACATACTGCCACTCAAGGACATGGCCAGGTGGCTCTACCGTGACTCAGTTCTCATTTTTTTTTCTAAATATACAGTTGACATGTAATTTCATATTGCGGTTACAGGTATCCTTTAACTCCATATGTTTAGTTTCAGTAATTAGGCATATTTCAATGTATGGCTTTTCTACAGTAACATGAGAATATAAATTACAGTCTCACTAGCCTAAAACATAGCATATGTTTCATCATACAGGTTCAATGCTAATAAGCCTCATTATTGCCAAGTGTCGTCTTTTAGTGCTAAATTATATATCAGTATAAAATTGATCGTCTATTGCAATAACTTAATTCACAATTGATTATATTCGATTGGGTTTGATTTTGTTTCAGCATCAGATAATAGTAGTAGCAGTAGTAGTAGTAGTAGTAGTAGTAGTAGTAGTAGTAGTAGTAGTATCACTACTACTACTACTACAGGTGCAGATCCAGGATTTGTCAAGGGGGGGCTGAACATGGCAAGTAAGGCTGGGGGTCCGGGGGCTGCCCAGGCCCCCTGGTGGGTCCAGGGCGGAGCCCTGGTGGGGGGTTAAGAGCCCCCCGGAGCTCCAGGGTTTTAATGCATTTAAAGGGGCATAAACTGTTTTTTTCTGTCAATAAAATACAGTGGCTCCCCTCTTACAAGGCACCCAAAATGCAGCCTAAAAGTGGCCTTGTAAGATGGGTGGCCCCTTCTAGAGGGGGAATATATATAATAAAATGTTACACTTTCTGCATAAGAATGGTGACTTTTCAAGAGGAGTGGCCTCTGGTGAGAGGGGCCTTATACAGGGTACCACTGTAAGAGATATGATGTCTGGTTTATCTTCATTTTGGATGTCAGTGTCCCATAATAAAACTTTGATAACCATTACAAAGGGTTTTATTTTGCAAAGCTTCCATCTGCTGTTCAATTGTCATTGGAATTGACAAATTCTCCAGAACAGGAAACTATGTGTAGTTACCATGGTAATATATAAGAATGTTATGTGACACTTGTCAAATGAATTTGAGTCCATAAAAAACAAGGAGGACACATGAAGCGACCAACATTTATGAATATGTGTAACTATAAAATATTCAAGCCTGCAGCTGTACACTGGAATAATTTTGCAATTAGATCACAATTTAGGCAGCACCACACAACTACTTGAATGACAAAAAAACAATAAATCAAATAACTAATAAAACTACAACATTAGAGGAATGTTTTGAACTATATTCATAATGCCACAATGTATGTTTATAGCTTGATTTCACAAATCAGCTTAAGTAAATATAATACATAATCTCAGTACAAAACGTCAATCAGCACCATATGATCACTTAATAACTAAAATGATCTAAGAAAGTCAAAATATATTACTACGCTACAAATCCACAATACAGGATGTGATTAACCATGAACAAATTAAACTAATTCCTCTCAGAGGAATGTCTCCAATATCACAAGTTTTCGAAAAACATATGTGCATTTTGAATTCACAAATGTGTAAAAAGTATAAATCTTCAGTCAGCAGCAAAAGTAATACTTAGTAGTCATGAAATCATTTATCTATCACCTTGCTTATTAGAGGAAACTAGAGTGAGGTAACTCTGCTGAAAGAACCAATACAAACTGCAAATACAAATTCAATCTTCTATGCTTTGATACAATGCTATAAATATATACATGAATTAACAGTTTTTCTTCTATGATTTAGAGCATGAAAAACCTGTGACTAGTTGCCAATACAAGTTGAGTGCTACCAGTATAACAGATGCATGGACGGAGAAGGTTAATCATACTGTATACACTCTCTGCAGGTGAAGTATGAGTTTCACTTATGTGATTTAAAGCTTGGGGGCGCCAGAATTTTTTTCCCCAGGGCCCTCTTGCACACGCCATTCAATCAGCCACTCACACATGTGTGTGCGGGGACCTTTTGTGAGTTCATTTAGCAGCCACTACTGAGTCAGGGCAGTTGCAGCACCCGTCATCGCCACTGACATAATCAGACACAGGTAACCCCAACATGTCCCACGAAGCCTTTGAACAGTTAAGTGGTCACGTTGGATTTGATTCTTTTGGCCTTTCTTATGGAAGTGCGTTAGCTGAAATGTCTTCAAAGTGAATTTTTAGCAGTTTTTATATATTTTGGCTAAGTAATATCAAAGTTTAATATGCAGAAAACCATTTATAGCTAATTTTGTCCATATGGTCAGCACATGTTTATTTTGAAATGGCTTTAGAGTCTAGCTTGAATCTGCCGCTAAGCTCCGCCCATGGAAAGGCCCAGTACACCGCATTTACATACTTCAAGCCAAACCACCTTGTGCACATGCCCAGCGTCAACCACAGAGACAGAGCCAGAAAAGCGGGTTTGTTTTTGTTTTTTGTTTTGTTTTTTGTTTTGTTTTTGTTTTTGATTTTTTTTTTTTTTTTGGACAAGTAAAGATCTAAATTATAGATACAGTATATAACAAAGATAATCCCCAACAGCAATGATATAATTTAAAGCACAGAAAATATGCACGTCTTGATGACCCCAATTACGAACAAAAGTCCGCTATCATGAAGGCCACCTATAGATATGAGGTTACTTGAAGGCAAACAGTTTACTTATATAATTTCAAAATATTAAGATGTTACAAGATATCAGATCAAAATGCTTGTTAAGATTATAACAAAAGCATAAAAAATGAGCACAGCATGGTGGAAGGTGTAAACAACACCGTGCAGGTGTGGGAACTTGAACTTTCAATGTTACCGAGCAAGAAGGGCATTACTTGAGAAGCAAAATGCAAAAAGTAAAAAAAAAATTCAAGAACACTGTGAAGGAAACACGACAGGAAGCGATAGACGATGTGAGACGAGAGCTCACTGAACTTATCGATGAGTGCAGGTAATTTTGTCTCTCACCATTCCCTAGACCTACCAGTGCAGATCTGGAGTCGATATTTTCATTGCCTAACAATCTCTCTTGTCTACATTTAAAAACAAGATGATGATGATATTACAAGAGAACACTGTGTACAAGGATTTTATCACCCTTACAGTATCAATATTTTCCTGTCGTTAGCTACCTATCATTGCATTGTCCAGTCAAAGATCACACCCCACAACCACAGGCGATAATATGCTCATTGTGGGTATTTACTTTCGTATCTGATTTGATATCTCAGCTGGCACTTCTAAAATGGAGCAAGGTACACGTAACACGGTTCTGTCTCCCGGTTATACGTCTACTTATAGTCTTTCTTCCCAGTCCATAATAGTATGCAAAATGAAAAAAAAGGAACAGAAACCAATAGATAAATGAATACTTCAATTCGTTCTGGTATGCTTTCAGTTACAAGGCACAAGTATTTACCGACACGGTGGAGATACCATGCAGCGCAAGTGCAACGCCAGCCAGCGAAGAATCCACTGCTTGCTGCACTGCTGTTGGGCAATGAGACTCAAGGTACTCCACTATTATAAGTATTTAGTATTTAATTTTCAACTTATTGACTGATTTGGGGTGTGAATTGTTGTAGTATAGCTGCCTTGCCTAGTGTAACAACACATTGACAATACACATGCACAATGAACAAGAAAGCTTGACCAGGGTCTGGATGGTTTCATTCTCATTTGGTTGTTGATAAAATAAACTATTAACCTGTAATACGGGAATCGTATATTATATTAGAACATCTTGAAGTAACCAAGGTTAAGGGAGAGCTGCTGGAGGAATTGTGATACAGTTCGTCCCAAGTTTACATAAACTGTAAGATAAAACATACACTGCAGGATTCCTTCTAAAGAAATATATATCTGCGTTAGATTAGTACATGATTTAGTACTTTACACTTTATACATTTATCATTTTTCAGATTGAAGAATTAGGACCAGATGGATACCATTATACTTTCCCACCTGCAGTGTTAAGATACCTGAGGGCCATGCTGCCCCTTGGAGAGCTGCTGGAGAGTGCCTATGTTTTGGAACTAGCAGACGTTTACAGTGCTATGTGTATTGCCAGCGAGGTGGGAGGTATTGCCAGGAACTAGCCAGTGTCTGGACTCGTACTGTAATCGCAAGTTTGATGAGTATATAATACTGAATGTTCACTTATTCTGCATATAGTTACTTTGTAAATAAATAGTTCGTTCTAGATTATTGTTGTTTGTGCATTGTTACCTCCCCCCCCCCCCAAAAAAAGGATGTTGATATTAACTTGCACAATATTGAAGGGAACATGTTTTCAAAGTTCCTGATGTCAGGCAGTATTCATGGCTTGTCAGCCTATAAATACTGTAAGCATTTTTTGTTGTTTTATTTTTGCATCATAAGCCAGAAACGAACCTTCAGCCAAAACTCCCAATGATTTTGCTTTAACAAAAACACAAACCGTACCAATCTACAGTACACAAAGTATGTATATACACTTTCATCTTTGCTGTGGAACTGCCAACAGGTCTTTTGTTCACTGCATGCATTCAATACACAATAGCGATGGCAATCCCAGAGGGTGCCGTTATTTTCCTTTTATAAAACATCCAGTATTTTATTAAAATTCAGGCAAAAATAGATAGCTTCCCATTTGATTTTGTCAACAAATTTTGTTTCGAAAAAAAAAAACATGAATTATTTCAAGGGCATCTTATACCAAATAGATTTTTAAAGTCAGCCTGACAATTTCTCTGCTGTCTTGTCAGATTCATTCCTCCATCCAGTAAGCATCAATTAGCAAAGCAGGGTTCCCTCAAAGGGTAAGCAAAATTCTATTGAAGTGACCATATTTATGCCAGGGTTCGAAACATGGCCATTACACTTGGACAAGTGAAGCTGCTGCTGTACTTTTCCAAAGTTTACATGCGTGTAAATTGCGACCACTCTTATCATGCCACAACGGTCAGTCTGCGGATAAGTGATTTAAAAAAAAAAACTGGTTAGAAAGCTGCCAAGCATTCAGATTTTTTATATTTGCACAAAATTGTGTGAAATTTAATAAAAAAATCAGCATATATTCTTGTATTATGAAACAAATTCAATAATCTGTATAGAAAATACAATTTTTCTGACTTTTTATTTTATTTATTTATTTTTTTTTTTTTTTATTTATTTATTTATTTATTTATTTATTTATTTATTTATTTATTTATCTATCTATCTATCTATCTATCTATCTATCTATCTATCTATCTATCTATCTACCTATCTATCTATCTATTTATTTTATTATGATTCACCAAACATATTAGTTCATATACTTTGACGTTGGCAGCAATGGGTCTGATTTGGAGGATTATGCCATATTACAGTGAAATTTTTACCTTCATTTGTGCACAACCTGTACCTGTGTTATTATTATATTGAAACAAATTCAATAAATGAAACTGTAATTGCGACAAAATTCGATCTCACTCATAATTTTTGTACAAATAACATAGCCAAATCAAAGAAACAGTAGCATATGGCTAATGATATTTGGCATCCCCGGCATTGCTTAAAAAATATAAACTGCGTAATTTTGTTGAAATTGCCTCTGCTAACTTTTCATATTGGTCACATGTTGTCCAGAGGCTGGGTGTAAATATTAAAGTTCCTGTCTAGAAGACCATTTTGGAGCAGCCGTCAGTCAAAGTTCACTTTCATGAGATTCAACAGTTTCCAATCATATCAAAGCTGTTTTTCTTTGTATGGAATCCTGTCTGCGAGTCATTTTGTGACTTTTGTGTAGTTTCACAGTGGTACACAAGAAAGAGTTGAGGTGCCAAAGTTGGAGTATTGCAAAGAAAGCAATCCAGATGCTAACCAATAGAAACAGCACAGCAGCATTGCCTGGATGGTGAGTTGTGTCCATTGTTCTGCCTCCACAGCATGCGCATGCCTGTTCTGTGTCTCATGCCTCTAGCCCATTGTTATCATCAGCCAATAAGCAGCCTGACCGAATTTCATTGGGCCCAGACCTGTGTTTTATTGACAGCACTATACTCATTTACATGGTGTTGAAACACAAGTTCATGGGGTCCCTTTACTAAGATGTCATAAGTTTTTGTGCTCAAATTGCACCTTTAAATAATACTTTTTTCAGTTTATTATCTGATTCAGCATGTAGATGACCATTTTTGCTTTCTAAAGCATACAAAAATATATTTTCGTGCATGTGATGATTTTTATGAAAAAAAAAATCTTTGTGATGCCACCTTATGTGGCCAATAGGACCCATTTTAATTTCACATAATTTGTTATACAGATGTTAGCAGTATATACAAAGGGATCACTGTTTCCATATTTTACAGGTATAATGCCATAAGAAACACCAAAAGCAATATCTGAATTGCAACAGCGGAATGGTTCAATAGCAAGAGTGCATTGACGACATTTGGCAAAGTAAGACAGATGCTGCAGTCCTGGTGAAGCATTTGGTTTTGATAGGTTGTTACACAAATTGGGCAAACTAATCTGGAATTTGATTCATAAGTTAATACAGACCTTCAACAATTTGGGGGGAGGGGGAATTAAGAAGTGCAGCATAGTACATTTGGTAGTGTCCATGACGTTTTGACAAATTTTAAGCTGTGAAGCATATTGGACTCCATATTGCATTTCATTAAGATAAGTAGGAAACAAAAATTACAAAAGGATGTCTTGCTTTGGTTTGTCGAAGAGGGTTCAGATTGTGACAAGTGTAGGAGTTGGGCGACAGGTGAGGAAAACAGGAGGGTTGCTGGGTAGGTGTGGCAGGTAGATGGAAGTAGGGCAAAAATGAAAAAACAAAACATGTGAACTTGTGACACTATATAATTGCGGCACCTGACATGTAACTTTAAGCGTTTTGTGAATATAATGCACTTGTACAGATGCACCTTCTCATCAGCACCATAACAGACTGAGCATGATAGAAAGACTTTTCTAGTTTACTACAATATAAAGGTTTAAGAAGGCAAAACATTCATCCCAAAAGCAAAAATATTTACTGTTTCTTGGCTTTAGCTGTTTTCAGTTCACACTTCAATATGTTCCTGATGACTTGACATAGTAGAATCTTCAGCAGGAAAAGAAACACTGCCAGGAGCATCAAGAAAAAGAATAATATATCTAACATGAAAAATTGTATCAAATTCAGATTAAATGCTTCACTACGTAGATGATCTGCACCATATATAAGGACATGCTCTATCCAGAACACTGCCCTCTCCAGAGACGTTTCTGGTCTATCTCGGTAAATCTCTGATGCTTTCTTTATCTTTTTGTAGTATCTATCATCAACCAGTATTTTTTTCAGATTATCCGCCATTTCGCTTTCGTTCAAGTTCAAGGGGTTCAAAGCTATCCCATACCCCTTGTATTGCATTCTTACTGCATTGCTGGGCTGGTCCCCAAACAGTGGTAACCCAAGCATGGGAACCCCATGGTACAGTGCCTCGAATTGACCATTGTTTCCACAATGTGTAACAAAAAGCTTTGTTTTAGGATGCCCAAGCAGATCATTTTGTGGTAACCATTTTATTAACTTAATATTACTTGTTATATTTTCTAACTTGGGGCCATCATATTTCCATATAACAGTTTCCTTAATTTGGCTGAACGCATTTGCTAGCTTTTGATTAATGCCCTGTGGCAAATCTCTGATAAGAGAACCAAATGATACAACTATTACCCCAAACCTGGAGTGCTGTAGAATTGTGTCCACATGTGCTGGCAGTGGCTTGGCTGGTTTTGTTGTTAATCCTCCAACAGGTATCACATTTGGTGTCACAGGACGAATAAACTCCAGCATATCATCATAATTGATGAGAAACAGTTGTGATGACCCGAATATCTGATTAATCGTTTTGTATTTTCTTTCTGGTGCATATTTGGACACAAAACTGTCGTCACTTGAGGGCAACTGGGGGAAGATGGTTAAAGCGGTGGTTATCCAGGTATTTGTCAGTCGCTGCCAAAAAGTCATTTCCGCAGAATACTTCATCAGCTGGATGGGAACTACAGACGGAAGACTTGGAATGCGCATGTGCCAGTTGTCTGCTGATGTAGTCAATACTGAGTGTTGAACTCCAAGTTTAAATGGCACAACCAAAAAACATCTGCTCATACGAAATCCATCCACAATGACATAGTCAAACTGTAATTCTTCAAGAGCAATGAAAAGCTGTTGGTTTCCAAGGAATTTATGACAAGTTGAAACCATCTTTGTAGAAAAGAGTCTGATTGCATTAAGGTTATCCCCAGTAAGATGAGCCTCAAACAGAGCCTTAAGTGTCTCCTCCAGCTCCTGCTTTCCATGCATTTGATAAAGTATTATCTTTATGTTGGAATTCACCTTCACATTGTCCCTGACTTCTTCCGGCACCAGCATGTATACCTGATGGCCATTGCTCGCTAAGCCCCCACCTACGATGTTGAAATACATTATGTGACTTTCTATAGGTGCTGGAAGTAACAACAGTTTGGCACTCAGAGAATAACCAATAAAAGATAGAGTCAGCACCAAGAGATAAGTCGCTGTTTTGGCAGCCATGTTTCCCAGCAACCTTATTTCTTTCAGGGGTTTTTTGGACACGCTTGACGTTCTGTTTTATATACCAATAGCAGGTACCTGTACAATTTGAAGGAATAAAAATGTGAATTAAACTACTGGAATGAAAGTATGGTGCCAAATCACAACCAGCAATTTCATCACTGAGGATGGAAAATCTTGAATTGTACGGGAATATCCAATAGTAAATCATATTTACATCATATATGCGTTTTGGCACTCAAGGACTTGACCACCTGGCTCTATCCTAACTAAGTTGTTATTTTTTTCTAGATATATAGTCAGCATGTAATTTCACATTGCAGTGTTAGCTATCCTATAAATACATACTTTTAGTTAAAGGGCATACTTCAACTTGTGGCTATTTTACAGTTACTTGATAATACAAAATACAGTCACGTTAGCCTAAAATATAGCATAGGTTGCATCATGCAAGTTAAAAGTTAATAACGCTCATGATTATCAAGTATTGTTTTTTGCCAGTACAAAATTATATATCAGTAAAATATTGATCGTTCATTGCAATAATTTAATGTAGACTTGATTATATGTGATTGGATTTGATCTCCTTTCATCATCAGATAGTGTTTGGAAAAACAAATAGAATGGTAATGGACGGTAATACGTAGCACTTGGAAAAATCGCGTCTTGAGCCGTAACTTGGGCTCACAAAATAAGTTCAGGGAAGAAGAAGACAGTTTTCACTTATGGGTGAATCGTTATTCCTAACATGATTTTGTCATCAGTGTAAAGCCAAACACGCCTTTTCGTAGTCTTGCCCATCCTATGACCAAATTGCTAAACCGATTCCTGGCAAAATAAGTATAACAATCCAGGGATCCCACCCGATGACCACTTGTATATAAATAAATATGATGCAAATTATAAAAGTGGAGGTTTTAACTATCTGTGCTGTAACGTTTATAAAAATCTGAAATGTTTAGGATTTGTTTATGTTAGTTTCAAGTATGGTATTCCTGTGACATTTGCGACATCCTTTGTGCAGAATCAAAAGTTTGCCCAAGGTATGGGCCAAGTGTTAATATAATTTAAATGGATGGGAGTCATGATGCGTATTTTATTTTTTCTGGTCTCTCATTAATTGTGCGGACTACGTTAAAATATACAAGGCAGATACGCTGATAATCGTTAAAATATAAACCTCGCGTACATTCACATGAAACATTCACCCTCACTGGCATTCGAATCGCCTGTATTTTAAATATTCAGGGAAAAGGTTCCTCAATAAAATATTACCGAATCGAAAAAGGCTCTTATGGATTCATTTTGAAGGAAAATACCGAACACGCCAAGTCACTTTTTAAAGTATCTAGGCAAAATCAGAGCTTCAAAAACAATAAAGATTCGTTATGTAATGTCACATTCACTGCCTCATTTATAATATTTTAATCAAAATTTGAAAAATCTCGGTGAAACCCGTGTATGTTACCTGCAAACGTACATCTTTCACCTCCCTTTATCCTGTACATCCAGCCCGTGTATTGGGTTATTAACAGTGTTGCAGTGGTAAAGCTGGATGACCTTTGAGCAAGGCTGCTCAACCACGACACCACACTCTATTCAACCCTGTATGTGAAGAAAACTCTTTCCTATTCAGTCTGCTATTCTGATATATTATTGGTTGCTTTTCATTCACAGAGATCATTTCATTGCCCCCCCCCCCCCCAAAAAAAAATAAATCAACTTTGATGACAAAGTTAGTTATACGTCAATAAATTAACTTCATGAGAGCTTTTGTCAATTGTTTATAAACATTTTTTCTGATCTTGACATGGCCAGTAGTAAACGAAGAAAGAATAAGAAAAAGCAACAAAACAAAAATGTTTAGACCAACTGCCTGCCCTGTGCCTGTACATCCTTTGGCTGTATAAGATTCTAATAGATGTTTCATTTCTTTGTTAAAATTATTTATCACAAAACAAATAAGTGTTTCAAAGTATACAGTTTGTTTTCCAAATCCACCTTTTCTTTCCTACCTTTCTATAAAAAGGTTACACTTCAACACTGTTCATTTCCTAACATTACGATACTCATACTATAATTTGCTATCTGATTTGGAACTTTTATATTTATTCGTTATGAATATGGATGCACATATATTCAATCTCTTTGTTAGTATGCACAAAGAATTGGATTTGGAATGACTATACAAAAACCCGTTTACTTTTTAATGTGGATCTACTTCCCCTGTCAAGTGAGTATTTCAGTGAATTTATGGCAGTCTATTTAGACTCAGCACCATATTTCAGCCTCAAGGTACATCGTCCATAAATCTCCAAAAATCCAAAGAAGCTCTTTTACAAATATAAAAAACAAACAAATTCAATTCCGATGTAGTGTATACATAATTTCAGATATAAAATTACTATCTCAGTTGTATAAAACTAATAAATATGTGAAATATATCCCGACAAAAATTTGGTGACTTTTTCAGGCACGTTTCTGTGACTAAAAGTACTGGGTGTAACTAATTTTTCGTTAAAACAATCCGCTTAATAAAAGAAATGCCTCTCTTACTTAACCCTGGATTCCCGGAAAAAACGTAATTTGTATTTTCTTCCATAGAGAATTTGAGAAGTGGAAGCGTTTTTCAATTTATATTTATTAAAAGATTATCACAAGTGACGCAGTTGATGTCTGCACTTTCATCTATATACGATGGTTTATCCTTTTATTGTTTTAACTTGCAAAGAATAACAATCATAAATTATAACATATTCGTGAGTTCAGGAAAACGTAACAATGCGAGTTGAATACTCAAGGACCATAGACTGAAATCTGTACATGGTTTCCGTATCAACAAATCGTCGATCATTATGCAACCATTTAACATAATTTACGCAGCTGCGAAAACTTAAGTGAACATGCCATTATAGGCATGACCAGTTGAATCCAAGACAACAATTTGCCGTCTCTATAACAACAACCATAAATCTTCATTTGGCTAGTCTTAACACACTTGTCAACTGCGACTCACGTTTTGGCGGTATTTGCGTACAATTTACTTCAATTAGTTCTTTCGGTTCGGAAACAGGAATATCAGATTTCAGCACAAAATCAAAGACTGTGCCTCGTTTCATCATACGTTGAAGGTCTTATCACCTGAAACTCTTTGTCCAACGATTTTGTTTTTGCTATGTCCTCCAGGCGGCGTTTCACCTCAATGTAATTTTCATCTTGGTTACGAGATTACAGGGTTATTTTATATTTTTCCTTCATTAAACGAGCCACATAACTTGAAACTGTTACTAACAACGGCTAATAGAACTCATGGAAATCTTATCAAACTATCTTTTCAAAAGGATTGAATATCACGAATACCAGTACCTACTCATACCAATGGTGGTTGTGAATAAATAAACTGCAACCAGCGTATATATAGCATAAGGGAAATATACCTCGGAACACGTAAAAAACTTAAAGATTCCTTCCCGTTTGGTACAGTAAAAAAGTTTTGTGAAACCCATAAGACCTGTACAATTTACATTTCTTAACCCAGCAAAAATTAAAACAACGTGATCTCTCTAGCGTACATTTTAATGAGAGTCTACCTCCTCATACATTATGCTAAAAACTAGACTCCGCATGGCTGACAACTCCGACCAACTCATATGATAGCTTTTCAGATCTAATTCCAGGAATACAACCTGTTCTTTCAGCCAGAAAGGATTATCTACATAATTTATACACGAAGCTCACGTTTTGTCTCCATATCTGTATATATATATATATTTGTATGTCTACTTTGGCATTATCCCTGCCAAACAAATGTTAATTGGATCCAGGATCAACAGAAAACTGGAGGCGCCTAGCACGGATTCTAAAAACACATCTAAAAATACATGACTCGTATCGAGAGATATTTATGTGTACATTGGGGGTGCTCAGTGCACCAGCCACTACGCGTTGGCCTGTCACCGCTGCGGCCCGGGTTCAATCCCCAACGGTGGCACAAGTTGTTTGTCCCTGGAAGCTCCTCCGACGGGTGAGTCCGTTTCCTCCGAGGGTTCGAATTTCGCGGTGTTTTTTGGCTGGGGGTTCGTGATCGCATGTGGCAAGGTTTCCCAAACACCTGCTGAGCACCGTAGGTTTTTCCCGGGATTTCCGGTTTCCTCCTACATTAAGTTTGGGATAACTGGACCCTGTGGAAGAACTGCCATGGGCTGAACAATCTATCCAGTATAAAGATGTTCTATTATTATTATTATTATAATTATTATTATTATTATTATTATTATTATTATTATTATTATTATTATTATTATTATTATTATTATTATTATTGTTATTATTATTAATATTATTATAATTACTAGCGGTAGACCCGTGCAATGTACGGAATTAATGAGGACACTGATGATATTTGGCTTGAGTCCTCAATAAACTTCTATCATTATAGAATTCTAAACCGACATCTCAACTGAGCCTCATGAGTGAAGCTTGACCCCTAAGTATAATATTTCTGTGGCTCTCAGCTTATCTCCAGGGGCTCTGTGTGAGACAAATGGCCCATAAAAAGGATAAACAAGATGAAGCAGAGAAATCCATAATAATTCTCATCAGCTTGCGCTGCCATGTTTTCGGGACTAGAGCCGAGTAGTAGGGTCCACCACACCCTCACTCACAGGTGTGGTTGATGGCTGTTCCCAGTTATATTCCCCGACACTCATCACTTGTACTTTCTTTCCACTGGGAGAGAAGAAAACTTTCTATCTCATACCCTATTCCTACCTCCGAAGCTCAGGCCTTTCTCATGAGAGCCCTCATAAGGGCTACCATCATTCCCTTTCCTCCCTGTACACAGGAATTCTAATTTACCCTTTTGCTGTCTGGCTCTTTCATTTCATTTCTTCTCAGTATCCTACCAGGTAGTCCTGTACACTTTTCATACCTTTCCTGCCTCCCAGAAAGCCCTCGTTCGTTTTCCTCTAAGCACTTCTAAACTCCTCGAACCACTTCTGAACCCTTACAACTAAAATCTTTGTGCCGCTTTCTTTAAAAAAAAAAAATTCCCTTATCTCTTTATATGCATCACAAGAAAGAATGATCCACTGTCTCATCTACCTCTTGCCTACACATCTTACATTTTCCATTACTAGCTGTTGTCTGTTTCTGTTTCCTCTTTACTTGATTAATTACTCTTGACGTACCTTGAAAAAGAAACCCCGAACCCTTCTATCAATCCCAACACACACTTTGGCTTTTCTAATATCTTCTATACTTTTTATGTACTCTTACCAGACTCCCCCTTTCTAGTCCTTTTTCCAGACCTCTAAAGCACTCTTACCTATATACACTTTCCAATCATCAACCTCATCATACATTTCCATTCAGTTCCAATCTCTCTTCTAACTTCTCTATGTTTTTTATAAACCTTGGTTGTCTCTTGACTACCTCACTGTAACTTGTCCTCCACCACCTGTCTTCACTTACTGCTTGTGGATAGCCTCCCCTCCCCCGTACTTTAAGTTCACTTTGACAATCCTGTCTATGAATATATTCCATCCAAGCTCTTCTAGGACTGCCTCTGTTGCTCTACATGGTGGTGCCCCAAGAATACATTTTCTCATCTCATTGTGTGTTTCCTGCATTCCCTGGGTATGTCCCTCACTTATTGAAATTACATCTAAGCCATAGTTCATTTCTGATGTTGCACTGTTCTTCCATAATACCCTGGCTGTGTACTCTATGCTGAAACTGTTCAGTGCCGTCATTTCCTTTGTGCGATTCACTTTCGGTTTCATCTTCTCCACCGAACACCTAAACATCCTCATACCTGTTGCTTTTATCTTAATGCCCAGTAATACCCATCGAATTCCCCAATTTCGATCAACTGTTCCCTGCCTTCTGGAGGTAGGTTGGGCACAGGTCAGTAGGGACAACTCAATATAGAAATGTGTAGTGGAGAAATATACAACTGAGAAATTGTCTCTTTGGTGTGAAATTTTAGTATACAAATAGTTAATCTATGGTTTCTGGTGACAGGTATATGATTATTATTATTATTATTGTTATTGTTATCATTATCGTTATCGTTATCGTTATCGTTATCATCGTTATCGTTATCATTATCATTATCATTATTATTTTTTTTATCATTATTATTATTATTATTATCATTATTATTATTATTATTGTTATTATTATTATTATTATTATTATTTCATCAAATTCATTCAATAATTTGGTTACAGTGACAGGTTTGATATTTGTGATAAAGGCAACATATTAGGTCGAGGAAGTGTCACTTCCTTTCCCTGATGATCTCTGACCTACATCTGCCTTTGGCTTGCTAAAAAAAAGAAAAAAGAAAAAAAATTGCCATAATAAAGGAACTTATCAATTTGGGTGGAAAAGTAAAAATATAAATGTGACCAGAAAAAGTAGGTCGTGGTACAACCGATGGTATGGAGAGGTACTAATGCTCCGCTTTGGGGTGTTCCTTTACCACACTGTGTATTAACATATAGATAGACAGAGCATGTTTCTGGCAGAAATAAAATTTCTTGAACAGAGCACAGCAGCATAAACCTTCTGTTCGAAGCTCCCGTCCACAAACGTGGGAAGAAAAACCCTACCACAAAGGAAACATCCACAGTTTAATACATTGTTCACTTTTGCCCTTCCATACTAGAAACAGATGGCTACAACTGCGTGAATATGGACTGGGGCGTTCTCCTCCCAATTTTGAATCCAACCAAACGGGCTTCAAAGTGTAATTATCGAAAACGCCCTTGGCCAGTTAACCAGTGTTTTGCTCTTGAAGCCACAGAGCGTGAACTGATGTAAATGACATCGCTGTCACAACAAGTTAGTCTGTCCACGTGCACTGAAAAAACAATTACGACACACAACTACGTGTGCCCAAAGAAATTTTTTCTGTACGCGCAACTGGTCACGGAAAAAATATAAAAGCTGGCTATGCACAAATATATGAATATATAAAAATATACGACAGTTCAATCTTCCTTCAAAACAAAATACAAGCAGACACGACAACGTGATCACGGTTCACAATCGATGCCAAGATACTTGGTTTACAAATTAAGTTTGGGATGTTTGAAATAATTTGATCAAGACAACGGGACGTGTTACTTGTGATGTGGGTAGGCTCTGTAATGTGGGGACAAGATAATAAGTTGCACAAAAATGCCTGAGTTTTTTTTTTTTCTTTTTTTGTTTCGTTTTTTTTTTTTTTTTTTGTTGTTGTTGGGTTTTGGGGGGTTTTTTGTTGGTTTTTTTTTTCGTTTTTTTTTTTTTTTTTGTTTTTTTTTGTTTTGTTTTTTTGTTGTTTGCTTTTTTTTTTTTTTGCTGTTTTTTATTGGGGGGAGGGCATGTGCTGTAGAAAAATCACGGTTAAGGTCAAATGTTATAATGATGTTCATGCCCTTGGTTTTGGCATAAAGGAGATTAGCTGGTAGGTTGTCCCAAAATGATACAGGCGAAATAGGAGGCCTGTATATTACTCTCAATAGAAATGAATTGTTTTGTCATTTGATCTCTGCTCACGACAATTCTATCTTAGGACGTTCCAAATTCTGACGTCGAACGGCAAGGTGTTGTTGACAAATATATAGCCCCACGCTGCCCCCCAGTCCACCGGGACGATCCATGTGCAATAAAGCTGGGAAGCCAGGCAGCGTAAGGGGACTATCTTAGGGTTCGGAGACAAGAACATTTCCTGTACAGCAATAATATCGTGTTCTTGAGCAATATCAGTTCAAATGTAATGTATCTTATCCTGGGTTAAACTACCACCGTTAATATGACAAATAGCAGTATTGTTAGTAAATTCTTCGCTCATTAAGGATGAAAAAACTGTCCATTCAATATTTCACAGGAAATATCAACTATGAGTGTCCGTGATATTGCAAATACGTATCACTTGCTACACAGAAAAGAGATGATGCTGTTAATTTCCTCCCGAGAGAGCACTGAGAAATCTCTCTGGGCACAGGCTTCCATTATCTCTAAAATAATACTGGCTGAAATAGTATCATTGTTGTCAACTATCTTGTAAGCAGTGTCATGAATGAGAAGAGTAATATAATGTTTACTTAGTCTGTTAAAAGAAACTTTTGGAATGCTGTACCTGTAACATAAAAAATTGAACAATTGCAAGCCTTTGACCTGCTACCACATAATGTTACTTGGCCACACAGCAGTAAGCACTGATTTTGATTCAACAGATGGCAAATTCTAAAAATCTTAAACGGAGCTGGTATCCAACAGGGATATCGTCACTCAACAAACTAAATAAGCTGCAGTGAGTGTTAACAGAAATATCATAAATTCTGCGGATATATTTACGCCACGCTGTTAGAATTTTTTCGACATATATGGTCCAAATGTCCAAGAGAAGACAGCCATACAGAGAAGCACAGACAAATTTTGAAAGCCAGTACTTAACATGAGGAAGTGCTTTGCCGAACTGAGTGATAAGCAAATTACACCTGCTAAACATACTCCTATTGCATAATCAATTTGTTCTATACATATATTGTTACCAACTTTATTTCCCAATGTTTGTGACTTTGGAGACATTCCACATTCTCATTATCAAATCGAACTCCTGCATTTGGATCAGTGTTTCTGAAAATTATCAGCTTACTTTTGGAAGGACTGAATAATCGTTTGTACTCATTGCCATGCTCAGTACATATTGACATAAGCTTCTTTAATGATGATTTGGTGGGGGCTAAAAGAACTGTACCATCAGCATAACTCAGCGCATCAAGAAATACGTTTCCCATGTGACATCCTAACCCACTGTTTTTGAGTCTGATTAAAAGGTCATCATAATACATTGTGAATAGAACAGATGAGAGAACCCCACCTTGTTTTATTCCATTCCTAATCACAAAAGGTCACTGTGGTACTCACTCCATCGCACTTTGGCGTACTGAGAAGAATATAGTACAGCAATACAACGAACATTAAATGGCATAGTCCTTTCGGAATTAACACTCTGAACAGTTTAACATATTCGACCAAATCAAAACCTTTACTTGCATCTAACAGCAAGGCATATACATTTCCACCTTTGCCACCGTAATATTGCATGACCTCCCAGGCTATGAAAGTACACTGGGAGGTACAATGCTGACACTTGAAGGTAAATTGTAAGTCTGAAGTATTCAAGACCTCGCAATTGCCATTTGTTATGACTCTACAATATGAAGATCAAAATATTTTCCAAATGGACTTGAGTAACATATGTAAACTAGAAGTATTTTTGGCGGCAGGCACCACACTGGAGGTTTCTAAAATTGCCAGCCAGTAGAACATACAAAATGGAATACAGCATGTAGATCTTTAGATGAACGAGAAAATAACGGTTATTGTGGTATGGGACAGCTGCACATCAATAGTGCCAGTATTCACAATAAAAGTAGCAAATTTTTAAAGTAATTTCTCCCATCATAGTGTAAAGTTTGGTGCAAAACGCATTCATAGAAAAAATGTTTTTAAGCCACAATGGATTAAAGCAAGGATGGTAAGTTAACATAAAAGTACATTTAATTTACCTTGGACAGATACATACATGAGACGTGACCCACTGCTACGGCATCTATGACAACAAATCGTTAACTGTTGACAACTTTATGCAGCTATAACAATGAATGACACAATACGTAAATAGCCAGACACAGCTCCTATATAGAATGTCTTAAAGTATATGTAGATATTAAAAGTAGTGTAATGATACACTGTGGAGTTTTACAATACATTGATATCTCATCTTCAAGTATTGACTAAATTTCAGATAAATATACTTTATCCATTAGAAACCTTTCACGTTTGTAATTTTTGCTGTTCATCTAAATGACCAAATCTTCTGTAACGTAAAACACAGAGCCGCTCGTTCCATTACCTTTCAGGTCCAGTTTCGGAAAACAAGGGCAGTGATACAAAAGGCATATTGGGCGGCAAAGAAAGCCGCTGAGGGGAACCCTTTTTTATTGAGAATTTCCACATGCAAGGAAGTTTTAGACTCGATCTTCAAAGCTTTCGAGGTGTGCCCTTTAGACAAAATAGGATTTCTGATTCAGCATGTAGATGACCATTTTTGCTTTCCAAGGTATACAAAAATATATTTTCGTGCATGTGACGATTTTTATGGAAAAAAAATCTTTGTGACGCCACCTTTTGTGGCCAATAGGACCCGTTTTAATTTCACATTAATTGGTTATACAGATGTTGGCAATAGAAACTAGGGATCACTGTTTCCATATTTTACAGGTATAATGCCATATGAAACACCAAAAGCAATATCTGAATTGCAACAGCGGAATGGTTCTATAGCAAGAGTGCATTGACGACATTTGGCGAAGTAAGACAGATGCTGCAGTGCTGGCGAAACATTTGGTTTTGATAGGTTGTTACACAAATTGGGCAAACTAATCTGGAATTTGGTTCATAAGTTATTGCAGACTTTAAACAATTTTGGGGGAAATTTAGAAGTGCAGCATAGTACATTCAGTAGTGTCCATCACTTTTTGACAAATCTTAAGCTGTGAAGCATATCGGACGCCACAATGCATTTCATTAAGATAAGTAGGAAACAAAAATTACAAAAGGATATCTTGCCTTGGTTTGTCGAAGATGGTTCAGATTGTGACAAGTGTAGGAGTTGGGCGACAGGTGAGGAAAACAGGAGGGTTGCTGGGCAGCTGTGGCAGGTACAGGGATGTAGGGCAAAAATGACAAAATAAAAATATGTAAACTTGTGACAATATATAATTGCTGCACCTGACACGTAACTTTGTTTGCGACTTTAATACACTTTTACAGCTGTACCTCATCATCAGCACCATAACAGACTGAGCATGATAGAAAGACGTTTTCTACTTTACTACAATATAAAGTTTTAACGTGGCATAACTGCATTAAATATTCATGTCACAAACAAAAATATTTACTGCTTCTTGGCTTTAGTTGTTTTCAGTTCACACTTCAATATTTTCCTGATGACTTGACATAGTAGAATCTTCAGCAGGAAAAGAAACACTGCCAGGAGCATCAAGAAAAAGAATAATATATCTAACATGAAAAATTGTACCAAATTTAGATTAAATGCTTCACTATGTAGATGATCTGCACCATATTTAAGGACATGCTCTATCCAGAACACTGCCCTCTGCAGAGCTGTTTCTGGTCTATCTCGGTAAATCTCTGATGCTTTCTTTATCTTTTTGTAGTATCTGTCATCAGCCAGTATTTTTTTCATATTATCTGCCAGATCATTCTCGTCAAAGTTCAAGGGGTTCATAGCGATCCCATACCCCTTGTATTGCATTCTTACTGCATTGCTGGGCTGGTCCCCAAAGAGTGGTAACCCAAGCATGGGTACCCCATGGTACAGTGCCTCAAATTGACCATTGTTACCACAATGTGTAACAAAAAGCTTTGTTTTAGGATTCCCAAGCAGATCATTTTGTGGTAACCATTTTAATAACTTAATATTACTTGTTATATTTTCTAACTTGGGGCCATCATATTTCCATATAACAGTTTCCTTAATTTGGCTGAACGCATTTGCTAGCTTTTGATTAATGCTTTGTGGCAAATCTTTGACAAGAGAACCAAATGATACAACTATTACCCCAAACCTAGAGTGCTGTAGAATTGTGTCCACATGTGCTGGCAGTGGTTTGGCTGGTTTTGTTGTTAATCCTCCAATAGGTATCACATTTGGTGTCACAGGACGAATAAACTCCAGCATATCATCATAATTGACGAGAAACAGTTGCGATGACCCAAATATCTGATTAATCGTTTTGTATTTTCTTTCTGGCGCATATTTGGACACAAAACTGTCGTCACTTGAGGGCAACTGGGGGAATATGGTTAAAGCGGTGGTTATCCAGGTATTTGTCAGTCGCTGCCAAAAAGTCATCTCCGCAGAATACTTCATCAGCTGGATGGGAACTACAGACGGAAGAGTTGGAATGCGCATGTTCCAATTGTCAGCTGATGTAGTCAATACTGAGTGTGGTACTCCAAGTTTAAATGGCACAACAAAAAAACATCTGCTCATAAGGAATCCATCTACATTGACATGGTCAAACTGTAATTCTCCAAGAGCAATGAAAAGCTGTTGGTTTCCAAGGAATTTATGACAAGTTGAAACCATCTTTGAAGAGAAGAGTCTGATTGCATTAAGGTTATCCCCAGTAAGATGAGCCTCAAACAGAACCTTCCGTGTCTCCTTCAGCTCCCGCTTTCCATGCATTTGATAAAGTATTATCTTTATGTTGGAATTCACCTTCACATTGTCCCTGACTTCTTCTGGTACAAGCATATATACCTGATGGCCATTGCTGGCTAAGCCCCCACCTACGATGTCGAAATACATTATGTGACTTTCTATAGGTGCTGGAAGTAACAGCAGTTTGGCACTCAGAGAATAACCAATAAAAGATAGAATCAGCACCAAGAGCAAAGTCGCTGTTTTGGCAGCCATGTTTCCCAGCAACCTTATTTCTTTCAAGGGTTTTTTGGACACGCTTGACGTTCTGTTTTATATACCAATTGCAGGTACCTGTACAATTCGAAGGAATAAAAATGTGAATTAGATTACTGGAATGAAGGCATTGTGCCAAATCACAACCAGCAATTTGATTACTAAATATTAAAAATCTTGAATTGTACGGGAATATCCAATAGAAAATCATATTTTCATCATATATGCGTTTTGGCACCCAAGGACATGACCACTTGGCTCTATCATAACTAAGTTGTTATTTTTTTCTAGATATTTAGTCGACATGTAATATCATATTGCAGTGTTAGCTATCCTATAAATACATACTTTTAGTTAAAATAATTGGGCATACTTCAACTTGTGGCTATTTTACAGTATCTTGAGAATACAAATTACAGTCTCGTTAGCCTGAGATATAGCATATGTTGCATCATGCAAGTTAAAAGTTAATCACGCTCATGATTATCAAGTATTGTTTTTTGCCAGTACAAAATTATATATCAGTAAAATATTGATCGTTCATTGCAATAATTTAATGTAGACTTGATTATATTTGATTGGATTTGATCTCCTTTCATCATCAGATAGTGATTGGAAAAACAAATAGAATGGTAATGGACGGTAATACGTAGCACTTGGAAAAATCGCGTCTTGAGACGAAATTGGGGCTCATAAAATAAGTTTAGGGAAGAGAAAGACAGTTTTCACTTAAGGGTGATTCTTTATTCCTAACCATGATTTTGTCAACATTATAAGGTCAAACACGCCTTTCCATTGTCTTGCCCATCCGATGACCAAGTTGCTAAACCGATTCCTGGCATATTAAGTATAACAATCCAGGAATCCCACCCGATGACCACTTGTACATAAACAAATATGATGCAAATTATAAAAGTGGAGGTTTGCTACAGCGCACATGACTATGTGTGCCTTCACGTTTATGACAATTTCAAATGTTTAGGGTTTGTTTCTGTCAGTCTCAAGTATGGTATTCCTGTGACGTTTGTGACACCCTTCGTGCAGAATCAAAAGTTTACCCAAGGTATGGGCCAAGTGTGAATATCATTTAAATGGATGGGAGTTATCATGCTTTTTTTATTTTTCCTCGTCTCTCAATAATTGTGCGCTCTGCGTTAAGATATACAAGGCAGATACGCTGGTCATCATTAAAATATAAACCTCGACGTACATTCACATGAAACATACAGCCTCACTGGCATTGGAACCTCCTGTATTTTAGATATTCAGGCAAAAGGCTCCTCAGTAAAATATTACCCAATGGAAAGAGTCTCTAAAGGATTCATTTTGAAGGAAAATACCACACACACCAAGTCAGTTTTTAAAGTAACTACACAGAATCATAGCTTCAAAACCAATAAAGATTCGTTGTGTAATGTCACATTCACTACCTCATTTATCATATTCTAACCAAATTTCAAAAATCTCGGTGAAACCCCTGTATGTTACCTGCAAACGCACATCATTCACCTCCCTTTATCCTGTAACCTTCACCTAACCATAGTCTCATTAATAAATTGGTGATATTGCATTCATATTAATTAAGATAGTCAGCTTCGAATGTCGCATGCATCCAGCCGGTGTATTATGTTATGAAGAGTGTTGCAGTGGTAAAGCTGGATGACCTTTGGGAAAGGCTGCTCAACCACGACACCACACTCTATTCAACCCTGTAAGTGAAGACAACTCTTCCCCATTGAGTACGCTATTCTGATATATTACTGATTGATTTTCATTCACAGAGATCATTTCATTGCAAAAAAAAAATTAACCACCCAAGAATAAATCAACTTTGATGACAAAGTTAATCATACGTCAATAAATTAACTTCATGAAAGCTTTTGTCAATTGTTAATAAACCTTTTGTAAATCTAGACAGGGCCAGTAGTAAACGACAAAAGAATACAAAAAACAAACAAACAAACAAACAAAAATAAAACCAAAATAATGTTAAACCAACTGCCTGCCCTGTGCCTGTATTTCCTGTGGCTGTGCAAGATTCTAATAGATGTTTCATTTCTTCGTTTGAATTATTTATCACAAAATAAACAAGTGTTTCAAAGTATACAGTTTGTTTTCCAAATCCACCTTTTCTTTCCGACCTTTCTATAAAAAGGTCACACTTCAACACTGTTCATTTCCTAATATTACGATACACATACCATAATTTGTTATCTGATTTGGAGCTTCCATATTAACTCGTTAAGAATAAGGATGCACAAATATTCAATCTCTTTGTTAGTATGTACAAAGAATTGGATTGGGAATGACTATACAAAATCCCTTTTACTTTTTAATGTGGATATACTTCCCCTGTCAAGTGAGTATTTCAGTGAATTTATGGCAGCCTATTTAGACTTAGCTCCCTATTTCATCCTCAAGGTACATTGTCCATAAACCTTCAAAAATCCAAAGAAGATCCCTTAGAAATATATATAAAAAAATTAAACTCAATTGCGATGTAGTGTATACATAATTTCAGGCATGAAATTCCTATCTCCAGTGTAAAAACCTAATAAATAGGTGATATATATCCCGAGAAAAATTTGGTGATTTATTCAGGCAAGTTCCTGTGAATGAATATCTGGGTGTCACCAATGCTTTTATTAAAACAATCCGCTTAATAAAATAAATGCCTCTCTTACGTAGCCCTGGATTCCCGGAAAAACGTAATTTGTATTTTCCTCCATAAAGAATTTGAGAAGTGGAAGCGTTCTTCATTTGATATTTATTAAAAGATTATCACAAGTGACGCAGTTGATGTCTGCACTTTCATCTGAATACGATGGTTATCCTTTTATTGTTTTAACTTGAAAAGAATAACAATCATAAATTATAACATATTTGTGAGTTCAGGAAAACGTAACAATGCGAGTTGAATACTCGGGGACCATAGACTGAAATCTGTACATGGTTTCCGTATCAACGAATTATCGATCATTATGCAAGCCGTTAACATAATTTACGCAGTTGCGAAAACTTAAGTGAACATGCCATTATAGGCATGACCAGTTGAATCCAAGACAACAATTTGCCGTCTCTATAACAACAGCCATAAATCTTCATTTGGCCAGACTTAACACACTTGTCAACCGCCACTCACATTTTGGCGGTATTTGAGTACAATTTACTTGAATTAGTTCTCTTGTCTCGGAAACAGAATCATCAGATTTCAGCACAAAATCAAAGACTGTGCGTCGTTTCATCATACATTGAAGGTCTTATCACCTAAAAACCTTTGCCCAACGATTTTGTTTTTGCGATGTCCTCCAGGCGGCGTTTCACCTCAATGTAATTTTCATCTTGGTTACTAGATTACAGGGTTATTTTATATTTTTCCTTCATTACACGAGCCACACAACTTGAAATTGTTATTAAGAACGGCTGATAGAACTCATAGAAATCTTATCAAACTATCTTTTCAAAAGGAATGAATATCCCGAACGCCAGTTTCTACTCGTACCAGTGGTGGTTGTGAATAAATAAACTGCAACCAGCGTATGTCTAGCATTTTTTTTTTTTTTTGTATTGTATTTTATTTTCTGAAAATCATACAGACGGTATATTTCAAAATCAAAGTACAATATAGTAATATTATTAAGTAGTAATAAGTGGTACACAAAAATAATATGAGACACAAAAATGATATGATTTTCAGCTGGAGAGAGGAAACCCCATAAGGCTTATATTCCCTCCAGACTGAGAGGGCACTTAAACAAGGACATGAGTCAAACAAAAATCACCTACTAAGAACATTGACAATATAATCAATTGAAATTAATTAAACTATTAATCACTGATCGTCAATAATGTACGATTTGAGACGTTTTTTAAATAAAGTAATTGAGGTTGCATTTTGTATAAAATATGGCACTGTTTTCCATACATGAGGTCCGTGAGTTGTTATTGCAAATTTTCCAACATTCGTTCTGAAAGGATGTATATAAAAATGTTGTCTTTGTCTAGTATCATAATTATGAATTGTTGAGACTTCAGTAAATAATTTTCGGAATACAGGAGGAGCTAGAAAGAATTTAACTTTATACATCAGTAGACCAGTTAGAAATAGGTCCAAGGTCTGAAATTTTAAAATTTTGAATTTATGAAACAAAGGGTCAGTGTGTGAGTTGTACATCGAAAATGTAATAATTCGTAAAACTTTTTTGAAGTTTAATTAGTTTGTCGATTGTGGTAGGGTATGTGATCGCCCATGTGGTATAGCAATAGAGAAAGTAGGGATACACCAGAGCATAATACAATTGTATAAGTATATTAATTCCAAATTTTTGTTTAATCTTCTTAAAAATTCCCATTGTTTTACTTACTTTTTTAGATATGTACAATGCATGTTCTTTCCAGCTTAGATTTTTATCAAACCAGACACCTAAGAATTTGAAAGTATCAACTTTAGATAGTATTTTGTCGTTAATTTGAATAGAGAAATTGGTTAAACGAGTCTGTTTATTGCGAGACTGAAAAACCATATAGTTTGTTTTATCTAAATTAACTGATAATTTATTTGTATGAAACCACTGAATGATATCAATTAAAGTATTATTAATTTTATGCTTCAGTGTATCAACTTTCTTATTGCTAAAAAGTAAGCTTGTATCATCTGCAAAAAGCATACACAACATATCTTGGGATACAAGACCAAGATCATTAATATATGTAATGAATAACAGGGGCCCAAGAATGGACCCCTGAGGAACACCACAGTATATTGGTAAGACGTCAGAGTCTTCATTGTCCTAAGATACATATTGAGTTCTCTCAGACAGGTAACTGTTAAACCAATTGAGAGCTATTCCCCGGATTCCATAGAAAGATAGTTTTTTACACAATATATCATGGTTTACTGTATCGAAGGCCTTGGAGAGGTCTAGAAAAATACTAACAACTTGTTCTGTTCTCTCCAAGGCCTCTGATATTTTACAAGACAGATAGTTTACTGCATATTCTGTACTGTACCCTTTACGGAATCCAAATTGAAGGTCATATAGTACATCAAGTTTATCTAGATAATTAATCAATTGTTTATGTACCACTTTTTCAAAAATTTTAGACAAGGCAGGGAGAACTGAGATGGGTCTATAATTGACAAATAATTCTTCATCACCTTTTTTGAATATGGGAATTATTTTAGCAAGTTTCAAACCACTAGGAAATACACCAGTTTCTAATGATAAATTTACAATGTTTCCACACTCTAGATAAGTTAGATTTATTTCGTTCGATTATTTCAGAATAATGTTTTTTCTCAGCTATGCGAAGAACATGGTTTAGTCTATTACGGTAGTTGTTATATTTCTGCTTATTATTTTCAGTGGGTGAATCAATTTTCTTTCTGTATAACTTATTTTTCCTGTCTATAGATTTAATAATTCCCTGGGTTAGCCAAGGTTTATTAAGTTTGTACCTAGAATTTACTGCACGTAAGGGAATAGTTTCTTTGTATGCTTTTTGGAGACTTCGAACAAAGTCTGACATAGCTACGTCAGGATCAGTTTTGTCGTAAATGTCCGTCCATGAAATTTGTTTGATGGCGTTTTGAAAATTGTTTAATGACTTAAAATTGATACAATACTGTTTATTTTCATTTTGGGTGGGAATAACATTTTTATTAGAAATAATATGGAAGATTGGTAAATGATCTGTAAAAAATACCACTTAAACGTTCTGTATGATCATTTAAGACATTAGTAAAGATATTATCGATAAGTGTTGCTGAATGTTCAGTTATTCTTGTGGGCCTGTTGATACCTGGAAGGAAGAGGTTGCTATATAAGTTTTCAATGAAATCAGAAGAAGGTGGGTGTTTGTCTATATTTAGCAAATTTATATTAAAGTCGCCCAGGAGATAGCATGATTTTTTTTCTTGTTTTATTTTGTCTAGAAGAACGTCAAATTGTTCATTAAAATTATCCAAGTCTGTTCCTGGGGGTCTGTAGATGACGCCAACTATCACGTTTGGATCATTTTGGATATTCTGAATTTCAACAAATAGACATTCCATTAATTCATTAAATATTGACAAATCATCTCTTTTAACATACTGAAGGTTGGTATCGAGGTACAGTGAGACCCCTCCTCCTACTCTATTAGGTCTGAATAATTGTTCGTGTTGAATTAGCATAAGGGAAATATACCTCGGAACACGTAAAAAACTGAAAAATTCCTTCCCGTTTGTTACAGTGAAAAAAGTTTGTGAAACCCATACGACCTGTAAAATTTATTTTCCTTAACCCAGCAAAAATTAAAACAACGTGGTCTCTTTAGCGTACATTTTAATGAGAGTCTACCTCCTCATACATTATGCTAAAACTAGACTGCCCATGGCCGACAAACTCCGACCGACTCATATGATAGCTTTTCAGACCTAATTCCAGGAATACAACCTGTTCTTTCAGCCAGAAAGCATTATCTGCATAATTCATATACGAAGCTCACGTTTTGTCTCAGTCTCTGTATGTGTATATATGCATATATATATATATATATATATATATATATATATATATATATATATACATATATATATACATATGTTTGTGTGTGTGTGTGTGTGTTTGTGTGTGTGTGTACATGCATATGTATGTCTACTTTGGCATTGTCCCTGCCAAACAAATGTAAAGTAGAGTAAAATAGATTCAGGATCAACACAAAACTAGAGGCGCCTAGCACGGATTCTAAAGACACATCTAAAAATACATGACTCGTGCGGAGATGTTTTATATATACATATATATGTATATATATATATATATATATATATATATATATATATATATATATATATATATATATATATATATATATATATATATATATACATATAAATATATTACTAGCGGTAAACCTGCTCAACTTACGGAATTAATGAGGTAACTGATGAAATTTGGCTAGAGTCCTTAAGGACTGGTAAGACACCAAAAACCTTTGCATGGCCGATTTTGAGATTTTAACGGTTTTTACAAGATGAATGTCATTTCTATAAGTTGTCAAAATTTCAAGCTTTTAACTAAAGTAGAAAGATGTACAGACAAGTATAACAAGCTAACTACATAAAGTATACAGATACGAGTAAATACAATAAAATATTATCCCTAAAAACGGGATGAAGAGGTAGGGGGCGGAAGACCAAACCCGCATCCGTGCACAGACCATGAGCGGCTGTGGGACACCCACCGAAGCAAGGCAACACAATTTTCGTTGCCAGGGTGGAGGTCACGGGGCCAGAAGGGCCGCCTCCGTGACGTCACGCTTTTCGAATCCCATACAGGTCGACATACATTTATCGTATTTTTCACTTGATAATACTCTATTGGTTTTGAAGTGCTGTGGGCCATTGCTCCGACTTCAAAATTATATTAGAGGTGTATTCCATAAATTGTTGGTCTGTGGAAGTGCCCTACCGTGTCAATGTACAAGCCACACCTGCTATAACATCACCCTGGGTCCTTGGTCACCCTTTTTATGGGGTTGTCCCGATGGCCTAGAGGTCAGCGTGTTGGACTTTACATTTGGCTAGGCGAATATGCCGAAGGTAGTGGGTTCGAATCCCATACAGGTCGACATACATTTATCGTATTTTCCATTTGAAACCACACTGACGTTGTCTCCGTTTGACAGATTGCTGAATAATGCTTTCTGTACTTCAAAGACTCTTTTATTCATGTTATTGGCCAAAAATTGATTGACAACCTCCCCAGATTGCTGAATAATGCTTTCTGTACTTCAAAGACTCTTTTATTCATGTTATTGGCCAAAAATTGATTGACAACCTCCCCAAATGTTAAGGGACGATGTTTTCTACGTTTTGTACAAATGTCAGCACAACTTGGCCAAATGGTATTGTTTCAGAGGCAAATGATCAACATCAAAGGCCTTTGAAGCTTGTTTTCTCAGAAAGGATAATAGGACGAGAACCCCACCTCAGAATGGTTATTCCAAGAAAACGGCTGGGCGAAATTTAACCCGGTTAACGGCTTTTGATTCTGTAATGTCTGAACTGCAAAAACTATTCAGCGATTTTCAAAATTTTGCTTCGTTCTTTTTCTATGAAATGAAGAAAATGAACATCCTGAAAATCAAAAGGAAAATTGAAACGTCAAACTTTGAGGATGGATAACAGAAAAACCAAACCAAACCTAAAAAATCGTAGGATCGTTTTTTGTTGCCAATATGTCAGGATTAAGATGCAAGTGTAATTATGATTTTATCACAAATAATTAGTGACTTATATCGCCATTTATGGAGTGGATGCTTTGCGGTCAACTTTCAATTGTTTATTCAACAATTAACATCACAGACACCCAAATACGGGCCATATAAATTTTTGGGAGTATGACGATTACACACATATATGATATGTTATCCTAACACAAATAGACTTTTAGCTAGGATTGACTAAAGTGGGATTTATTTTTGGTGTCTTACCTGTCCTTAAAAACTTCTATCATTATAATATGCTAAACCGACATCTCAACTGAGCCTCATGAGTGAAGCTTGACCCCTAATACTCTGTGGCTCTCAGTTTATCTCCAGAGGCTCTGTGTGAGACAAGTGGCCCAGAAGAAGGATAAAAAAAGATGAGGCGACAAATCCATAATAATTCTCATCAGCTTGTGCTGCTATGTTTTCGGGACCAGATCCGAGTAGTAGGGTCCACCACCTTAGCCAGTTAACCAGTGTATAGCTTTCAAAGCCACAGAGCGTGAACTGATGTAAATGACATCGCTGTCACAATAAGTTAGTCTGTCCACGTGCACTGAAAATACAATTGCGACACACAACTACGTGTGCCCAAAGAAATGTTTCTGTACGCGCAACTGGTCACCGAAACATTATAAAAGCCGGCTATGCACAAATATATGAATATATAAAAATATACGACGGTTCAATCTTCCTTCAAAACAAAATACAAGCAGACACGACAACGTGATCACAGTTCCCAATCGATGGCAAGATACTTGGTTTACAAATTAAGTTTGGGATGTTTGAAATAATTTGATCAAGACCACGGGACGTGTTACTTGTGATGTGGGTAGGCTCTGTAATGTGGGGGACAAGATAATAAGTTGCACAAAAACGGCCGAGTTTTTTTGTTTGTTTGTTTGTTTGCTTGTTTGTTTGTTTTTGTTTTTGTTTTTGTTTTTGTTTTTGTTTTTGTTTTTGTTTTTGTTTTTGTTTTTGTTTTTGTTTTTGTTTTTGTTTTTGTTTTTGTTTTTGTTTTCTGCTGTTTTTTTGGGGGGGTGGGGGTGGGCATGTGCTGTGGAAAAATCACCGTATTAAGGTCAAATATTATAATGATGTTAATGCCCTTGGTTTTGGCATAAAGGAGATTAGCTGGTAGGTTGTCCCAAAATGATACAGGCGAGATAGGAGGCCTGTATATTACTCTCAATAGAAATGAATTGTTTTGTCATTTGATCTCTGCTCACGACAATTCTATCTTAGGACGTTTCAGATTCTGACGTCGAACGGCAAAGTGTTGTTGATAAGTAAATAGCCCCAGGCCACCCCCCCCCCCACCCCACCCCCACCCCCCACACACAGTCCGCCGGGACGATCCATGCGCAATAAAGCGTTGAAGCCAGGCAGCGTAAGGGGACTATCTGGAGAGTTCGGAGACAAGAACGTTTCCTATACAGCAATAATATCGTGTTCTTGAGCAAGATCAGTTCAAATGCGACGCATCTTATCCCGGGTTAAACTACCACCGTTAATATGAAAACAGCAGTATTGCTAGTATATTCTTCGCTCATTAATGATGAAAACAAACTGTCCATTCAATACTTCACAGGAAATATCAACTATGAGTGTCCGTGGTATTGCAAATACGTATCACTTGCTACACAGGAAAGAGATGATGCTGTTAATTTCCTCCCGAGAGAGCACTGAGAAATCTCTCTGGGCACAGGCTTGCATCATCTCTGAAATGATACTGGCTGAAATAGTATCATTGTTGTCAGCTATCTTGTAAGCAGGATCACGAATGAGAAGAGTAATATGATGTTTACTTAGTCTGTTAAAAGAAGCTTTTGGAATGTTGTACCTGTAACATAAAGAATTGAACTATTGCAAGCCTTTGACCTGCTACCACATAATGTTACTTGGCCACACAGCAGTAAGCACTGATTATTACTTTTGATGCAAGAGATGGCAAATTTTAAAAATCTTAAATGGAGCTGGTATCCGACAGGGATATTGTCACACAACAAACTAAATAAGCTGCAGTGAGTGTTAACAGGAATATCATATAATCTGCGGATACATTTACGCCACGCTGTGAAAATTTTTCCGACATATGTGGTCGAAATGTCCAAGAGAACACAACTGTACAGAGACACGCAGAAAGATTTTGAAAGCAGGTACTTAACATGAGGAAGTGCTTTGCCGAACTGAGCGATAAGCAAATTACACCTGCTAAACATATCTCCTATTGCATAATCAATTTGTTCCATACATATATTGTTAGCAAATTTATTTCCCAAATGTTGGTCACTTTGGACACATTCCACCTTCTCATTATTAAATAAAACTCTTGCATTGGGATCAGAGTCCCTGAAAATTATCAGCTTACTTTTGGAAGGACTGAATACTAGTTTGTACTCATCTTCATGCTCATTACATATTGACATTAGCTTCTTTAATGATGATTTGGTGGGGGCTAAAAGAACTGTACCATTGGCATAACTCAGCGCACCAAGAAATACGTTTCCTATATGACATCCAAACCCACTGTTTTTTAGTCTGATTAAAAGGTCATCATAATACATTGTGAATAGACAGGCGATAGAACCCCGCCTTGTTTGACCCCATTCCTAATCACGAAATTTCACTGTGGTACTCACTCCATCGCACTTTAGCTTACTGAGAAGAATAGAGTACAGCAAATAAAACGAGCATTAAATGGCATAAACCCTTCGGAATTAACAATCTGAACAAGCATTAAATGGCATAGTCCCTTCGGAATTAACAATCTGAACAGTTTACCATATTCAGCCCAATCAAACCCTTTACTTGCATCTAACAGCAAGGCATATACATTTCCACCTTTCCCTCCCCGGCTATGAAAGTACACTGGGTGGTACAATGCTGACACTTGAAGGCAAATGGTAATTTTTAAGTATTCAAGACCTCGCATTTGCTATTGGGTATGACCCCACAATATGAAGATCAAAATATTTTCTAAATAAAATTAATATATGTAAACTAGAAGTATTTTTGGCGGCAGATACCCCACTGGGGTTTCTAAAATAGCCAGCCAGTAGAACATACAAAATGGGATACAGCATGCAGATCTTTATATGAACGAGAAAACCAATTAGGAAGGAAACAAAATAATTTATACACATATACTTAAGCAACATGACCAAATCAGACAACTGATACAAAAATTGCCGCACGGACATGTAGTAGCGCAAATGGACTTTCTGGAAAATTATCATTCTTCCACCGGAGAAGAAATACAGTCTGCCTACTACTGAAAAGATGCCTTCAGAACTCATCCTGTAGTCGCGCGTTTATATACAATGACCTGCAACACAACGCTTCAGCTGCCTTCACCTTTATAAAAAAAATAGCGGATGAAATCAAAGATCTACTTCCTAGTCCAAGCTTTATTCTCAACATCACGGACTCGCCTACGTACATCCGAATATAGAAACCAGATAATATATTTTACATCATTTCAAAGCGCGAAGACTTGTTCCAAGATATCAAGTGTTCCTAGCATTATTTTGAAGCCGGGCACAGCAAAGGTCCATGCGATGGGGCGTAAGGGACTGTAAAACGGCTAGCAGATATAGCTGTGATGAAGTAGAAGACAGTAATCTAAGATGCAACTGACTTCTTTGCATGGAGTGTACAACAAGAAAGTGACAACGGAAGTATACCAGCAAGCGCATAGCGAGATAACAGCCATGCCAACATAGAGCGTTAATGGCACGATGACAACAGACGCAGTGCTACCAGTACAAGGTGGGATCGCAACCAGAGTAACTTCTTGCTTCTGCCACGAATGGTTTTTCGGGGAATTCCTTTATCCTTCCTGCAGCGGCTGGCAGCGACACACATATACAAGGTTAATGGACCTAATTCCCAAACATTGGAGTGAGATAAGAATGAGCATATCACTAATATTGGAAAACAGTATGAGGATCCGAACAATCCTACTTGTAGCCAAGAGAATCCCATAAAGAAGTTCCAACCTGGTGATTTTGTAACTATCATATATAATAGCAATTGATATGTAGCCGAAGTATCGGGTATGGTCGGTGGGGCAATGAGTATAATATCACTTGCATGGTGCGAATAAGTTGAAAAAATGGCAAATCGTTTTAAGTGGCCATCTACTCCAGACAAATTTTGGACCAGCGAAGATACTATTATACGCGAATTAACCCCACCAGCGGCTGAATATACTCGCTATCTGCCAAAATGTTGGCTGATATCAATTTGTATTACCGAATTTGCTTATGTTGATATATAAAGTGTTCTCGTTATGTTGCCAACATAAAATGCAAATGTTGCAATATTACAGATATATGCCGTGAATTACGTTACCATAGTGAAATGACTTTGACAGCGTCCTAGCTAAGTATATCTTGTCATTGCCATGGCCAATAATTGCATTAGGAACATGTATTTCATATGAAGTTTTTTTATTGCAAATAAACGTTTAATAGTTTGGTATTAGTATTGACGGCATTTAGTTATGGTCAAGTATAATGTGCGTGACAATCATTATTCAGAAGACCTGGTGCTTGTATGTAACATACCTCGAGAGGTTATCTTTATTTTTATAGAGACTTCCACAAAAGCTATAGAAAACTATCTGTAGAACGCAGATTGAAAATATGTGTGCAATTTACTTTCTAATTTGTTAAACCAAAAGTATTACTTTATAATTTGCTGCCAAAACACAATTTGGTTTTATTTACATAGGCAGATGGCTATATGTATATATATATATATATATATATATATATATATATATATATATATATATATATATATATATATATATATATATATATATATATATGATTTAGACATGCAGTTGGTCTTTAGGCTAAAGGTTAAAATACACTTTGAACTATACCATACGATCTTAGTTTCTCTGACATCAAAATATAACATACTCACCCATAGTCCTTTATTGTCATCCAAATGTTTCAGAAACTTTCCTTTTTATATTGACATATCGCAAGATGAACCACTTTTGAATAGAACAAGAGAGATAGTAGTTTAAGAATCTGTAGTACTGTCAATACAAGTCTTACGTTTCGTCAGTTAATTTAATTGGTTGTTATATTTCATATATTGGGGTATACGATATATTACGTCACCAGTTTCACTTTGCATAATGAACACGGCCAAGGCAAAAGAAAAGAGCACGTTGAATATGGCACTTTAATTCTGTTTTCCTCATTAACGTAGCTTTTCATTTCATACTGGTTGGTGTGCTGTTATATGGGAAATGGAGTGCTGCACCATGAAACTATATTCTGTGTTTGAATCAAGTTCAGAATCCTGGAACAATATATATTTTCCTGGCCTAACTGTTCTCGCTAAAATGGCCAGTCACTGGTGCATTCCCCACACCATGTTTCAAGGAAGGTGCTCACAAAGCAAGAAAACGGGTAAAATGTGGAAACCATTAAACTTTGTATAAATTTCAGTGGGTTTTGTCTTTATTCCTACTCCATGTAACCTATCACATACATGTACGCATTAATGGCAGCAGGAAGTAAATTTACCGTTAAATTTAAAATAGTTGTATTTATATGCCAATATTCTCAGAATTATACCTATAGATAAATATATTCAAGTAATATAACACCCGAAAAGTCCCCAGTGACATTCATATTTCTTCAGTTCTTCATATCCATTTGCCCCACTTAAGGGAAAATGGACTTATAAAAAGTACTCCCTATGACAACCTTAATACACCATGGCGGTCCACATGAATGATGTTAACTACCCTAATAAATAGTATGAAATATAAAAGAACTAGAACTGGATGTGTTCCCATTGCTGTTTTTACATTCTAACTACCATGTAACTTCAAGTTGCCCTACCCTAATAAAAAATATGAACTATATAAAAAAAAACTGGATGTGTCCCCATTGTGAGGTTTCACACTCTAACTGCTATGTGACTTCGATTTGACCTACATTTTTTCTGCAAATACACCCAGCATAACATATCTACTTCAGCAGTGTATCCAGGGCCAAATGAGCTTGCCCTTATGAAATTCTCCAGATTAAGCGTATTCGATGCATAAACAGAACATTCAACATATAGCTGTACTAAGACCTGAACATGTTATCCTCACGCATTATTAATCTGATAAATGGGCATTAAATACTGTGTGAACAATGTACATCCTAAACAGCCTTATATATCAATTTTGGTTTCTCTTTAACCGTTTCATTGGTTACACCTGCACATATTTTCGTGCTACATATGCACCTCAGTAAACCAAGTGAAAGCTGTATGCCCGCACTACACTGTCTGCAGTGGAGCGATGCTCTTAAGGCAGCCTCTGATTGTGCAGACGCTGACTACCCCCAATTGTATTTTCTCAGCCAAATGACATGCCTTCCTAACACAGCGACGGAAAAAAGTGGCTACCCTCAGGAATATTAATTGCACTCCTTTCAGATGTTAGGCCTAGGGGCTACATCCACGGTGGAACACAGAAATGTCCGAAATACTTTTGGCTGTGAAACGCAAGCATCATTTTGTTGACTGAAAAGAAACGAGACAATCGGAACAAAAGTTTTGATATATGACAAACTCGAGTTTGAAAAACAAAATATTTTGTTTGTTCATAAATGCTTGCTCCGCACGATTCCAGAGCAGGTCAAAATCATTTGTGTCAATATTTAGGATAAGAGACGTGGAAAACTAAGTTGGACGGAGACTTTCCGCAAACTGATTCGAGAACACGTTGCGCTCCATATAACTGTAGAACAAAATTGTCATTTATTTAAAACGGATTGATTCTCCACAATACGACTTCCCAAATATATGCATTTTTCAGCTGAGACAGTCGTAGTATTTTGTTCAGTCTGACAGTTGAAATGGCCGTCCTGAGTTTAACACCATTGACATATATATCAATGGAGTTCATGGTGAAAACCATATTGTGGTGGAGTCCATAGATCATACGACATTATATCTAACAACATAAACATTATCTGAAACATCTCAAACATTAAGTTAAGTACCCAGAAGACAAAATAGACATATAACAGAGATTACTATTTATATATTACGAATGCCTATAACTGTCGTTTTTCGACGTTTTGTTTCACCACAAGCAAGTTCCCATGTTACAGTTGCATTTTTTCCGAGGAAAAAGTGCTAACAGCAGTATGCAAGGGTAGTTGTGCAAACACACCTACCATGTCAAGGCTGTCCTTCCACTAGGGATGATAAGAGCTCACCGACGCGACACTTTGTTCAGCACGGGACCTGCGAGTCACGTGTGTGACACGGTTGAAAAGAGACCCAGTAAGCTGGAATATCGGGTACAGGAAATATATTTTTAAACAAGTACAGCGCACGGGAAAAAAAGAATGCAACAAGATAATTGCTGGTACATTGTACAGAAAAAACGAGGGCTTGCAGTACGCTACTACTGCATGTACTGTACCCTAAGTATGTCAGTACGTTAATACTCTTGCTTTCCCCCAGTCAGGAAGAAGCTTGAGATTATTTCATTTTCTGTATGTTGCTGCCTGACAAGTTTTTATTTTTGCTGTTGGTTTATCATAACTCTCACTTTATTTTCATGCTAACTATAATCGGGAAATATTTTGTTTTTACATTATATAATGCAATAATTAACAACACACATCTTCTGCAACAACACCCCCAGTTGCTTCACCGAGGTTCATGTGATTGTCCCATGACCGCCATGTTCAAGTATTTTAAGCTCAGCTTACTTGTGAGTCGGCCGAGCTTATCTTATGGTCTGTCGTTATCGGCGGTGTCAGTGTCTGTCCATCAGCAATGCACATTTTCGACTTTTCAAAAACCCTGCGATGAATTCACTTAAAACTTTCTAGCAATGTACACTGAATGGATCTCAATGAAGTTTGTTCGAATGGTTTTGGCCCAGTGAGTGAGTGAGTGAGTGAGTGAGTGAGTGAGTGAGTGAGTGAGTGAGTTAGTTAGTTAGTTCTCAACAAATCTTTTCCAAAATTCCCAGGCCAATTGCTTCAAAATTGTACGGTGAGACTTCTAGGGACTCACACACCTTTTTGTTCAATTTACAAATGTGTTCATTTCAATTTCTCCAAACAGTCACCTAGGACCTTGTGAAATTAAAATGTTACTTGTGAAAGGGTCAAACAAAGGTGTTCAGTGGGTAATGATAGTCCATATCGCTGATGTGTAACGAGTTTGTCAATTTGGGTACTTGCCAGTTAGTGCATACATTCGAAATGATTACAATGTATGTCAAAGGGGATTGCAATGATAAGTCCATTTTTTTACTTCCTATCAAAAACGGTCAGCCAGATTTAGTTCAATATTGACAGGAATGTACAATGGGTGAATATCAACCAATCTGGTTCAAATAGGAATATCCCAATCAATTTTTGGAATTTTCATGAATTTTTTAAAATATTTATTGGCAAAATTATAAAAATTGTGTTCTCCGAAAGCGCTTAACAAATTGCTTTCAACCCTCCTTTGAGGACCCTACACCTTAATTTCTTCACCAAAAGGTGTTGCGATTTGAGATAGTTTGTTTCAGGGTTTGACAGAAAATATATGAGGAATGTAGGAGTCCATAACAAGTTCGAAATATGGCAGAATATATGTTAGATTACCTTAAATGAAAGGGCTGAAGGGAAATTGCTAGGAAATAAGATGTAGGTAGGCTTAGTGAAGGACTTCCTGGTGGAGTGGTGGCAAAGAATATGTGTGCTGGGGTTAAGGGAGACATAATCTAGAGTAAGCAATGGAAGGAAGGGAAGGAAGGAGGTAGTCCTAATACCTTACAAGGGCTCCCATGACGCTGGCTGTGACAATTAAGGCCAGGGGCTGTGGGTATGCCAAGTGTAAGATGCAACACTGGAAAAGTTTTGCTTAAGCTTCCTTTTTTTCAGAACCCTGGCGAACAAGCAGCATGCCATAGAACATTACGTACTGTCTGCACTTTCTGCCCTCCCTTAGCGTCAGTGGTTGCGTTTTTGCGTTTAAGATTTCCATGTGACGACGTTGTGGTTTTAGGCCCATCCGCCACCATCGTATTAGCACAAATAAGTGACTGCACAGATGAATAGACAATATTTATTGCAGATATGGCCCAATGTGGGTTATTGAACGCATAGATGCTCCAGGTCCACCCTCTTCATTCACTCCTCGCCCCCCCCCCCCACCAACCGCGTATATTAGCACGGAGGCTTGACTGACTGAACGTTACGAGCGCATGTGAGCTGAAACCATGTGAAATACGTGATGTCTTTCTAAAATCCCTGGACACCTTTTCCTCCACAACAATTGAATCCAATCCGTTTATTTCTATAGTTACTGGAAATTCTAACGACAGGTGCAAGGAGCGGAACTCTGCACGTCCTGACAAGTAACGTAGTTTATCCTTTGTCAACCTAGTTTTTCGCTGTAATCTCTTGCAAACTATTGACGAACCTACCAGATCTAACAATTGTTCAAACAGTTAATCAGATCTTATCATTATGAACTTTGTTGGAATCGTCCTTCATAGTGAAACTCTCGCTCTTTTTTCCAACTGTGATCTTGCTTTTGTTCACTGTACTTTTTGTTTCTCTTATAACAAGGACACGTCGTTCAAAAGGCCAGTTTGAGACTTCAAAAGGGTCAAATTCATTGGGGATTAGTACTGCACTGTGTACCACTTTATAGGACACTGGCCACGACGTGTGTACTATGATCAATGATGTGTTACAGGTCTGGTCTATTTTCATCCACTATCAACAATTTCATCGCATTTAGCGAAGGTATCTGCCGAGTCCATTTGTAAACCACCCATAATCTTTAAACACTCTCCCGACATTCCTAATTTCCAGAATCTTGGACGAATTCTAATACGATGTCCGATGTTCAAAAAATCAGACAGACAGATTAAATGTAATTACTGGACTTTTCCTCTATCGTGTATTGTCCTGAAAGTTTTTGAAGGCCTCACCTTTAATGCTGTCTATGAAACGTTTTGAAATATAATCCCCTCACAACTTGTGAATACTGTTCACAATATCTACAATGGTCCTGGACACTCTAAAGAAGCTCGATTGGTCTTGTCATATGTTTATAAAGCCGTCAAACTATTCTGGCACAATAGCCTTCTGCACAAACTTCATCAACTGGTGATTGCTGATAACACTGTGGCATGGATTGAAAGTTACCTATCAAAACGAATCCAGCGTGTAGTCATATGTGCTCCGATTTTTGAAAATTTTGACGTTTATTTTGTTGCTATTGTTCGACACAAATTCTATCATGGGTAGCACTGCCCTCTGGCGATCCGTTTCTTGTCTATCTCGGTAAATCTCTGTTTTCTTTCTCATTTGGTAATATCTGTCATCAGCCAATGTTGTTTTCTAAGATTATCTACCACTTCCTCGGCGTCAAAGTGTAAGAAACTCATCACGTGCCCATAACCTTTGTATTGCACTCTAAGTGCATTCATTGGCTGGTCTGCAGAGAGTGGTAACCCAAGCAGGGGTACCCCACGATAGAGTGCCTCAAACTGACCATTGTTACCACAATCTGTAATAAAAAGCTTCATCTCCTGCTTTCCATGCATCTGAAAAAATATTATCTCTAAATATGTTGGAATTCAACTTCACTTTGTTCTTGAATTCTTATGGCACAAGCATATATACATGATGGTTATTACTCGCTAAATTACCATCCAGAACGTTGAAATACATTATGTAACTTCCTGCAGTGGCTGGTTGGGATTAAAGTGTGGCAATCAAACAACAACCAATGAAACATAAGAAAGTCAGCATGAAGAACAAAGTCTCTGTCTTGGCAGTGTGATTGACAATGTGATTCATATATACTACTGAAATGAAAGTAATGTGCCTTACTAGTAATGAGGAAAAATTTTGATCACAAAGATGAGATGGACGAAAGGTCGAATATGAAAGGTGTGGCTAATACTAAAATGTATCTGTATCGATATATATATATATATATATATATATATATATATATATATATATATATATATATATATATATATATATATATATATATATATATATATATAGTCTGAATGCAGTCTCAGTGAAGTAGACATGCAATTTTATATAGCAGATATATCTATCCTCTCCATACATACTTTTATAATATGCTATGAGGCATATTTCAACATTCTGTGGGCATTAAATTTTGCTCATATCAGTTAGATGTATGGTGTTGTTGTGAGTTCTGTGAGTGACTACTAGCAGAATCAATAGGGCTACTCAAGGCATATGGGCCAAGTGTGCATAAATGTAAAATGTCCCAGAGTTGTGATGCATATGTATTTGCCTTTTTTGCTTTAACTTTAACCTAAAGAGGTCAAAGGTCAAGGTCATTTGGATCTTTAGAATTTTTATCTAGTCACATTTACAACTTTTGAAGGCATGCACATATAGATTTGCTTGGAAGCGAATCTTCCTTTCTAGTTTTTTGTGGGATTCTAGTAGCCCATTATTTTTCCCACTGAAATCCTAATGGAATCCCAATGTTCATTGCGATCCGGCTTATTTTTCTCTTGGTTTATACCTGTGCACCGTGCAAACTTCTGTTTATACCTGTACAAGATGCAGATTTATGGCGATGCCTGTCACACCATGCAGACCTCTTTTTGCACCTGTACACCACGCAGATCTCTGTTAAAACCTATCTCGTACACCATACACATCTCTGTTTATAGCTGCACTCCAAACAGACGTGTCTTTATACCTGTATATCATGCAGACATCTCTTCACACTTGTACACAATGCAGACCTCTCTTTACAGCTGTACACCATACAGACCTCTCTTTACAGCTGTACACAATCCAGACCTCTCTTTACAGCTGTACACAATGCAGACCTCTCTTTACACCTGTACACCATGCAGACCTCTCTTTACACCTGTACACCATACAGACCTCTCTTTACAGCTGTACACAATCCAGACCTCTCTTTACAGCTGTACACAATGCAGACCTCTCTTTACACCTGTACACCATGCAGACCTCTCTTTACACCTGTACACCATGCAGACCTCTCTTTACACCTGTACACAATGCAGACCTCTCTTTACAGCTGTACACAATGCAGACCTCTCTTTACAGCTGTACACCATGCAGACCTCTCTTTACAGCTGTACACCATGCAGACCCCTCTTTACAGCTGTACACCATGCAGACCCCTCTTTGCAGCTGTACACCATGCAGATCACTGTTTATGCCTTTCAAACCATGCAGACTTTTGTTCATACCAGTACACCATGTAGACCTCTGTTAATAGCTTTCACAACCTTCAGATCTT
>OZ026627.1:12732905-12870405 GCA_964020975.1 Hermodice carunculata
AGTCATTACCCTATTCCGCAGTCTGAACTCTTTACTGTCCATAAGCTAACCTGTCACTGTCTAACCTATATACATATGGAAGTACTATTTTCCATATAGTACACGTTCCTCTGTAGAATGTTTGACACATGCTGTATTAGACCACATAAATTAAAGGGACTTCAGCGGGTAACTACTAAGAACATGTTTCGGAGCCTGTACCCGTACATGTCTTTCTGAGCAGCGGTTTCTTGTCTAAACTGAATGCTCAGCAAAGACAACCTACATACTAATGAATATATATGAACATGGCAAATGATGAATTAGCTAAACAAGTGAAGTTTTGCTTATTAATGCAGATCTTCAATATGAATGTAGAATACCTATCACACCAAACATAATTACTAAATGGTATAGGACAAGTTCAGATAAGAGTAAAGTGACTTATCCCTGAACTAGTTAGTACCCTTTCTACCTGCACATTAGTCCAAGCCCTTGCCACTGTATAACTGAGGTAGAAACAAACTGGGGTTACATATCCCATCTCAGTGATTCCAAACTAAAAAGTTACAACCAGACACCTGTATAAACCTGGGGAATTCCTAACAAGTACTGTAACAATGGACATCCTATACCAGAAATGTGAAACAAACTCCATGGTGACACCTACTCTTCACTATGAAAGTCTTCAAGAAATCAAATTCTATTTGGTTGTAAACCCTTAGTTTATGTTTCAAAAGAATGAATCAAATTTGTAATAATTGAGTAAATCCTGCCAATTTCTGGCTAAGTTCTTGTGACAGCCTATGACTGACTCCTGGCCCTGTAGATAATGTTTTAAAAGAATGACTCAATTTTGTGACAATTGAGTAAATATGGCTAATTTCTGGCCAAGTGCTCAGGACAGCCTATGACTGACTCCCGGCCCTTGCCAGGCACTATTTAAGTTACCCTTGCCACTACTGTTCAGACACAAGATTATGTCAAGATGGCTGAATGCTGCCAAATATTTGGAATCATATCAATATCACCAATTTTAAACCAGATAGCGCGTGAACAGCTCATGCAAAGCATTGTTTTGTGGGTTTTTTCAAAAGAAAAAAATGCAAATTTGTATCCGATTGCCGCTTGACATAGGACTACATAGCAATCAATAGCAATGTATGGATAAAATGTAATGAAAAAGGGCCAAAATAAACAATATATAAAAAATCTGGTGTGAAAAGCACTATTTCATGAACAACTCATTTGATGTGAATCTGACCTTTCCGAGTCAGAAGTTACAACACCAGAAGGCACTAGACAGGCATGTTCCTGTAAATGCTCAAAATTAAGTGAGCACCTAGGATGTACCATTACCCTCAGAAAAGGCAACTTTACTTTTGTACACTTATTCAATGGCCGCCCTCAGAATTCAAAGTAAAAAAACTCTGCAATAAATTGAAATAGCCTCACCAGGTGAGCACACTTGCTTAAACTAAGAATAAAGACTAATATTTAGCTTTCTTAAACATCTGTTCAAAAAGAAATTCGCTACAATGGAAAAGTATTTGCATCACTTGGTGAAAAAATTTATGTCCTGCGGTGTACTGAAGTATAAATGTGCAATTTCGAAGCAATTTGCGATGTAGTTTTCGATAATATTTTAAAAGATTTTTGTCAAATAATAATAATAATAATAATGATAATGATAATAATAATAATAATAATAATAATAATAATAATAATAATAATAATAATAACAATAATAATAATAATAATAATAATAACAAAAATAATAATAATAATAATAATAATAATAATAATAATAATAATAATAATAATAATAATAATAATAATAATAATAATAATAATAATAATAATAATAATAATCAAATTTAAAAGCCGAAACGAATCCAAAAATAGCTGAGCATGAAAAGTCTGCAGAGACCCACCCAAGGTAGATCCCCACCAAGCTTGAAGTGAGCATGTGACTTACAGTTTTGTAGAATTCGAAAGCGTGAATTACACCTGTAATCTCGATTGACTTTCCGTGGTAAATCAAAATGTTTGTATGCATTAACCGGTAAGTACCCATGTTGGAAAATTCATTAAGAATTAATCAACCAGAGCTTTAGTGAACAACTTCGGACTTTCCACACGGCACATTTCACGAAGTTCCAGTATAATTTGAGGGGGGCTCTAGAGAAATTTTGAAAATACTGATAACAAGTGTAAAATAGAAAAGATTAGCTTCAAAGCAAATCGGCCAGTGTGCGTACAAAGGAAAGTTCTTGCCTTGTACATTCAAATTAAAACTGGAAAAACTATATGACAGAAAACATGACAGTTCTGAAGAAAAAAAAATGCAGCCAAAAAAAAGGTTCTTGCCTTGAAAAAAAATCTCACTTAAAAAATGGCAAACAGAAAGAAGGAATTGTGGATAAAACAGAATGTCAGGTGTCAATTATTGTACAACAGAAAGATTTGGTCATTAAATGAGAAATTTCGGCTAATTTTAGTACTGTACACTTGTTATTGCAACATTGATTCATTTATAGATCACTCTCGACACTACAGCATGGACTGGTGACAAAACGATCTTCATTATGGTGGCATAAATATGTTATGTCTTACACGAGTGTAAACAAAAAATCCCAGTGATGTACATATGCATGTAATTGACTGATGATGACAGATCATGGTTTGTTGTATGCTCTATCACAAATATGTACTGCTATTGTTACTACCAATTTGCATTATTTCAACTTTATTGATAGGGTCACACACTGTTCAAAGATTATAGCTCTGGTGGCCTCTGAGGGCTTAGCTCTGGACGAAATTGGATATGGACAAACCTGGCATGTTAAGTCGGATGGCACATCTATGCATAACAGGTTTAAAGATAAACATTTATTTTTTCAATTCCCCCTAATAGGTATAAATCGAAATTCTACGACTTTTGTCCGTGGTTCACTAGATGCACCTACAGCACAACCCCATGACTTGAAGTTAAAATGATACCTCTAAATGCAATAATTTTGAAGATTTTCAACATTTAAACTTTTCATGTGTCCCTAAGTAGCATAAATTAAAAATCAACAGCTGTTGTTTGTGGGTCATTGGACGCAGGTTCAGCACAAAACTATGAATAGAAATTGCAATGGCACATCTACCTATAATAGTTTTGAAGATATTTAAGGTTTAAATTTTGAAATGACACTACCTTGCACAATTTCGAAACAATTTCACCCTCTTTCCTAAAAAGTTGGACTTTAAGTACGGATGTATTATCATGCCAAGTTTGGAATTTCTAGGTGTTATAGTCTTTAAATGAAATGTCAGACAAATTTGCTGGGAAAGAAAACAAAGTAGAAAGCATAATTCGCAGAAAAAGGAATATTTGTGTTAGCACACAGTCACAAGAAATTACAGCGCCATTTATTTAACAAAAAGGTCTCGAGGTACCTAGAAGTAATACTATACAATTTCGGAGCACATGATCTAGCAGTTTTGTATTTTTTTATATATATAATTTCGTTAAAGAGTAACGAAAAGTCTAAAAAAAACACTCGCTACAAGTCGCTACAGACCCACCTAATTTACAAGCCCACTAGGTCCTAGAAGATCTACCAAACATAATAAGAAAAGTCGAAAGTGTAAATGTTAACGGACGACTTACCATCATATCAGTCCAGCTGACTGACAAGTCAGCTGAACCAAAATTGGACAAAGGAAATTGACAGTTAACTATCGACTCGACAGCCCAGCACGCAATGCATGCAAAATAATTTAAAACATCGTTAAGAACGAGAACACAAAACACATTAAAAGCCTTGACTTGTTTTGCAAGAGAGTCTGGTTTCTTTGTTAGTTAAGCGATCATTTTACAACTTCTTGTTCCAGACCAAGGAACAGAAATGATGAACAATGATAGAAACATAAATATGGGACGAAAATTAAATGGAAATATTGGAGCAGTCACTAATGGAAACTTGCGGTTCTGGGTTGATATTAAAGAGTTAAGGTAGCGGCGGGGATTGAGCTATAACGGCAAAATCGTGACCCGACAGAAAATGTTTTTTTTCCATTTCCGTAAAGTTTGGCACTTTAACTTTCTTGTCACCAAACATGAATACTAAAAAAGCAAAATTTATGTGATAAAAAAGGGAAAAAACATGACAATGTTTTAGCCGGCTGCAGCATGAGCATGTCTGTTTACAAATGTATGCTAATTAATCCGCCAAAGTTTGGATAGCAGTCGGCTGCTTTCCACAATCCAGGACCGTAGCAACGACAAGCGACCAACTGTGACATTTTGAGGTGCGCTCCTACCAATTCTTGTATAAACTGCTTGACAAGATTAGGACAGATTAATGGGTTTGTTGTGGTGACCAAATGGCCATGTAGATAATTAAATCGATGGGCTCATGTTTTCCTTCTCAGTGTGATAAAAAAAAATTAAAAAGTAAGGGACGATAAAAGGTGACGATTGTCAAAACGGCACCTGGCGATGGACGTGAGCCTCAGTGTGTTTTCAATGAAGGCGATTTCAACCTATGCGTAAATCGTTACTAAGAATCATGGCATTGTATACATCATAAAGGCTTACAACCCTTTCTACAGTCTTGCCCTATCCAAGACCAATTTGCTTTTAATGTTTACTGGCAAAAAATACGCATGACGATCGAGGAATCCTAACACTGGACCACTTGGCTATAAATATGCCGCAAACTATAAAAGCGGGAATTCGATTCAGCGTAAATAATTATATCTGCCTTCAATAATTATATGTCCCTTTACCTGAATGTGAAACAGTGAATAGCATTAAATGTTAACCTTGAAGTAAATTTATATGAAGCACACGCCTCCACTAAAACTGGTATCGTCTGTAGCGCTGTCCCATTTTGTGGAACTGGAAGACTGGCACATTGCACATGCACGGACTTGCCCACTTCATACGGGCGTGTTTCGAAGTACACTGAGCGAGGGGACAGAAAAAAAAAGCTTTAAAAATTTGACCATCAGGGGGATAAAATAATCAGATTACTGTTAAATGACTGCGAAAAGCGACTCTGCACTCTGCTTTTAGCTGGTTGATCGGTCACATAAAAGTATTTTGTCTCACTCTGCGCGGCATGTTCCGATACCACTCGCCCGCACCCACCCATCAGGAAGTTTCGGTTTTGTGTCTCGATCAGTTTATTCAAGTTCAAGGGTGAGCCAACTATCTTTCAGTGGGCTAGTTATCTCCACAAAATAAAAAAATATGTTACATGAGTGGCAAGGTTTCGAATGGCAATACGCGAGAAAAACGTGGCAAAGTGAATGGCATTCTTTATCACAAGGAAGGCGCTAATATGTGGAGGAACCAATGAAATAGGCTTGGCGTATTCTATTGTGCTCCCGGCAAGAACAAAACAAAACAAAACAAAACAACAACAAAAAAAAAAAAAAAAAAAAAAAAGCGCACAAGCCAAGGCCACGAAGAACACACTGCCTCACGATGCCCATCCCTTTCTCAATTTTGTGGGAATTGGAAACTTTCTTTACTGCCAGACAGACTCGCTCTGCGTAATTGTTAAATTGCGCTTGAAGTGCATGTCGCCAGGCAAGCAAACACAGTCCGTCTTAGCAGGCAAGAAAGTTTTACCCTTGCGCACGAAGGGTAGCGTCATCACCTTACATCTGAGCGTGGTCTGGTGCATTATAACTAATATTGATCTATGTAACCGTCAGGGTCTGATCAAAGACTACTTCAGCAAATCAATGGATTAGGTTTTTCAATCTAGCAATACAGTTTCATCACCAATACAACGTTGAAACTAATTGATTCTCAACACATATGAAACATTCGCTTTTTTTTTTTTTTTTGCTTTTTTTTTTGGTTTTGTTTTGTTTTTGGTTTTTTTTTTTGTTTGTTTTTGTTTTTTGTTTTGTTTCTTCTTTGAAGTATAATTTATCCTGGGAGTGTTTGTTTATCAGTAACAGGACTATTGTCTTAAATGTTACGTCACGATCATGACCGCCTATCTGGCATTTATAAGCTACATTGAAGTCGGTGACTGTGCTCAAGTCCGATTTACCCTCGGACTCAGTCCTATCCATATTCCTGGTCGTCAACACTTTTTTCACATTGTCATCCATCTGCTTCCTTTTCTTCCGTGATCGTGGCATGTCGATTTTTCCAACTTTCTTTTCGGTAAGGTCGCAAGTAGTCCAAGACACTGAATGGCGAATGTCCCATCCATGCCGTTAATAAAGCCATGTTGTTCTTTGATCCAAGGTGATGAGAAGTGAGTGAGCAACTCCTGCCTACCGGGCTCCTTCTGAGTAGAGCAAGCTGTGAAACTGCAACCCGTTTGTTCAAGCGGCGCCATATGCAAACAATGTTGCTAGGGTCAAGGTGATGGCACCTTCGGGTCACGTGGCTAATCCGCTTTTGAATCCCCCTTTGAAGCTGTCCCATTCACGTGGAAACCCGAGTGACAAGCTTTCAAGTGTGGCTGCATTTGATGTCATTCGGGTAAAAACTGCTTTTTTAAGCCAATAAACATCATTGTATGTTGGAAACTACACATCAAAGATGTTGAATGACATTTCTTCGAAGTACTGAGACCAAAACGGGCCGAATTTGGAAAGCTGTATTGTCATTATGGCCAACAATGTGCGAAAAAAGGGCCTCAAATCTTTCAACGACGATTTCTCGGAATGAAATTTTCTGCTTATGAATCAATTTTGTGGACAGCGTCAATAAAAAGCTAATTGATCGATCTGCTTCAAATAATCGTCTTTTGAAAGATAAATATATTATCTGGGAACCGTTTTTTTTTTGTTTTTCCGTCAGATGTCCCCTTCCGAGACTTTTGTAGCCCACAAAGTGAAGTAACTGCTGAAGTTTAAAATGATGATCAAAGAATTCGATAATTCTGTTATTATGTATTTTATTTGTAAACAAAAAATACGGTTCCTGCATATTGGTCTATACTTTAATTTTACATAGGTAATACACTTTTGCATCGATTATTTTTAAAGAAATGCTGACAAAATGTCAAATCTGATACCCTCTTGTAAACGGGCGTATAAAACCCTTGAAAATTATCGTATCGATATGAATCTTCTTTCTAACAAATCTAGATGTCTGAACAATTAATAAAATGTATGGTTTTGTGGGTGAAATGTGAAACATAGTTCATCTATGCAACGTCAAAGTCGCGGGACCGCTGCGCGAGGCTCAATCCCCGCCGCTACCTTAACAAAGGAAAGCAAGCTCAGCCTGTAAAAAGGAGAACTTGCGATTACCTGGACGACAAGAACTTGAAGCTGGACCTTAAGGTGCTAGCTCGGTTAGACTCCATCTGCAGCATGCCTCGCCAGTTTGGATACCAGTCCCAGGGCAGGCCATTTTAACATTTAAGATAATTTATTTTAATTCAAAAAGTGATTTCTTGATATTAAAAAATAATTTTATATCAAAAAATCCATTTTAAATATCGGAAAATTATCTTGTGCGGCCAAGAAATAATTTTGTGGTATAAATGATAAATTCTGGCTGTCAAAAATCAATTTTATATAGAAATATACACAATAAATTCTGTATACACAATTTTTTTTCAAAAATCCTGCATTGATCTCAAGAAATAAACTTTGATATCTGGAATTATACATCCTCAAAACAAATTTTGTTGTTTGATACCAAAAATTCAGGACAATTGCGGTAAGAGCAATTAGGGAGTGTTTTGCGTCAAAAATAAATGCTCCCCGCACCTATTGGCTGGCATGAACCAAATCAAATTAAATTTCTTTTCAGGACTGTTTCAACTCGTGTGTGTGAGTGTGTGAGTGTGTGTGTGGGTGTGTTTCATTTTAGTCAGAGAATGACGTTTCTTTTATCGATCGGAGGGACAAAGACTTTGCTTATGACCACTCGAACAGCGACAACGACCTTGGGATGGCGGACGACGGAGTTAAAAATGAAATTGTACAGGGAAATCACATTATGGATAAGAATGAGGACGAAAATACCAAAATATGTTAGTGGACTGCGAAACATGCTTGAAGGGCCGGGAGTTTATTACTCCCAGGATGGAAAATTCCCCCCCCCCCCCCCCCCAATGTACACAGCTGGAGTAGGATAGGGGTAACAACTAGGATACAGCAATGCAGCACTCCTTTCAACACATTACAGGATTAAGAAGGGGTACCTTTTTACATCTGGTGCAGGATTAAGATAGACAATTGTAGAAAAATGTCCGAGGCATACACACACCCTGATGTTGAGCATGTGCCCCCCCCCCCCCGGCTTGAAGGTTTCCCGCTGATGACACGTTTATAAACTAATTGGCTGTTGACGCCTATACATTTTCTGAATTTTGAATCGAACATGACAGGTTAATTAATGTATAGGTTTGGACATATGCAGTGACTGGCACGGTTATGGACCGCAGAGAGATTGGATTGCCATAGGCCTATTTGTTTTGGGTTGAGAGCTACATGGAAGATGTGGCACTATAATAAAACTGTTGCTCCTGTTTTTACAATAGTCACAGAGACTATAAGCTGTGTCACAGATATGAGTGTCACTGTCATTAAGGACAGTCCTCAAGAATTGAATTTTCTTTCTATTGCATTCATCGCAGTGTGTTTGCACTTTTTGACAGGCATTTGTCATGAAGTCGCGTCAAAAAATGAAACCAAGTGCCTATAAATGCAATGGAAAGGAAGTTCAATTCTTATATTTACGTTAAAAAAAATAATTTATATCAGTATTAAAGGAAAACTTATTGATATTTGATTCACAGAAGTTTCTGGCTGGTCATTTGACTAGAAACTTATCCATTAAGTGGGAGGAACCCAGCATGCGCGACTATTTTGCGACTGCCTAGGAAAATAACAACACATCACTTCAAATGTGCGTGAGGCTACTACATCCATCGCAAGTTGAACTCCAATTTGGTCACTTTCGATTCAATGCTAACAAAAACTGCAAATATAAATATTAGGGAGACAAGTGGAAGTCCCACAGTAGACACAGCTGTCGCTGACTTCAATGTTAGCACAAAGTATGCTGAAGAAATGCAAACACAAAAGCCTTAGCGGCAACAACTTTGACAGGCCGTCAGGAAATGCAAGAGAAATGCTAACACAAACTGGTGAGCACCATGAGGAGATAGTAACACCTTTTACATCTATGTTTAAGAATGTACAAACTCACACTGCTGGCGTAAACAACCGTAAATATGCCGTAAACAACCGTAAATATGCTCAAATTCAAACAGATGAATGTGTAGACTTGCCTGCAAAGCAGACCAAGTTCCGAGTTACTACACTTACATTCTGCCCCTCTTCGACAGGATTTTATTTATAGTAAGGGACACAAAACCATACTGTGATCCTCTCCCTAGACTAACACATTAATCATGAAGTTCATCATTATCCCTAAATACCAGTAGCAGTCTCCGGTCCCTGGTGTACTGAAGCCTGTGACCATAGTAACCATACTCAGGCAATCGGAAACTGAGTCACTCTTTCAACGCTGAAACAGTGACCTTGTGGAAGAACGGCAGACCCCAGCATAGTAGAGAAAATACGCAGCTTAGATCCTGCTTTGGGGCAATGCGTAGACGAAAAAGAAGAAATAAATGATCAGAGATGTGTGAGTACGCGAAATCATATTTAAGTTAGAAACCCAAAGACAAGCACACATACGGCTGGTTTGTGGGTTAAAAAGCAAATTGAGCTACCAGAATTTCAACATTGTACATGATGTGTGATCTCGTGTATTAGTAAGACTGAATGTGATAATGTGGACATGGAAATAATATAATCTACATCTGATAATCAGAAATTTCTTTTGTATTTTGACAATCGACAGAAAATGAGTTGGGTAAGATCAGCTGCTATATTGATGGCTATCAGATTGAAATTTCAGCGCTTTGTCACAAAGGTAATTAAATAGTCCTTCCAAAGTTTTTAAGTGAGTTATTGTGCATATTGACAGACAAGAGTTTGATTATAGGCATTGTTTATAGACCACCTTATTATAATTTAAAATACGGTAACATTGGTCACTTCCAAGACATTAAAAATGGTGCTTGAATATAGAAATGAAGTACAGTATTGCCCGTTGGTTTTGTGGAGATTCCTATAAAAACGCTGGCGTGCGATCTGGTCTGTGTAAATTAGATTACACATGGGACCAGGTTGGAATTACTGAATGTACAAAAATGTGTTAGACATAACTGACAGTTTAACAAACTGGGTATTCCTATTGAGAGGAGCCTAGCAGAATTACTAAAGCTAGCATTTGGAGATGTGTACAGTCTGCTCGGGAAAATACGCAAATTTGATGTACCAGATGACATGCAGATACAGCTGATTAATGCACTCTTATATACTTACAGATGGAAGTAAAATATGAAGTGTTCAATTTTGCACTGAAGCAGAAAAATTGATGAAAACTTTTTTTTCTCAAAATAGTCTTGAATGTGAAACTGGCAACATGTAATACTATGGCAAGTGCTGAATTAGATGCTGGCCTTTACGAAATAGGCAACACCAAAATCGTTGGTTTGGGAAGTGGCATTTTAAGTGCAAAAAAACAAAATCAAGCTGCATTTAATATCAGAATCTACTCAAAAGACGTAGGCCTATAGACGAAAAAGATGTGATTCAATGGTTGCAAAAACAGTTTTGAAAAAGATTTAATGAATGTGGCATGATATATATTTTAAGCATGACTTTATTAGATTCAAGGTGGATTAGAAATGCAGTTGACAGATTTTGGGACCAATGGATACAGACGTGGCTCAGTGCATCAGTTGCAAATATTACCTTATGCTGTACATATAAAGCCTACTAAAGTGAACATAAATTAGAGACTTACTTGATGATACAAAGACAATTCTCTCAGAGGGTAATATTTAACTGTAGGAGTTACTAATACTCAGTAACCAGTGCTGACTGGTAGGTATACAAATAACTCACGCTGTGAAAGAAAATACCCGCAATGTACAGATAGTGTATTGGGGGATGAATATCACATGTCTCCTCAGTGTTCAAACAAGAAATTAATGGGCCTGAGATTCGAGTATATGTACCGCATACCCCAACATGTTCAAGTTAATTTAATATTATAATTACATTTGTATTTCCTGGATTACCAAACAGTACAAAATACTAACATGATGTCTCTCCAGATGGGAGAAACACATACAGAAATATTTACAATATACAGAGGACAAAACAAGAATCTTATGTAGGCCTACCTATAAGCAACCTATGCGTTACCCAAGCATAACAAATTAAACACATGTAAACATGAATGATAATAAGTATACAATGGTTGATCCCTTAGGATGACATAAATGAACAATCACAGTCAAAGTTATCTTGCAATTCTATGCGAGATAACTTCGAATCAAACATAATTATACTAATATGAACAGTTACACTCCTTTTTTTGCACTGACCTTGGCAACGGGAGAGGCATCCTTAGAGAAAACAAGGCTTAAGTCTAAATTTGTTGTAAGGACAGGCCAAAGCACTGTCAAACAAAAAACAAAAATCGACTCACAGATGAATTTGTGAACAGCATCAAATATTTCGATATGAGGACCAGCAGCCAGGTTTTCATTTCCATGGATCAAGTAACCAATTAATAAATCCCTTGCTAAATGGACTACCAAGTTACATGTAGGACTCACTCCCCGAGCCAGTATACCTTAAACAGTTTTCAGTAAGTATATCCTGGAAGTGGAATAAAGTGGGCCTTCTGGAAAATAGTGAAACATAATTTGATCAGGCCACCTGACTAGCTCAGTAGCTAGTCAGGTGGCCTTTAGTACGAAAAAAAAAAAAAGAAAAGAAAAAAAGGAGCCCTATCCCACTGTCGCAACTTTGCGCTCGGCATGCCCACAGCCCCTGCTGATGATGCCTCCTGGCACGGTCATTGGAGCCCATGGTTGTCTGCCTTGCTTTAGACCTGCTAATAAAAGTAGCCCAAACAAGGATCTGTTAGAATTTCTGGTGGAGACAACAAATACTGGTGTTTTACATTGTTCCCACTTGTGTGCGGGCAAATTTACATGAGGAAAAGGCTCAAAAAAGTCTTGCGTTGATTACGCCATTGTTACTGAAGGACTTTCACGTAAGATTGCCCGTTTTATAATCGACGAGTTTGGGTTGTGTGACATTGGAAGTGACCACAATACAATGGCTATCAAGTGTTATCCAGAGAGAGGTCACAGTCAAGAAGGCAAGCCACCGCTTAAGCGGATTTGGAAGTAGGAGAAAAAGGCTGTAGGTAAATCTACGTTGAAAAGTCATTTTAGTCGCTTGTGGGATTTGGAAATAGGCCATTTGACCAAAAAAAAAGAAAACTTGCTAATAAATTTTACAGGTATTGGTCAAGAAAGGGTCATTGTAATCCTGACTCGGTGCATAATCGACGGGAAGAATATTTTAAGAAGAAAAAACAAGCTATTCATACAAAAATAAGGGCCAAAAGGATTGACAAAATAAAAGTAATTACCCGAAATTCACAGAAAGGTACCAAAAACACCCGGGCATACTGGCGCATGTTGAAACGCCTCGATGGTTGTACATGTAATTATGTCCGCATAAGGATCCTTGATCCACGAGACAATTCACGCTATATTGTGGATCTAAAAAAGATTAGTCGTGTCGTGGATGAATCCTGGCGTGACATTGGGCACAGAAGCGTAAACTAAACAAGTATGATAATGAATTATTGAATAATACACTGTCGCAAAGAGTTAAGGAATTACATTCATTGGCTGGTGAATCAGACGGGTTCACGGATGTTACAATAGACTTTGCTTATGTTGCATCCGCAATAAAACGACTCTTGAAAGCTAGACAAAGCCTGCGGGGTGGACAACATTCCTAGTGCATGTTTTTAAGTATGACGGGTCCGCAACAATTGACAGTTTGGTGGTTTGTTTAATTTTTCTAAGTTGATGGAAATCTTTGCGGACCAATGGTATAAAAGTATAAACAAGGTAATAAAGAAAGTCTAAGTAACTACCGTAGAATAACAGTTAAGTCAAAGGTCTACAAACTTTTCACATCCGTTATTGAAGCACAGTTTATGTCATGTTTGGAGGAAAATGAAATTTTGGGCGAACTTCATGGAGCTGACCGCAGAGATCACCGCTTAGAAGATCATTTTTTACTGTCAAGGTTTTATGTTCGCTGAGAAAAAGTCGAAAGCTTAAAACCTGGCTGGGATTCTTAGACATCTCTAAGGCCTTTGGTACAGTTAGCAGGGACAGACTGTTGCTTCACGTATGTGGGAAAAGGGAGTGCAAGGTAAGGAATGGCGTCTAATGAAAGGTCTTTATTGCCGGGTCGAAAATAAAGTAATATTTGGGCCGTTCGAGAGCTCATGCTTTGAAGTAATAAATGGAGTGAAGCAGGGATGTATTTATTCCCCGACCTTGTTTTCATGAGTTATGTGTGATTTAGCGGACATGTTTTGCCATGATCTTGGAATCCCGTTTGTGAATGATAAAATTCCCTGCCCTTATATGCAGACGATGTTTGTCTTCTGGGTGATAGTGAGGAAAATTTGCAACAAATGTTAAATATCTCAGATACGCTTGCATCTAAATGGAGTATGTCTTTTAACAATGATAAATCTAAACTAACGATGATCGGTAAACGTGTTAATCACGACAAAAAGTGGAAACTAGGAAATTTGCATATTACCGAATGTACCTTGTACAAATATTTGGGTATTATATTTTCACGATTTTTAATGACTCTGCCCATATTAATATATACCTGAAAGATAAGATATCAAGATTATGAGGTTATATGCGCAGCACTGCAGCATTCTGTCTTCCCATGGCAACACTAATAGGATAAGTTTATGATTATGAGGTTATATGTGCAGCACTGCAGCATTCTGTCTTCCCATGACAACACTAATAGGATAAGTTTAGGCGACAGTATATGGAAGCATGTGACATTGCCCCCTATCTCTCATGGATGTTCTGTTTGGCTGAATAACACTAAGTAAAGTTTGCCACTTCAAAAATCATTTGAAGATTCCATTGCTAGAGCGATTCTACGCATAAAAACTACTCCAGCAATGTCGGCTACTTTCGGCGAATTAGGCTGGCTGCCAATACACCTTATATTGAACCGACACCGTATAAAGCTTTTGCACAGAACGAGGCACGACCTACCAGGCTCTGTAAACAAGTGTTTACAAAATTAAATGCACAATATCTAGATTGAGAAACTGTACCCTTGCTATGTTGTTCTGAGGTTCATAAAGTACTCAAAATTGTTGGATTGGATCGTGCTTTTCATTGCCAGAATAAGTTTTGGTTGGTACCTTACATGAAACCGAGTAATAAAAGTTATAAAGTGTCATTATTTCAAGAAGACTTACTTGACCTAAACATTGTTACAATTTGATTGTAACGCACCTGCATTAGTGACATGCTGCATTAACATAGGCAAACTCAAATGTGTGCAACGGATTTTTAATTTTACGTCACACGTGACGTGGAACAACTCCGAAGAACGTAAACAAACATGGCACACCAGATCGGCGTTGGAAGTAGGCCTATGGCACATTTTGTGATGAATTACCTAATTAAATGTATAATAAGTAAAATCTTGTATGGCTGGAGAATTAAAAACCATTTTTCTCTCACTGTTGGTCGTTGTTGATGGGGAAACTCACTATGTGTCTTGTAGTCTATCTTTAGAACAAGGTTGGAATCACCTTTCCGTTTCACAGCGTGGCGCGTGAACATTGTAGTCGGTCTTTTGATGGCAATAGGTCTGATTCTGATTGTATCCTGCAACGTTCCTTTCATTTTAGTCAAAATGTCATCTAATTGTCAGCAATACTTTGGGCAAGTTTTGTGCTCAACATGATTAAAATTGGAGAACTGTTTACATTGCCCTGGCCATAGTTCCGTGATAAGCCTGAGAAACACAAAACGACTTTCTATTCCAATATATTTCTAGCCAGCAAGCTGGTAACAGTCGGAGAATGTGTCCCATGTACCAACTGTACGTCAGCCAATTCTCACCAACTCTTCAAAGTCTATGCATTGCACAAACTCCCCTACTTCTAACTTTTAAAGCTGATCTATACAAAAGTTGGTGAGCATGTCTTGGATTTTAATTATACCTACAACAACCTTCCATGTAGAACACAGATTGACCAATCAGGTGGTAGTTCCGTTAGCGCACATTCCAGAGGATTTAAAGGTCAGGGCTTTTGATATAGGACAGGATATTTTAAAAAAAACGAGGACGTGAGAATGGACAAAAGAGGAAATATGACCAAATGACTGGTGCCCCACCTTTCACAACAGCATGTCTATGTCGCCAATTTTGGAGAACATGTAAAATCGTAAGAAGTCAGACACTGATACCACAGTGACAATTAGAGGGATAATGATGCATGAAACAAAAGATAATAATTGTTCACCTGCAAGGCCCTAATTTCGCAGGGTAAAGTTGGTGAGATTTGGGGGCAAACTTGTTGTGCGTATCACTCTCAAATTGGTAGAAGTTGGCAGGCAACAGATAGAAGTTGGAGAAGGTTGCTTTTGTAGCTCAGCTTTTAACTGCTCTAGATTAATGCAGTTTGTCATGCACTTAACCTTTCTTGTATTTGTCTTCGTTCCAATCAGCACTGCACTAGGCGCAACTGTCACTCTGTCTTGCCATGTTTTCTTCAGCAACAGATCCGCACAAAAGAAACCAACCATTGAAGTATATGCGACCCTTTCGAAAGTATGGCAATTTATATATATATATATATATATATATATATATATATATATATATATATATATATATATATATATATATATATATATATATATATATATAAGAAAAAAACAGGACGTTGTAATAGGGAGCAGATATACAGCAACTGTATAACAGCTATATACCGGCTATATTGCCACTATATACCATTTTATATGCAAATCATAGGGCATCCATACAGCCACCTGGTAGATGCTAGCTAACCACTCCATATGAAGTGACACAGTGGTATTACACCAGATGTGCAGATATTGGAGCTACTGTAAAGTGGCTATATAGCAGTTATATAGTCGCTGTACGTCCACTGCAAGCACTGTCTTTGTATATATTAGCTGAGACTTATAGATATTGGAGCTGCGATATAACGGCTATATAGCCGTTATATAGCTGTTCTTTAGCCACTCAAAGCACGGGTACCCCACCTGGTACAATAACCTTATCATTGAGCTAATATATATATATATATATATATATATATATATATATATATATATATATATATATATATATATATATATTTGGCGCAAGTATATTAAAATGTAAATATAATAATTATATTCATGGGATCTTTGTCATATAGTTGACTGTGCACACCTTCATGTATAGACATGTATTCCACAACTTCAGTTACTGGCTGCCATACTCATTCACCTGAATACACGTACCTACACACTATAAGTGGCGCAGTATACATTGCAAAAATATATATTTAAGTACATGTATCTTCACAAGTAGTCCTACATTATTTCACTGCCTGTTGCAGTAGCCTTTATGCATCAATTTGGAGAGGTCATGTAACTTTAAACAAGCTCTGAGTAGTAAACTGGTAAATATTACTGCTTCCTTCTGTAGCTGTTCATTCCATTCCTTTTCAAAATTGAGTAAAACTGCTAGACCAGGGTTTGGACAGAATTTGTGATATTTGTCACTTTCTTTAACGGCAGTGGAGCAGCTATCCAGAGACTTCACAATTTATGAATATAGCAATATAGCATGGCAACATATAGCCCAAACCCTGGGTTGCTGTATGGCTGCTCTCTTTAAGAGTGGCAACACCTGAGTTGCAATCTAGCTGCGGTATGTAAGAGCGAGAGCGGCTGCAAACCAACAAACTCTGAACAAAAGAACTGAGATTATCAGCTCAGTTGACCTTATATGCACCCACTAAAGCGGTCCTGTGAATTTCAGAATGACATCAAGGTCACCTTTGTTTAAGGCCATTAGCGCTGCTGCTAACATGACCATACTCCCTTACCGACTTTTTTTTACGAATTTAGATAATTGCTTGAAAATCGAAAAATGACAGCACCACCATATATTAAACCAATATAATGGAAATCAATTCCATACACATTTCTAATAAGTCTGAAGGAGATCAAACTTTAACACCGTTTGGAAAGAAAAAGAAATCAAAAAAAGTGAAAACACAAAATTCTTTGGAAAACAAAAACTAGTCACAGCGCCACCTGGTTAAACAAAATAAGTTCTAGAGGTGTCCAGAGGTGTCCTTATATACATTCAGAGTAATTTGCTCGGCGGTTTCGGAGATTTGGGCAAAAAATGAACCAATTAAAAATCATAAAAAAAATTATATCACTATGGGGCCAAATGACCATTTTTTGTTTAATTAGGAATACCTTCGGCATTAATTTATGAAAGTGAAAGGTCAATATTCACGAAACTTGGCAAATAGTGAGATATGCCACAGATATATAAAACTTGACCTTCATTTGGTTTTGAAATGATCTTGAACACTAAAATGTAGTTATAAAGAGATTTTTATATCAATTTCCACGCAGATATTTATACATATACTCAAAATGGCCATTTTATTGGAAAACTATGAGGTCTGAGGATTATCAGGAAAAATTATATTTGGCATATAAACAAAAAATAACTGATCTAGGAAATTCTGGGAAGAAGAGGTATTTTGCCCAGTATCAGAAAAGTTTCGAATTACCTGATTAAAATATGTTCACCATCCGATGCAGCTAAAGAGTATATGATTTTGAAAAAAAAAGAGTTCGCGTGAATTCGTTTAATCTTCGTGAAATAATATCAATTTGAAATTAGAGCCCCTTTTTCGATTTCCCAATCCAAGATGGCCGCCAACAATGGGTTAATTGGCTAAAATTTCAAATGGGCGAGATATTCTTTAAAGAACGAGATATTTCAATGAGTTAAAATATTATATACCAAAGGAGCGTTATCTTTGTGTTTTACCTCTTTTTTATACAGGTGTATCCCTCTTATGTAGAAATGGAACTAACTCTTGCAAAATACCCCGTGTACATTTTTTTCCTTTTTGGGCTAATTTGGAAAGTATTTTGAAAATTTTCTTTGCAAAATTTTACACACCTTGTTTTCTGTGCTTTTACGATCTCCTGTTATAAATGTGTCAAAAAGACGAAAAAGGGCCAAAAAGACCTATCCAAATCACTAAAATAACCGTCAAGGTCCCTGAACTTGTCCATTTGTTTCTACTGGTATGATGTATCAAAATGCCAAATTTCATCAAGTATAGATTTCCCTACCATAGGTATCCAATATATCACCCAAATGTGTCTACTCTAATAGCCACGTTTGGCTTCATTGCCCCCAGTGTGGACAAGCAATGAAGGCTGCCCATTGGAATACAATTGGTAGACCCACCAAGGCCACATCGATCCCCACAAAGTTTGAGGTTAATATGTTTACCAGTTTTGGAGAAGTCAAAAATGTCACTAACCATTGCAACCCCCGTGACTTGTATTGTAATCAATGGAAATGTATACATAAACCAATACGTTTACAAATTAAAAAGTTCACTAAAATCAGACATGCGGGATACTTTGACCGAGTGTATAACTTAATTTGACCCTTCCTCGAGCTACATTCCCACCAAGTGTCAGAAGAATTCAAGAGACGAGTTTGGAGAAAAATTGCCAAATAACTTTAACACGCAAAATTGGTAAGAAGTAGGAGAAAGTTGCTTCGCCACTGGTGAACAAATTCAGGTTTATGGGTCCTCATAAGTGTCCCTTTGTAGTTTCAAAGTGATTGGCTTATCAGTTTGGCAGAAAATTTATGGAATTTAGCCAAAAGTAAACCAAAAATCTTAAAAATTCCAAAAAGTCACTAAAGCATGCCAATTTGAGGAAAATCCGAGGTACATCCCCACCAAGTTTAAAGTGAATCTGTTTGTCGGTTTTGAATAAGTAAAATGTGTGCTTTACCATTGCGATATCCATTGAACCGCGCTGTAATCAATGGAAACGTATACATTAATCTACAAGTACCCAATTTGAAAAAAAAAAATGTAACAAATCAGAGATGTGGAATATCACTACGTTGTGAATTATTTTGTTTGACCTTTCCACATGCTACATTTTCGCCATGTTTAAGATGAATCTAATAGAGAGTTTCGGAGAAAAAGTCGAAAATAGCTTTAACACACACACAAAAGTGCAAAAATTCTTCTAAAAAGGGAAAAAAATCGCAGCTCAACTTGGTGTACAGGCTAAGGTTTGGCGGTCCCCAGAAGCACCCATATGCAATTTCAGAACGATTGGCGTGGCGGTTTTGGAGAAATATTTTTTTTAAGATGTAGCAAAAGAATGGACCAAAAAATCACAAAAATCCAAAGATCATTGGGCCGTGATCATTGAACAAACTTGGTAGCAACATACCCAAGCTATACCCTCACCAAGTTTGAAGACAATATGGCCAGTGGTTGTGGAGAAGCGGATAATGTGAAATGTCAGAATTCAATTTTTGATATCAATAATTAGCGTTTTTCATGCACGCACTCTTGACCTCAAAAATTGATTTTAATAGAAAAAAATGTTTCTTTGATGTCAAACATGTGATTTGTTATATCCATAATCGTATTTTGTATAAAAATTAGGTTTAAATATTAAAACAACTTGCCTCAGATACCCATATCATAAATAAAGACATAACATAGAATGAAAATGACCAAAAAGAGAGCCATGCGATGCAATATTTCCCTGAAAAGACTTTTATATAAAGACTGGCTAACAAAACTAAGACTTCCTACTTTATGTTTTTGCTGGCTCTGATCCTTGAAGATATTATTGAAGTGTACAAATTATCAATGAATAGGATAATCAATTTAATTGCATCTTGGATAAAGCTGTAGGGTACAATAAATCATTGTAGTCATTGTAAATTTGCAAAATGCACACAGGACAGCAGTTGTTTAACAATCGGGTCGTCAATATTTCGGATATTTTGCCTGCATAAACTGTGTCTGCACCAAAGGGGAAAACATCTTAAAACCGCCTCGATATGCTAAAAGCTTGAATGGGGAGCAAAATTACATATAGAGGATTTGCCCACGTTCAAATTGGCAATAAGGTATCATAAGATACCTTGTGAAATATTCAGTGTAAAACCAATGTGTCTCGCTCGTAAAGTAAAAAGTCATGTTAAAAGAAAAAAAACGAAAAAGAAAAAAAAAACGTGCCTCAAACAATGATTAGTATCGACTGACAAATAGACTAATGCACATTGGTTTTTTTTTTTTGCAGAAAAGATTTCCTTCCGTGGGAGTGAATAGCCGTGGGAAGAACACATCTATTGTAAATCATCACCTATTGACAGAACCCTGCATGGATAACTTCAAAGAAGGCGAGCACAGTTTAGATTGTGGGGGGGGGGGGGGTGTTTTTGTTTTTGTTTTTGTTTTTGTTTTTTTTTTTTTTTTTGTTTTGTTTTTGTTTTTGTTTTTTTTGTTTTTTCTTTAATTATTTTTTTTGTTTGATTTTTTGTAAGCTATATATCACCAGACAGTTGCCTTTGAAAGTAAGAAAACAAAACATTACAAGGAAATAAATGTTTTGTCGGTTTACCACAACTGCACAACCACCACTGCACAGCTCTCATACATTCTCCCGCAGTTTAACGTATTCCCTTATTTCCCCCATAAATTACAATAACAACTGGGAGCTTGGCATTGGAGGTTGTTTCTTAAAATCAACTCAACCAGGTCATGATCACAACATGCTAAACCCTATTTTTTCCTGTTCACCCCTTATCCAGTGGATAAAAATTGAGCTTCAGCATCGATGCTATCCCCAAATGCTCCCTGTATGTTTACACATGACCTTTAAAAAATCAAAAAGAAGTGTCCATGGCAAAGTCAAGCCTCTGTGGAGTGCTGATGGGGTGGGGGGTTAGCATGCATATATAATTATTTTTGTCCTTACAGTTACATATTTCATCACCTGGGCTATCAGTACTGTTCTCAAAGGCAATCATTGTTGATTTCTGGTCCTTCTAAAGCTGTTATGTTCAACCTTCTGACTGGGTATGCAAAAGATCATGGCTGCAATGTTAAGATTGCTGTGCGATTTTTCCATTGTTATGAATGAAGAAAAGTAAAAATGTCCTATCTGAGGACAAACTCGCGTGGAATTGCAACTGCCGCGTGACCACAGCAAACTATATCGAAAGCTGGGTCAAAACATTCAACAAATGATGGAAAAGAAGTCAGTTTATGGCATGACGAATGGTTCGATAGTCAGTTTATATACCTTCGTATTACATTGTAGCTATGAATTCGTGGGCGGGTTTTTGCTTGAACGCCTTGTGATGTTTTTCTATGCAAGTTAAGTTAAATGAGGGTGCTGTTTTTGTATATACAATTATGATGCAAATAGGGCAAAAAAATCAGAGGTTTTTGGTGTTGATGGTATTAAGCAAAGACAACCCATTTTACCTCAAAATAGAAATTGTTATATGCACTTCACTTTGTACATTTCAGGGTTTAAGGGGATTCTTTGAATATAGGTACATCTTATAACAACAGCATTTGTGGCACTAGAAGATGTGTATTATTTCAACCGAAATTATGATTAAAACGGGAGCCGTAAATGTTTGTGAACTCACGGATCATTCTCACATACATTGAAATGATACACAACCTTGACTGTTTAGGCATGTACATCATAATAAAAAACAAACGCCCCTTGCAAAGCTTTTGTTTCTATATGATGATTTACAATCAGGAGAATACATATACAATGTAATATTGTGAGCAGTCCTGGACTCTGAATGACTTACACTATCACACAGGTTTTTAAATGGAATTACAAAGACAACACAAATAATTACATGCCTGAAAGTTATAACATTTTTGATGCCTCCGCAATATCAATCAAGAGGCCCATGGGCTTAATACTCTGCTCACCCAGGTGCAATTTGATCTGGAGGCTTACTTCTCTTTGCCATTGATGTCCAAGCTACACCTTGCCAATGCAAAATCAACTTTTTCAACTTAATGAGACAAGTGACCTAGCAAAAATAAGTCAAGGTCACTGATCCTATGGAACATATTAGTACTGGACATGATCTATATATCCCATGAATTTGGTATATCTAATACAATGGTCGATGCTTGGGGAAGTAAATTGCATGTGACATTCCTTCCTGTTAAACTAACCCACGTAACATAATTTGCAGTGGAGGACAAGTAACCAGTCAGTGAGGCTGGATTTGTTTATCCACCAGGTGGCTCTACTTAGAAGGAGCTAGATACCAAGCCTAAGTTATCAGTGGTGTCATCTGCGACACACATCCTGCATTATTTTAAGAATATGTAATTTTGTACCTTTTAAAACATTGTAACTCATATCGTCCGTGAAAGTACAGGTGGCGCGACTAGTATTACAAGCAACCGAGATTTTGACCTCTTCTACATTCCCACTACATTTCATGAGGATCCATGAAAATTAAGGATGTTGCACCGATCACAAGATTTTCACATTTTGACCCATATATTACATAATATTATAGGTGGTGCCACCAACATTGACGTTGACATAGATTTTCATACACTGTATCAATGCTAAAAGCTACATGGGCCTAGTTCAAAAACTGGGGGCTAGAAGCATTCACAAGATGACCCTAATATACCAAATGACCATTTGACCTTTATCTTTGACTCGGATTTAAAAAAAATTGTTATGTTTAAAATGTGCGCCCCACATCCAGCTTTCAATACATGGCCTGTTGCTTAATCGGGTAATAACTTTTCGAGTAGGCCCTAATTGAAGAAAAACAGCAAACTTGGCCAAGCAGGAAAGTCCATAAACATTGAGTAACGCTGCCGCAAAAAGTCGGTCACCAAGTGTCCGGTTTTATGTGCAAAATAATCAAGTACATCTTGATCTGAAGGCCCAGTTTTCTTTGCCATTGACGTCTAAGCTACACCCTGCCATTACAAAAACGCCTCTTTCAACATTACAGGCCTGGTGATCTAACAAACATAGATCAAGGTCAATGATATTACTGACGTGAACCAAAAAAGTCATAAAACAACCTAGAGCTATTTTTGTAGCCAAATCTCAACTGAAAAAAAATCATATTGTAACCTACAGGTGGCCAACACACACACACACACACACACACACACACACACACACACACACACACACATACATACATATATATATATATATATATATATATATATATATATATATATATATATATATATATATATATATATATATATATCAGAGTAACATAATGATGAATCGGTCTTATTGTTATACTGCTCTCAAAGGATGGAGTCACTTATGTTAATACACCACACAATAATATATTATGATTCATTTATGTTGTGCGTATGAACTTTTGAGGATAGCAGGGGACTATGGAGAAAAGTGGAGATTAGGGTTTAGTTGGAAGAAAGGTCAGGTCATGGTCTTGGGGCAGAAGAGAAGACAGGAGGAGAAATGGATGGTAGGGAAGTTTAGGATACCAGCGGGTCAAGAGAAAGTCATTAGAATTGGAGAGTACAAATATTTAGGGGTGAACGTTAAAGTCACAGGACAGGGAATGTTTAAGTACCATGTTGAGAAAATCAGACAGCAGAAGGTGAACAGAGCGAAAGGTATGCTAAAGGTCACGGCAGGGAACAGCTTCAACAGATCATTCACAGGAATGGTGCTGTGGGAACGTGTACCCATACCTGGGATGTTGTATGGGGTAGATGTAATAGCCATTAGTGAAAAGGATAACGAGTGGATGGAGAAGGCACAGAGGGAGATGGGGAAATGGGTGCTTTGGGCACCACCGTGTGTAGCAACAGAGGCAGTGTTGGGAGAGTTGGGGTGTTTACCAATAAGAGATAGAATAGCTAAGGCTAGGCTAGGCTATTGGGGATATTTGCAACAGGTGAATGAAGAAAGATAGTGTAGGGAGGTGTACATGGAGGCTGTTAGTGAAAAGACAAAATGGGTTCAAGAAATAGACTAGTTAGCTGAGAAATATGAGTTGAAAGGGCCAGATGAGATTGAAGTGGCGTGGAAATCGTATATAGGAAAGGTGATTCAAGAGATACATCTGGAGCAGTGGAAAAGAGGGATTGAGAAAAAAAAAGCACACTGAAAGCATATAGAGCTGTAGACAAGCCAGTGAAGACTAAATGTTGGGATAGTAGCAGTGGTAGCAAGGGTTCTAGACTGTTATTTCAGGGCAGAGCAGGAGTGATCAATCTGGAGAAGAGGAAACAGAGGTGGACGAATGGGAGTGATGAGAAGTGTACGGTGTGTAGGGAGGATGTGGATGAGACCATTGATCATATGATGACATGGTGTACAGGTTATAGAGCACTTATGGACCAGCTGTTTGTACAATGGAGAACAAGAGATGGACAGTGTAATGCTTAGAGCAAGTAAGGGACATGGCAGAGAATGATAGGTTAACATGGATACTAGGATTGAAGGGATATTTTCCAGGAAGTAGAGTTGGTTTACGGTCTGTGAAAGACTTCTTGGTGCAGCGCTGGGAGAGTAGGAATAATATCTTAGGATGAGTCATGGAAGAGAATATAGGGCAAACTTAGCAAGGGAAGGGAGAAGGTAGCCCTTATTAGGGCTCCCATGACCCTGCCAGGTGGCATCATCAGCAGGGACTGTACGTGTGCATGCCGAGCGCAAAGTTGCGACGGTGGGGTAGGGCTTTTTTTGTTTTTGTTTTTGTTTTTGTTTTTTGTTGTTGTTTCGTACTAAAGGCCCCTGACTAGCTACTAAGCTAGTCAGGACCGCGGCAGAGAAGCGGAGTGCCTCAGAATATTATCATATCAATCATAAATACCATAATTTATGAAGTATGCCCAAACAAAATCTCGCTTTTTAAGCTTGAAATAAATTAACGCAATAAAATTCATATTGCAAGGAATGCATTCTTTAATACACACACACACACACACACACACACACACACACACATATATATATATATATATATATATATATATATATATATATATATATATATATATATATATATATATATATATATATATATATATATATATATATATATATATATATATATATATATATATATATATATATATATATATATATATATATATATATATATATTAGAGCCTGACCGAACCCGAACAACCGCACCCGAGCTTACCGGGTTTCAGGATTGAAGCCCGGCTCGGGTTTGGCTTTTACAGTCACCAAACGTTCGGGTTCGGATATCATTGTCAATATTGGCAATAAAGTTAAATAAGAAGATCTTTTATGTTACTTTTCGTACTTTCGTACTTGTATACACCTTAAACAATGCAACAAACGCTAATTTGCAATTAAGTGCTTCACATGGGTTGCATTAAGCGCCTGAATTACATAAACAATAGTAATGTCCCAGTGCAAAAGGGTAGCAGCTACAAACCCCTGTTTAAATAAAGCTTTAAATGAGCATTCTAAGATGTCTAAGTTTATTTATGGCATGTTTGAGTTGCAAATACCGAACCCGAACGGAGCTGGATCGGTAATGTGTACCGAGTATGCAGTACCCGGTTCGGTTTCAAAATACATGTTCGATCAGGCTCTAATATATATATATATATATATATATATATATATATATATATATATATATATATATATATATATATATATATATATATATATATATATATATATATATATATAAATTGTGGATATGGTACATTACGTTTCAAAGGCATATTTTTATCATATGGAGTACAGTATACGAATCTGCAAATATCAGTGAAAAAAATTGTAGTTGGGGGTGGTCTCTTTATGGAGCTTTGCAGGGCAAAAAAGCATGTCAAGGTAATAGCCGTGTGCAACATTTAAAGCTGCATAATCAAATAATCTTTGCAGGTGCACCAAATCCAGTCCCTACGAGTATGACAAAGACAGAAAGCATGGGACGATGACAGTCATGTGCAACTTATAAAGCTGTAAATTGAAGTTTCAACGTGAGACAAAATTGCAGAAATCAGGGTTATAAAAATCTCACATGCAGAATGTAAAGGCCGCGTGAATAGTCTAGATCACAGTGACCTCAAATTTTAATCACATTTTCTATGCCAAGCAATTCATTTCTGTACCAAATTTGAGAAAATTTCACCCAGACATTTTGAAGAAATCGTGGTAACAAACATGGACAGTAATATGTCACAGTATGCTGCACATAGGTCACAGTGACCTCGAATTCTAATCAGGTAAAGGGTGTCTGGGTGTGCATCTATTTATCAATTTGTATAATTGCATTTTTGACGATATGGCCCTAACCAAGCTTATATGGACAGTAAATAGGGCACGCTAAGCTGTAATTAGGTCACAGTGACCTCATTATCTAAACACCTGCTGGGGGTCCAGAAAAACAAAATTGTATATCAAATTGAACAAAAAAATTAATGTGGGCATTTTGGAGATGTTGTGCTTCCAATGATCACATAGTCAGTAAATAGGTCGGAGTAAGTGGGAATGACGCCACATTGACCTCAAATTCTAATCAGCTAGTTGGAATCAAAGAATAAATCTGCGTACGAAATTTGAGAAAAATCTGTCCAGGCATTTTGACAATATTGTGCTAAGAAAGCACAAATGGAGAGTAAATAGGTTATGGTAACCTATAAATAGATCACAGTGACCTGAAAGTCTAAGCTAGTGGGAGTCCAAGAATACATCTCTGTACCAAATTTGATAAAAATCTGTCCTGGCATTTTGAATTTATTGCACTAAAACAGCTCAAATGGAGAGTAAATAGACCATATAGTAAGGTGTAAAAGGTTACAGTGACTTAAGAATCTGATCAGCTAATGAAATTCAAGAAATGTGAGAAAAATCCCTCCAGGCTTTATTACGATAGTGCACTAACAAAGCCCAGAAGGGCAGTTTGTAGGTCACAGTAAGCTGTACATGTATATAAGCCACAGTGACCTCCAAATCTTATTAGCGAACGGGAGTCCAACAATGCATCTGTATACCAAACTTGAAAGAAATCCATTGTTGGAATTTGAAGATATCACGCTAACAGCAGACGTACAGATAACCCAAAAACATAACTATGTTCATGCCTCCCTCCCCCATTGTGGGGGAGGTATAAAAGTAAAGAGAAGCAAAATCTTACAAAAGATGGAAGGGAAGTTGCTACAATATATTTACAATGGCCATCCTTAATATAAGTTTGTTTTGTTCACAGAAACAAGAAGCTATTTGATGCTCGTGTCTGGTGACACAGGGTCAAGATATTACCCCAGGCACCATCCTCCTCATAGCCCATTGGACGCGGTATACACTACTCCATTCGATACAAGAGATCTCACTGAGGTGTTCCAGCAACAGGGTCCTCTACGAGACCGAAGGTATTCAGCTGCAGCAGCAGCAGTAGCGGGAAAAATTTTAATAGCCGGCGGATACCATTATACATCAGAGTCTGTCACAAAGACAGTGCACAGCTTAAACACTGAGACACTAACCTGGAGTAGAGAGCCAGACATGACCATGAACAGGGAGATGTTTACAATGACAATTGTCCAATACAAGAGCAGTATGGGACTCCTCATTGCCGGTGGCCGTGACGAAAAGGGCAAAACTCTAGCTACTTGTGAGATACTGAATGATGGAACTTGGACAGCAGTCACCAGTCTCCCAGAACCTCTACTTTGGCATGCAGCTTGTGCTAGTGTGGAGGCCAATAAAGTTTATCTGACAGGAAGAATACCCAAAAGACAGAGAACGCTGTGCTGGGATCCAGACAAAAATTCCTGGGAGGAGAAGAAACAGATGAAGAAGAAACGCTACAATCATTGTATGTGTTGTCTAAATGATGCTATATATGTCTTTGGGGGCTACAATTCTGTTGGTGTAGAACGGTATGACATACAGGCTGATCAATGGACAATATTGATGGACATGCCAATGCCAAAGTACAGAGCTACCTGTGTCACTGTGAATGACTGGGTCATCATCTTGGGAGGCAGTGACGATAAAATCTTACTATTTGATACAGGACGCAAGTCATGGAAAGAATCTAAACACAGACTACCTTGGAAAGAGTTGATATACCCACTATGCTGTGTAATTACACCACAGTAACTGTCTAATCAAAGACTTCCATGAAACGAATTATAATCCCCAATGTATTGTATAATTACTCCACAAAGATTGTCCACACACAAACTAACATGAAAAAGTTTAATTTTCCAACACTTGTGTAATTACTCCATGCTATTGTTTATACAGACTAACATAAAAAGAATTAAATACCCACCCCACTAATTATTCCGCATAGATTATCTATACACAGACCACCATGGAAATAGATAAAATACCCAACATATTGAATAATTACTGCACAGAGATTGTCTATACACAAACTTCCAAAACCCATTCTGCGATTGTCGCCAATATTGGCTTTCCCCGTGGCTGCACGATGGAAGGAAGGGGGCACTGGCAGAGACACCCTTGATCACAGACTGCATTCCCCATCTTTTCAGTGCTAACTATGAGAATGTTGGGAAAGTTGCATCGCTATCTTAAGTACTTTCAGCTAAACAATTGGGCAAAATCCTAACCTTGCAAGAGCTTTGTTGTCAGTTTTATTTAATATTATATTTCTTGAACATGGGTATGATCTCAGCTGAGCCACAATCCATTTCCAGAAACTAGCAACACTGCCTTTGAGACGGGGAACTCCACAGCTTGCTCCTTCTCGCATGGGCAAGCTGTGGAGCATGTCTTTGGCATTGAGAAAGCTGCTGAAGGGTACAGAAGCATTCTGAAACAACAGCTGATACATATACGCATATTCTTGGTATCACATTGCTGCAAAAATCACCAAAGAAATAAATGGAGTGTAAGACTTGCCTTTAACATTTCCTAGAAACTGTAACGAGTGATGGTAATTTCCTTACTGATACAAATGAAACAGACAGCCACAAACTTCTGTATCAACAAATCCAGGAAATCTACCATTGCAAAAACAAATATATGCATTAAAAATTTAATTGTCCCATATATTTGCAGCATAGACTCTAAATACCAATTTATCAATTTGTGGATGCAGAACTATCTATTGTCTTCTTTTCTAATATCCTACCCATGCTACCAAATTCTTCAAAATATTTTTTTTTCTTTGTTATTGTACGTTATTAATTAATGAATTTAATGAGCATGGCATGAATGTATGTGGTGCTTGTCAAGACTTACTGATCTGGGTGATCTAGTGTCACTTTGAGAAATTATTAGGAATGCCATGAACCATGTGCTTCAAGCTGTGAATGTGAGGAGATAGAGCCACGCTGTTGGAGCTCCAGGATTATACTTTAGAAAGTATTGAATGCAAATTTGTTCAATAAACATACAAAATGGAGTACTGTATAAGTAAAGCAAAAATTTGAAGCTCTATAGTGAAGCTTTTGAAACATTGGTACGTTAAGCCCCTATTATCGCCCACCGCGATCTTTTCTTTGTTACATTCTGACAATAAATTCATTGTTTATTTTAAGTTTTAAAATTTGCTCCGTTGTTTGAGATTGCAAGATAATTTCTCTCACAGCAGAGTTGTTTTCAAGACAAAATTTGTCATTTGATGCCCTTTAAAGTGCCAAATAGTTTGGTTGTCCAGTGGGAATTACTGGTTGTCCATTTGGGATGGTAATTTTACTTGTCCCTTATTGGTGACTTTTACTTTTTGTTTTCCAAGTTAATGGACATTAAAAAAAAAAAAAAGATGAAATAAAAATTTTTATTTTACCTTCCGATGTTTTTTTTTGAATTTTTGAAAGTATTGTTTTTGTACATGATCCATTAAAAAATAAAACCTTCGAACATATTGTACACTATCCTTCATCACTGAACAAAAATTATAAGGACTCCATCACCCTAATACATCTTTACATTTCTAATTGATGTATAAGCATTAAAAAACTGCACACCCCTGGCACGCTGTTGTTGGGCACACCCGACATGTATTTAAGCACAGTTTGCCACTGTTGTTCATTAGAGCTGCACCCAATGTAAGCCAACCTCCAGCGGCTTCCCTCTGGCCTGCAATGACAATGTTTGTAAGCAGGTGCATTTTACCGTAGAGTAACTTAAATATTTGCACATGGCTAGGCCTATTTCGATTTTGAGATAAAAAAAAAAAGTGTATTCTTGTTGAACCAGTAAAAATCAAACAGCTGTCCGTTTTTTCGCCATATTTTGAATGATACAACTGCAAAATTTAATACGATGTTTTGCACAATTTGCCATCAAGTTTTGTATCCCTCTAAAAATAGCCCAGAATGGGCACGGAGCCACCATTTTACCTCATTGTAAATGCGCTTTGATCACATGCCTTTCACTGTCCAATCAAACTCATGCCCCGTGCAGGTCTATTATAAATATCTGCAATGTTGGAAAACAATTTGTATTTACGCAACGTTTAGTGGACCAAGATTCCACATTTTCACTTCATATTTCCAAGAGGACTTCGGTCAAACAATTCTAGAGTCGGAAAGGTAGGAGTAAAAAATACCCTTCGGAGGCAAGGGAAATGCACAGATTAGTCACCGCATGGTGAGCCGCAGCAGATGAGCACTGAGCGAGAGATTTGCGTAAACACACTGTGTTATTGAACGCTGATACACACACAAAAACATTTGTTGTGTAATTTCGCCGTGTTAGCTTTTATAATGACATGTTGGGGTGTCCTTATTCTTCTCTGTGCAAAAATCTAAGTCTCTGCATCTTGACTCACTCAAATTATTGTGCACTGCAAGGTTGCATGTCGTTACCCCTATGGAATAATACTGTCAGCTTTTTATACTTCTCTCTCTCTCTCTCTCTCACACACACACACACACGCACACACAAATCATACCAATTTCTCTGTGACTGCGCCCCCCCCCTCCTTTGCAATGGTGATAGTCCTATTTATTGTAAGATCATCTTGGCAATCGGCTGGCGCCAATTCCAAAAAACACTGAAGGAGACAACATTTGACCCCAAGATGGCTTTTGTCGATTTACAAAGAAAATCTTAAACTCACTGGCAAATATGTCAAAAGCCAGACTCGTCCACAAGTGTGAAAAAATAAGGCACTCTAGGGTGGTTCAGAAATATCATATATATATATATATATATATATATATATATATATATATATATATATATATATATATATATATATATATATATATATATATATATATATATATATATATATATATATATATAGATATAGATATATATATATAGGTTTAGTTGTCCAAATATGTGCTTTCAAAATTGGAGGGAGCTAAACCATGCCAACCAAAGGACAAAGAAATTCATAAAAAAAAATCCAGAAATCAATAGAGCATGACCATTTGAACCAATCTGGCAGAGACCCACCCAAGGTAGGCCTACATTGCTGCCGTGTCTGAAGAAAATTTGGATGACAGTTTTGGAGAAGAAGTCAAAAAAGTGAGTTAGCATTAGAATGCCCACTGATTTACATAGTAATCAGAAGGAATTGTGCATTTACCAATAAGGACCCGAATTAAAAAAAACAAAAAACAAAGAAAAAAACAGGAATCTGCAGCACTTCCACCTAGTGTACGACTTTGTATGACTGTTTCATAAGAAACATATCCACCAAGTTTGATCTTAATCTGAGTGCCGATTCTGGAGTAGTCAAAAATAGCAAAAACACAAAATACATATATAGAATAAAATTGCAGCATCACCCAGTGAACAAATTAAGAACAAGGGGTCTATAAGAGTGTCCCTGTGTTTCGAAGATTTTTTTTTTGGGGGGGGGGGGGGGGGTAAGATTTGCACAAAAAAGAACAAAAATAATCGCCGGAAATCCAAAAATCAGTGGAGCATGTCCATTGGAACAAATCTGCTAGATAAACCCTTCCAAGCTACATATTCCCACCAAGTTTGAAGTCAGTCTGGGTGACATTTTCGGAGAAGTCCAAGGTGTGAATGACCATTAGAATGCTCATCAACTTACATAGTGATCAACAGGAAAGGTGCCTTTACCGATAGTTACCCAAAATTAAAAAAAATCAGGAATCCAAGTATTGCCACCTAGTGAAGAACTTTGTTTGACACTTCTAAAAGGAACATATCCACCAAATTTCAGCTTAGTCTGCGCGACAGTTCTGGAGCAGAAGTCATAAATATCAATAACACACAAAAAATTCATAAAAATTGGGGAAAAAATCGTAGCGCCACCTAGCAAGCAAATAAAGAACTAGAATTCCCTAGGAGTGTTCCTGTGTGACATCAAAGCAATCTGGTGAGTGGTTTTGGATAAGAAGATTTTTCAATATTTGCCCCCCCCCCCCCCCCACAATAAAAAAATCATAACAAAAGGGCTGTGTGAACAGCTAGCCCATGCTCAGCTGACCTAGAAATTTATCACACTTGGGGCTCTGTGAACTTGGGATAGGATCAAGGTCACCCATGTACGGAATAAGTCAGACCTTTATGGAGGAACACTAACATGTGACACATCAAAATCCCAGTTCAAGTAGTTCTCAACTGAAGTTACAGTGAAGGGTAAAATTCATGTTTTTTGCCCTGTGATCCCATAAATTAAGTCAAGGTCACTCATGTCTCGCTACGCATGACCTTCCTAGAGAAACATTAAGATGTTCGACATCAAGGTCCTAACTCAAAACAGAAATCAAGTTATCAAGTGAACAGTATATTTCGTTTGGCAGTCACCCGTGACCTTGGGAATGAGGTCAAGGTCCAAAAATCACTGGAGCATGACCACTTGCAAAAGATAGGTAAACACTTATAAAAAAAGTAAACCCATACCAAGTGTGACACAAATGTGGCCAAAAATTATTTAAGTTATAGCCATTATACGAAATTCCCATGTTAAACTTTCCTCTTAAAACTTTCTAAAACTTTCCAAAAAAATCAATCATAAAAATCCAAAAATCATTGGAGCATGACCATTTGAACAAACTTAGTTATAACTTTTTGAGTTATTGAAAAAAACACAATACATTTTGACAAGTGCCAAACTCCATAATTACTGGGTCACAATGACCAAAAAGGAGGTCATCAAGTACAGTTTTATGTATTATGTAACCAAGTGCAATTATGATCTGGAGGCGTAATTCACTTTGCCACTGATGTCCATGCTACACCCTAACATTACAAAATCACCTTTTCAACTTTCCATGCATGGTGTGCTCACAAAAGAAAAGTCAATGTCACTGATATTACACAACGTTCTACCTTTGGCCATGGTCTATTTGTCCCATAAATTTGGCAAGTCTAATCCAATTACTTGTCCAAATATGGAATTTTACATCTTTAAACACATTTTGGCTCATATTTACCGCCAAATTATAGGTGGCGCCACTAGTATCACCAGCAAATTAGGCTTTCACCACCCCCACAATCCCACCATATTTGGTGAATAACTGCCAAAAATTAAAAATGCTAGAGTGTTCATAAGATTTTCACAATTTGACCCCTGTATGCAGAACAATGTACGTGGTGCCACCAATATCGACAGGATTTTCATATGCCCTAAAATTTATATTGGGTTAACTTGAAAACTGTGGATGGTATGGCACTAAAGAGCTAAAGTTTACGTACGGGCCGACAGACATGAGCGGTCGCATAAGCTCTGTGACCTTTGGTCGGCAGAGCTAAATTTGGGTGATCAATGCTATTGTCAATGCATTTTACGAAACCATGGAAACATCAGAGGGTTAGCAGGCAGTTAGATGATGATGCAGCAGGTGACATTTTGCTCTCGCACATTACGCACCATTTATAAAATTCCAATTAGAGAAGATGATTTTTGGAGAAGCAGTTGAACATCAACTTATCCCAGAAAAATTCATAAAAAGAATAGAAAATCACAGCACCACCTGTGGAACAAATTAAGGTCTTGCGGGTCCCCAGAAGTATCCCCATGCAATTTTAAAGCAATTGGCTGAGCAGTTTCAGAGATTTTCAAGATTTTGCCCTTTCCCCCCCCCCCCCCCCCAAAAAAAAACAAAAACAAAAAACAAAAAACAAAACAAAACAAAAACAATAAACAAAAAACCAAAAAAAAAAAAATACAAACAAAAAAACAAAAAAAACAAGAAGTTCATGATGATCCTGTGCTGTGCTGACTGGAATCTGCTTGAAGTAGCTGCTCGCTTGTGTTACATACCAGTAAATCCTCTTCATGCAGTATGTACATTTAATTTAGTAGTTATCAACAATACAAATTCACAGTGTAGACAAGCAAGGTAGTAGCTGATTTTTTTCATGAAACAAAAGTGGAAAAAAAATAACATATCCACATTACTTTCCCAGACTTTTATTGTCTAAAGTCCAATCATACTGTGATAAAATTTTAAGTAATTCTGTTAAGCCATTCTGGAGAAGGAAGTTGAAAATTGCCTGAACACACAAGAAAAAAAAACTTTAAAAAAATACTGTGCCACCTTGTGGCAAAAAAAGGATCCCTATGTGCAATTTCAAAGAAATTAGTCCAGTAGTTCGAGATGTAGAAATTTATTTTTTGCAAGAATCAATTAAACAAGAGGATTACGTGAATAGTCTGTACTTAGCTATGGTCGCAAAGTTTGATTTCCCATAACTTTGTCAAAAAGTAACATATCCATCTCAATTTCGCACACATTCACTGTCTAAAGTCAAATTATATTCTGATACAATTTTAAGGAATTCTGTTCAGCCATTCTGGAGAAGTAAAAAATGGCCTTAACACACAAGATTCACTAAGAAATAAGAAAACAACTGTAGTCCCAACAGGTGGCCAAAACAAGAACTAGGTGACCCCAGGTGACCCTATGTGCAATATCAAAGTAATTGGCAAAGTAGTTCTTGAGAGGACTTTTTTTGGTCCAAAACATTTACAAAATTCATGAAAGAAAAAATATATATATATCGCATCATCACCTCCTTTGCAAATGGGAGAGGGGTTCATCACCTGAGGAACATCCATGTGCAAAATTAAAAAAATTCAAAGCACTGATTTTTTAGAAGTCAAAAATATAAAGACAATGGCCACACATGCTATACAGTGGTACCCCTTACCTATGGTCGCCAAGTTTGATTTCCCAGAACTTCATCAAAAATTAACATAAATTAATGGCACCAAAACAAGTCTTGCACTGGCTCCCTGCTGATGACCCAATTTTATAAAGGCTAATAGACTATTATGCCAAAAACTTTCTTCTATATTTCAAATTTTATGAAGATGATTTGTTCCTTTCGCAAATAAATTTGCTCCTATGATTTAGAACTATGCACTTTTTAGTGAATGGTACAAAATAGGATTTTGCTTTTAGAATATCGGAGTTGATAGTGTTCACACAGTACATGGGCTTACAGACTTAGTTTTGTTAAGTTTCTCTTTACATTAAATATCCATATAATTTTCGTTAACTTTCATTGTCTAAAGTCAAATCATATTCTGATAAAATTTTCAGTAATTATGTTCAACCGTTGTGGATAAGAAGTCAAAAAATAGCCTTAATACACAAAAGTTCAAAAAAATAAGAAAAAAGTGCAGTGCCACCTGGTGGGTCAAAACACTTTGTGACCCTATGTGTAATATCCAAGCAATTGGCCAAGTATTTCTTATGATGAAAATACTTTAATTTTTTTTTCAAAAAAAAAAAAAAAAAAAATCATAAAAAATAGAAAAATTATTGCATCATCATAATCTTCACAAACTTGGTAGAGGTTCACCTTGGGAACATTCATGTGCAAAATTAAAACATTCCATGCAGCGTTTTTTAAATAGTTCAAAATGTAACCAGGCCTGGTGGCCTAAATGCAGGGGCAAAGCATATGTAGGCTTGTAGGGCTATTGAACAAATTGAAATAATTGAAGGAAAGACTGTTCAGGTGTAACAAAAACATTTGGTTGAATATAATTTATAAAAATAATAACCAGTTCCTTGCTTATGCTTTACTTAGTTTATAAATCAAGAGGACTGTGACAGTCCTGTGCTCAGCTGACATGTACATATACCCTTGCCATTTTTCAAGAATTGCCCCCAAAAAGAACAAAGAAATTCATAAAAAATCCAAAAATCAATGGAGTGTGTCCATTTAAACAAATCTGCTAGAGACCCCAGCCAAGGTACATTGCCACCAAGTTTAAAGTGAATTTTATGCCGGTTTTGCATAAACAGGTCAAAATGTGAATCAGCATTAGAATACCCATTGACTGACACAGTAATCAATAGGAAAGGTGCATTTACCAGTAAATACCCTAATTAAAAATAGCGTGAAAAATCAGTAATCCAGAGCATTGCCACCTAGTGAACTGTTTTGTTTGACCTTTCCGCAAAGAACACATCCACCAACATTCAGCTTAATATGAGAGACAGTTCTGTAAAAGAAGTCGAAAATAGCAATGAAACACAAAAAAACATAAAAGATATAAATAATCGCAGCGCTACTTGGTGAACAAAAACAGAACTAGGGGTCCCTAGGAGTGTTCCTGTGTGACATCAAAGCAATCGAGTGAGCAGTTTCAGAGTAGAAGATTTTTTTTAAGATTTGTCCCAAAAAAGAACAGAAAAGTTCATAAAAACTCCAAAATTTGATTTGAACAAATCTGCTAGAGACCCACCCACGGTTGGATAGGTGCATTTACCGACAAGTACCCGAACTGAAAAAATCATAAAAAATCAGGAATCTGCAACAGTGCCTCCTAGTGACCAATTTTGTTTGGCCCTTCCACAAGGGACATATCCACCAAGTTTCAGTTTTATCTGAGAAACGTAGAAGTCATAAATGGCAATAAGACACACAAATTTTGTTTTAAATCGTAGCACCACCTGGTGAACAAATTCAGAGCCAGGAGTGCCTAGGAGTGTTCCTGTGAGATATCAAAGCAATCGGGTGAGCAGTTTCCAAGAAGAAGAATTTTTAAGATTTGCCCACAAAAAGAACAAAAAAAATCATAAACAAGAGGGCTATGTGAACAGCCCATGCTCAGCTGACCTAGACATTCATCACACTTGCAGCTCTGTGAACTTGGAATAGGATCAAGGCCACCCATGTATGAAGTAAGTCTGACCTTTTCAGAGGATCACTAACATGTGCAACATCAACGTCCCAGTCCAAGTAGTTCTCAAATTATAGTGAAGAGTAAAATTCATGTATGTTGCACTGTGACTTCAGAAACGAGGTCAAGGTCACACATGTACTGTGTAAGTGTGAGTTTCATAGAGAAAACATCAAAGTCTTAACTCAAAACAGATCTCAAGTTATCAAGTGAACAGTAAATTTTGTGTCAGTTGTCCTGTGACCTTGGGAATGATGTCAAGGTCCAAACATCACTAGAATATGACCATTTGCACAAAGTAGGTAGGCAAAAAATATAAAACGTATATCCATACCAAGTTTGGTACAAATGTGGCCAAAATTATTTAAGTTATACACATTACAAGAAATTCCCATGTTAAACTTTCCTATCAAAACTTTTTCAACAATTTTTGAAATAAAATCATAAAAAATCCAAAAATCACTAGAGCGTGACCATTTGAGCATACTTGGTCGAGACTCACCCAAGGTACATTGCCACCAAGTTTGAAGTAAATCTGACAAACAATTTCTTCAGAGAAGTCCAAAATGTGATTTACCATCAGAATGCATTAGAATTCCCATTGACTTGCATAGTAAACAACAGAATAGGTACATTTACCGATAAGCACCAGAATTGAAAAACATATAACCATTTGCACAAAATAAGGTAGATATTTATGAAACGTACATCCCTAATAAGTTTGGCACAAATCTGGCCAAAATTATTTAAGTTATACCCATTACAAGAAATTTGCATGATAAACTTTTTAACGATTTAAACAAAAAATCATAAAAAATCCAAAAATCACTGGAGCGTAACAATTTTAACAAACTGGGTTGATGACCCACCCAAGGTAGATTGCCACTAAGTTTGAATTAAATCTGACAAACAGTTTCTTCAGAGAAGTCCAAAATGTGAATTGCCATGAAAATGCCCATTGACTTGCATAGTAAGCAATAGAGAAGATGCATTTAACAAGAACCTGAATTGAAAAAAAAAACAAAAAAACAAAAACAAAAACAAAAACAAACAAAAAAAAACCCGGCAAAAAAATCATGAATCCATAGCAGTGCCACCTAGTGAAAAACTTTGACCCTTCCACAAGGAACATCTCCACCAAGTTTCCGCTTAATCTGAGTGATGGTTCTGGAGGAGACAAAAATAGGAAAAACACACAAAAAAAGATAAAAAAAAAAAAAAAGAGAGAGAGAAAAAAATCGAGGCCTTAAGGATCCATGATTAAAGGAAGACCAATTTCTAATTTCAAATTTATTTTTCATTTGAATTTGAATGAAAAACACTGTTTCTTGTGAATAATTTGCCAACACTGTATACGGAAATTGACTGAAATATACCGATAGCATCCATGACCATCGCCCTAACCCATATATGGGTCTCTCCCTGTATTGAACGACCCCTCGTATAAATGAACACCTGGTTTGAAGCACCAAATTGGGTCACCTGTTTTTCTTTTATAATTTACCTCTTATGAGCGACCACCTGTTAAACGCGACCAGCAACCATGCCAAATGAACATATTTTGCGACCACATTATACAAATGGGGCGGGGGGGGGGGGGGTATTTCGTTATTGGACCTGTTTACTAAACCGTGATTTGTGCCGGAGTATAAAAACTTAACTTACTGAGTAAAAAAAAATGTGATCAGGGTAGTTCCTTGTTATGCATTATTTATCAAAATTAGTACACGTGAAATTTGTACTTTTCCAATTTGCCAATATCTGTGATTGATATTATTATTTTGTCGATAAATGTGATTAAGATTTTGATGACTGACATTACTGTGACTGTGATATGGGCTTATGAATTCACTGTGATCTGTGAAAAGGGCCTTAGAATTAGCTGTGGCCCGTGATCCAGAGGGGGTATTCCTGCGCCCCACAAATTAGAGCCATATCCAGTCACTACACCTTAAATACGATCTATTCAGATTTAAATGCATTCTTACTCTAGCACCTGATGAGTAAAAAAGGGAGCCACCTGCATCAGGGCAGGTCCATGTATTTAGCATGGTCAAAAGTATTTTCTCAATAAAATGAACAGCACGAACACAGAATAATCTTAAGAAAATGTTTCAACATATATTTGAAACATAAAGGATGCCTAAATTGATTAGAAATGGGCTCCCTTTTGGTAGCAAAGATGTTATTTATGGATGTTTATGCAGTATATAATAGAATCTGCCCTGATCATATGGTGGAAGCATCAGTCTGTTGCCTCTGCAACACAGGAAGTGAGCAGGATCACAGTTAAATATGAATGTCTCCTATTGGCTAACAAAATACATGCACGCACCCCCCTTCCCCCATTGTTATAAAATTTACATGATTCTTGTCGAATTAAATTAGTGCAAACAATAGAGGATTTCTTTCTACAGTATATTTCCTGAACCAAGTTTTTAATTTGATCAATCTGTATCTATTCCTCCCTATTTAAAATCATTACGAGCGTAGGATCTTTCCATTTATTTACACTTTTAAATGACAGTAAATGTGGCATGCTCCGCGTGTATCGGGCCTCTCCATAGCGGATCTAAGAGGATTTCGACCACTATATTTGTTTCTCTGTATGCTGGGATATTATGGATTGTTTTCTGAACTAAACCTCATAATGATCGGCAGAAATTTCCTTGTGGTGGGAACTTGGTCGCTCGCACTCAAGTCATGATCGTTCACATCATCCACCTTGAAATACTTCAAATCCAAATGCAGGACGAATGTTGCCGACGCTCTCCGGAAATGTCCGGAACAATCGTCCGTCATTTCCCCACAGATCAACAACCCACGTGGTCATCTCTTTTTTCGCATGCGAACCGTTAGCTAACCCTGGCAGATACGAGCAAAGCTACGGAAATATTATTTATTGTTCTCATTTCTAATTGAACGACGTTTTATGATAGACTATATATAAAATGAACGATGATAACTTTCGCTGGATCAAAATCCCGATCAAGCACGTGCTTGCCTTCATGACTCAGCCACCGACACTGACGAAGTGGGTCGATCTATTTTTCCCACGGTTCAGATCGAGGTAAACATGGTGCCCAAAACACACGTGGTGGCAGTAAGAAAATGCCGAGTCTTATTTTGATCCATAACTTATGAACTACGGTGAGTTGGGCTCCATGGAACGTGTAAAATAAAGTTAAGGAAGTGAGTTATATCATCAAAACAGTTTTACGGCAGTTAACTTTAAGCTCATTACTTCGCAAGCGAAAGCTCCGTACGGGATTGAGGGGCGGGGGGGGGGGGGGCGCGACAGGGTATTTTCGTGACTCGTGATCCTATCTTTTTATTTTCCGTGATCTGTGAAACAATAAAATTAATTTTCGGGATTCGTGATTAAGCCATTGCTCGTGAATATGCATATAAGCTGAAGAATTTTTCCTGTGAACTGTGATCAAGACCCCCCCCCCCCACTCCCCCTCTCGGGATTATGCATCAGCCCCATTGAGGCTGAGCATAATGGACAGACACAACTCAGGACCGGCAAATATTTCCAAGTTGCGACACACGTCTTTCACTAGTTTCACCACCAAGACAAGCGTTCTTTATTGAAATAAAGATTTTCAGGGTTGTAATGGTTAAATTTAATAAATCGTGTTTTTTCCCAAAGCACATGTAATCGATCATCATGAACTGGTGGTTGCAGAAATTTGCGTACCTCGCTACAACCAGGGAAAGGCCGCCCAGGATTTGAGCTGAGTGTTAGTGTTCAGCTCGCGAGTGTGGGGCTCCTCCAATGAGAGATCACCTGCATTATACGACCGCTTTTTGGTCTGCGCGGGGGTTGGTCGCTCAAAAGCGGGACTACTGTACTCGGATTTGTGCACTTTTTTCTTCGCACAGACGGTGGGAGCGTGGTTTCCCTCAGTGCCTCACCACGTCGGCCTCGTAGTCCCACTGCACCAAGCATAACACAACAGATTAAGTCGCGATCATCTTGTTTACTTCAACTTAATACTTCTTGAAACAGCGGCCATAAAATTTTAATCGAAAAGACCCGAAAAACTATCTAGTGACGAATGTTCCAAAATCAATCAGGCTTCCCCGCCAGCGCGTGTATGATGACATCTTTCATGGTGAACAGCCTCGTAGTCCCACTGCACCAAGCATAACACAACAGATTAACTCGATCATCTTGTTTACTTCTTGAAACAGCGGCCATGAAACTTTAATCGAAAAGACCCGAAAAACTATCTAGTGACGAATGTTCCAAAATCAGTCAGGCTTCCCCGCCAGCGCGTGTATGATGACATCTTTCATGGTGAACAAACGCAGCATCGTTGCGATGAAGTATTCTGCCAATTTGTAACATTTGTACGCTAATTAAGCTTTTATTAAACAAAATTACCGCGCCACACTTTGTATCACAACCTCGTAATTAAAATCCACTTATTGTTGTCGCCAGTCCTCTATTTCCCTTCGTGTGCCCAGTGATGCGTCGAAACGTAAACACTGGTCAACACGTGCGAGTCAAATTCTTCCTTTGCTTAATGGTTGACCTTGACCTTGTTGACATCTGATATCCTCGGCGACCGCTGTCACAGGACTGCAGCTCCTTTTCGGACAAAACAGTTACTCTCGATGTACCTCAAACTTTATATATTTTTACAGTAACTTGAAAATTTTGTCCCGTTTTTTTATTAGGGATGGTTTTGAAGAACATTGACACTAAATTTTGGCTCTGTCTGGCTGACTATAAACGTTGTCACATGGTACAGAATTATTTAAACCATCAACAAAAACTAGGGCAACTTTACGATTTCTGTAGCGGTCCTTTACAACACTCTTATGATTCTTGAAACGACCCCTCAACAGTAAAATAGCGCTTTTTTAAAAAAAGACACGACACAACTTAAATAAAACATGTTGAATGAACATTTTATTGGCTCTTCTCACATCGTGCACACTAAAAATTGTATTATTTCAGACATAATCCAGTGTACTGTGGTAACTATAGGTTACGTAACATGTACGCAAACGCCTGGATTTTCGCCATACAAATATGCAGGGGCCCCTACCCCTGCATAAAAAGGAAATAACAAACGGAGGCAAATCGATTTCAATAGCTCTGCTGCCTGACAAGTCAGCAGAGCTAAAAAATTCATTAAAATATTCAAAAATCCAGGACGCATGACCATTTGAAAAAACTTGGTCGACACCCACCCAAGATACACTCCTACCAAGTTACTTTGAAGTGAACCTGGCAAACATTTTCAGAGAAGTCAAAATGTGAATCGTGAACAGATGGAGGGATGGACAACAAATGATGGACCATACGATAGCCTCAGCAGAGGTAAAAATGGTCCAGGTCAACAGCTTTCCTTGAAGTGCTTTGGGCCACAGACTACAGTTATAAATCCTTCTACTTTTCATATTAACATTTTTCAGTCTAAAAAATCAGCATTTTGGTATTTTAAAATTCCGTAAACGGCATTTATCAGATAAAAATGTCAGAAAAGCATGGATGGATTTTTGTCATATAATTCCCAGCTCGTTAATTTGTGATAATTGAAATACAAAACCACACCTGGATGTCAGCTTTATACAGGTGTATGAACTGTGCTCTTGCCAGGGTCACATTATTGTCCTTCCCCACCATAAAGTTCCCACCTGGCCTGGGAGACAGTGCACCTATATGAGCACCAATGAAGCAACTCTATGATGCAGCAAACCTGACTTAGCCAACTTCATTTAAACAGAAGCTACAGCATGCTGAAAACACAGTATTTTCACAATTACGGACTATCTCGGTTGGGATGCTCAACCAGCCAATCACAACTGTGGTCTGTAACCTTTGGGTGCATTGTGGCCAGGGTACATGGAGGAAAGTTGTTGACTCAGTCAAAACATGGCACTACGAGAGTTAAAATGTTTTCATTTGATGGAAATAATTTAACGACATGCCTACATTAACATGATCATAACCAAAACTCAACTCTTTCAGTGCTATATTTAGGACTCCATTAGGGTATTTTTACCAGCAGCATGAATCTAGTATCCTTATTATAATTCAGAGCAGTTCAGTTTCATATGTTTTAAGGAGTCTGAATTTAGTAGTGCAGTGGTACCTGCTATTTAAGACCACCCTTAAAGCCAGACAAAAGTGGTCACATATGGCAGGTGGTCTTTCACTGCAGGTGAGCTTACAAAGAAATTGAAAGCCATTGTCTTGAAATGGCGGACTTAAAAACTAGTGCGGTCTTTCTTTAGAGCAAGTACATGTACCACTGTGTTAGGCACTGAAAGAGCGAAAGATTGCTTTGTAATATTTCAGAGGAGTTCCTCCCATTTTTTATATCACAGACAACATAATGCATTTATTTCCAAAAACTCACGTTTTTATTTTTTGTACAAAAAGGATGAGGCTGGGCTTGACGATGGAGACTGGTGTAAAAAACAAAACTTCTATTTGTTGGTTTTGCGTGTATTTCAACAACGTAGAAGGACAGTTACAATTGAATCATAAAAATGGTGAAACCAAAACTGATGTAAACTAAATGAGATCTATACCCAGCATGAAGTCTGATTTCTAAAATATATGAAGCTTTTCAACATCAATCTTTAAAGATGGTTGTAAATTGTCCATTACGGTAGAAAGTCTCGTAAATGCTATAGGCCTTGACAAATACTGTATAAAGAGTCAATTAAGGTTTCCTGTACAGTTGATGCACAAACTCGTACCAAATACCCATTCTTGAAGCATGATATATTGAGCTCTAAACCATCACACACACTACAACTTTCTTTGCAAATGCCACTTTTGAAATTCAGTTTCACTCCTACAGAGATGCACAGAAGAATCATAAAATTCAGCATCCTCTTTGAAAAACCAAACATGACCAGATGTTTAGGTTAAAACCAACATTTCTTGTGATTTATTAATGCTCTGGTTATAAAATCCTTGCAGTGTGTTTACATACATTTTACTATATGTGATCTTCGATTATAATATTAGAATCTGGGATCTCTATTCTATCATACCTATCTCAACATATGCAGATTTTACATTCATTTCCACTATACAGAGTGCCAAACACAGAAACGTTCGACTAGCTTCAATTTACACCAGTAAATTTTACCTCATTGAACTTTAGAGGACCCAAGCCCATGTAGGCCAAATCCTATTATATTCCTACCTTTTGTCAAGATTTTTTGCACAACCCCAGTGGTAATATTCCTGTCTGTTTTTCTTCAGTTGCTTGTGCAGCAGATCCCATACACATATCATAAATAAAGGGTGTATGAGTATTTAATGGTAATAACAAATGACCACATTACTAAAATTGACAGGCGAGTCCACCATGTTTGCATTCATACTCAATAATTGTTGACATCACTTGTTACCTCAAATATGGCGTTACCCAATGACGCTACATACCCAAGTTCACACATTAACCTAGACAAGCCAAATCAATGTAGTTCTTAGCGATGATACTCGGGAAGGTCTCACCATTCACTCTGTCTTTAAAATTCATTGTCCCACAATGGTTTATGTTATTTTCTTTTCGGAATTTTGTTACTTTTAAGAATTTTGGCAATACTTTGCATCCTAAATTTAATACAGATTAGACCAGAACTTGGGGGGGGGGGGGGCAGGGGGGTTGTCTTTATTTGTTTTAGCATTCTGATAAGTATTTATCTTTTTGAAACTGATTTATATGTTTGATATGGTCCCTTTTACCTCTTATGGCAACCTAACGAAATTTAGTTTTCCAATTTTGACCATCAGTTTTCCACGACGAGATTACACGGTATTTCATGGAAAGTGGGACTCCACTATCAGCGGGTCATTGACAGCCATATTAAAGTGTATAGACATGAAGAAAGTGGGGAAGTTTGAAAGAGTGATTCTGATCAAGTCAAAGCTGGACTGTGCCTGAAATATGCCTGTGTGCAATTGCAAGGTACCATGCTGTTGTGCTGATATGCACAAATTGTCGAATCTTGACAAATATCTATGGGTGTGTGGGGCTACGTTCCACAGTTAAGCCTCCGCTGTGGTCACAATAGCATGTCCAAAGCATGTCCCACTTGGTAACAGCGGACCAGCATAAATAAGAATTCAGTCATGCGTGCGATCGTCACGACAAGGTGACAAAAGGGAGAACTAAGATTCCGTTAGGCTCCTATTGGGTCATTGGCAGAAATGCAGGAGCTTAATTTACAGGTTAGGGCAGGTCAGAAGTCTTCTCAGATAAGTGGTTTCTGTTGTTAATATACATGATATATTTTACGTCATACCCTAAAGTTTCATCAGATCTGTTCTATTTATTAGCCCTTTATATGCTTGGGTCCCATAAAGTTCAACACAGTTGTAAATTTTGTGCCATAGAATTTCATTGAAGGTATTTACAGATGAGAAGTGATATTGCAATCTTGCTGCCACTCTAATGCTTTGGACCTAATGACAAATCTGATTTCTGTACAAAGTCCTGATCATGGTTACTCCATTGATTTGAGCAAAATTCGGTAACGGTCGGAAGTACTTTCATCTGAAATATAGACAGAAAATTTTATGTTAAGCAAAGCACAGCAGAACATAAGCATTTCTATATCTAATATATCTAACATTACAAGACAACGGGAAAACCCACTCCCTGTGTAATGTCAATTACACGACTTATATTGTTATGACTGTGACTTGCCATAAAACACTGAACACTTGTGGGTTCCAGCTTGATCTCTCTTTCTTTACTCTTTACTTTAGTCTGAGTTAAAAAATATAATTGTGCCTCAAAAACTTCATAAATCTTGTGGTCCTTGATGTTTTTTCAAAATTACAATGCAATAAACTTTTCATTCAGATCCATGTATTATAGGTATAAATACTTTTTATAAAGAAAAACATTAAATGTAAAATTATTTTGTCTAACTTTGGATCATATACATACATATATATATATATATATATATATCAAATAACTACAGGAATGCTGAATGAAATTCCAGTTGCACATGATATTTTATAGAGACTGGTTTTTAAAACAAAAATGTGAAATGGAATTCATTTCCAAGTTCTATATATATTATGAATACATGTATACTGATAACTGTAAATTGCTTTATTTTTGGATGTATAAAATTCCACAGTTTTTGTATTTTTGACATTTCACTAGTTTTAATTTCACTATTTTGGACATAATTTCAATTCAAACAACGTTAAATACTATTTCACTGTGTGTGTGTTTTTTTTTTTTTTGGTGCCATCAGTGAAATAAGCAAAATTAAAGCAATTTACACCTCCCCCTTTCCCTAGACCATTTCTGGTGATTTTTGTCTATCAGACTTGCATGCAGATAACTTGGCATCAAGTTTCTGACAGTTAACCATGAAATTTCAATACGTAAAGCTCACCTGGTAAAGCCTCTATTGCAAACCGTGTGTGGTCTTGAACATTTTGTACTACCTGCAAAAATAATGTTATTTTATCACTTCTTTGTGTCAATGATTGGCATAAACGGGATACATGTCTTATACGCACTATATACTCTGCCAATTCCCAGAGCCTCATCATCTTCTTCAAACTTTTGACACACTAGGAAAACACATATTACTATCATTGTAACACCTGAATGATTTGAAAGTGAATTTTACAGAGCAGCATGTAATACAAACAGCATTCTGCATACAAGTAGGTATAAAGGCTACATTCAGGCTACTCATTGAATGGTTTTAGCAGTAAACTGGTATGTCTACAGTCATGTAGTTCAAAACCCAGTACCACAGATGCCCTCTTGTGACAGAAAAGCAAACTACGGGTACTAATAACTTTGTTGTCAGGCTGCATGCATGCATCATTTTCTTAATGTATTACATATTACTCCATGACACATTTTGATGTGTTACTTATACAATAATTTAAATGTCAGCTGGGTTTACCCAGCTCTGAAGAGAGCCACACATAGCAAGGTATTAGCCCTGGGCAAATGGTTCCAGTAGCTGAGGGGTGAGCTATCACGGCAAATTTTGAAAAAAGGGTTATGCTGGCTCAAAAACGCCAAGTGAAGTGATTATATATTTCTATATGGATAACAGAAGTCCCAACTTCATGCAAGAAGTGATTAAATGTCATATACAGATGTCAGTGACAGCCGCCTGTACCCTGACTCCTCCAATGAGCACTGTCACTGCCTATTAAAGCCAGCAAGCACCATTAGTCACAGTTTGAACAAGAACTTTCTGTAAATTCTACTAAAAATAAAATCATATTTGCAGCACACGGCATTTTTAAAATTAGTGCCCTGACCTCATTTGTTACAAGGACGTGGATTCCTGAGGGTCCCTGAAGGTACATCTCCAGGATTTGGTCTGCAGATATGTTGAACAGCTGGGCAATTCGGTGTGTGAAGTCTACGACGGTCAAGTTCTCGAGATACACAGCATGATATACTGTAAAACAATGATACACAGCATCATACATGGTTACAGCATGATACACAGCATTATCTATGGTTGTAGCATGATCTATTGTAACACAATGATACACAGCATCATACATGGTTACAGCATGATACACAGCATTATCTGTGGTTGTAGCATGATATACTGTAACACAATGATACACAGCATCATACATGGTAAGAACATGATATGCTCTTATACAAAGACAAACAACATCATATTTGGTTAAAGCATGACATACTGTAATGCAATGATACACAGCATCATACACGGTTACAGCATGATATGCTCTAATACAAAGACACACCTCATGTATGGTTACAGCATAACATACTGTAATGCAGTGATATGTGCCATCATATATGGTTACAGCATGATACACAGCATCATCTATCCCTGGAACCAGCAAAATCAACAGGACAGCAACACAGACTGCCAGGGGGAATGGTCCATAGAAAAAGTTCATCTGGCTATTGAACATGTTCTAAATAATATTAAATCCACTTTATCAGCAGTCCTAAAGCATGAGATTCTGAAAGTGGCCCTGTACTTATTCACATCCTGTGAATATGATTGACTTTTACTTTTGATGAAGTCTGATAAGGTTCAACTGATTATCTATCATTTTACTAGTTCTATTAACTAATGTTTTCTATATGGCACTTTCCTTTCACTAAGCTCACGGTGGACGCTCATGGCTGGTGAAATCAAATGTTAATTTTTTCATAGCAAATAAAAACACAACAATGCATGAATGTGACATCATACTGTACAGCAGAAATATGCCGCTTCTTTTTATCACCATAATCAACATAACAAAAGCACACATTAAGCCTGAGGAAGGCTCCTCTCATGCTGAAATACGTCAGCAGGAGACTCCAATATGAAGATAATTCAACTGGTTCTGCCATTTGTGTTACATACAGTCACTGACTTACAAAATCTCACAAAGGTAAGAAATATACAGTAATTCATACTCAATGCAACTCAGGAAAATATTATATGTTCAGATATCATAAATTAAAACAGATCCATTATACTGGAATCATCTGAATGGGCTGAAAAAGCAGTTTCAGAATTTTTTTATAAAATATTTCAAGAGGAAAAAATAAAGGGAAACTTGCTTCTTCTGTTATTGGTGATGAATAAATTTTTAAAGTATCAGCAAGATCAAGTCCACTCACCTTGTTGGGATTCCTGGCATACATACACTGTTAACCGCGGCCGCACAGCTCTGTAAAGAAAGTTCAGTGAATATGTGATTTGTAATATAATATAACAGAAATCAGCTGGGAGTTGGTCTGGTTTAAATGAGGTTTAATGAACCTGTTCACATTGAAGAGAATTGAAAATTGCATGCATCAAGTTTACAGAAGTGAACTTGATTTACAATAATTACAAGTATGTTATTCACATTGCACAGATTTGAAAATTACAAGACTTAAGTTCACAGAAGTAAACATACTTTGCAATAATGATGTTTAAAAGACGTGTTTAATGTGCAGACTCATATTTTGTCACAAGCCACAAACACAATCACAAAAATATACATCTAATGGGGCAATGTGGTTTTGGACAGGTCTCATCCCTAGTTATCACAATACCATGTAAGTAGATGGGCAAAGCAAAAAACAGCCCCCCCCCCCCCCAAATGTGTTTTTGAGGCAGTAGATCAGACCGACAAGATAACATTTCTACCAATCATACATAAATACACTACGTTTAAATTCCCCTTGGCTACGGTATAAGCTTTAAGTCAAGTGCAAGGCATAAAACTTTAGCATATGCATTGTCTGGCAAAGCTTGCTCCAGACACCTGGTAACTGTGGTCATCTAAATGAATATCAACTCACTTTGACTGTAGAGCATTGTTGAGCCGTATACCATCAGCCAACCCACATATTTGTATGAGATCATCTCGCGTTAACCTCAGTAGATCAGCACCTGAAAATATCAGATTGTAAATACATGTTGACTTAAGTTGCAATAGGCAAGGGCAAGAACAGAAGGTTCAAGAACTGCCTACGAGAGGGCACTGCAGTCAGTTGATGGCTCTGCATTACAAAATGCCTCACAAAAATCATATAACCACAGCTTCAAAAGTGACTGGTTCATTTGAGGTTACTTTAACATACAAAGTAATGGGAATACACAGCTCTAGCCCTCTAAATGTTTGTGTATTCAGTTGTGTATTTGGGCGAATACACATCTTAGAGCTAATTCTGACCTTTCCTATTGTCATTGGAGGAGTTCGACGGCAAGCGTTGTGTCTGATAATACAGGAATGCATTACCTTGTGGTGTACACACACACCCATATACCCAACCCACACACACACACCCATATGCCCACTCCCCAGCATCCTGTATGTATGCCTATGAAAATGAGGAAAATATAACAGCATTATCCCTTACCATGTTGACACCTGTATTTTAGGTTCGGATCTGGTGTCTTGTTCCAGTAGTCCTTTATACTCGCCAAGTAGTGAGCTGCTGAGGTATTACGATGTAACAATATTCACAGATGTACAGAAGATGCCGATATCCTGTTGTACCATAATCTTGCCTATTGCAACTTAAGTCAAACTATTTAACTCTTAAAGTGCTTACCACTGCTATAGCTGTTTTCTCATTACTGTTAAACCAGGGACGTGTTATAGATGGACTACCAACGGGAGCGCTAATCCCTTTAGTGGTCAACTGGGCGCGATGACTACAAAGCGTGTTCACTAGCGCCGCTCAAGTTAATCCCCCCTGCTCAGTCCGTTTGTTATTCCATCTATGTTTCCGCATTCAGTTGTATCCGGTAACATACATCAGGCTTACATCGGGTGTGCTATTGTACCAAGTTCAAAAACGGAGAGTTTTATGCGTGCGCAACCAGTCTCATCGTTTGAATCAGAACCGTGCGAGTCCATCGATGCATTTTTCGTTGAAAACAGCCGATAAAAGGGCTAGTTTTTGCATTTTTTCTGTCCAAAATGATGCAAAGTTAGACAATTTGCGTGCGTAATAACTCCTTACGCCGTAATCAGCAATAAAAAATGTAGTTTTAGATGGATAGTGTATGCCGGTAGAATTATGACGGTGGTTTCATTTCTTGTAGCTGAGTCCGGCGTAACGCTAAATTTTGACTTTAAAATGTGGAACACGGTGAAAAATTTTGCACATTTCAGTTGGTGACGCGATTATTCTCGCCTTTCATTGCGTGACCTGGCCCACGAGACTGCCAGCGGCCAGCGCGGACTGTGGAGTTGTGTTTGTTCAGTAATGGAGGTGCTCGCTCAAACACCCGATCACTTGAGCAGCGGCAACATAGATGGTACAAAGGGGGCCCCGCCGTTGGTAGTCCATCTATAGCACGTCCCTGGTTAAACATATAATTGTTTAAAGATTTCAATTCTTCATGAAGATACCTTCCCTTCAAATACCAGCAAGCCTATAAAGCAAAAAGTAGTCTTAGTTAACAGCTTTCCTCTGGAAACTTTGCACGCAATCTTAAATCAGCACTTTAAGGGTTAAGACCAACTACCCTCAATTATAATAAGGATGCTAGATTCATATTCCTTGTGGAAAGATGAAACAACTGCCCACAATAATAAGGATGCTAGATTCATATTCCTTGTGGAAAGATGAAACAACTGCCCTCAATTACAATAAGAATGCTAAAATTCATACTCCTTGTGGAAAGATGAAACAACTGCCCTCAATTACAATAGAATGCTAAAATTCATATTCCTTGTGGAAAGATGAAACAACTGCCCTCAATTACAATAAGAATGCTAAAATTCATATTCCTTGTGGAAAGATGTTTCATTCAAGAACCAGCATGCCTATAGCTCCACAAAATATAAAGGTCCAGATTAACAGCTTTCCTCAATCCAAAACTTGGCGGTGAAAGAGTTAAACCCCTGGGGCCACATTAAAAAAGAATTTCATCTGATTCTAACTTTAATCCCAAAATTAAAATCAATGTGGTGGGGGGCTTAAACTACTTTATTCTTGGCTCAATGTTTGATCAAAACTTGGAGGATTAGCCAATATATGCTCCTGGCGAGAGTATGAACTTAAGGATTTACAGGTTCATTTTATTAAATCAATCTTAGTTTGATCCAGTATTTAATCTTTTGATCCAGGATTAAAATCTGGATTAAACCAGGATTGATATAATAAAATAGATACTTTTAATTCCAAAGTTCACATTAAAGTGGAGAATAAAGATTTATTAATCCTGCATGTTTAAATCAAACATTAACCCAACGATTCAGAAGTTCAAGGCCAAAAGGCACATTGAATTTCATTTTAGGATTAACTCTTTCCCCCTTAAACCGGCCAAAACCGGCTGGCGGTCAAATGTTGTCTGCTTCAGTGTTTCAACTAATTTCAACAGTTATGAAAAACAATTTTGACTGAGAACTGTAGATAAGACCTATCAAAATCACATGCCAAGGAAAGCTGTTGACTCAGTCTTAATTGAAGGGGGAAAGGGTCAAATTCAGGATCAGATTAGACTGTGAATACGACCCCTGGAGTGTGAGTCAACAGCTTTCCCAGGTACATGCTGGGCCCAACATGCCTACAAATCCACAAAGAAAACCTTCTGACTGATCACATACTCGTAGTGGCAAAAAGAAGCTGACCACTTTGACAACACCATGTGTATTGTATTTGTGTCTTTTTGCCCAGAACCACTTCCTAGTAGTCAATATCCTATTCCGCAGTTCGAACTCTTTACTCTCCATAAGCTAACCTGTCCCTGTCTAACCTGTATATATATGGAATTACTATTGTCTATATTGCACACGTTCCTGTGTACAATTTTGACATAGGCTGTATCAGCCCAAATAAATTAAAGGGTCTTCAGTGGGTAACTACTCAACATGTTTCGGAGCCTTTTACCCATACATGTCTCTCTGAGTAGCGGCTTCTTGCCTAAGGTAAATATTCAGCAAAGACAACCCACATAATAATGAATAAATATGAACGTGGCAATTGATGAATTAGCTAAATATGTGAAGTTTTGCTTATAAATGCAGAGCTTCATATCAAAGAAGAACACCTGTCAAACAAACCATAATTACCAAATTTTCATAGTACAGGTTCAGATAAGAACAATTTGACTTACCCCGGAACCAAAATGTACCCTTTCTAGCTGGACAGCTTTTCCTAGTTAAACCATCCGCCAATGTTTAACTGAAGTGGAAACAAGCTGGGGCATTATATTCAGTCCCAGTGATTGTAAAATAAACAGCTGCAGCGAGACCACCTGTACAAACCAAGGAAAATCCTAACAAGGACTGCAACAATGTACATCCTGTACCAGAGATGTAAAACAAACTCCATGATGACACCTACTCCTCAAATTTGACAACACCACAGGAACTGACACCACCATGTGTATTGATACCACCACATATACTGACAACACTATATGTACTGACACCACCATGTGTATTGGCAAGATCACGTGTATTGACAGCCATGTGTACTGATACCACCATGTGTCAGCCATATTGACTGAACAGCTGTAACTTTTTGGGGCTGACAAGAAACAAACAAACTGCACTTCGTGACATGGTTTTGTTCCACACTTACTTTTATTTTTATTTTTTTTTTAATTTATCTTTATTTTTTTTGCAGAATACACATTAGAATCTGAACATGTCACCTCTTCAAAAAGCAACTAAAGTGCTACTTGGTCTAAAGACGACCTCTCACAAGAGACAGCACATCTACACAAGACCAACCACCCTTTCCTGACACTACTGTCTATTTCTCTGATAAATCTGCTGTTGTCATGAGACTAACTGCACCATGCACCAGTTTTTGCTGGTAGTAGGTTGGTATCAAACACGTACAGCAGACACTATGGTAGTACAAACTGATGGCAATAAACACAAAGCACAATAATTCTCATAAATTTACTGACATGTAAAAGGGCTATGTGTCTAAATCAATTTCATCTCCTGGGGTTTCTTTTTTTTCTTCTTCTTTTTTTTTTTGTTTTTTTGTTTTTTGTTTTTGTTCCCCACAATAGTATCAGATCTGCTCTAAAGGCCACCTTTGGAATGGAAGACAAAACATCTCTATTCTACCATGACATTAGAGTCTATTTGTCTGTAGTTTAAATTTTCAAAGCGAATCTATTATCTCCCAACAAGGACAGTCAAATTGTAAGGCAAAACATAACGAGTCCCCCCCCCCTCCACTGGATATCAATGCATCTGTTTTTACAATATAAGAAATATGACTCAGACAAGCATATTCTATGAGAGGGTTTAAGGCCAAAGGTCAAGCTAGCCTCTCTTTGAAACAGGATAAACTGCTATCCCAACAAGTATGCAAACACAAAGTCTGGTATCTGTACCTAATTACTGTATGGGAAATATGGCCTTCACAACTGTTTTCTGTGACAGGACCAAAAGCCAAGAAAATTACAACCAAATGGGCTTACCCGCAAAATTCTGGAATACTCGTGAATAATTGGCGAACCGGTTTTGTTGAAGCCACTGGGTGACTTGTTGGGCAGTGGCATCTGGCGATAGGACAGAATATTGCTGCAACAGATGAAACAACCAGGACAGGCTCATCAGGATCTGGACACTACACCAAACTACAACATGTTGTCAATTCTTAGACATATCAAAAGCCTTTTTTCACAATTTGTGTTGAATTGATAGATCTTAACACATCAAAATACACCATGTTGTCAATTCCTACAGCCCACTTTCGCAATTTGTGTTGATTTCACAAATCTACATGTATATACTTTTTTCCTTCCTTTTTATTTGGGGGCTAGGGCCTGACAGGTATTTAAGCCAAACTATTCCCTAACAATAACTAACCAAATTTAAGTGTCCTGATGCCACAAGATTCTGGTGTTAACATAAAGAGAAATGACTTGCTTCACACTGGTGAGTCTCTTGTTATACATTTTCTTGTCATTACAAAAGAACTTTCAAAGATATTTCCCCTTCATGCTTAGCTTTTGTTCAACAATCATCTTTAATCAACAAGTGCAACATCTTTGATATTTTTATATTGGCTCTTTCTGTTAGCAAAATTACAAAACTATATTGACAGGGAAGACTAAAGGATAAGCAAGTACCAAGCTGAAATAGTAATAGCATCCAGCAGCCAGTAACTGCATTATGCCCAGCACTGAAGCCACACACCAGCATACAAGGTCTGACACTAGAGGGCAGCACCAGTCAAGAACTACCTGTCAACCTACTGTGCTGCCCTTTCATATCACTGATGGTGGGGTCCACAGATGAGACCATCTTATGGCAGAAATTCCTTATAACAGACTAATTTCTAACAGAGAAATAACAAAGCACTCCAGAGGGAGCCACAAGCCTATAGTGCTCATCATAATCAGCCTTGTAATCCAGGGCATTATGAAGAGGGAGCACTGTATCCTATTTCACGTCCTGCCACATCTGATTGGTCAGGAGATGCCTTGACCACTGGTGGCATATCAAAAGTGGGAGGGGGGATTAACCCTTGTGCTGCCAAAGTGGCTTCATTGCAGCCTATGTCTTTTTCACCACTAACTGACAGACATCAAACTGAAGACTTGCCTCCAAAGCAGACCAAGTTCTGTGTTATTTATACTACACTTGGTCTGGCCTTGTTAGACATGGTTTTATTCACAGTAAGGGAAATAAAACTATACTCTGACCCTCTCCCTAGACTGAAACATCGATCAGGAAGTTGATCACTATCACCTTGCCCAGTAGCAGCCTCTGGTTCATTGTGTGCTGCAGCTTGGTACCAAAGCAACAATGCTCAGCCAATCAGAAACTGAGCCACTTTTCCAGTGCTAAAACAGTGGCCTTGTTAAACAAGGGCAGACCGCACTGGAGTAGACATAACACAGAGCTTGGGCCTGCTTTGGAGGCAAACTGAAGACTTGATAATCTGCAATGATCCCACAGTTCTATTTTTTTATCTGAGTTTGGATTGACATTAAAATGTACAAAATCAATGTAGAGATTGGTACTCACATCAACAGAGGGGGGCGTAATGGATGATATGGGACTATTGTCCACCAGGTCTATCACTTGTGGGGAATTCATACTCCTACAAGAAACATCACATATCATTCTTTATACAGGTTACAAATGGAAGTAGAGTCAAACCTCATTATGAATACACTGACATAGCCCATACATTTAAAAATACATGTTGAGGGGCAGGAAAGTTGATTTTCTTTGCTACTTTCACTTAGGGATGGTTCAACATTATCATCATTTTTGAATTAGTACTTAGGGTACTAAATTTCATGACCCCCTCCCTCCCCCCAAATTAGTACTTTAAAAATGATGATTTTCCCCCCAAATCATAGCAAAATTGCACAAAACAGGCCAAAAATTGACCATCATTTTCCATATCCTGTGAAAGTGTACAGCCCCATTTAACCCCCTCCCCCCTTGCGTACTGTAAGTACTAATTCAAAAATGATGAAAATGTTGAACCATCCCTTATTCATCTGATGTTTCACAAAGCTGACACATTTTGCAGGGAAAAGATGGTGTCATTATATAACATGATTTCACTGAACATTTACTCAACCATAACCTTTGTCACCGCCATTCAATATAACTCTGTCACTGCTATTCATAATACAAATTTTTGTCTATCTATTCAAGAAAAAATTGTCAATGCTACTCAATATAACTTTGCTACTGTTATCATGGCTATTCAATATAAATGCCACTGCTGTTCCAACATAAATTTGTTACTGGCCAACACAATAAACAGGGTGCATTTGATTCTTATGTCACCAATTAAAAACTTTTCTGCTAAAGCACTTGTTTCAAACTGAATGCACATAGTCATGTTATTACTTACTCTTATTGTTAACTGCTCTACAAGCAAATCTGAGAGGCAAATCATTAACATTGGTGTGTTCAAAACAGTACACTTTACCTGTCTGATGGACTCTGTGGTGGAAATGTAGAACTTGGACTGGCGAAAGATTGCTCAGAATCTGAGACACTGATGGATTTTCTAGGCGTGCCCTGTAGTGGACTGGCCACATGATCCAGCGGCATCTGCAGCACGTACATTGTGCAAGGGAAGACAACTCTCATTGAATACAATATGAAAATTAGCCCTTCCCAGTCGGAATAAGATTGAGCAAACAGATTTCCTTAGCATGGGTTGAGCACATTGCATGCATCCCACACTAAGACAAGCTGCTGACCTGGCCTAGGTTATCTTAACAGACCATTTTTCCTGCTTATTCTGATGGGAGCATTCCTTGACATATCAGGATTATAAAGAAGTCTTTAGTTTTTAAAAAAATCATCACAGAAATAATACCACATTAACCTACAAGGTGACATACTCACAAATCATACATTAAGTCATATTTTTATGCATGCCTAGTAATGGACATTTCACGGAAAGGTAGCAAAAACAAACCCACATTAAAACAGGTCTACAGCTCTATTTGAACCTTGTTACTTTTACTGAAAAATAAAAACACTCGATACGAGTGTTTTTAAAACTTCTTTGGCACTGCAGCTCACAAAAAATGTTTTGCCAGAAACTTTATGAGAGAGCAGATTGATTCAACAACTTGTCAATAGCTGAATTTCCCAATATCATTCTCAACTCATTTTGAGGTCTGTATTAACCATGTTACAATGAATTTGTTAGCATAAAATACTCATATGAAATTCATAAAAATGAACATAGACACACATGACAAAGGAAACATGCAGATGATAAACGCTAGAAAAGCTGTGCAATGAGAAATCTGCCACATTATGAGAAAGACACACCCACTGAGGAATTCTGGGTATTAAAGTTATATATACATACTTAGAAAACCAGCAAAGAAAGAATGTGTGAATTTGTTTACGATATGCTTTCAAAATCCCTGCCTTGCTTTTGAAGCATCCCCTTCCACCCAAATGACCATGTTGATCATAGTGCATAAATGTTTGCCTTTTGAGGTACTCATAGACGATTGAGCGCCAACATTTTTTAACAAAACAGAGACCACCCCTTTATATCTTCAGCCCTCATTTCTACCCAAATTTGCAAAAAAAAAATTGTTCCAAAAACAGATTTCCGTTTTAAAACAGATAAATTTTTCACTCATGCTGATAAATAGGTGAATTGCAGACACAATATTACTATAAATCAGATGAATGATGGATGGGAATCAATAAATTAGCTTTGTCACGAGGCTCCCTGCTGAGGCACAGACTGTCCTCATCAGAGCAATTCTTTCAGTGTCAGGTTTTGATTGAAACAAAAACTTTCCTCGACATATTTTGGGCACAATGTGCCCAAAACATGCTGAGGAAAGCTGTTGACCTGGACCATTCGCGTGGTCTCTCAAACTGTAGGCATGTTGGTGCTTGAACAAATGGCCAGCTTACAAAGAATATGGATCTAATATTGTAATGTCAATTCAGATAACATTGGTGTTGAAAGACTTCACTGGCATACCATACACAAGGAATAAACATGAGCCAAACCCAGGCCTCGCTTGGCATTTAATACACCTGGCCAGGTGGCTGTACAAGTTTTGAAGCATTTTGTGAGATTGCTATGTACAGGGCGCAAACACGGAATTAATTGGCGGCACTGACCAAGATGTCAACCCTTAAAGCACTGATTTAAGACTGAGTCAACAGCTTTCTTCGGGACACTTTGCGCACATTGCACAAAAAGTGTCCCGAGGAAAGCTGCTGATTAACACTACTTTAAATTGCTTTATTTTCGTGTGTTTAAATTTTCACGGTTTTTCTATTTTGAAATTTCACTGTATTTTTAATTTAACTATTTTGGACATAATTCCTATTCAAACAATGTTAAAATACTATTTCACTGTGTTTTTATTTTCACGGTTTTGTACCATCAGCGAAATAAGCGAAAATAAGAATACAGCGAAATTAAAGCAATTTACAGTACTTTTTGTATTAGACTCAGCTTGCTGGTATTTGAATGAAAGGTATTTTCATAAAGAATCTGAATCTTTTAACCATTATATGTTTAATGGTAATAAGAAAATGACTATAGCTGGATTAGCCCTTTAAGGGTTAGCAAACAGCTCGCAAAAACTTAGAACAAGGACAAAGATACAGAATGAGAACATTAAATATTCATATATCAGCTCACTGCTAACTGGGCAAAACACTGGCTAATTAGGTTCATTGTTATTTTAAAAAAATGTCTTGTATTAATCTAGTTCTTACTGATGTAATCTGAATGGAGGCCCTATGGGTGAAACCCATTGCACATTGTGTACAAGAGCATGAACCCACTTACACTGCTATCATGCAACAGAAATTTCAATGCGTGATGAAATGTATTTCTGAACACGAGATATTTTTCGACAGAAAAGTATCTAAATGTAGGAGCAACACATAGAGGCAGAACAACCCCATGCAATCTACATCATTTTGTGCCACTTTACAAGGCTAGTCAATATTTTTCTTTCACCAAACACGAATAAATTACAGTGCAGACTTCAACTATCACCCAAAATGTGGATGTTTACAAACATGACTATGCTGATATTAATTTCCTTACAAACGTATCAGAAGTGTTACATTCATTAATGACTACACGTGCATTACTCAACACAAAAATTGATTAAATAAGTATGATTTTAAAAGCCATTTTGTATCAGTCATGCAAACTTTCACCGCAGAGTATTGTCATTAAAAATTACCACCACATTATGAAACAATAAAAAAAGGAAAACCAAATATAAGCAATGACGTGAACAGAGCAAGATAGCACAACAGTGAGAATTTAAGTGAAAATTGTCTCTTTTACCTCAGATAACACGGTACATTCATATGAGGGCTGGTATTTTTCCTAAATAAGGGGAAAAACATTAAATACCTGGAAGTGTGGAACAATGTTCAAAAGATTATCTGACCCTTCCAACATCATAAGGTTCTTGCGGCACAAGGATGGTTTGTTTTGTTTATCATATTTATAACAGATCATGAATAACAGACTGTCAAGAGGTGACCACGTACACGTAATAAAGTTCCTCACATGAACACTTTCTGTGCTGTTGACAAATTTACTTTCCACCATTTCCAAAATATGACAATGATATAAGTACATGCAAGTTGTTGAAATGCTCAATTTTCATCTCTTGATATTGTAATTATATTAAAATTATTATCATATTAAATTGGTAGAAAAGCAGCTGATGCACCATCACTGGATGGTGCATCAACTACTTTTCTACCAATATTTATAACACTGATATCATCTTTTAACATCTTATCAACATTTGAATAATTTTGATATAATTCACTGACCATGGACTTCACAAACTTCTGATACAAGAATAATCAAATTAATTATCAGTTTTAAATTACGCGCTGACCCGAGGCAGTACATCATAATATATGCCATATAAGGAATAAGAAATATCGCAGATTTACGGAGCCTCAAATCATATACCTTATAATGGTAAATCACAATAAAAACGAGAAGCCGCCGCAGCCCCTAATGAAAGGGCCATCTCTGGGCCCGAAATGCATCGGGAGAGGCTACTCTTTCATCTTATTTCCTTTTATAACTTCTTGACTTGGTTTTATTTCCTCTTATTTTTCTAGCCTCAGATCACTAGGTGTTGTTCGTCACATTGAACGAACTGTTATTAAACTCTTCAGAGTGTCATACTGTTCTGTCTCTTCATGCAGAAACTTCACACATTCAGTTTCTCAGTTGTACTAAGCCTTTGTGAACTAACTATATCATAGCTTCATGTATTGGTAACATACATGTATGATGCACAGCTTCCAGCGAGGTTAGCCAAATTGATGTTTGTATCATGTTGTGATCACCCTTTTAACAGTTTGTTACCATGGTTACCACAGATAAGGTGGTCATCACCCTTAATGGGTTGCCATAGTTACAGAATATGATCATTCTTAGTAGGTGGGCATCATTACTGAGGGTGAAAGGGTCTGGATAACTGTACTACAAGGTGTGATTTCCAAGCAATGGTTTCACAATTTCTGGAAATAATATCTGAATATACACACAGTAAATACTGGTTTGTTTTGAACAATATTGCTGATTATTCTGACTTGTATTGAATCATACTGACCAATGGAAGAAATTGCTGAAATCTCCACATCCAATGAAAATCACACCATGTAAACGTTGGCACAAGTATAAATAACTGATATACTGTTTGACCTTTGCATTGTAAATGCAATTACCTCACAAAGATGAGTAAAGTCGAAGGCAGGACGGTATTTTCTCTGAAATAAGACAACATTGTAACAGAAAGAGTACAGCCATGGATACCTTTATCAGGCTTATGATTTCACTATTGGTTCAACATGTCACTCACTCAGTTAATTAATTAATTAATTAATAAGTCAATTAATTAATTTATTTTTTATTAGGCTGCTTGAACTTTATCTACTTATTTATTTATATATTTACTTTACTTATTTATTTAATTCATTTATATTTTTTATTAGGCAGCTTGAAATTTATTTATTTATATTTTTTAATTAGCCTGCCTGAAATATAACTAACAACTTCATGTGAATCTAAAAGATATTGCTTTGATAATTATAAAGTAATTTTTAAATCAGAGTTGTGCAGTGCATGGAATCACACTGTTGCCTACTGTGTATATTTATATCTATATTTAGCTGATGTTTCACTCAGACTACTACACGTATGTCTTCATCAATGCAGATCTTCAGGCTGTGACAAACAATGTAACTATTCACTCACTGGCTTTGCGATTTTGAATATCCACACTTAAGCATGAGATATTACTTATCACGTCACCTGGTTTTACTTCCCATATAACTCAACGCTGGTTATGACATAAAACTGAATCAATAAAATCAATCATCTCATCTCTATTTTACGTCCTGTTAAGTTCAATTTGAGACAGAAAAGAACTGTATTTTCTTTTCAGAATATGCATCTATTTAAACATTGCAAAATATGTTCAAATGATGTAAATTTTGCAGTTCCATCTCAATTTATTAGCACAATAATAAATTTGACCTGTTTTGATACCTATATTTTGTTAGTTTTTTTATTTACCATCACTGTCACCACCATGACTCCCCATGTCATAGATTTTGGGCTAAAAGCTTGCCTACAGTGGTCCCCCTCTTATAAGACCCCTTTGAAGAGAGGCCACCCTCTCTAGAGAGGTGACTTCTCCGTGCTGCAGTAAAGATATTTTCATTACATTTACCCCCTCCAGAAAGGCCATAATAGGCGACATTCATATTTAACTACGATCCTGCTCACTTCCTGTGTTGCCGGGGCAACAGACTGATGCTTCCACCATGATCAGGGCAGATTTGTATTATACACTACATAAAGATCCATAAATAACACCTTTTCAACCAAAAGAGAGCTCATTTCTAATCAATTTAGGCATCCCTTATGTTTCAAATATATGTTAAAACATTTTCTTACGATTATTCTGTGTTCGTGTTGTTTATTTTATTGAGAAAGTACTTTTGACCATGCTAAATACATGGATCTGCCCTGATGCAGGTGGCTCCCTCTTTTGCTCAATAGATGTTAGAGTAAGACTGCATTTAAATATGAATACATCCTATTGTAGTGCATTTGGGGTGGCCCTATAAGAAAGAGACCACTGTGCTGACCTATCACAAAATTGCTGTAAATTTCATAGTCCCTCTCAACTATAACCAAAATTACTTTAACATGTTTTTGATAGCCATAGTAGCAGTTTCAATCAATGCGGCAGGTAGTGTCCTTGACTGCATAGTTCATAAAAATCTCGCCTGTATAAGGTTCCTGTAATGGCCACAAGTTCAAAAGTAGTGACCATCACAAAATTACTCTTTTACTGAAATGTATTCCCTCTGTGACCAAAAATACAACACTTTCATTCATAAAATATGTCCCAAAAATTTCAAGTAGCTTACTGAAAAATTGTAGATGCTATCGTGTTGGCAAGAAGCTGTTTATTGACAGAAGACATGAATAACCACATAAACTCTGCGACCTATGGTCAGCAGACCTGAAAGTGTTATGGCAAGCAACCAACTGATACTCTATTTAGCATGTAGAGTATAATTATTTGAAGTTGACAAAATTCTTTAGAATTAACCTTTTTTAATATTGTCCCTTTGTTATCAGTGATAGGACAAAACAGACTGGATCATCTCGCATGTGATCTATCATTATACATACATGTGACACAGTTTGGACAATCAATATTAGATGTTCATACATTTACAACCAGCCAATAATGGTTTTCACTCAAATTCAAACCACAATAAAGAGTATTAACCCTTTCCCCCTCAAACCGGCCAAAACTGGCTGGTGGTCAAATGTCGTCTGCTTCAGTGTTTTCAACTAATTTCAACAGTTATGAAAAACAATTGTGACTGAGAAATGTACATGAGACTTATCAAGATCACATGCCCTAGGTCAACAGCTTTCCTTGGCATGGGTTGGGCACTTAGTGCCCAACCCATGCCAAGGAAAGCTGTTGACTCAGTCTTAATTCAAGGGGGAAAGGGTTAATCATTTTGAAACATTTTCTAAACAAACTGATCATTCAACACATTTTTTATGATTGGACACAACTTAAGAAACCACTTTCAACCGTAAGAAGTGATTAGCATATTGCGATTTTAATTTTGAATGAGTGAATCTTCCATTACTTAACACTTAATACACAGTTAACCCTTGAACACTGTACACTGGGACATTCAGAGCAATGTGTCTGTAGACACCAGCTTGCTTCAGCACAGTCTGAGTGAATTGTACAGTAGGGGTGCCAAACAAAGCTCTTGACCCAGTGTTCAAAGGGTTAACCTGTTGGCTGAGTCTCCTAACAGTTAACCAATTGACTGAGTATCAAAAGGTTACGCTGATGACCAAGTCTTCACAGGGTTAACCTGTTGACCAAGTGTCCAAAAGGTTAAGCTGTTGACTGAGAGCACAAAGGGTTAAAACTGTTGACTGAGTCTCCAAATTAAAGGATTAACCTGTTGATTCAGTGTCCAAATGGTTAAAATAAGCAGGCTGCCCTTAGGACACGTACCTTCTCTGCCTCTGACCTCTTCTCCATTTTTTCTCTGTCTGTTTTATGCTTTCTGTCTGCTCCCTTGGGCTATAAATAGATTTATGGTTCAATATCACACTGTTATCTTTATATTGCATGGGCAAATAAGCACAAGACAGTTTAATTGCTTTTTTTTTTTTTAATTCCAGCCAATCTTTATAATATGCAAAACTCATTTAAAAAGGTACTAGGATTAGTAAGAACATTATTGTCTTATTATTCATCACGAATGACTTGACATACAATACATGAAGTGCCCTACAGGGCATTATATTAGTGGCAGGTAAAATAACATTATTATATTTATGGATAGCATTTTTTTTGTCAGTTCATCGGGCAATACATGGCATTGCAAAAACTAAAAAAAAAACAAGACATGTTCGTAAAACATGTATGTTCTCTATCCTTTTTCATCTGTTGAAAACCACTACACAGCTTTAACTTTTTCAACGCCAATCGCTTCTAAAGTCAATCTACTAAAGTCAAACTAGTCTGAATTAAATTGTAGGTTGAGTGACAAAAATCACTACCTGATCCCCCCCCCCCCCCCCCATTTTATGGGTGGGAGATGATGAGGGTTGTCCAGTCATTGTGGACACTGTTTAGTAGGTCTATATGTCATGTGGAGAACGAACTTTGAACTGCTGACCCTAAAATTGATAGTGGTCATCTGCTGACCTTGTCCATCAGCCCTACCAAGACTGAGTCTGAGAGGTACAGTGTATAATGATTCAACTCTTTATTTGTACGGTGAAAACTCATTATAATGCCACCATCTGTTCCCTAAAAAAGTGTGAGATGACTGAACATGTCAGATACATGAATGAAATAACAAAGAAAATGAACTTTTTCCCATGAATTTGTGTCATTTTATTGAATATGTTGGCTATCTGAGTGTCCTTATAATAAGGTTACACTGTACTTTTTCAGTCCTTTCAGTAAGGATAACTATCTTGTGTTGGTTGATTTCTTGGGCTACTGTAGGGCAGCACTTGGTCTACCACAGTTTGTTGGGCTCTATGACAGCAGAAAGAGGTGCAGCACGTCCATCTTGTAACTAAGACATAATACAATGAAGAGTGGACTTCACTGGAAATAAAGTCTGTATTGCATGAACAAGTTTGCAATTCTTAATCTGCAATCCCTTGTGGGATGACATTGACCAAATACTGACCTTGAAGACTTTAATTTGGCAGGAGGCACAGTGGACCAGTTTGTGATCATTACTTTCTGACGGTATATAGCTCTCAACCTGGATACGGAATGGTACGCCCTTCTCTCCCCCATGTTTCTTGGCGGTGAACTCTGTGCTTATACAGTGGACCTTGATGTACACCCCTGTGTCCTTTGTGGGGTCCCAGGTAAACTCTATGGTATTGAGCTGTTCTGCCGGGGTCCGTATATCAAGCAGACCACGTGACAGTGGAACATCTACAGGCAAAATTAAATTGTGGGTTACGTGACAAAAATTAAAGTTGTTTCCAATCCATTACCCATACATTTTCACACAATTCCTCTATGAACAACATTAATTTCATGTTCGGAACGAGCGGGACTCGAACCTGCAACCTTTGGCACCAGTCGCCTAGCTGAAATGGGAAACGCACATATCCACTCGACCAAATCCCCATTCCTAAAAAAAGAATGGTTCAATGGAGGTAGTTATGTGCGAGTGCCATATCAACACGGTAATGCAGTATATTTACTGAGTCGGCATATATTTCCGGAATCGGGGACTTAAATCCACCAGCATTAAGGAAATGCCGAAAATATATATTTCATGTTCGGAACGAGCGGGACTCGAACCTGCAACCTTTGGCACCAGTCGCCTAGCTGAAATGGGAAACGCACATATCCACTCGACCAAATCCCTATTAAATAGACTTTCCATATTACTGGCTGTTTAACAAAACTAAAGCAGCTTTCATTCCAGAACCAATGTATCTTCACACAATTCAATTCATGTACACTGAGATTATTTCCAGGGCCTGGTGGAAGATCATGCTGCGTCACCGAGGCAGTGACCCTGGCTAAAGAATACATATATCAAATCAAATCAAATAAATATATGAAATCGTTCACATACAATTTCTACATTTGAATGCCACTCAACCAAGGATTGTGGTATGGTGTCGGTATTCCTGCCACTTCAGAATATACACTGGAGTACATGCACCAATTTTTCTCATGCCATTCTAAAGGCAGACATTTCTTTTTTGTGTTTGGTCCATCTAATTATTTCTAAAATGACACATCTACAAGTAACATATTGCAAGTGCCAACATATGGTAAGTGGCAGGTGGAAATCTTGCAAAGTAAAAAACAAAAGACTTTACCTATATCAAGAATACGTTCTCCCGGCCGCGTCAGCTTCCATGTGTCAATCTGTTCTCTCTCCATATACTGTAGCCGCCTTTCATGGAATACGACCTTGATCATACTCTGTAAGACACAGGGACACACCCAGACTTCAACAAGTGATAGCCAAATTTGGAAATATGGACATAATTAACAAACTTTCAGTTGTGACCCTGTTAATAATTCATTTTAAAGTATTTTAGCCATTTAGACATTTCTTAAGCCAATTTCAAAACACATTAACATTTGGCTCATTGGCTAATGGTCTGAGCAGTCTATGAGACATAATAATAGAAGACCCTATCGCCTGGCGCTTCATTTCAAAATGAGGTGGTCAAATGTGTATCAGATTTTCAAAGTGTGTTCATTCTTTTAACCTTAATTTATCATGCTTTGTGCACAAGAAATGCTGAAATAATATCTGAACATATAGTTTTAGCTTTGTGCTCTGTTATTATGATCTCACTCAATTCTGGCGAGCACCTATTAACTCATTCCACCCTTACGACGCCTTTTCCCACTAAGCCTTTTCCCACAATATCTAACTGTCATCTGCTAATTGTATTTTACTAATTTAGGGATTATTTTTCAAAATTTTGGATGAAACTTGCATGGAAGATCATTCCAAATTATATGCCCATGGTCAACAGCTTTTCTTGGTGCGCTCTGGGTGCACCCAGAGTGTGCCAAGGAAAGCTGTTGACTCAGTCTTCTATCAGGGTGGAATGAGTTAAGGTCCTTGGTCACTGGCATTTATCAGGGCTAGTTATGGCAATTATACACTTAGATAAGTGGATCTAGCTACATTCAGTTAGCATCTTTCAGCCAAATTTGCTTCAGAAATTTTTTATATTTATAGTTGCAATCTAATATTTAAACTTCATTATGTAACACCAGCCTACTGACAGCTCAGAACTCAGATTCTGAACACAAGTTCGGCTAATACAGTTAGCCAAAGTGTCAACACCTGGACAATTCCTAAGACCAGGTTTGTTTATTCTTGTCAGTGCCAGCACCAGCTGCAGTATAACCTGCTGGACACAACACACCTTTACACACCAGGCAGGCTGGTGTTTGAATGAAAGCTCTTTTTGTAAACAATTGGACTACCAGACTGTCTGTCTCTTAACTGTTTCACTGCCAACTGCAACTTAAGGCAAACTACTCCAGATGAACTACTGTTAATGATAAGGATGCTAGATTCATATTCCCTGTGAAAAGACCTGTCATTCAAGCACAGTTAAACCTAACCGAACACCTCTCTATACTGAACACCATTTCTCAGTCCCAAATATAGATGATATATACTTCCAACGTAAGCAAACCTCCCTATACCGAACAGCTCACTATACTGAAGACTTTTTTCCGGTTCCAAGGGTGTTGAGTATGGGGAGGTTTGACTGTGCCAGCATGCGTATACTTCCACAGATTTTAATGGTCTGGGTAAACAGATTTCCTCGATGCACTTTGGGCATCCTGCACCCAAAGTCTGCCACGAAAAACTGTTAACTCAGTCCGAAACTTGCAACTGAAGGCAAATACACATGAAAAATGTGGCTGGGAACAAGTTGAAACTTCAAGCTGGTCATAAGTGCTCGATGTTGGTCATATCTCCAGCAATAAGCTTCTATGTGAAAACTGTTGTTTTGCTGATGGTCAGAGAAAGCAGTCCACTAATGAAAAAGAACTTTTTGCCTGTTATGTAGTCAACAGACTATACAAACATGTAGCAACACAATCACCTCCCAAGTTGACTGTACAATGACCTACAATTACATCACAGCTGTCGGGCATGTCTACACCTACAGATAATTTTTATAGAAATCAGAGCACTGCTCAGTGTGTGCTGGCATCAGACGAGATCCATTAAGGTGAAACTGCTTCAGCTGTCATTCATGCATATTTTACATAGGGTTGTTAACATAATGTAGTCGCCAATGTCCAGTAAGAATAACCAAACCTCTGCCAATGGATGCATATTTTGGCCCTTTAGAGTACAGTTGACATATATACTGCAGGTTTATGGCCTTGAACTAATTCCACATTGAATGGGAACCTTGCATTGTGTGTTTTTTTTTTATTATATGCATACCTGGCACAATTCAATTCAATTCATTTATTTGACCAACAGAGTACAGTAGAGTATAATTCATAATTGGTATATTGTATCAATACAAATTAACAATCAATCTGATAATGTATTTCTTTAAAAACATGGATTTTGTCAGGAGACTCATATTAAGATTGTTTAACAATCACTACCACATGAGCCACCCAAAATAAATTAATTTAATTATTATAAATTACCATGGTGACAACACACAAATATATTGATATCTTTAAGACACAGATATCTCTTCCGATTTTCATGCACAATGATGCAATCTCTCTGGACATTAGGCATAAACCATTATAAATAATGGTCGTTTTCTGGTTTCTTGTAAAGTAGGAGTCAAAATTGTGATTTGCTCATTATTCATCATCAACAATGAAAAAAAAATGTTACTAGTGCTGAAGTGTTAAAATTTCTGAAGCTGTTTCATGGAAGTTGATGAATATATGTCAACATTTGTAGGTGTGTAATCAATGATGTAGCTGTAAAAAGCGGTACAGACAGAATACAGTCAATACCTTCAGGAGTTTTTTTCACCCGATTATGTGACACCACAGCTTTGCTTGCAAACTGTGGGTAGAGTGCACTGACACTGCAGCAGCTTGAAGACTGTACAAGTCTTCATCTCAAGTACTTTAAAGGCAATCTAGAGTTTCAACAATCTCTTTGCTCTGTGCATTTGTGTCAGTAATGCTGATAAGGTCATACAGCAGAATCTCCAATTAAGACCACCTCCATAAAGAAACTGTTTCTATATAGTCCCTATCCAGGGCCATTGGAACAACTATTCTGTTGTTCTAATTCTAAACAAGCCTAAGATAAGTACTGATTGACCCACAGTCATCAAACATCTAGGTGTTTCCATATAAGGAAAACACCTATTTTCAAAGAAAAATTCTTTGAATCAACGTAAACAATAGCACGTGTTTTACGTAGCAACCCAAACGTATATAAACAGGCACACGCAGTTTTTTCAACTGTCGGTTTCGTAACTGATGAGGTGAAGAGATCACCGAAACTAGTCTTACGTCGAAAAACCACAAAAGCCTCTTCCATCTACGGTCTAGTCCCGTCAGATTTGCTTATTTCTATATTAAGACCACCAATTTACAGACCCTTTTTTTTATTATCCTTACTTAATTATTATATCCCCCATTAAGACCACTCCCCTACTAAGACAAGGTTTTTCAGTCCTTTCGGTGGTCTTTAATATAGGGAGATTCCACTGTATCCCCATGTTGGTGCATTCAGTTGCTGTGCCATGACCCGTGCACAATCAAAATGCAGTGAACAGTCACATGCCCATCATTATATGCCTTGCTAGTTCATCTCCTTATATATCACTGATATACGGGCCCCACAGGGAATTAAATACTGCACAGGAAATACAATTATCATTTCACAATTTTTTAAGGCAGGCGTCACCAGCATGATTCTGTCCACCCAGAGGAAGTCATTTATGCTGTCAGTCTGTAGACGTTTAACCCTGTCCTGTTCAATTACCACAAAGACCCAGATATGAATTGTCATCTGTCTCCATGTTTTCATATACATGTGAAATTCTTGGCAAAATAAGCATTTTCACCACTTTCTCTTTCTACTTAAAGTTACCTGCCCTCCCCCCCCCCCCCCCCCCTCCTTGTACAGCTTTATTGATCCAGGCGACATATTTACTCCCACTCCTTTTTATTGAAGTTTTCATCTGGCATGTGTCCACAAGAAAGGAGAATAATTAGTGACTATAACTCAAGAAAAGTAGTACCACTTTCAATTTGGGAATAAAAAATACTGGTTTGAATGTTTACTCAAATGTCAATATTTTAATGACTGGGACAGCACACTTTTCATTAAAATGTAGTACTTATTTTTCTCAAATCATAGTAACAACTGTCCTCCACTTTCCAACTTTCCAGTGGACTCATTGCTGATGAAATATTTACCCTCTCCCTCACCTTAATAGCCCCTCTTTACATTTGCCACATCAAACACTTATTGACAACTTTGTAAATGCTTTATGAGGGAAAGCTTGCATGCTGATATATTTGTATTTGACTGTACATAGTCTAACCTTGGCTTACAAACTGTGGATTGATGTATGTATACAACTACATGTATATACACACTCACATGTACATATACATGTGTACATACATACATACTATACATACAAACAGTACTTACATAATGTGTGCATATATTTACACCTTGGTTCGCTGAGTTAGATGGAATAGATCACTCCCTTTGGTTTAACTAATTCCATACCAGTCCCTGATTTATCTGTATTTTTACCTAGATTTAAGATGACAATTGCATATTTAAATTCTTCATGAAACGAGCTTCCATTCAAGTACCAACATGCCTATTGTCTTAAGTCAGTGGTTCTGGCACTGCCTGGCAAGTCATGCTGCAGCTGCCGCAAGGGCAGCTGCAGCATGACTTGCCAGGCAGTGCCAGAACCACTGACCAATGCCTGTCACCATAGTATGGAATGAGTTAAGAAAAATATCCACACAATAACACACTGAGTAGTGCTCAGATGTCGATTTTGTGGTCGCTGATGCTGAGACACTAAGAGACGGACCTTGATATACTTTCCCTGCATGTCTGACAGGTCCCCCAGTTTCTTCATCTTCACCTCATATGACTGGCCTGTAAAAATAACGACTTCATTATAAACTAGCACAGTGCCCCAAATAAACAGACTGGCATTGATATTTCCAAGGTAAAACTGCAAAGTTGGTCTTTCAAATTGACCAAATCAATTCACCATGGCAAAACTATGGTAACTTAAGAAATAAATGCTTACCAATCTTCCAAAATAAAATCAAACACTTGAGCACTAAAGAGCTCATGTATCTAAATCTCAGGGTTAATGACAGTCTGTTGCCCACTTTAGCAGAGAAGATAGTGAATGAAAAAGTATGTTCTAAATTGCTTATTTCCATGTGATTATGTTTTCACAGTTATAGTATTTTGACATTTCATTGTAGATTGAATTTCAATACTTTGGACATAATTCCTATTCAAACAATGTCAAAATACTATTTCTGTGTGTTTCCATTTTCACTGTTTTGTGCCACCAGCAAAAAAGCAACAAAAACAAAAGCAAAAAAAAAAGTCTGGGCCTCAGTGTATTTGTATCTGTGAAAACTGTCAAACAGGCTGAAAAGGAAACTAATAACAAAATGGATTAAGTGGACAACTGGTGCAAGTGTAACAAGATGATAGTAAACCAGGGCAAAAGTAAAGCAATGTTGTTATCTTCAAAACAAAGGGCCAAGAACTTGGACAGTATGGACATTGAAGTGACATGTCTATTGATTGAATAAAGTTTCCCGATTCCTGATAAAGGCATGGAACACACTATCAGGTGTAAATTTACACACTGATGTAAATGTATGGTAAATATTTTGCCTACTTTTCTGACTTGCTTTAATTTGTATTTTAATTTTAACAATGGGTATGGAATTGCATGTAAATGAGGTTCTGAAATTAACAGCACACGCAACTCCATAAAATTTCTAAAAATCCTCATCAACTGACAAAAAATAAGGATGTTTAATCACAAAATTACTGCAATCAAGTGGATGTGATCATATCATCATGACAACGAACACACGATTCTATCACCATGACGACAAACACGTGATTGTATCACCATGACGACCAACACAGATGTTCATATCACTGCAACTTTTGACATGTAGGCTTACCCTGGTTGAGGTAGGTTAGTGTTTCTTCATTCATCTTGGTTGCAGGGGAGGTAGCTGCACTGAGGATGTACTGATACCTGTAATCATATACCCCAATCCTGACATACTCCCACATTAATATTACATGCAGAAAATTCAAGCAAAAAGAATCACCATTATAGACCTACATATCTTCACCTTTATATTGTACATTGCTGTATTTTCACTGTCCTTTTTTGTACCTAAATTTAATCTATGAATTTAAAGTACCACAATAATTTGGAACTGTTGCTCCTCAAAACAAGTGTTTTTTGCCAAAAGATAGGGGCATTTCAAGCTCCATAGCTCTGTTTGATAGAAAATATTGACGAACTACACCTTTTTTTGATAAGAATTATAAATTCAAAGTCCCATGAATTTGCCAACTATTGCTACAAAAAACATGCAAAACAAAGCACTCTACAGTAACCATACAACAATAAAAAACATAGCAGGGAAAACTGTATACAGTGTTGACATTGGGCTCTTAACTTTTTTCTCAGGCAAACTACATGTGATGCAGTAGGGGCAGAAAAAAATAACAAAGTTTGAGTAACTTTCAAAGTTGACCCACAGTTAACAAAGGATATGTTGTTGTAAGGGGGGGGGGGAGGGGGGAGGAGAACAAATAAAATGGAAATACCACATTTTCTGCATGGAAAAAACAGCCTACAAAGAGGGGTGGCCTGTCACAAGGGCAGCCTTATAATAAGAGTGGGACTAGTGTACTTGACTTACCCATTCTCCAGACCTTCCTGTTTGAACACCGGCAGGGCTAACAGAGCCTCACTGTAAACATAAAAGGGAAATAGACACAAAAGTGCATTGTCATTTTCAGCTTGATGCTACACCCCTGTAACATATGCTGCCGGGAGAATAGTGTCACTGATGTACAAAAAAATATATACAGTGGTACATGATGTATGTGGCCACCTATTCTACGGAGAAAAAAGTGGCCACATACAGCAGGTGATCTGTCACCACAAGTAAACTTTACAAAGAAATTTACTCCTATGTCTGACCACAAAAAACAGTGCAACTGCTCACTGCTCGTGGCAGAGGTTGCATACAGCAGGTACCGCTGTATATAAAACTAGAGTCGAATATTGTCATACTGAGCATAATTATGGCTGGATCTATGGACTGAGGAATGACAATACTTGTATTCACTTGGAACAAACCATGTACATCATCATCATCATCATCATCATCATCATCATCATCATCATCATCATCATCATCATCATCATCATCATCATCATCATCATCATCATCATCATCATCATCATCATCATCATCATCATCATCATCATCATCATCATCATCATCATCATCATCGGTACAATGTATGCATCAGGTGTACTTGCTAAACCCTCATAAACAAACAGTCATGATAGACAGGCTGCAACAGTTAATCTGGGCTAAACATTATAACAATGGCACATCTAATATAAAAAAAGTAAAACTGAGGTCTTCACCATGAAAACGAAAAGAATATTTAGGGCTAGTATATATGTCGCATCATGTGTAACACAGTTAACTGACAAAGGGTCAAGAGAATTGCCCTTTTACAAGTTACAACTGTGCCAAGCCAACTCCCTTCCATGCTTTTTTTTTTTTTAATCTTAGGACAACATACTCCTTAGATCACATAACGTTTTGTCATATATACCTGGCACTCGTCTCGGGTTATGCAAACATTTCTACCAACAACTGGTTGTGGACAACTTTCCCCATCACTATTACTGTAGGAAAATTCTCCTTTTCTATTGGTAGAATAGTTGAATAGAATACAAAATGGTGACTGTGCTACAGGAAGTTTTCTGCTGATTCAGAAATTCCTTTAAAATTTCTGTCAAATATAACTCAGTGTAATCTAAAAACAGTTTCCGGCAACAAATGTGACACTTGTCTGCAATGCCTGCTCAATTCTACACTCTCTCTATCTTCTGATATTACTTTCCAGAACAAAATTTACTGGATTTTTTTTTTTTTTAATCCAACAACTTGAAGTACTGACACCAGAATGCTCTAGCCTTGGTATATCAAGAATTAGCAGTAACAGCAGATGGATCAATACGTAATCCCAAGAGGGAAGAAATAAATATTCCACTCTCCTTGGTAGTCCTGAATAATGGATCTGGATCTGTGGAAACGGCAGAGGTTGCACACTTGTATTCTTATTGGCTGAAAGTCTGCATAGTAGCGAGGCACGATTTGTTCTAGAATCCTTTGCTTACCAGTTCATGAAGAATAACAACCAATAGCATTTAAGGACAGGTAAGACACCAAAAACCTTTGCATGGCCCATTTTGATATTTTAACCCTTTCCCCCTTGAATTAAGACTGAGTCAACAGCTTTCCTTGGCATGGGTTGGGCACTTAGTGCCCAACCCATGCCAAGGAAAGCTGTTGACCTGGGGCATGTGATCTTGATAAGTCTCATGTACATTTCTCAGTCAAATTGTTTTTCATAACTGTTGAAATTAGTTGAAATCACTGAAGCAGACGACATTTGACCACCAGCCGGTTTTGGCCGGTTTGAGGGGGAAAGGGTTAACGGTTTTTACAAGATAAATGTCATTTCTGTATATTGGTAAATCACAAGCTTCCAACTGAAGTAGAAATATGAGAAAAACGAAAAAAAAACACCAAACTATAGGCATGTGGACATCTGTGGCCCTGCACACCAAAGACAGGCATGAAAAAAATGGAATTTTAATCAACACTGCCCATATACATAAGAACATTTTATCGAAACACAAGGATGAGGAAATGAAAGTACAAATAAATGCATCCAAATTTGCATAAACATGAACACAAGAGAACTACAAAACAGTGATACAAAACTCATGTTCAAAAGAGAAATGAAACTCATTGAGAAAATACATGTAATTACATAATAATGACCAAGCTAACTAAGTATAGTACAAAGACAAGTCTAACAGGCTAACTAAATAAAGTACATGTTTACAGATAGGCATAAATACAGTAAAACACTTTCCCTAACAAGTGCACAGTGATCCAAAGGATCTATGCCCCCCCCCCCCCCCCAATCTACAGAAGAAAGCTGTACAATTAATATGTGCAGCATGTCTGGATGCGAAAAATTATATGTTCTTTGGCCCTGTGACCTTAAAATAGGTCAAGGTCAAAAGCAATACCTGGCGCATATGCCCTTGGTACGATGCAACTCCTGTATAAATTTCATTACTCTATCTCTAAGGGTTCTAGAGATATGCTACCAGACACACAACAATGAATATGTTCTGGGGCCCTGTTTTCAAGGTCCCAAACAATACACATGGCACACGCCCATGGTACGATGCATCTCTGGTCTAAATTTCATTACTCAACCTCATATAGTTCTAGAGATATGCTTCTTGATGGATGGATGGACATATCTACTATGATACACTTATGTAGAAAAACATGACCCATATTCATAAATATCAAACCCAACAATGGCAGTAAAGAGATTCCAGAGCTACCAAAGCATCAAAGTTCATCCTCCAATACCAATGTGAAGAAACAAATTTCACTCCTGACTTGAGACAGGCAGTCACCCACAAAAGGCAACTGGTGGTGGACAGACAAGGCCCCTATGCCTACTTACTCTATGCTCCCCTAGAAAGCTATACAATGTATACAGCATGTCTGGATGCACAAAAATTGACAAGTTCTCGGACCCTGTGACCTTGAAAATAGGTCAAGGTAAAAAGCAATACATGGCACACATGCCCTTAGTATGATGCATCTTTGGTTTCAGTTTCATTATTCTAATCTCTGCGGGTTCTAGAGATATGCTGCCAAACACATTAAAGTGGGTATGTTCTTGGGCCCTGTTTTCAAAGTCCAAAATAATATGCAGGGCACATGTCTGTGATATGATGCATCTCTGGTATAAATTTCATTATTCTATCTCATAGGGTTCTAGAGATATGCTCTCGGACAGAGGGAAGTGGCCCCTATCCCTACTACATGTAATGCACTTTCCCCCAGAGCCACCTTTGGTGGCGGGGCAGAAAAACAAGACGAAGATGTAGGGGGCGGAAGATAAACCCCCCACTGTCCATTGACCATGAGCAGCCATAGTCCGCAGCATTGAAGCAAGGCAACACAACTTACATTGCCAGGCTTGAGGTTATGGGGCCCAAAGGGACGCCTCCACGACATCACCATTTGAAACCAGATTGACTCTGTTGTTGTTTGACAGATCACTGAATTGCCCTTACTTCAAACGCTTTTTATTCAAGCCCTTACTTCAAATGCTTTTTATTCATGTGACTGGCCAACAATTGATTGCCAACCTGACCACTAGAGCAAATAGTATTGTTTCACAGGGAAATAATCAACATCAAAGGCCTTTCAAGCTCGTTTTCTCACAAACGATAATAGGATGAGAACTCCACCTAGGAATAGTTATTCCAAGAAAATGGCTGGGCCAAATTTTAATCTGGTAAATGGCCTTTGGTTCTGTAATGTCTGAACTCTGATTTTCAAAATTTTACTTCTGTCTTTTACTATGAAATGAAGAAAATGAACGTCCTGGAAATCAAAAGGAAAATTGAAATGTCAAACTTTGAGGATGGATACCAGAAAAACTAAGACAAACAAAAAAATTGCAGGATTATTTTTTTTGTTTCCAATATGTCAGGATTAAGATATACATGTAATTATGATTTTATGACAACTAATTAGTGACTTATATGTAAACATTTATGAGGTGGATGGTTTGCGGTCAACTTTCAATTGTTTACTCAACAATTAACATCACAGACACCCAAACATAGGACACATAAATTATTTGGAGTATGACGATTACACTTGTATGATTTGTTATCGTCATGGAAATACATTTTGAGCAAGGATCCATTAAAGTGGAATTTAATCAATAGGTATCTTAGGTGCCCCTAACACCTGTGTGAGTTGTACAATTTAAAGTGAAACCACAAGAAACGGTGACATTTAAATGACGTAAATATTGGGGGGGGGGGGGGGGGGACTGTGGAGCAGCACAGCATGTAGAGATGTAGGGGACAGGTTGTTTTTTTTTCGGACACAGGAATGATCCAAATTCCTATGTAGTTCAATGACCAGAAGTCAGTCAATTGTTTCTTTGTTTACTTTCAAGTAGAGATAAGTTTTCATATACATGTATTGTGAATGTGGTGGCTGAAAGGTCTTGTAACAAAGGATAACATTATTGACATAACCTTATCACAGGTATAGTCCATTACACAGTGATACATAGATTCATACTCCCGGCATCTTGGAGAACAAGAGGCCCATGGGTCTCGTGCTCTGCTAGCACTGTGGCTATATTGCATTGAGATTTGGTTGTATTTGTTCTAAATTTCAGGACATTGCATCTAGAACCAAATTCATTTACAATAAACTTGAGTCAAGAGGATTCAAAGATCTATGTACTTTTGATCAAATATTTCTACAAATTTTGCTGTAAATATCCCGAGATGGTTAGAAAGTTTGGCTTCAATAATTTTAGAGATTTTAGACTTGCCTGTTTTGCTACTTAATTTTATCTTTTGGCATCATTCTGTTTTAATGTTCACCTTTCAGACATTTTAGGCTAGCTTGTTTTCTGTTAGGTCAAACCCCCAGGGCTATAGGTAGCAAGCAGCTACGGACGACAGTTACAAGCTTGCCTAATTGTGCTTGATATCTGGTTAAGAAATATTACATTTTCATTGCATTCTCTTGACTTGAATACAAAAAATGACTTTCATTCTTTTCTGACTTGCCCTATAATTTAGCTGTTAATATCCAAAGATTATTAGAAAGTTTGGCGTCAATAATTTACAGTTTTTAGACTTGTCAGTTTTGCTACTTAACTTTATCTTTTGGCATCATTCTGTTTAAATGTTCACCTTTCAGACATTTTAGGCTAGCTTGTTTTCTGTTAGATCAAACCCCCATGGGCTATAGGTAGCAAGCAGCTACGGACGACAGTTACAAGCTTGCCTAATTGTGCTTGATATCTGGTTAAGAACTATTATATTTTCATTGCATTCTCTTGACTTAAATACAAATGACTTTCATTCTTTTCTGACTTGCCCTATAATGTAGCCGTTAATATCCAAAGATTATTAGAAAGTTTTGCTACAATAATTTACAGTTTTTAGACTTGTCTGCTTTGCTTCTTAACTTTATCTTTGGCATCATTCTGTTTTAATGTTCACCTTTCAGACATTTTAGGCTAGCTTGTTTTCTGTTAGGTCAAATCCCCAGGGGCTATAGGTAGCAAGCAGCTACGGATGACAGTTACAAGCTTGCCTAATTGTACTCAAAATCCTGTTAAGAAAAATTGTTTTGATAACAAGTTTCTGACATAAATGCTAATGACTTTCATTCTTTTCTGACATGCCTAAATGCACATTTACTCAAAATTGACAGTATTTTCTCAAATGTCACAAACCTGACAAATTAAGTTGATACATTGACTCAGAGTTGGCAGTTAAATAGAGCTTAATTTTGAGGAGTAGGTGTCATCATGGAGTTTGTTTTACATCTCTGGTACAGGATGTACATTGTTGCAGTCCTTGTTAGGATTTTCCTCGGTTTGTACAGGTGGTCTCGCTGCAGCTGTTTATTTTACAATCACTGGGACTGAATATAATGCCCCAGCTTGTTTCCACTTCAGTTAAACATTGGCGGATGGTTTAACTAGGAAAAGCTGTCCAGCTAGAAAGGGTATATATTGGTTAAGGGGTAAGTCAAGTTGTTCTTATCTGAACCTGTACTATGAAAATTTGGTAATTATGGTTTGTTTGACAGGTGTTCTTCTTTGATATGAAGCTCTGCATTTATAAGCAAAACTTCACATATTTAGCTAATTCATCAATTGCCACGTTCATATTTATTCTTTATTATGTGGGTTGTCTTTGCTGAATATTTAGCTTAGGCAAGAAGCCGCTACTCAGAGAGACATGTATGGGTAAAAGGCTCCGAAACATGTTGAGTAGTTACCCGCTGAAGACCCTTTAATTTATTTGGGCTGATACAGCCTATGTCAAAATTGTACACAGGAACGTGTGCAATATAGACAATAGTAATTCGATATATATACAGGTTAGACAGGGACAGGTTAGCTTATGGAGAGTAAAGAGTTCGAACTGCGGAATAGGATATTGACTACTAGGAAGTGGTTCTCAGCAAAAAGACACAAATACAACTAGAACAGACTGATTTTCCAACAGAAAATCAAATGTCTCCCGGTGGAACACTTACGTCTCTGAATAAGCTACAGGTGATAACAAATTACAAATGACCAAGTTTGCTTGAAAATTACAATCCTATTTTAGCTCTCACCTAGATACATTACTCGAGCAATTTTCATCAAGTTCTTCAAGACTTATTGCAGAGAAACCAATGTCACATAAATGACCCTGTGACCTTGAAAATTAGGTCAAGGTCACCCAAATACAATCCCAACCTAGGTCTTACCTTGATACATAATCCTACCAAGTTTCATCAAATTCCATCAAGTTCTTCAAGACTTATCGAACGGAAACCAATTTCACATAAGTGACCCTGTGACCTTGAGAATTTGCTCAAGGTCATCCAAATACAATCCCAACCTAGGTCTTGCCAAGATACATAATCCTACCAAGTTTCATCAAATTCCATCAAGTTCTTCATGACTTATCAAATGGAAACCAGTTTCACATAAGTGACCCTGTGACCTTGAAAATTAGGTCCAGGTCACCCAAATACAATCCCAACCTAGGTCTTGCCTAGATACATAATCCTACCAAGTTTCATCAAATTCTGTCAAGTCCTTCAAGACTTATCGCACGGAAACCAAGTGTTGAAGAACCTGAACAACAACAACAACAATGACAAGGAGAAGAAGAAGAAGAGGAAGAAACCCCCCCCCCCCCCCCCCCCGCTTCCACCAGGAGACATAAATACTGAGAAAAACAACGATAGCGAGATAAATAAACATGTTCAAGTTAGTCATTCCAGCTTAGCCTACATGTCATGATGCTTTGAGGTATTGTCATTTAAAAACAAGAGATATGGGTCAGGAGTCAAAACAAATCTCCCAAGCCCAACCTGAGTGATAAGCACTCAAGAAATGATGGGGTGTGGAGCTAGTTAAGTGTACAGTGAAACCTTCCTTCAAAGACCACTCCAATAAGAAACCAGCCGTCTTGAAAGACCACCTACTCAGGATAATTTGGTTTGTTCTTTGGTATTTATTTCCACCTCTGGAAGACCACCAGCAGTAAGAGACCACCATTTGCCCCCCTTCCCAGGGTGGTCTTTCGAGGCAGTTTTCACTGTACTTATATAATGGAAATTGGCATTATGCATTGTTACATGTATGACAGGCTTATCTACACAGTGTTTACCAAGCATGGGTGAAATGGGTACAGTGCCTGTATACAGGATACATCCATTCATCTTGCTGCTTGTTTACATTTTACTCAGGGTTCCACATGGTCACTGTGGCATTGTGTTTGCTTTAAAATTCAATGAGGATGTGTGATTACAAAGCAAGGATTGCAATCACGTGCAGTGGGACGCTGACTGTACACATGCTAAGTTGATGATGTTTACGCTGACTGTACACATGCTAAGTTGATGATGTTTACGTGACCACATTGTTCAGCCTCCTGCTGTCCTTCAATGTTAGAAGAAAAAAAAACAGTCTGGTTCTATCTTTGTGAGAGTGTGTATTAAAAGACTGACTGAATAAAAGGAAATTGTTCACCAAGGAACAAAGGTTTGTGTAACATGACACAGTTGCTTTTTAAATTGCTGTCCAGGCCAAAACCAGAATTAAATGTCTCTTATCAGCAACTCATTTTCAAGTGTGAAGATTGTGACGGTCAAGTCTCCTTGTCTGGGGAAGGGTAATAGGGGTAAAAAAAAAATGTACTACTTAACAGAAGATCTGATGCATGGTCAATTTCCCTTACAGTTGAAAAAAGTCACCTTGACATTTGGTCCAACGTGACCAAATTAGGCTAGAGTACATTCCCATGCATCCCTGATTCAAGTTTTTCAATTCCCTGTAGCATTAATTCTGAAGGAAAAACAATCGATCAGAGTAAAAATTGTTCTTGCCATTTTGGCTTTTGCAAATAAGTCATTTATACGTCATTTTGTGAAATTTGATCAGTGTGTTGGCAAGCAAGATGACTCTGACCAGAACAATCTTGTGACAGCTTCCAAACGGGATCACATTACAGAAGGCTACATTAGTCTGGTTCCGAGATGGGACCCTGTTATCGGCTGTACATAATGTGGTGCATGAACTTGTAATGTACTTGACAGTTGAAACGAAAGTAGGTGAGCTCCGGTTAAAGCCCTACATGTCATATTTACCCATGACCCTGGCGCCAGAGGTCCCAGGGTCATCCCGACCCAAGTCTCTGTAAGTCTACCTTGTCTGTACTGCTCTAATGTTTGACAAGGATGGAGCAACCCTAAGAATGGCATGGGAAACAGAAGCAGTGTTTGTAACAATGATCTACAAAAAACCCTACTTTTCTGGGTAAGGTGTCACAGCATAATGAATGTGCTATCTTTGATGCCAAGACCCACAAAACTGGAGTATTTTAGCCAATTTTAAAGCTTTTATGACATCAAATTTAAATGAAGCACTCCTTGTTAAGATAAATTGCCATTTGTGAGTTTTCTTTGCCCTGTTGTCAGAGCTACAGAAACTCTAAAAGCATGTAAAAATGCTCAAATTTAAATGCATTTTTGATTGCTTTTATGAATTAGAGGCAAAAATCCAACACATCTGAGCATTTTCACCCAAAATCCTACTAAATCCTACAATTATTCCCAAATGCTACAAAAGTAGGAAAAACCTACTCGTTACAAACACTGCAGAAGTTCACACACTCCTATCATGCGCATAGAGTTGAATGCGTGTGTTGTTAATGTTTACATTGTCCCTCAATTAGATATACATTGTATAACTTTTGTTGCTATAGTGGTACCTGCAATTTACGATTGGTCGCTGCTGTGAGAGACCACCAGGCTTTTTGGACCACATCTTCCGACTGCACAACAGTCTAGACTCTTTGTAAATTTACCTCACAGTTAAGACCATCTGTTTGTGTGACCATTTTTGGCTGGCAGAAGGGATGGTCTTAAACCAGGTGACATTATGGAACATATGTACAGTAAAACTTCACAATGATAAAACCCAAAATATCTGATACACGTGTTTTGAGGGACTTTGTCAAATTCCTTTGCTACTTGACTCTTTTATCTGTGTATTCAGATAGGGACACAGTTTGCAATGAACAGAGAGATAGAGACTCCAACCCTCCCGTTTTCAGCGGGAGATCTCCCATTTTTTTTGCCCTTTTTTCCAAATTCTCTTGTTCTCCCACTTAGAATATGTTTTCTCCCATCCAGATAAAAAAAAAAAGATGAGGTTAAAAAAAAACCCATCAAAATACACCATTTTAACTCCTTTTTTTCTTCTAAATTTTCTCACACCAGGAGGGTGCGCTGCCCTCCCACATCCATCCCCCAGCACAGTCGCTGCGCTTGGTCACATCTTCAGTTTCAATAGTGCTCCAGGAGGGAGAATCTCCAGTTTCTATGAAGCTGTGGGTTGGAGTCTCTGGAGAGTGTTAAAAATGTATCTAGCGAGGTTTTACTGTATTATGGAAACATGTTTTGCTGTCTTTTTAAATTCTGAATATAGTGTTTAATTTTTGCTGGATCATAATTAATACCAAACATGAAAACACAAAATTTCTATTTTTTCATTGTGCCACTTGGGACCCTTCTTTATTATAATTCAAGATGCACATGTACCATGACTGTAAATTATGATGAACATTCTTTTGCACACTCTTGCACATAAAACATATAATATTAATTAAAAGAGAAAAATATATATATATATATATATATATATATATAGTTTATTCTGTTCATCATTATAGCTCAGGCATTTCTTTTGTACCATGAGTGTTTAGTGAGTTGATTATTGTACATGGTAACCATGGTTACAACAGATAGAGATAAGATAACAGGGATTGCTGGTAGTGCCGCGTTAATGATACAAATAATCACTTCTTACATTGATTTGCCAGCAATATCTCGATGATCAATTCAGATATTTACCATGGAAATAATCACATAGATGCACTTTTCATCAAATCAACTGATAGGTTATGTTGTCACTTGCTTTTCTTGAGGAATTTCAGTTAATTTTGCAAGAGAGCAACCTTTTTATCTGCCTTTCACACAAGTCTGTACACCGTCCGCATGCATGTGTTCCCACATGTTGCACCAGCCTACCACTATAGATCCTAATGCTCAATATTGTTTCTATTAAAGACCCCTCTTGGTTGCAAGTCTCAAGTTACCAACTTAGCATCCTTGTCATATATTAGCTATTATATATGTCTTACCAAGCCAGAAAAATCAGTTCACTCAAGGACTCAAGATATCTTTACTATATGCTACTGGAGCAGCCTGTGGTGACGACCAGTGACAAATTACAGTGAAACCTGTTGTGAGAGACCACTATGATGAAAGATCACCTGTCTTTTCATACCATGTTTACCATGTCCCTTTTGCTATCTTTCCCATGTAGTACCTCTATTGAGAGACCACCTGCCTTATGTGACCACTTTTTGGCTTGCCCTAGGGGTGGTCTCTCAAAACAGGTTTCACTGTAATTCAGTATATATTAGCCTGGATTTTAATTACCATGCTGTCTGCACAGTTGATGAACATCCATACATGTACATGTAGTACTGCCAAACAGCGTTTGAAGTTTCAAAACATAAAAAAAAAATAGAAGGGTGGAGCTAGAACTAAGATTTATGCAAGAAAATAAGTGATACACATATAAACTTATCTTGAAGAAACATGTAGGTCTGAAATACTCTTTTTGTGCACAATATCTGCAGTCTGGGGGGCGACTTCACTCATCACATTAAGCTATCAGATGAACTTGATCATGTGGACTCCAGTTAGGTAGAATTACCAGTATGTATGCTCTTCTTAACTCAAATTCTTTTGAGTTCAGCTAGGTAGAAACAATCGACTGGACTATCGATATATAATTACAGTGATACCTCTTTTGACAGACTGCCCCTACGGCGGGTCAGAATGTGGTCTCTCAAAACAGATGGTCTCTCATTGGAGGTACAACAACATGGAAAAGATAGCGCAGTGTTCTGAGAGAGCGGTCTTAAAAAGATATGCGGTCTCTCATTAGAGGGGTACCACTGTAAAAAAAGCAAACTTATGATAATTAATTTCTAAATTCAGGGCAGATTCATCGCCCTAATTCCTTGTTCATGAATGTACCTCCAGAGGCACATAGCATACTGTAAATTGTTTTATTGTCACGTGTATAGATTTTCACAGTTTTATATTTTTGACATTTCATAGTAGTTTTAATTTCACTGTTTTGGACATAATTCATATTCAAACAATGTTAAAATGCTATTTCACTGTTTTTTTTTCGCGGACTTGTACTATCAGTTTAAAATAAGTGAAAATCAGAGTACGGTGAAACTAAAGCAATTTATAGCAGGTGCTTACCATACCATCTTGACCTGTTTACTGTTATGCCTGAGAGTATTGGAAGGTAAACAATGCTTGGGACATGCATGAATAATATGACCTAACCACAACCCAGATCAAGTACAGGTCATCACACAGGTGTGCTTGCTTATGTTTGCATTTGTTCTCCAAGTGACAATCATGTTATGACAAAGTCAGTTGTTTGGGCAGAGTTGCTGTACTATGACTTGAAGGGTGCCTTGAGTTACCAGCACTTTGTTTCAACCGTGCCAATACTGTCCCTCACTGCCCCTGTTTTCACTGAGTGCTTCATTCATAGCCAACATGTGCTCTATTGTTTCAGACATCTTGCTGGATAAATGTACGTAGGCCACACGTGTCATGCTATGACATGCTGCATTCAGCCAAGTATACGAAATATTAATTTAATTGGTCTCTGTTGGTCAGGTTATGCTGTCCTAGAAACTCATCCAGAATACCAACAGGAAGTTGTCTTAATTGTGTGTCTCTTCACATACTCCATCCTCACATTAGCTCACAAAAACAAGATAGGTCGACAGACGAAAAGTCTATCAACACTGATGTTGAAAAAGTGCATATTTTTTTTACTTTCTGCACATGCACAAAAACATGACCTCGGGGGGGGGGGGGGGCTGACAGAAAATGTTGTTTACATAAATTTAGTGTTTCCCACCTTTGTATATTAATACCTGATGTGTTTCATGAGTTCAACCCTACAATCACATGGCACAGTAAGTACGTGTGACACATAGCCTCAGCTTCCACACCAGAAAGTATCATTTTTGCTTGTTTGCAAGAATGTTCGTTTGCCTCAGAGAAAGTATTTATAGGCCTCATAACTAATACTGACTCAGGTACCAGCAGTCCTATAGTTCCAGGGAAAATCAAAATGGTCCAGACCCATTTTTTTTGGGGGGGGGGGGTGTTTTGCACAATTTGGGTGGAATGTGTCCAAAGTGTGCAACAAGAACTGCTGACTCAGCCAAATAGGTACCAGGTACAGACTTGTCTAAATATTTTGTTAAAATTGAAGTAAGAATTACCATTATTTAACCAATAAGAGGTCAGAGTGCAACTGAATCAATAGCTTTCCTTGGCATACGCTGGGCACATACATGTAATTTGTGACCAACCCATGCCAGACAAAGTATTGGCTATTGGCCCAGGGCCTGCCATAATAAAAGATCTCGCATACGAATCTCAGCAAAAATGTTTTAGAGTAAAGAGAAAATTAATTAAAAACATTAAGACACACAACAACTGACATCCTGGCACTTTGGGGCGATACGAGTGGAAAAAGTTTGATTTTTGTTCACAAATTAAAATGCTTTCACCTACGGCTGACTTTGGTATTGGTAGCCAAATAGGTATATCTTTATACTGAGTAGACACATTGTATATAAGTACCTCACTGTAACTACCACCCTTATGAATTGTACTGTTGCCATTGCCTGCAGAGGGCGTGATGTGCAATAAATTTGAGTGGCATATGCCCAGGGACAGACTGTAGCAAATGATGGCACTGGTTAAGAGGTATCATGTGACCTACCTTCACCAACCAAAGCCTTGAGACTCTTGGTCTACAAATATATTGCTTCTGATTGGCTGAAAGACCTTGGCAACCAAATAAGCATAATAGAATACACTCCCACTTATTGTACTCACAATATTGAACTGTTTTGACTCTTCTATATACTCAAACACCATGGCTGTCTCTGAAGCCTAAAATCTTATCAGCCCCACTAAGTGTGAAAAAATTCTATATTTATAATGCTTTCATCATGGCCATCAAGCTTAAATCAGCTCTCAATAAAGCCACCTTTGATTGAAAAAAAAGGTAAAAATGTATTTTTTGGGCCCAAATTGCCTCAAGTGCTGGAGCAGCTCCATGTAGATGCAGTTTAATCTCTGAACATTCATGAAAAAGTAAAGCTTGATTTTTTCCGTGGGTATAACCCTGAAACACTATTCCACTTTTCTCAGCTAGACACATGAACAAGTACCCTTGTATAGCCTGGAAAGAATATTATGACTTTTTGAAAGGAAGAGGCAAAGATAAACAAATATTTGTTTAAGAATTATATCAGCAGAAAGCTCACATAACTATGACCACAGCAATCAGCCCATATCTGAACTTTCAGAGTTCAGACGTGTGGAGGTTCAGTGCTTGGTCACTTGAGGACCCAGCCCTACAAGTACACGAAGTATGTCTTTCAACTTACTCTTGACACAAATCAAGGTTCATTGTATACATGGAATCCATTACTTTACAGAGGCCAGGCATCATGGTAAATCATACATGTGATCGTCAGTGCCCCCCCCCCCCCAAAAAAAAAAAGTTATAGAAAAAATATTACAAATGGGCTTCCACCCTGCACTTAGGGAGGGGCAATATTAGCATTACACATGTATGCATGCTGCAAATGTCTCATTTTGTTGGATACTTTAACATCTAGTTCTGCATATTCTGTCATAATTAGTCTAAAGACAATGGAACTTATAGACAAAATAGACTTAATCACAAGGGCTAACCTATTGACACCACAACATTGTACAGTTACCATGTGATGAAGAAAACTTTTTTCACAATATTAAAAAAATGTGTTGTTTATTTAAAATTAGGAAATTTATGTCCTTTCAGAGGCATCTACCCAGGGCAACTGAAACAGCTCCCCAGTTGTTCTAATTTGGACAAGCCTCATAAATAAATGTAGCAGCTGACCTTGTCACTTCTATCCTGAAAGTGTTCTTCATTTGGAAACTCCTTTTGAAGTCAAAAGAGAATGTTTTGAACAAACATCATCCTCAACAATTGCAATGGTATTACATCAAGTAGCTATAATGTGTGAACACAAGGGTGAGTTTAATGTTACAACAGTGTATAAACAGCCACAGTTTTTTAAACAGTTATCATACCCTATGACATACTTTAGCTCAAAACTAGTCATATATGTGAAACAAAGAGCTTCTTACGTACATCTATGGCTTCTTGCCTTGTCAGAATTTGTTTCCGTCAATTTTGTCTGAATTTAAAAAGCATGGAAAAACTTGTAGCACAGTGAGAAAGATGCTACTGGGACACACAAACTTGAACCAACAATCAAATCATCCTGTTGTCTTGCAGCCTTTCTAAGCAAGAGTCAATATCATTACATCATGTCAACAGCACCCATGCCTGAACAACAGTTGATAGAACAACAAGAAATGTATGTTCATGGTGAAAATAAGTCAAATTTGACCACAAATGTCATTGGAAATATGTGCACAAGCTGATGGTGGGTGCAAAGTACATGGACTCTCATACTGAATGTTGCACTTTGCTGCCATTTACATGATTTACAAATGTACTCAGGAGTTCGGCTTGTTGAATTTCTCCTGCACTTGTAAGCTTTAAAAAAAGCCCAAGTTGTGTCACAATGCTTTCATAATAAAGAGATGTACATACATGTAAAGTTATCTTGCAGTAAACTTAAGTAAGGTGTATATGTATGGATCTTTTTATTACCTGTCCAATATGCATACATAAAATTTATCAACTGTATTTGGGCTAGCACCAAGAATTATTCAAGTGTGGCCAATTTGGTGTACAGTGATTCACAAATGTTTCAGCTAAATTTAGTTTCTTCTGCCTTGAAAGCCAATTTGATATTTCCAATCATTTGGCTGGTGTTACATTTAATCTGAACTTTACAAATCTGATCAAAACTAAAGAAATTTAGAATTTCTCAGTCATTTAAAAAAAATGCAAATATCTTGAATGTAAACTCTGCTAAAATCAGCTTACGGCTAACTGGCTAATGGCTAGCATATTCTAAACCTAACATAACCAATCAGTGGTAACAACACTTTAAATCTACCACAACCAGCTGATCCCTTTCAAGCTTGCTGGGACCAATAATATTGATCAACTTAAAATTTCCCACAACCAATCAGCTTCAATCCTAACACAATTAACCAATCAGTGCCAATATAGCACTGATGCCCACAGGGATCAACACTAGCTTTTCTGGGAACTTGCCTTGACCTCCCATACATATTTGAGTATTTGACATTTTGATCTCTTTTTCTATCTTTTCTAGTTCTTAATTCTGAGAAAGTAGAGCAAAAAAAATTAATTGGTCTGAACTAAGTAACCTATATTCAAGATCCAGTTGCCCCAGGAGGGCAACCACTCATGTTGAGCCCTTGTCTAGGACAGGATATGGTCTCGTCAAACATATATTTTGCTCACAAGGATTCTGCTATATATATCGATGGGTCGCCTGACAAACTGAAAACAGTATATGCACGATGGGTGGGTTGGTGGTATTATGAACCTGTTTGCTAAAATATTGTCAGATATGCCCTATCAGCATCATAGGTAATCACTGAATCATACATGTCACCATGCAGTAAGGGCTTATTTCTTTATATTACTTTTGCCTGTACATAAATTATCCACAAGGAACCCTCTTCCCTGCAGTTCAATGCTTGCTGTCTCATAACTCAGGAAGCTTAGATTGACAAAAAAAAATTAAATTGGGACAGTGTACTGTTACGAAAGTGTGTACAAATACATGTGAGTCGTGTCAGAGATACCTGGCACTCTGTATAAAGCCATCAGTAATTTATCTGGAATGTGTATAGTATCTCAGTTCTTTGAACCTGCATTGATCAGTTGCAGGTGACACATTATCTTATATCATCATCCCAATGATCCACAGTTGACAGAACATTGAAGTATCATCAACAGGGACTCCCTTGCCCAGTGTGGGCCAGTTTGCTCCTCAACCGACCAAGCTGTGTATTAGATCTACTCACTGTGCACATGCTGCCATACAGAGAATCCAGGGCTCATACAACTTGGCAGCTTTCTAATTCAAGGACTTTCCAGGACCTTTTAATCAAAATTCAAGGGCTTTCCAACTTGATTGATTTTTCTTTTTTGTGTCTTGCTTCCATTTTGGGGGTTTTCTATAATGGGAGGGAAGGAAGTGATCAAGCTAACCGAACTTTAGGAGGAAGGTGCATTAATGGATATTTAAAATTCAAGGACTTTCCACTGACTCTATTACAAAAACACTGATTCTCAAGGTTTTCAGGGCCTTGAAAAAGCAGGTAGTAAATTTAAGTACTGTCAAGGACCTGTATGAACCCTAAGAATCTTACATGGCGGAGAGTGAGTTAGTGTTTTTCTCTCAGTTGGGATTATTGTTGGTGTGGATTATCCCTTGTGACCTGCCATCACTCAGGATCATTCTTGGTGAAGAAAATCACTTGTGACCTGTGGTCACTTGATTTACTAAATTTGATTTTAAACAATGGTATTTTATTGATTGAAATAAAAAAAATATGAAAATGATATCAAGGAATAATACTGAAAATGTGGACATCAACTGGAAAGTGTTAAAAGTGGTAGTTTCTTTTTACCATTGACATGTAGATTTTCAGAGGAGCTCAGGATCATGAAAAGCAATTCGTATTGATCAGAACATCACTCTTCTGGGTACCATGGGTTGCATGAAAAGTTTGGGGTCACATGTACTTGATATGTGAATGTCACATGCACAGTATACTGAAAGCATGTAGCCCTGTGTATGTATACAACTACATGTACATACCATGCATACAGCTTAATCATCAAATTTTGAATTTTACCACTATAAACATGATATATAAATACAATTAAATCATCCATTCACCAAGGTGCAAGGGTTTTGCAAAAAGACAGTCACAGGGTAAAAATGATAAGTCTATATATAGTGTGCTTACTGTCAAGGTTCTTTTGAGAAATAGTAAATAAATGTTGTACATATTCCTCAAATGCAGTTGTGTGCTGAACTGGATCACCACAGGAACTGAAGTCAGCTTATTAAGTATGTGACTACGTTCAACTCAATTATAAAACATAGTTCCACTGAAAGCTTACTGTTGTATTGATTGATTCATTGAATGCAAATACATATATATGCTCTATACATTCATGAAATAAAAGAGGTCACTAATCACACTAACCCTGTATTCAATTAGGCCAATTACACAAGCACTCTGGTGGCTTATAGCTATGTAGTCCCCTCACATTGCATGAATACAGCTCCACTTCACAGTTCAGGGACAAATTTATGCATGCTCATGTGCAGCTTTTTAGTAATATATCTAGATTTACCACAAGTCGGTCATGTCCAGACACTTTTCAAAAATAAGGCTCCAACTTTTCATGGAAAGGTATGGGAATACAGAAGTCCTAACTTGGGAAAACCACCAGGGATGGGTGAAAAATTGGTCACAGAAGAGGATCTCCTAATGGAGGTCAAATAACATGGGCACAGTATCGCTTTGAACCTGTTATTTTAGTGGTCTTCAAAGAGAGATTGTTTCTCATTAGAGTGGTCTTTCAAAGAAGGCACTACTGTACACAACCCAAGCCCCTGGACTGTTCAGAGCGACCTCTGTGGAAGGGCAGGTTTGACAACAAACCTGCTGTTTGTGCCACCTTTGTTGCATGTTAACAATGCAAGTCCAATGAATAAAACTGGATCCTTTATCATTACAGTGTATTGGCATGTCGGTGAATTTTTAGAGCCTTTGCCAGTTTTAAACTCACTAAATTTCCTAAACTTGTCTTTCTTTAAAAAGAAAACTAATTGACAAAAATCCAAATAGATGCTTGCAAAATTTTGGCCCTGTACAGTGGTACCTGCTGTATGTGGCCACTCCTTCTGCCAAGAAAAAATGACCACACACAGCAGATAACCTGTCACCACAGTCAAATTTTACAAAGAAATTGACTCCTATGTCCCAGCCTAGTGACCACAAAAAGCAATGTGGCTGCTCACAGCTGTGGTTGCATACAGCAGGTATGACTGTATATATATATAACAGTGTTCCCTGTTTACAACAGCTCTCATAACAATGTGGTTTCTGAATGCGGTGGGAACCTCAGGTCGCAGTTAAGAACTTTTCCCATTGCTTCCATTTTAACAGCACTCATTATAAGGCAGTTTTGCTGGGACACAGTCTGCTCTAAGGGCCCCTCACCAGCATTTTCAAGTACCACCATCTACAGTTTGCATATAGAAATCCATTCAAGAAAAAAAAAAAATAAATAAAATAGAACAAATGACCTCAAAACCCAGCCAGAGTCTCTGGGATACATACCTGCAGAAAAATCAGCCAATATGGTCATAAAATGTTGCATAAAACCGTGACTCAACCAGACTGATTCAATCTCACCTGGAATACATATCTCCTATTTGGGACCCATACAATACCATACCCAACTGAGCAAAAGCCTAACCTTGCAAGAGCTTTCTGGTCAGTATCATTTATTATTGTATTTCTTTTACATGGGTCACTCTCAGTTGGGCCATAATCCATTTTCAAAAACTAGCAGCACTGCGTTTGAGATGGGGAAATCCATACCGGTAGCTTGCTCCTTCTCACATCCCAGCATCCCGCACTGCAGAGGGTAGTTTCACATGACTTGCGCATGTGCAAGGCTATCTGCGAAATGGGTTATGGAACATGCTGCCACCAAATATGTTGCACAGCAACCAAAACCCGATACATGTATGAGAAGATAATTTTATACATTTATTGACAATTTTTAGCAACACTGGACTCAGAGTCCCGCATAGCTCCTTACTGGGCCTAACCCCCACCCACCCACCCCAAACCAACCAACCTTGCCTTACACCACCAGTGCTAGAAACTTGCCCTGGGAGGCTGGTGGCCCAAAAGTTTTTTTCAAAGCACCTTTTATGGTTATCAATCATTCCATCTGAAATATTTGGGCTACTAGTCATCAGTTTCTTACAAAATAAGGTGGCCCAGCCAGCTTTTTGGCATTTGGCTATCGTGCCACTGGCTATTTCTAGCACTGCACCACCCAGTTGCCCTGACCCTGTTGCTGTTGGTGATGCAGAGCAACTGTCAAGAATTCCGAATTGGAAAGAGACGGGAATACCTAACCTGTAGGTATCTTGGAGCATAGAGCTAGTATTAAACGGATGGCTCTATGGTTGCAGGGACCTCTGGCACGCTCTCTGCTAGTGGTACACAGTGAGTACATAGAACCTCAAACCTCCTTAGCTTGTATTCTTGCCCTCCACAATTGCTATATGGAACACGACTGGTTAGCCTATCATTAGTTTCACTTTGAATGTGTTTTACCATAGAGTTATCTGTATAACTGGGTTCACTAAAGCCTGGTCTACCTAAACTCACCTCATATTATAGGTGGCCGAGCCCAGCTCGGTCCCAAGGCCCGACAGGGACCCATCGAAATCAGCTGCCAAGCCCCCATCGATGTCGTCCGCCTTCAGCCAGTGCGACAGACTCTGTGTCAAGGTGCTGTTCAATGCCGAGGTCACACTTATAACATTAGACATGGCTTGACTGACACAACAGTGATATCTGTTCCCCAGAAGACAGTGAGAAAGTACAAATTACACTGCAGCTGTCAGTCCCTGCTGAAGGCCACTGCAGGGCTTCGCCCACTCAACTTTCAAGCTGGTCTCCGTTCAGGTCAAGTAGAATTTCCACCCTTTTCGCGCAACGACAACACTCTGGGTACCCCCTTTCCCTTACATACAAACCCCGACACTGTTTGATCTGTAACTTTCACCCCTTCCTTCGGTGTGGTAATGTTCATCAGGCAAGTTGCTTCAACACTCTTCACTTGTTTCGTGCGTACACGGCGTAAGGTCGCAAAAATGGCTGGTGCATACAGTGGAGGTGTGTCAAAATACGAAATCGAGAACGGAAGTGGTCATAATCTTGCGCGGTGTGTAAAACCAAACCAATCAGAGCAAGAATCCTCTTTCAACCCTTCCATGTCAAAATGACATTTCATGCTTAACATAAAGATGTTGGTTAAAATATGTAAAAGGGTAAATTCTATCGGGTAATGAAAGACAATGTACATAGTTATATATGGCAATTTGGGTTTGATCTTAAATACCAAGTCTTAAATGGGCTTACTAATTTAGTTGCTCGCTTGAAATAGGCCTACTGACAGTGTAATTTTGGCCATTAGCAATATTTGTTAAATCAGCTCGAAGAATTTAAAGCTGTGACAAGTTTGTAAACCTGGTCCAATTAGAAATTACACAGAACACAGATTACGGAATGCCTCCAACCAAAACTCCATAATGGGGTTTTCTCCAACGAATTAAGTATTCTGCTGAAATGGCAAATTAAGATGATATAAGTTTTTTTAAAAGATTTTTATTAAATGGAGTCATGCCAAATTTTACATCAAATATCCCACAAAACTACCTCAGCCAGATCGAGATTGAGTCCCAAAACTGACACACAGTGACAGGCAGACAGTAGACGCGTGGTTCCTGGCTATAACAGAATGCAGAATGGGCCAGGTGCAAGAAGAAATCAATTTGTAATAAACTGTACAAAATAATATAATCATGCTTCTAGACAAAAATTAGTTGACAAATTATAAGTACTCGTCCGGATTTTACTAATGGGAAATACAGGTATTTATAACAAATGTAAATTCCATATTCTTGTCTCTTTTTAATGCATCTGACAGAAATGTATCGACAGTGTATAAAGGTACCAGATGCATCGACATTGTATTCAATCACTTACAGACTGGTCTAGTAGGACACATGTATATATCCAATGCAAAGGTCTGCAGTGTCGTATTTTTTTAACTTTTAACTTTTAACTCTAATTAATTTTATACAGTGCAATTATGATCTTCATCCTTCATAACACATGTACTGGCAACCCGCTCTGAACTGATCGGCAGTTTTTTTCAATAGATTTTACTTACCGTATTCATTATATGCAATGATATGCAGGCCATATAAGTTGAAAACCTCATGAAATGACAACTGGTGCATGATGTGGGTGATTGAGTGATGGAAAGTATATTTAAACAATCAATTAATGATAGTGACATACACCTTGTGTCACATATGGTTGATTTCAGCTAAAGACAGTACGTTGAAAATGCCAATAAATTCCTATGCGTTTGAACTAGACATGAAAATAACAAATCACTGGATCTGGCCATGATAAATGCCTCCATTTGCCTTTAATAAACGAAAAGCGAAGAGATCATTTTACAAAATGTAAAATCCAAAAGTAACCAAGTTATGTAATATTTATAAATTATAATCATGAGGCAGTTCGGTTACGGCCCACGGCCCCCTTTGTGTATAAGTCCATCGGGCAATTATGCACAGGGCCCGTCGTCCAATCATGCATTAAAGCCAGTTGTAATAGGAGGTATTGATATATATATATATACCTGACGACCTGTGCTACCCCTATCCTGCTGGAAGAGACTTGACAGGGATCGAAGAAAGGAAGATTCGTGCACATGTATCAAGCCAGTTACGGCGGGCAGAATGAGTTTTTTTTAAAGAAAAGTGGCAATCTGAGAAAGCCAAATGCTTGAGGGAAGACACTCACCTGGTACCAAAACACATATAATTCTTGACATATTAGTTCTGAATACAATGACAATATGATATTTTCATTTTTTGTATATTACGTGCTTTGATATATTCAACCCAAACAGTACATGCTTCATAATTTTTTAAAATTGTGTTTAGAATAAAATAACTAATGGGCTGTATATGATTGTACTTTCTGTTTGTATTTAACCACTATACCCTTCTGTTGGTAGTACTAGCGACAGCTTGCGGCCCTCTGGTGCCCATCTCTATGACTGGAAGAGAAATAATTATTGATATAGTAGGACTGCAAATATATTATTAAAAGTGAAGTAAGAAAAATGCAATAAAAAGGTGACGAATAAAGCTGACCAAATATCACATCTCACCGGGACTCATCATTAAAACACGTCAGACTCACTCGTTTCATACTAAGTTAACACTTAATCTGGCATTCAGGGGCAAAGCCCAGCACTTCAAGGACCGCCGTATTCAACCAGACCTCCTACTTTTACTTTTATTTTCTGACCCACAAAACTATATTCTTGTTGGTATGGGTGTGTAGATTAAACATACATCCACAAAGGGTGAAGAAATTGTATCATTGTATAAAACTCCTAAAAGGCTGAGCAGCTCTGAACTCGAGGATTGATTGCCACATTCATCAAGTGATAAGCCCTCTTTATATGCCAAACCTATCTATGAATTTTCCTGGAACTGTACTAACCTATTCCAAAATATACGTACACCTCTGATTATCTCATAACAAAGGGGGTTTCTGCCTAATTCCCCATACAGTGCAGAGTTGCTAGTCTTACGGTGGGCGTCCAGGACTACTGCATGTGACTCAAGCGAACCCGGTTTCGACACGCTTTGTATTACAGGTCTTGTGTAATTTTATCTTACGTATATCAAGGCCCCATATTTCTGCACCATATAGACATATTGGTCTTATTAATTGTTCAAACATTCGTAGCATCATATATTACATCACTGCCACTGAAACACTTTTTTAAGCTTGAACAGAGCTTTCAGACTTTTCCCCCTTAGTTATGAGAGAGCATGTGAGGATGGACAAGAACTTACAACTTTTACACCTAGATACGTATGTGTATTAACGTTTTCAAGAAGACTGTCATTGAACATGAATTTTTCATCAACTTAACGACCAGATGGATTGAAAATCATAACCTTTGTCTTATTGGTGTTGACTTCCAGTTTCTAGTTATTGCAACAAAATTCAAGCTTATCAAGATATTTTGTAGCCCTTCTTGTTTTCAGCCATAAGCACCAGATCACCGGCATATTGTAAACAATTCAGAGGTCTATCAAATATGCGCTGGGTCATCACTTGTATCAACAAATCAGGGATATCATTGATGAAGACGTTAAAGAACGTGGGGCTCATAACATCACCTTGACGTACACTATTATATGTATCAAATACAGGTGTTAACTAGAAAAGAAGATTTGCTTCACAGCAAATCTGCCCGGGTGCCTTCAAAATAAGAATAATTTGAAATGCTACACTTTGCCATTGTTCATCATAATCTAAATTTTGTGTATTATGCTAATTTGCATAAATTAGAATGCTATAACTTTGGTTCTTGGTTCATTGGATGTGGTCATGTCACAAACCAATAAAGTAAAGTTTGAATGACACTTCTACCTGTAAGAGTTTTGAAGCTGTTCAAAGACTTTAATTTTGTGTATTTACCTAATTTGCATAAATTAAAAGCCTACAACTTTAGTTTATGGTTCATTGGATGCAGCTCTGGCACATACCTACAAATTGAGGTCGGAATGGCACCTCTATGTATAATAGTTTTGAAGTTATCGAAGCTTTAAATTCCTTGGATTTATCTTATTTGCATGAAGTAAAATTGTATAATTTTGGATCATGGTTCATTGGATGCAGGTATGTCACAAACCCAAAAATTGAAGTTAGGATGGCGCCTCTATCTGTAATAGTTTTGAACTATTCAAGATTTAAAATTTTGCACATCCGCCTAATTTGCATAAATTAAAACTCCCATAGCTTTGGTTCATGGTTCATTGGATGTGGCTTTGCCACAAACTGAAAATTTGAAGTTGGGATTTCAATTTTATCTATAATAGTTTTGTAGATATTCAACTTTTAAAATTTTCAATGCCCCTTATTACTACAAGTTGAAATTCTACAACTTTCATTTACTGTCCATTATATTGGCAGGTGTCACAAACCTGATATGCCCATTAAAATGTTGTGTCTATCTGCAGTAGTTTGGAAGATATCGAGCCTTAAAATTTTAGAAAGGCCTTAATTTGCATAATTTTAAACATGTCGATTATTCCGGATCAGATAGTCAACTTTCTTCCTAGCTCTGTTACCATGCCAAATTTAAACACTGTAGTTTGCATGGTGTCTGAGAAAAGCTCCAGACAAATTATGTGGTGGAAATAAGAAGAAAAGAAAGAAAGAAAGAAAGAAAGAAAGACAGAAAGACAGAAAGAAAGAAAGAAAGAAAGAAAGAAAGAAAGAAAGAAAGAAAGAAAGAAAGAAAAAAAGAACTAGAAAAGAAGATTTGCTTCAAAGCAAATCTGCCTGTGCCTTCAAAAGTTGTAAATATTAAATGCTACAACTTTTATCCTTTGGTACTTCACATTACATTAAGCTTATGGCTGCATGCAAATTTCAAAGTCCAAATGACCTTGACCTTCGACCTTTACAGGTCACATGTTAATTGCGCAGTGTTAAAATACCCACAATTTAAGCCCAACATGAACCAAATAGGATGAAAATTGACGAAGTTATGACAAGCTGAAATTTTCAAAGGGCCAAATGACCTTGACCTTTGCCCTTTTGAGGTGACATGTTCTTATATATATATGTGTAGTGTTGCAATACCTACAATTTGAGCCCAATACGATTAGAATTGGATGGATACTGGCCAAGTTATGACTGGGTGAAACTTTCAAAGGTGAAAATAACCTTGACTTTTGACCTTTAGATGTCACATGTAAATTTTAAAAAATGTGCAAGGTTACAATAGCTACCATTTGAGCCCAACATGATCAAACTTGGATAAAAATTGACCAATTTATGGCTTGAAGAAAGCCACCACCAAAACTGGTCTTTGACCTTATGATGACCTCTACCTGAAGTGCACTTGACATCAAAATGACATTTTGGCTTAAGATTGACCTTTGACCTTGACATGACCTTTGGCCTTGACATGACCTTGACATTTGAGATGACCTTTGCCTTACTATGATCGATCTCTTATACACTCGGACCACATCTACTATAGTATATAAGATATTGAAGATTTAAAAACTTTAATTAGCCCTCATTTGCACAATTTTCAAACGCATGACCTGTCAATATAAAAAGGCCAGATTTCGTCTATAGAAGTATAATTGTGCCAAGTTTAGAGTTTCTACATGTAATACTTTTCAAATGAAATGTCGGACAAATTTGCCTGTAAGAAAGAAAGAAAGAAAGAAAGAAAGAAAGAATAAAGGAAGAAAGAAAGAAAGAATTCCTAGAAAAACAATATGTTTGTGTTGGCACACAGACATAAAGAAAGAAAGAAAGAAAGAAAGAAATTCTTTCAAATTTACATCGCTAATACAATGTGTGAAACAAATAAAAAAGGTCAGAATATCACAAATCATTAGCAGACATTATATTCTATTATGATTGTCAGAAATTTTAAATCAGAACCCCCTAATTTAAAAGATAAGAATACTCAGTATATCCATTTGATACAAATTTAACTAACAGTAAATGAAGACTTCTGTCCTGAATGAGTCAAGGGATGCCGCATTTTCAAAGGGTCATTTTGATGTCACATCTTGTAAAATATATACCAGGATTATGGCTTGTTTGCAGTTTAATTGAGATGTGACACCCCTGTAAAAATGTCCCACAGCTCTTACGATGTTGATAAAGGCTCTGGATTATGAGTGAAATCTATTGGGGGTAATAAAATACACATTAACTTGAGGAGGAAAGGGTAGGGTTTATTTTGATGTGGCTACACTTGCCAGGACTTTGGAATCAGCTGGCCATTTGATACCAATCATTCACTGTCACTGGTCATGTGTGTTTGGTGGGGTGGCAGACACATAGCAGGACCTGCTCCACAGTAAAATGGTGTCCCTTTAACTGGATTATTTTGTAAAAAATCCAATTATTTGAGGCTACAAAAGTGAAAATAAAACCCATATAAATGTCTACAGCAGAACCCATGTGGACCTGTTTACAAACACCACTAATCATAGCAGCCGGGTTGAGTGGCAGGGCAAAGAGGTCAGTGATAGGCTGTTTGGCCCACCAGCACTGTGGTCACAACTAAGGAGACGGCCCCCAGAGCTCAAGTTAGGTGGAATGCACTGTGTAGTATATAACATATTGAAGATCTAAAACTTTAATTAGCCCTCATTTGCATAATTTTTAAAAGCATGACCTCTCATTATAAAAAGGCCAGACTTTATCCATAGAAGTATAATTGTGCCAAGTTTGGAGTTTCTACGTGTTATACTTTTCAAATGAAATGTCGGACTAATTTGCGTGTAAAGAAAGAAAGAAAGAAAGAATAAAGAAAGAAAGAAAGAAAGAATTCCTAGAAAAAGAAAAGTGTGTGCTGACACACACACTTTAGAAAAGAAAGAAAATTCCAGTGTTTACTAATGCATGAAACCTCTGTACTATGGGCTCCCTTGGGACCAGAGAAAAGTACCCACTCCAGAGGGGGTCAGCCCTTCTGGGGAGTATGGATGAGTATGTGTGCATGTATATGTGCATTATTCATACATGCACATATATATGTAAAATGTATACAGATTATAATTCAAGGGGATGTGTATACATGCAATTCAAAACTGTCTTTCTTCCTTTATTACATAAACAAATTTAAACAAAAAGCTGTCAAGAAACTACATATACATGTACCTGTGAACCAAGACAAAGACAAGCACTATACTGCCTCAGTATTATCTATGAAGAACAGGCTTCATCTCACTGGTTACAAGAAAACAAAAGCATGAAAGTGTCCACTAAGATGAGAGAAGTTCTACCCTCCTTGGTCTGTCCGACTCAGCTCTGTTTGTAGTCTATTTTTAAAAGAGGGTACACTCAGACTTGTTCTGCCTAGAAGTCTGGAGCCTGTGTCCCCTTGGGACTGATAAGATCAGCAAACTGACATTGCCTCAGGCAAAAACAGGCCAGCTAGGACACCAGTTTCAGTCATGGTGCACTGACAGGTCTGTGTAGGTATAGTGGAAACTATAGCATGCCTGGTACATATGGCAGTATGGAGTCGATCTGTTCTTGCATGAACAGAAAGAGATCCTCTGTATTTTATTAAGAGCCTCATTACACAGTTGTTGGGAGTCTCTTCCCCCACCCCCACCCCCAACCCCCAACCCCCAACCCCCATTTTTTTTTTTGTGCTGCAAGACCCAAACCTTCCAAAGCATACACCTAGCATGCATGGATAGAAAGCTGCCTGTGAGACAGGTTCAAGCTAGCTAATTATGAATGCAAAATGGTACCATGGGGGTCAAGCAATAGGTCATACAGCAAGCAGTTCAAAGCCTGCATGTGGATTAGGGAGAAATTCGGTGAATTTAGCATACATTAAAATTCCCCAACTTTTGTTTGTATGCTATTGGATATACCAGTTGTCTCAAACCTATATGTGTAAGTAAGAACTTTGTGTCCATCTGTAATAGTTTGGAAGATATGAAGCTTTTAAAATTTTAATTGCCCCTCATTTGCATAATCTTAAATATCATGATTATTCCAACCCAGGTGCCTAATTTCACCAGTAGGTGAGTCACCATGACAAGTTTGGTGATTGCCTGAATAATAGTGTCCGAGAAAAACTTCGGCAAAATCTGGTCGTAAAGAAGAAAGAAAGAAAGAAAGAAAGGAAAAAAGAAAGCAAGAAAAAAGAAGGAAAGAAAAATAGAAAGAAAGACAAAAAGAATTCGTGGAAAAACAAAATATCTGGGTTTGCGCCCAGGCATAATAAGATGCAATACGATATCTGTATGACTGTACTTATATATCAGCATCACACAATTGATTCATATTCAACGCCAAAGATATATACATGAAATATAGAGTTATGGGTCAGACAGACGAATGAACAATATAACTTGCTACTTTGTTCTACAAATAAGGACACAAAACGTCTAGTACTAACAACATAAGCTTGTACTGCATCAAAAACGAGGGTATTCATGGCATCAGGTAAGTCTTTACCGACAAACAATAGGATTTCAGATAGCCTTGTATGCGCAATATCACGAAATATATTGGGATGCACGTGAGCACTTAGGGCTAAAAGGGCAGTGACAGTGTCAAGTAAGATCTTTCTAAATCGACAGTAGAATGGGCAGAACAGAAGAAAGTGTATTAGGATCTTCGCAGCGATGAGTGCAGAGGCAAGCTGGACCAGGCAATATGTTAACTTTATAGAGATCATAGTTAAGCTTACAGAAACCAAAGCGCAATGGATTTGTGTTATATGTTAGATAACCTATTTCTGTGTGAATAGGAGTGCGAAACAATATGTACCGTGAGCAAGGTTTGTTTTAGTTTCGATTTAAATATTTGAAGAGAGATTGGGTCTGTGATGTCGGGCGGGAGATTGTTCCATTTCTTGATGGAATCAGGTACAAAGGAACTTTCCATGCGTTGAGTTCTGCATTTAATTCGTCGAATATTTCCAGGTTGACGTAAAACACGGACAGAGGGGTACGGGGTAGAAGGTCTGAAAGATAAGAGGGCGTCAATTTGTGATACATTTTGTAGAGAATGAGTTTAAAGTACATAGGTATGTTTTCCAAAGTTGACCACCTAATAATAATTTCTTGTAATAGATTAACGTGTGATGTATGTCTTAATGCTCCGGTACAAATGTTAACGGCCTCAAATTGTATGGATTCAAGGATGAGTGACAAGCCCTGAGCATGGTAATCAAATAGGACACTGCCATATTCGAGGATGGGTCGAACTAAAGAGAGATAGAGTCTATTTGAAGTTTTACGGGAGAGTCTACATTTTAACCTACCGAGGAGAGCAATTCTCTGACTGGCTTTATTGGTAATACGAATAACGTGGGCACGCCAAGACAGATTACTGCTCAAGGTAATACCAAGATGAGTGTGAGTATATCCTTCAGATAGTGCTGAAACACAAAGAAAAAGCGGGGGATGTGTTGGTTTTTGCCATTTAGCAGAGAACACAACAAAATAAAGATTTCAGGGCATTAAAGATTACATGCCACAACTTTCCCCAATTCCATATTGAAGAGGGATTTGTATTTAGGTGATGGGAAGACTGAGCCAGGGTGTTAAGGAATTCAAGTAGACAGGTGTCATCGGCGAAGGGTCTGACATCACAGGTGAGGTTATCTACAAGGTCGTTCCCTGGGGTACTCCGGCTTCAACAGGTAACCAAGTAGTTGTCTGTCCATGAATAACCACACGCTGAAAGCGGTTGGATAGATAGCTTTCCACCCATGATACAAGGTTGTCCGAGATGCCCAGTTGTCTGAGCTCAAAAAGGAGGCCAGGATGCCAGACCTTATCAAATGCCTTGGATACGTCCAAGAGCACCATTCTGGTTCCCTTGGAAGATTCCAAGCCATTGTATATACATGGTGAAGGATATAAACAAGTTGGCTAATGGTCCTGTCATTAGCTTTGAAGCCGGAGTTCTGGGGGTAAGGAGATTGTTCCGGATCCGTGTCAGGTATTCATACAAAGCATTATATACCGGTCTTTCAAACACTTTGGAAACTTTGCAGAGTAAGGAAATTGGACGATAATTACTTGTAATTTGTCTATTTGACTTTTTGAATACCGGACGTACATTGGATTTTTTCCAGGGTTTAGGAAAATATGAAAGGCTTAGCGACAGTCTGAAAATTTTAGTCAATGCTTTACTGAGAGTTTCAGCTGTCCTCTTGAGTAAGATATGTCCAATGTTGCGAAACCGGAATCAGAGGATACTCTGGGAGACGAAAACACCTTCACATCACCCTCACTAAAAGTGATATCAGGCAGGCGGACATCAGTCCTACAGGAAAATTCAGGCATGGGAGGCGAATCAGTGTCAGGCAGAGTTTTGCACTGGCTTGCAAAGTATATGTTGAATAATTCACAAATTTCCGTCAGGCAGGATATAACATTATTATTGTTGATGATGGGGGTGGGGGTATGTCTTTTCGTATTTCGCGTGAATAGCTAAGCTGTGGAGGCTGATGTATTAGAGAATCGCTTAAATCGTTTCCAAGTTCGAATTCAACGCTGAAAACGTTTCTTTATTTCTGTGGTTATCCAGGGTTTGTCATAAAGGCGAATTGTAACTTCTCTGTAGGGAATAAAATCTTTAACAGTGGACAGAAATCGGTCAGACCAATGTGAGACAATGTCGTCGAGAGAATCATAAACTTCGGGGGCCTTATCCCATGGAGTGAAAGAAAGACCAGTGTTAAGATCTTGCAAACTTGTTCTGCTAAAGTCCCATATAGGTCTCTTAAAAGTTTTATCTTTAAAGTGAGAGAGGGGAAGGGAACAAAATATCACAGAACGATCAGAGTTTGAAACAGGGGTCAACACACCACTATCCAGGATAAGTCCCGGAGAGTATGTGATGATCAAGTCCAACAAACTATTTACATATTCACTTATCCTAGTAGGTTCATCAATAAGTTGGAAAAGATTGTGCTTAGATACAAGATTAACTAAAAAAATTGATTTGCTTGTTAGCAAATCAGTCTGGGTGCCTGGAGAAACTGCAATGCAATGCTTGCAGCTGTGATATAAGCTCCAAATGTGTAATGGCATGTGAACAGTATGGCCAAGTTAGTGAAAAGTGTTGCAGAATGATATAGGTAGACATGTCGAGCTTTGACCTTTCAAGATCACTCTGGATTAAAAAAGACAACACCATATGAAAGCCTATATATCATTTCCTATTCATGTTTAATAGTTACTATGGCCCTAAAGTGCACCGTTTTCCATATACAAAGATTTTCATGGTGTGTGACGTTGATTTGACCTTTCAAAGTCACTCAAGGTCAAAAATGACAGCACCAGGTAAAAGCCCATATGTTATTTCCTATTCATGTTGAATAGTAACTGTGGCCCAAAAATGCACAGTTTTCGAGATACAAGCTTAGATCACTTAATATGCAGTTGTATCTGCCCATATCTGGAAAATACTAAAAAAAAAATCAGAAAAAATCCAAAAATTCTCCGAAGTAGCTGGTTTTCGATAGGTATCTGGTCCATAATAGGGATCATCTGTGACATAAATTTGGTAAAGCTACAGGCAATATTTTTTTAGTTATCACGGTAACGTCGTAGGGATGGACAGACAGACGTACGACGCAGGCTACGACAATACCCTCCGGCACTACATGTGCCTTGGGTAATAAATGACAATGAAAGACACAAAAGCAAATTTTTGTAGTGTGGAGCTGGTATTTATTGTATGAAAATGAAAGCAAGTGTGCAAAATAGCATTTGATAACTGCAGACAATTTTGTGTATTCACTTTATTTTGCATAAATCAAATCCTACAAGTTTGGTTCATTGGATGCGCCTATAGCAGAAACCTATTTGCGGAAGTAAAAATCGCACCATTATCCATAATATTTTTGAAGATATTCAAGATTTAAATTTTAGGTAATCGTCTAATTTGCATAAATTCAAGTCCTACAAGTTTGGTTCATGGTTCATTGGATGCACCTCTATCACAAACCTACATATCGAATTTGAAATGGCGTCTCTATCTATTATAGTTTTGAAGATATTCAAGATTTAAATTTCCAAAGTACCTTAATTAGCATAATTTAAAGTTTTACAACTTTTGTTTACTGTCCAATAGATTGGCAGATGTCACAAACCTATATGCTGAACTTTGAATTTTGTATCTATCTATAACAGTTTTGAAGACATGGAGCTTTTAAAATTTTAATTGCCCCTTATTAGCACAATTTTGAACATCAAGACTATTCCAAATCCGAAAGACAGCTTCACTACTAGGTGCATTACCATGCCAAGTTGAAACGGTGTTGCTTGCACGGTGTCTGTCAGAGAAAAGCTCCGGACAAATTAGAAAGAAAGAAAGAAAGAAAGAAAGAAAGAAAGAAAGAAAGAAAGAAAGAAAGAAAGAAAGAAAGAAAGAAAGAAAGAAAGAAAGAAAGAAAGAAAGAATAATATGGTTGGCACCCAGACATAACCAGTGAGGTGCCCAGTTCGCTATCAGGGTGATCTGAGTCCCAATCAGTACACCTATCATGAAATCGCCAGATAAAATCAAAGTATATGGGTTGTTTTCGAGTACGGTGGTAATAGAAGTAGAAAGAGATTCAAGGAAAGTGTCACGTATTTCTGCTAATTGACCGGGTGGACGATAGTAATTGCCAACAACTAGAGCCCCAAGATATGTAATTAATTTCTGTCCACACACATTCGCCGTTTTAGCTTTCTCAGTCATCGCGACTGCTGCACGGTAGGGATGATTGTACATGAGTTAAAACTCCACCTGCTCTACCTGTGTGACGATGCGTCTGAAGGGCGCTTGGAATTTCTCAGTAAGCAAAAGCTGATCAGGAAAGTCAGCCTCTCGCCAAGTTTCATGGATAGTAATAAATTTGAAATTTTCAGACTGAACCAACATCTTATTTTTTTTTTCTAGTATTTTTGATACCTCGGACGTTGACTGACATATTTTTAAGTCATTACTCAATGGGGTATAAGAAGGGCCGGGGTTAAGACGTATATCAGTTGCAGACATAATGCATTTACACAAGATTAAAATGATATATGACGGACACAAAGAAACAGCAAAGTCACAAGTGATAGGACCAAGAAACTGAATGACATTATCATTTCGGTTTCAACAGATACGTATGCAAAGTATGTGCAAATAGTGTGGCTATTACCTCCACCTGAGTGTAAGCCAATCGATGCTCTGTATTGCTCAATACTGATGCCCATTAAGGTAGAAGTAGTTTGAAATTATTCCACTGTGGATACGAATAACTCTTGACAGAGGTAATCTTGCCGAAAATGGCAGAATTTTAAATAAGGGATGCCAAGTGTTTGTAACCAATGTTCAGTATTGAGATCATAGTATTGCACTGAAAACAACATAGCGATATACAAAACATTCAAGTTAAGACATAATAAACAAGTTATAAAACAAGAGTGAGCTGAACGCAAGATCATATGAAATGTTGCGACTGACCATAATTATGCTGAAAGAAGCTTATAATGCATCTCTCCACGTCATATCAAACGCTTTGCGGAAGTCTACAAATGCGCCGTATAATTTCCTACTTTACCGTGTCTTACCCTTGATGCATTTATATATGAGGGCATTTGGTACAGAAACATAATCTGCTGTTCTTGATCACTTGCAAAATCCGCCTGTCAAGAAATTCCTGGAATCTATTGTTTAAAATCTCATTAAATACGTTACTGAGGGAACTGCTTATGGTTATACCACTGTAGTTATTGAAATCATTTCTACAACCCGACTTTTAAACTGACACAATATATCCTTCACATCACTTCGAGGGGTATACACCACTACTAAGGATTTTGTTTAACAACTTCTGTAAGGCAGGCTTCATTGTGTTGAGGTTACACTTTATCATTTCATTTGTGATGTAATCTAGTCCAGATGACTTGTTACTTTTCAACTGTTTCACCACTTTGGAGATTTCGTCAGTTCTTATCACGTCATCAAACTTATTAAATATCTTCACTTTTTTTTCAAAATCAGTAATTAGCTTTGTTATCCATTGAGTATTCATATATAGTGCCTTATATAGATGTTTACTGTGGAACAGCCATTCACCTACAACACTATAATCACATTCGTTTGGCAAATCTTCCATATTATTCAACTCATCCAAAATTTCCCTGTACTGCTTCGAATTCTTTTGATATCTTTCCAAAATAAATTATTCTTACACTCTTTTTTTAAAACTTTCTTGTATAATTTGATATATCGTTTGAGTTTCAAGAAGTACAGTCGCCGAAGACCCTGTTCACCAGCGTTGGCGCTCATTTTACGCGCCGATGCATTTAGAAAGGTCTCATTCATTTAATTTTCCTGCAATGGCGACTGTACCATTTCTTCTTTACAAAGTCATGTGCACTTCTTCCCGTCACTGATCAACTGGAAAGTGATTACTTACACACATCTCCTAAACTCTGTTAAGTCTACACTGGATAGTGGGAATTTGAAATCCATTTGCATATAAATATATACTTGCTTGTTTCACACCACTAAAAAGAAGTAGGGAATCGTTTTAAAGATTGAGATATCTATACCAAAATGTGAGTTCACCTGAGGTTCTAATGAAATCATGCAGTGATCTTAGACATCTCCTTAATTTAAGTTCATCAACCACAAAGTACTTGATATAATTCCACAGCTGGTAATGGTGAAAATCTGTACCTAAATAAGCCTCAGTTTTATTTAAAAAGTAGCAATATTCAATCGGAAATATCTGGTAGATTAGAAATTCTGGGTGTGACCTACCGTAATGACTTTTCTGAGAATGAACATGTTGAAATGCGCATGAGACGATCCTCTAACAATTTGGCTAAATGTGGCCTGAAATATCCCGGTCTTGCATCAAATAGTAATAATTTCCTATGGAAACGCATTTGCCAGTTAACATTATTATATGCATTAGATTCTATTTATGTTTCTGAAAAATACATTGCTCAGCTTGATCCATTCAGGGAACCCTGGTTAAACAATGTATGGGCCTGAGTAAGAAATGTCGACATTCTATATTAATTTCTAAGCTTTTATATGCCATGTGCATTAAGTCTATAAGGCAGCTGCTCAGAACGTGTCAGTTCCCAATTTTTACGCATTTTTAATGTAGACAGGCCCACACGTGTCCTTTCTATTCTCATGATGTCTCCATATTTGTCTTCTGGTAAACTTATTCCTGGTTCATTGTTATAAAGTGTAGTAACGTACGGGATCTCCCCTCTGTTCGCTCTCTGTGAGGCTCCCAATGGGCTTCCTGGAGCGCGGGCACAGGGGGACCCTGAGGATGGTACCGTTGATTCGATTTGTATGCTTTTAAGTCATGAAAATTTTCTTAAACCATACAGTGAAGAACATTTATTGGTCTCTTTGCTGATACGTGCTTTCTGATTTGCCTCGGTGGATTCGCTCTGGGTTGTCGGGGGGGGGGGGGGGGCGAGGGGGGTTGGATGGGATTTTGGCAATGGTGGGTTTAGGATTTCTCCACATGTGCGGCTTGAGTCGCCGCTCGCGCTCGGTGATAGCATTGATACGAGTGTGATCGGTGGGCGTGGGTCGTGGGCTGGGTTCTCGTGGGTGGAGTAATGTTGGACTCGCAATTTTTATTTGCCCTGTCCCGCTTGAGTAAAGCTTACTCTTCCAGATTGTAAAAACATTTTGTTCTCAGTGAGACCTGTATGTTGTGGGTGCTCTGACTTATGTGTATAATGTTGCAGTTTTGTACAAATTCATTGTATCTATACGTTGTCTTTTGTTTCATTTGAATTGGTATTGACATATAGGAGTCTATTTCGATATATTTTGTGTATCGTTTTTCCTCTCTTCCAGCGGTCTTAATAAAATTATTATTATTATTATTATTATTATTATTATTATTATTATTATTATTATTATTATTATTATTGTTGTTGTTGTTGTTTTGTTGTTGTTGTTGTTTTTTTGTTGTTGTTGTTGTTGTTGTTGTTAATAATAATAATAAGCTAAAGCATAGCCCACCACACTTTTGCCCTATGGCTTATAACAAGTATACCGGCCTTTCACTAGTTTCTGATCGCCCAGTTTTCTCCCATTCAAGATTCTGAGTCCAGATTAAATACACATGTATCAATTTTTTTTTCCCAAAATTGGCATGCTTTGGTGTCTTCATTTGATCTGGGCTCCATTTGTGTATCAGTCACATAATGTTCATTCACAGGTACAAACCTGTCATTGTCGTTTGTTAATATTTATATAATCATATTCTATCCTGGTTCTACTATTAAAATCACCCATCAGATAAACTTGGCCTTTACTACTATATGAGACTATTTAATTCATGTACTAGAGCATCATGCAAATCTACCATATGGGAGCTAGTACATAATGAGTTGGTTCTTTTTGTTGTTGTTGTTGTTGTTTTTTTTTTTTTTTTGATGAACACATCAAAGATAAATGCCTTCCTCAATCTGAAAAAAAAATTCTCCACATTTTAATCCATGAATTCTTCGAAGTTAAACCTCGATAAAATTTCACTCCTTCTTGAAGTCACTTTTTGACCCCCAGGACTATAGCCACACCACCAGAACTGCGACAAGCTTTAGCAGACAGTCACGGGTCCATTGATCTGGAATGTACGATACCCGTTTGTGTTTACCGGAGTGTCAGAGTCTGCATGTGTCTCAGTAAGACGAACTATGCCACACTTTTTTCTTTTGTATTATTTCATTTCAAATTTTGTACTACCAAGTTTGTTATTCAATCTTGAACGGATGCCATTCACATTCCATAGCGCTAGTCAATACGGTTCGCATATGGATGTGGCCATGGGTTATTTTAATATTGATATTACGTGTGTGTGAATTTTATCTTTTCAGGCTGTGAATGTCTCAGCACATTTAGTTGATATGTGTAGTTTTAGAGTACAATATACGTCGGTGGAATCGTCCTCTATGCTGGCGCGTTGTTCCCATGCTCGCCTTGACTGCATACCTTAAGCTGGAGGCAGATATCGCTGATCTGTTCAGATTTACCACCATTTTTCAAAGCCCTTTAAAATTAATAATCTTAAGACAATTTCGGTAAAGATCAGATCTAAAATGGAATGAACATGTTAAACAAGTTGCAACTTAAGCCTGTAAACAAGTAAACATTCTGAAAACTCTACAGTATCGCCTTGACCGGGACACACTAGAAACGATTTATACCTCCTTCATTCGACCTATTTTAGAGTACGGAAATGTAGTCTGGGATGGCTGCACGCAGGATGATGCAAAACTTTTGGAAGACATTCAAATGACTGTGGCCCGCATCGTGACAGGAGCAATGAAAACTACCCCTATAGAAAAGCTATGCGAAGAAACTGGCTGGGAGACCCTATCCAAACGAAGAGAAAGATCCAAACAAATCATGATGTATAAAATAGTTCATAAATTAACCCCTAGCTATTTGTACTCTCTTCTCCCCAATATTCCAATATTCCACCGTAATACTAGGGCACAACTCGATCAAAGCAGACGCTCAGACTTACCCTCTTTCAATTGTAGAACAGTCTTATTCGAAAACTCCTTTTTCCCTTCTACTATCACGTTGTGGAACCTTCTCCCATCGGAACTAGAAATCTTCCAACTTTGTTCCAATTTAAGAAGAAAATTTCAACTCCCAGACAGTTTTCTGTTATATTTCCCGAACTTCTTAATGTAGGCAAAAGATATCTGTCTATTTTACATTCTCGTTTGCGTATGGGCCGCAGCCAATTGAACGAACATCTTTTTAAGATTGATGTAAAAGATTCAGCAGCTTGTTCATGTAGCGCCACCACCGAGAGTATCTGGCACTACTTTCTCACCTGTCCAAACTACATTGTCGCTCGAGATGCATCACATACAACCATTGGTCGTTTGGCTCCATTTTCTATTAACACAATTTTGTTTGGCAGTGCTTCTTGCAGTCTCGAGGACAATAGTATTATATTTTTATCTGTTCAAGAGTTTATTGAAAAATGTAAACGATTCCAAGGTGAAACTGTAACTTAATCATTCACATTGATAATTCGAAAATGCAAATTAATAATATATACTGGCAATATTGACAACTTTATGAGCCCCGCTATCTGTGTTTGTTCTGGTGGCGTCTATCCTTTCGTTTGTTTTTCCCACCACGCAGCTCATCAAGTCCCCTTGGACTTTATGAACGGCGGTTCATTGGAGTTGTGCTGTCAAGTCAGTCCTGTGTTTCCGTCTTTTCTCCACAAGAGGGATTAATATAGGGCTTTGCCCTTCTTACCAATTGTTTTTCTTTTGGAAATAAAATACGTTTAAACCAAACCAATTTCGGTACGGCACTGGATCCCCGTTGTGTATACAGATCCATATTGTTTAATTGTCTCATTCCTGTCGCGTTATGGACAATTGCTCCCACAATCATATTAGAAGGTGTTATCTGTATTGTGTATGATGCGCTGTCTTAGTCCCTTGTGGACACGTGGCGCAATAAAAGTGTTACTGTTATAATATCGTACGCCGTCCAATTTAATACATGACGCTCCCTTGCAATGTATACAAAAAAAACACAAACATAGGCCTACAACGATATCTTTAAAAGAATATTTGGATCAATAGACCTACCATGATAATAAACATTCTGAGCGAAATGATACTTATACCATAGGTGACACAGTTTCCCTTTGATAAAAGTGTGGTATATCCACTGATATACCACACTTTTATCTTAAAGCACGCCCCTTGAGAAGTGGGCGGTTCTACATCCTTAACTAGAAAAACAAGCATGAAAACAGACAATTTAATACAAAATACATTTTAATGATGTTGATCTGGTACACAGCATTTTCGATCAAAACATTTTGTTTGTAATCACACACGAGCCCAAATAGGCATTTGGAATCCACGAATGGTAATCACTCCATAGAACTAGGCCTACTCGATTTCCAAATTGTCACTTTTTCTGACGGAAAAAAAGATACACACACGTCCGTTTCCTTGAACGTTGAATAAATTATTATGTCCATGAAGCGTCACAATTAATTATGCATGGTTGACTGTCACAACGGGCGATGATTGGTGCAAAAATAAACTAATGATTTAATTATCACATACCGATATAGGCTAGGTCCAAAAATATATCCAAAGTAACTGTTCCTGCGCCGTTTTGTAAATCATATGCAAAACCACCTGACAGTTGATGAATCTGTGGTCCTTCTCATCTAAAATCTTCATATCAGCTTTGCCAATCTCCCGCAAATGACGTAGAATCCCGCAGGTGAGATTGTAAAGACTCCTTGATGTGTAATTACTGCCATCCTGACGTCGCGCTTCCAACACAAAAGATGATAAAAATCTATCCAATTCTTGAGCACTCATTGTTGAAAGTTCTGGGACAGGTTTGCCAAGGTATACAAAACGTTGCTCCCTTTCATTTCGCCCGTCAGTGAATGCTCTTACGCACCTTGTTGTTTGTTTCCGTGTATGTCTGCTTTCCATGGCGCGATGCAAGGCCTCGAAATCTTTTGATTCTTTTGGAGATGCAAATCTACGTGTCTTTTCACTCAGTTTTGGCTCATCTTTCAAATCTTGATCCTGGTCATAAGAATCAAAGTCAAAAGTTTCGGGTTCAAAAATGTCAAAATTTCCAAAATCAACTGGATCTTCAAAAAAGTCCATGACTTGTGAAAGCGTGAAATCGTCCACAAGAATGTTCCACCAGTCTTCAGGCGGAATATTCTCTGACGCCGCATTCTCTCTCTCTAACTTATCCATTAGTTGAGATAAATTAAGATCGTCCACAAAATCTGACATTTTGGCAGATTTTTCGTTATCTGGTGCAGCAGCTCCTGCATCAACCTGCCGCACGCCACTTCGAATGCGTCTCGAGCTCCACTATCCTGGACGTGGGAAAAGGCAATGCAAAACTGTGGTATATCAGCGCGCTCACAAAGTCCCATCTAATTGGTTAAGAACTAGAACTTTAATTACTTTTGCGCGTGCACGTGGCCCGCGTGAAGATCTGTCTTTGAAATGGGTCCAAATGAAGTTTGACGGACGTTTTGTGGGCGGCCCTTCGGTATTAAACAGGTATGATGTAGTAAACTCTTGTATATGATTGGATAAACCACACTTTTACCTGACAAACGAACTAATTTGGCTCGAAGGTGGGTGGCACCAAACTAGTTCGTTTGACAGGTAAAAGTGTGGTATATACAATCATATACAAGAGTTTACTATATTATATCTATTACAGTTGCGACTGAAAGTAACTTAACCCCTGCGCGCGAGCAACCCGCGAGCAATTTGCGAGCACGGCCAGCAATTGCCCCCGAGCAACCCGCGGGTTATTTACAGATTGAGTCCGTGTGTTAATGCGGGTGCCCGAGCGGGCGGGTGCGGGTGCGGGCATGAGTTGCCCCCGAGCATCAAAGCGTGTCCGTTTGGCCCGCGAGCCCAGCTGGGCCAAGATGAAGTTGACAACATCTATATACCTGCATGATATTATACAGTTTGTACGTACATGTACATGTACAGTTATATATTTCTCTCATTTGGGAGATATAATGAGTATGATAAGGAACGTTACTCACTTTTTCATTTTTTTTTTTCATTTCATTGAAGCCAACATTTGCTTCTCTCTTAAACTCAGATAAGTATGAGCAGCAGATGTCTCACATTCACACACACACACACACACACACACATACACACACACATTACTGTTATGTAATCCGAGTATACAGCTCGGAATTTTCCAACTGATTACATTATTTAGTTGCAATTTAATATGTTGATACGTCCTATTTTGTAAATGACACACAAGTATTAACACTTTATACATTTATTTTACAAGACTATATATACAGGAGCAATGTTGACCACAGTCAATGAAAGGCATAAAAAAGTAACATTGCAAAATCTTGACGGAGCATGTGCTGTGCCTTTTTTCCTCTTTTTTTTTTTTTTTTTTTTTCTTTTTTCTTGTTTGTTTTTGTTCTTGTTTTTCTTCCTTTTTTTTGTTGTATCTGTCTGGGGCCTGTACACAATAAACTTATCGTATCGTATCACACACACACACTTGTGGCGTGTCACTAGTGGGGATACATCGTTTTTCACCTCAGACATACATTGTAACTGGGTACATCATCAAGTGGGGACACACACTACAACTGGGGACACACACTTTTAACTGGGGACCTCCCGTTCTTTACTGTCCAACCAAAGACACAAACCAATATTCTTTTCCGCACAACAGGGGCAATCCTCATTATCCAAGTGGGGCCATTATAACATCGTGTTTAAATAACAGATATGTGTGACTTCTTTCATATGCAGAATAGTAGAGAAGTGGGGGAGTCCTCGGTTGAAAAATAGCCCCAGTTAGTTTGGAAAGAAGAGAAATGTGTCCCCAATCGTATAGGGTGTTAGAAACCTACCCCTACACACACACGCACACCCACACACACACCTACACACACCCACACCCACACCCACACCTACACACACCTACACCCACACACACACCTACACACACACACACACCCACACCCCCCCCCACACACACACACTAACGTACACATACTTGCATGTCGATCCCCAGGAGGTATATTTTAGCAAGGAGAGTGGCCTCCTACCCTCCTTGATTTTGGTGTTAGTTTAAACGTATTTACTTATACTGGATAGCCCAACAGTACAAACATTGTCTAATTTAGGGGTTCCACAGAGACGGCGACGTGCAATAATATATACAAGACTCATAGGACAATACAAATCATGATAATATGACTATGAGATGACCGTGCATGATATAAATTTGACTACAAATACCAATATAGACTTGATACAACAATTGAACAATACGTGTACACAGATGGATGCAAACAAGCTTACGCACATGTTTACACACCCATATGCGATGACCATAGGTGGTGACTGAAAGGGAGATACTGGCCCGACCATAATCTCTCGCTCCGGTGTTCCACGGTATGGCCCGCCGGGGGTCAGGCGACACAATCTTAATTTGCCTCAGTTCTATGGAACAAGCGATAACCATAAATTTGCGAAAAGGCTCTGAATTTCAATTTCCAGATGGTGAAAATAGAGTCGCCTCTATCCTCACCGTGAAAATATACCAAACTGTACCATCACCGCCATACGGTGAAAATAGACCAAACCCTATCCTCATCGTACGGTGAGAATAGACAAAACTCCCTCCAAACGCTATTCTCACCGCAAGGTGAAAATAGACCAAACGCTATTCTCACCGTACGGTGAAAATAGCATCGTTCTTTCTTTTTTTATTTCGTTTGATTTAAACATTTTTGTTCATTCTGGATAGCCCCACAGTACAAAAAGTTGACTAATACAATGAATTTGCCAGACAGGGAGCGACAAAAAAGAATATGTACAACATGCAAGGGACATCACAAAATTACATAAGCGTATGTTACACTAATGAATGTATCAACACAGATAATCAATCAGTAAATAACTTGAGAACAAAATAATGACATAGTGTCGACTAATGACCAGAAAAATGAGAGAAAATAATTAAATAACATCACCAATTATCCAATTTACGTCTGATTACACCCCCCCCCCCCCAACCGGGGGTGGGTATAGGCTTAATTAGGAACTGGAAGGATCAGAATAAAAACTGTCTAGTTTCAGCGATATGGTACTGAACTGTAATAAAAATTGTTTGAAGCAGATCAAGCTCTATGTTACCCCTGGGGGAGAAAATATAATTTGGGAGGCAACATCGGATATTTCTTTGTCACGCTAGTTATAAAAAGTACTGAAGTTTGAAAAATGCAAGGATAACGATGAGCGGGGAAAAGAATTTGTTTAACGTTAATTTCAAGTCTGTTAAGTTTACATTCTATATCCACTACTTGTATGTAAATGGAATTCTGCCACTTCAGATCTTTGATTACAGTGGGACACCGTTCCTATCTGCATGTACAAGCAGGTCGGCGCCGAGACTGTGTTGATGCTGTAGCTTTATCTTCACGGATCGGTGCCCAAGGTGTGCTAAATGCATGAAACCATGGAGGAATAAACTAGTTTATTCCTCCATGATGAAACCTTGATAAGGCACTTTCGGCTCTTTCAAGTTTGTACAATCACTGCCTACTTGGTTGTCTGAGAAGCAGACTTTTTCATGTGCTGATGTTTATGTACAGATAAATTTTCCTGGAGGTAGAAAGCCTGCTTCACAGACAACCTGCTTGGAAGACCAAGCGCCTTGGACTGGTGACTGGGTCCAGTAGCAGATAAAAATGGCATGAGTCAGCTAAGGAGGCAAACTCAGTCACCGTCTGCTGTAGAAATACCCCAACTAATGTTTGGATACAGTAATGGCCCAAAAGTAAAAGCGCCATTTTTAAGGAAAAACTAAGCAAACCCCTCCTTGTACTTCCTGACACATTAATGATGGGCTTTAACATTCACACTGTAATGCAGGTACTTCGCCGGCTGAATGACTTCGCAGGCAGGCAACCTTGAATGTGACTCGTTCTGGTCGAGCATCACTGTAGAATTGCCTATCCCTTGCTATTAACAAAGAGGAAGAATCCAACATCTTGAGATATACAATGTAGTTTACAATAACTGCTGTTTTCAGTTTGCATCTGTTGTTGCCTCTGTAGATAGACTGTGGCTCCTCCAGAGTGTTTTTTCCCCGTTACAGTAGCGCATGGAAGTATTAAATTAACGGTAATACCTTCATGAGCAGAGCGCCAACAATCTTGCTCAACAGCGATGCCGCCCTGCCGCCTGACTCGAGGATACCACGGGTACGCATGATCGTTCCAGTTAAGTTGGGAGAAAGGGGGTCAATTTAGAGCAACTTCGCGGTGGGGAAATTTATAATTTAGGGGTGTTTTTTTCCAAGTAATCCCCGCGTAATTGCCTGATATGGTCTCAAATTAAAAACATCCGCGAAATTGTTTTTGATCAGTTGGCTTGTCCATAACCTTCAGGAACATTTTCCGGTGTCAGAATATGTCGGATATCTGAGTGTCGTTATAATGAGGTTTCAGTGCAATAAGTAATGATGTACCTTTATAAAACTGCCCTGTGTCCAACTTTTTAATGGAGATCCTCCCGATTAGCATATCTTTTACAATCAGGTGGTGATCAATTTTTAAAAACAATCAAATTAATGTCTTAATTGCCATGCATATACCATCCATGGTCAATCATGAAGACGATCAAAGCTATTAAAGTACAAAGGAAAACGGTAATTTGTCTCCTTTGTGTATCTGTTTTATGCCGCGGTTATGTGAAGTCGTGCATATCGTTACAAAAGTAAACTGTTGCGATCTTCCTTGCCATGTACATCAAAATGAAAATGTCATTGTACTTGTAGTATTATACTTTTTTTTAACTTGTCCTGTTGAAATTGAAAGGAGCAAGTCAATATTTTCATGCGCCAAATATTTATAATTGAATAAGTATTATAGGTAAGTAATAAACAAAACCCATTTCCTTGAAGTCAAGCCCAATCTATACGGGTGACGCAAAATCTCCATGTGAAGAAGGTGCTGAAAAATAATATGTTTATAAACACTAGGATTATGTTGATTTTGTCAAAACAAGTGTATTTTATGTCACTTTGAATGTGGACTTTGAAACAAAGGAACGTAATAAGTACAGATGCAAGAAGTTTTGCCAATTTCAAAGCTCTCTCTCCTTCCCATTCTGGGCTCCGGGGTGTGACATAGTGATCATCTTGCTGTGTTAACCGATTGCTGTTGTGGCACTCCACGCTCAAAAAAAAAGGAAAACTGGTCTGCTCATGGAAACAAAGTTTGTTTCTGCGCAGTTAATTGACACTTGAGAGAAAGGGGGTAAAGGGGGGGATTTCAGTACGCTGGTACAGGTAATTATTTTTGTAGAGTACGTAGTACGGAAAATAAAAATCTTTCCAAATTTTGGATAGTACGAAGTACGTAAAATAAGAGGGCTTCCCGTGCGCCAGTACGTTAAATAAAAAGCCCCAGTGCGCCAGTACGGGAAACCCCTTTCCCACCCTCTTGAGATGATACAACCTGTCTGGTGGTTACAACCCCCCTCCCCCGCCCCCATTCAATTAAGAAATATGAATGTATGATCAATCAATCAGTAAGTCCAGTGCAGTACACGACTTGATTGCCGTCTAATTGAGCTAATTTCCTTATCTCGAGTACTTCATGACTGCCATACGCACCGCTATTTTGCGATACCCGCTTCATGGTTATTGCCGAGATGCAACCTGGCGGGCCAATGAAATTCTGCTTACCACACTGACCAGCTCCCAATAACAATGGAGTCTGAGGCTAATTTCAGTTACCACTTGCGCGCCAACATGCAAAGAGAGCATAACAATACGAAAATCATGAATATATAATATACGTTTTGCACAATGGCAAATTTGGGCTTTCCATCGTCACCTGACTTTACTCTAAATTCGAAACTGCCATGAGTGGAAAAGTACATTAAACTTTCGAGAGGGGTTGCCGTGAAATTAATTTAACATATATATATATATATATAAATTCGAAACTGCCATGAGTGGAAAAGTACATTAAACTTTCGAGAGGGGTTACCGTGAAATTAATTTAACATATATATATATATACCGGTCTGGGCATGTGATGGTTCATGTCATCAGTGCTTCAATTGGAATTTGAACAATTTTGGATGCAGGACAATCAAATTTGCTTCATTGATACCGAAAAGGTACTATTTTGTGGTTTGTGTGTTTGTTTTTTTTTTTGTTTTTGTTTGTTTGTTTGTTTGTTTTGTTTTGCTTTTTGTTTTTTGTTTTTTGGTGGTAGTTAGTCCTTCCCATTCTGGGCTCCTTTGCGTGACATAGTGTCCATCTTGTAGTGTTAACCGGTTGCTCCTGTGACGCTCCACGCTCAAACAAAAAAAAAAAGGGGAAAAGTGGTACGTTCATGGAAACAAAGTTTGTTTCTGCGCAGTTAATATAAATTTTTCTTGACACTTGAGATGATACAACATGTCTGGTGGTTACAACCCCCCTCCCCCGCCCCCATTAAATAAAAAAATATGAATGTTTGAATCAATCAATCGATCAGTAAGTCCAGTGCAGTACACGGCTTGATTGCCGTCTAATTGAGCTAATTTCCTTATCTCGAGTACTTCATGACTGCCATACACACTGCTATTTTGTGATACCCGCTTCATGGTTATTGCCGAGATGCAACCTGGCGGACCAAAGTGATGCTGCCCCCAATGCTCCATGCGTGCCCACAGCCCCAGGGTAATGAAATTCTGCTGACCACACTGACCAGCTTCCAATAACAATAGAGTCTGGGGCTAATTGGTAGACGGGGGTAGGGTGGTTGCATAAGTTTTTTTTTGGGTGGGGGTGGGGGGTGGGGGATGGTAGTCAGTCGTGATCCCCCGTATTGACGTAACTTGCATTTTAAGTACATAGTAATGAGGTCTGGGTGAAAAAAAAATCATCGGTTCTTATGAATGCCAACAGTGCAAAAACAAAAACTCACATTTACATGAACATGTATGCAGCATTAGAGACTGGACACATGCAACCATGGGGTCCAAAAAATTCCAGAAATCCACATTCTTCAACTTTATCCCAACGTCTGGGAGGGGGGGGGGGGGCTTGTCTCGTTATCGAATTTACCAGCTAGGAATCACTGGTGCCTTAAGCCAAATGCTAGTGTTTGTTTGATTTGGCTAAAATATTGTAAAAACGGCTATTGAATTGTAATGTTAATTTATAAGAACATGGTCAAAATCTGCAGCGATTGCAGTCTTATTTCCCGGTTTGGCTTCAAATTTTGAAGGCGTTGATACATCCCAGCTGGCCCAGCTTATCTCTACTGAGTGCGAATCGATCACTTGTAGATCTAACGTTAGAACAATCTGGTCTGATTTTATTCACAAGTACATGGACTATTTACAGTTTTTCATAGACCCATGGACCTGGTGATAACAGAGCAAAATATGCGGGGGCATCTTGTAGCTAGGAAACGTCTGCATCGTGGTTCCTAAATTGTTCTCAAATTTAACTCCTTTCCGAAACAAACACACATGAGTCAAATCAATTATTAGCAGTGTATTTCTTTCAACAATTAACATGTAAATTACTCCATTCACATTCAATAGTTACTCTTCTCTCGAATGTTCAGCAAAATAAAATCGACTTGGGTGTGACATTTACTTCCCCGGGGGTCACATGCAGGCCTAACATATGTGTAAAAATAATAATTATGTGGCAAACGGAAAAAGACATACTCAAATAAGCCTATATCTACATATGGGTATCTATAGACGGATACTAGCCACTATCCTTCTTTTGGGGGGGGGGGGGGGAGGGGGCTGACTTGTTGAGATGTGCTGGGGGGGAGGAGTAGATTTCCAGTTAGATAATGAATAAGTTTAAAGACTGAAATATAGTATGTATATAAAAGGCTTGTCCTGCTGGTCTTTCCAGTGTGCCCGCGGGTTAATCAGTACCCGCGAGCACATGGAACTCCCGGGTGAGCGTGAGGGTGCTTGCGAGCAAGGGTGCGGGTAGATCAGAAAACAACTGCGAGCAACCCGGGGGTGCAAGCCCGAGCAAAGTGTGAGCAAAGTGCGAGCAATTTGCGAGTGCGCGCAAATTTTGGTTTAGTTACTTTCAGTCGCAACTGTACATTTACATCATTAAGTTAAGCCTTAAGCAGACTTACACGCACACTCAGGTAGGACTAAGGGTTCAGGTGAGCCTACAAAATACCCTTCAGTAACATAGCATTGTACACTAATTGCTCTTTTTGAAAAGGATTTTAAATAAAAAGTCACTCTCAAAAATTTGACCACATATGTGGTTTTTAAATTCGTGGACTTATCTAATGTGAACAAGAAAATATCTGCATGGAGAGAGAGAGAGAGAGAGAGAGAGAGAGAGAGAGAGAGAGAGAGAGAGAGAGAGAGAGAGAGAGAGAGAGAGAGAGAGAGTTGGCAGGTCTGTTCATAAAGAATTTGCAGCAATTCCTGTAACATACTCTTCATATCATGAAAGTATAGGCCTATATTCCGTTTAGTTTGAGCAAAGGTAATGCTACCACTGAGACATATCCACTCCCCCCAAAAATGCAAATATGGGATTTTGACATCTATGTAGGTAGGGTGGAAGTTAGAAGGTTCCTACAAAACATTGACCATTCTTGAGAGATGTCGACTAAAGCGTTCATGAGTATCCAGGGCCCATGAAAGATGGGAAAAGGATGACAAAAATACAAAATGTCAAGACCTGTGGGGGGGGGGGTAGAGGGGACGGAAGAGATTACAATTTAATGTGGTAATGAAGCGTGACGATAGGGGACATGCCACGAAAAAAAAAAAAATGATGTACAGTACTGCATGCAATCTCATCCCAAAGTACGCAAACACGAAAAGAACACCGTTTTATCCGTTCCGTTTCCAATTTGAAAATTACACCCCTAGTGTATCTGTTAAGGTCAAGGTTATAGCAGTCGTGGTTTCTCTGGGTTTGACATATTCACAGCCCTGTCAGTGGTTGTTCGTTTGTTTTGACTTGCAAACAATTATGGGGAAGAAAAAGAACAAACCAGACAGGGTAACAAAAGCAGAGGAGACGAAACCAACAAAAGAAGGAAAAGGTGTTTCATTAATATTTATTCTTTTCGCGTCTGAGCGATATTAAAGGTTTGGACGGTCTGTTCAATGTGCACAGAAGTCGAGAAGACCATCCCGGCTTTGCCCAGGAGCTGGTTGCTTTGAAAGTTCATTTAGCATGACTGCTGAGTGATTTCATCTCTCTGTGCTCGCGATAGCGTTTGGGAACACAACAAAGACGTTTCATAAAATGACAATTGACACGTAGTGTTAAGTGAGATAAATAATTGCCATATGGACCGGTACAGGCGGGGCAGGGATAGGCGGCTAAACTAAAGTAGTAAACTAAGGGAAAAGTTGGGTACCGGTACGGGATTGGCGGGTGGCAGGGTAGAGCGTGGACAGGTTAGGATGAGACTCGTCCATTTTTTTTTTTTTAATCACGTCTTCAGCAATAGTCAACCTGTTTGCTTGACTGCATCAGACAGACAGAAAACCACATAAATTGTTTTTGTTATCTATCCAAGGTTCTGTGGCGTAGCCAATAGACACAATAACACTCACAAGTTACACAATGGTAGATATCACACAGTATAGAATGGTATGGGTAAAAGTCTAGAGAGGGCAACAGGTGGATATTAGCAATTCACCTTAGGGCATAAGAATTCGGCTAGACTAAAGTACTTTCTAATTCCCTGTTGACTAAATGGGGGAGGTAACATAGTATCAACACCGAGGAGAGAATAGAAGTCAAGTTTCCTATCAATGGGAGGCATGTTGTGTTTTGCAAACATTTTCATGGACTCTTGCATGGAGGGGCACTCCTGAAGAGCAGGGGACAGTCCATAATGGTGTTTTGAGTAGTTTCCATACTAGAGCCACAGTTACACATAGGATCAAAGTTATCTGTGAATTTGTACAGCCACAAATTCTCCTCATTCAGTTTTGTGTGACCAAGTTTGACCTACAAAAAGATATTTTCCTTGTAGGGAGGCAGATAACTTGTACATGTACCCCTGGAGACAAATGAAATTATGTTGAACATGTGTTTGTTTACCAGATGAGCTGAGATACCATGCTTGTTGCCATCTAAGTAATGTCCTTTCTCTTCCTAGGGCTTTGATTAAGGATTTGTTATAGGTAGGCGGAAGTGTATTGTTATGTTTAGCCTCTTCTGCAGCCAATTTTGCTCCACAGTCTGCCAAAGTATTAGCATGAAGGTCATCGTGGCCTGGTACTCAGCTGAATTTTTTGGTGACATTTTTGTTGTTCAAGCAGGTGATATTTTCAAGGAAGCTTTCATTTGTAGCATGACAATTTTTAATGGTGTTGTGAGTAAACATACTCTGGATAGCACTAAAAGGCAGCCTGAGAAAATGTATACATTACTGTAGGACTTGATGGTACAAATATTGATGACGTCGCAGAAGCCAGCAGTAATATATATATATGACATAAATATCTTCTAGAAGTATTCCTTGGGGCTTGGGTACACTCAACAACTCTTGTGAGGTGCAAGGTGTGTAAATCCCATGTGCATAGTGGCAACATATCTAGCAGCTGGACACTTATCCCTTCCAGTCTAGTCTAATATGGTGACCGACCAGGTATCCTCTCCTCCAGGGCATAGCTATTCATGTGTCTGTGTCTATGGCAATCATTGGCAAAGACTGACATATACCCCTGTAGCTGTTGTTTGTTAGTCTTGCAATATGCAGTGACAGGCATATAGTACAGCAATTTTGGTCTGGTATCCTGCCAAACACCCATGACAAGGTCATATTGGTACTTTGACATAGACAATTCAGACAAACCAGCACTGCAATTATGTTGCATTGCTTTAAGTTTTTTCATTTTAAAATGTATCTATCCAGAGAGGTGTCTCATACACCTCCCTGATCTATCTATCTGTCTGTCTGTGCTTTAGTTGTTGTTTTTTTATTTAATCATTAGTCTTTTATTTTTTAGAATATTAAGTTGAAATGTGTACACAGGGTGCAGGAGTACACCAATGAATAATAGTAATTTTTTTATGTATTTAAAGTGAGTTTGGGACTCTCTTTTCAGCAGCCTGCAGAGGTCTACTGTCTGATTTTATAATCCTTTGTGTGTGTTATTAATGTTTGCTTTTTGTAGCTCCTGATGAAAGTTGCAGGTCTTCAGTGGATAAAAAGTTGGAAGTAGACGGCTTGGTGCAACAACGCCATTGCTCCAATAGGGTGTAATAGCTGATTGACTGAGCTTTATAATAGCATGATATCATGCCTAAATTTGGAGAGGAAATTCAATAGTGACATTGGTCTCATAAACATAATAAACAGCTGGTTGATGGCAAGTTAATAGTAATAATACACTGGGACTGCCAGGGCTTACACTTTCACCCACTCTATGTCTAAGTGCTTGAGATCTGCTGATCCTTTCAAGGGAATGGGTTTGAGTTGTGAATTTCCATGCAAGATTTATCATTTACTTCCAAATTTCATTAAATGCTACTTGAATGCTAATCAGCTGTAACTTTGAATCAGATTTCTAGTTAAAATTACTTGTCTATACAAATATGTCATTCAATCACTTGGACATGATTTGGGGGTTATCATGTGCAGTGTTGATTCTAGGGTGGGGGAGTGGGGGATTTTACTACCTTTCGACAAGTTTGGCCCAAATTATTATGCATGAAGGGCCAGGTTCCCCCCCCCCCCACTTTAAATGCTTATATCTTAGTGCATTTCTATTGTGTTGGCCCATCATTCTGGCTATTTGGCCTATTCTGGAAAGTCAGGTGGGCCAATTTGGCCCCTTTCATACAAATCCTAGAATCAACTCTGATGTGGTTTTATAAATGCTCCTTCCTGTCATTTGTTTTCAGTGTTTGGAGTGAGGAAAGTGTGATTCAAAAGAAATTATTCAAAATATGGTTTTGCTGCTAGAAGTGTAAAGCTGCACTTCCCATAAGAAAATAGTATTTCTCCTTTTTTGGTGTTAGTGCTTTGTTTCTACAAAATCGGTAAAATTAAAGTTTTTTAAATGAGCAATTAAAATTGATTAGCGATGATACTCAGGAGTTGTATTGTGCCGTTCGTCCTGTTTCTGTCATTTCTCTGCAAGAAGGATTAATACAGGGCCACGCCCTGCTACCTAATTGTATTTCTTCAGAAATAAAATACGCTTAAACCAAGTGAAATTCTATTTCTGAACACTTACAGAGGTTTCATTATTTTTAATATCATAATCAAAATATATCCTTTTAGAAAATACATAGTTTTGTGATGTCAAATGAGTATAGGTTACATGAAGACATATTTGGAAGAGAGGTATGTTTTCTGTATAATAAAATTGTACCACCCCCACAAACTAATCTTGCATTAAGGTGACAGACCTGTAGCCAGCACCTTTGGATAACCTCTGATCACTTTTTAATATTTTGGGATAGTGTGATACTTGAATATGTTAAAGTACAATGTACATGCTCCCAAAAACTCAGATGTGCGAACATAAAATTTGTATGCGTAAATTGAACCCAAAACTTTTGTTTGTACACTGAAAAGTTTCAACAGTGCTGACCACTTGGGGTTTGTTTACATGGGCATGATAATGAACCGTGTCGTTGTTTGCACAGTCATTGGTCCATGACCCCAGGAAACCATTAGCCATGGAGAGAGAATGGGCCAGTTCAGACCAATCACTATCAGTGTTCTGACTACCTTGAAATTTTCTATTGATGTAAAAACAAATAAACACAATCCACTCACTGGGCCCCAAATATGGAAAGCGGCATGTAAGTCCACACACAAACAAGCCAAGTGTGCTTACATTTGATGTTTTGAAATAAAAAAAAATTGAGTTTTAAGCAACAAAATGTCCTTTTTTTGGACTGACAACATCACAGAGGTAAAGCTACAAGTTTATTTTACACAATAACAAAAACACAGGACAGAAGAAGTGAGTATGTGTCACATTACAGCCATAAATGCATAAGAATTTGAAACATTTTCTTTCAATGCAATTTTCTCAGAATTGTTTTTGCTCAACCTCTGCAATTTATTTTTCGCCTCACAAACAAATGAATTGTCCTATCACATTAAAATCAACACACATCAAAAGAAAAACATCATATCCAGGTTCCAAGGATTTTTTTTTTTATTATCTGACAACCCCTTCTGTGACTTCTAGAAAGAAAATGAACAACATGTTAGTACCAACTTAAAAATTTTAAAACTTTTTATTTATGTTATTTCAGGACTCACAATTGGATTCGATCCTGGCCATATATATACATATATATAATTTCTCTGATTTCATTTGAAAAAAAAAAAAAAAAATGTGTGACTTCTGCACGAAAAATGTGAAAACCCTATCAAGTCAGAAAGAATGCTGTAAAATCTCAAAAAGCTTTTCCAATCCCGCAATATATATATATATATATATATATATATATATATATATATATATATATATATATATATATATATATATATATATATATATATATATTATATATATTATATATATATATGGATACAAATTTATGGATCTATAGTAATCAGAAAATGTATAGGTTCACTGTACTTGTGTACTTGTGAAATGGGGAATATTGATCCTAAGTTGCCAGACTCACTATCCACTGGTTACAGATCTGCCACCATACTCACAATTGGATTCGATCCTGGCCATATATATACATATATATAATTTCTCTGATTTCATTTGAAAAAAAAAAAAAATTGTGTGACTTCTGCACCAAAAATGTGAAAATCCTATCAAGTCAGAAAGAATGCTGTAAAATCTCAAAAAGCTTCCAATCCCGCAATATATATATATATATATATATATATATATATATATATATATATATATATATATATATATATATATATATATTATATATATTATATATATATATGGATACAAATTTATGGATCTATAGTAATCAGAAAATGTATAGGTTCACTGTACTTGACTTTGTGTACTTGTGAAATGGGGAATATTGATCCTAAGTTGCCAGACTCACTATCCACTGGTTACAGATCTGCCACCATACTCACAATTGGATTCGATCCTGGCCATATATATACATATATATAATTTCTCTGATTTCATTTGAAAAAAAAAAAAATTGTGTGACTTCTGCACCAAAAATGTGAAAATCCTATCAAGTCAGAAAGAATGCTGTAAAATCTCAAAAAGCTTCCAATCCCGCAATATATATATATATATATATATATATATATATATATATATATATATATATATATATATATATGGATACAAATTTATGGATCTATAGTAATCAGAAAATGTATAGGTTAACTGTACTTGTGTACTTGTGAAAAAAAAAGGAAATGGGGAATATTGATCCTAAGTTGCCAGACTCACTACCCACTGGTTACAGATCTGCCACCGTAACTAGTTTGTCTTGAGGCTAATGAAAACACAATTTTTCACAATAAGTGAACTTTTATTCCTAAATTTTTCTTGAAAGTAGTGGTTTTTCTACATAGAGTGGTTTTAAGTTATTGAGGAGCAAATTACAGTGGAAAGTAATGGAAATACAACCCAAGCCCTCCTGACTGAAGTGTCTTCTCCAGGAGAGATACAGGAACCTTCTATTCTTGCTCTGCCCAACTGATATTTTTTTCTCTTTTATTTTTTAATAAACCATTATGGTATGTATATCTCATTTCTTAGTTTTAAAATGTCATGAGTATGGATATACACAATTCACAGCATCATTTCAAGAGAATAAAACTAGCCTTTACAATATTGAATTTTTGTTTTCAGTAAAAAAGAATTACACAGTATCAGCAGAATCAACAAATACATCAGAAGATGACCGAGAACTCTTAAAGGTAGGTATGATGTATACATGACTGCAGTAAAAATATATTTAAATGTAATATTCAGAGAAACTTAAAGAACCTAAGTCTGTAAACGTCATATTGTCCCTGAACCACTAATCCATATTGTGGATCAACAAGATTTGATTTTGACACATGTATTGTATGATAGGCCATCATTTTTGAGGTGAGTGACTGCTCCCATTCCATTGTCTTCAGAAAAAAATTGGCATCGTCATTACTTTTACTTCTCCTCATAGTAAATCATATAAACAGCTGTTGTACAACATATCTAAAAAAGGAAATAAAAAGCAAAACACCCACCCAAAAAAAGACAAAGAATGTCTGATACACCTAATGTCATAACATTAATTTAGATGCAAGTTTTTTCACTTTTGACAGCTTGCCATTTTTTAATGGTATGCCACGTTTTTAAGTGAAGCAGGCATGTTAGTTTACATATTACGTTATGCAGGAAGGAGACTTCATGCTCTGAACCAGTAATTGGATATAAAAACATGTATGATGACAAACTGCAGCACTTGAAATAAAAATGTAAGCTAAAGGGTGCGCTGTTTAATAAACATACACAGTATGCTTGCAATTGTCATCAAGCAACTTCTCTATCTGTATAGAAAAACTGCAAGTCCATATCTGAGCTTGATCATGTCCAACAGCTTGGATCCAAATATTTATTTCTCCTATAGGTACAACTACCAGCAGATTTGGAGGAAGAGATTTTGGACCTGGTCCAGGAATACAAGAAGAATCAAACTTTGCAAGGTGTTGTATCATTGAGAATTTCACAGAAGAAACTCATGGTGGGTAAAGATCGATTTATAGAGAAAATGAAGGTTGTAAAATGCAATCACAGACGTGCATTGATCATTGAAAGTATTTACAGACTCAATCAACTTTAATACCATGTCAGTGATTGTGGAATAAGAGCATGCATGCTTGTGCTGAAACAGCAGTAAAATATGGTGATTTGCAGGCTTCATTTGAAGTAATGATTACAAAATATATTAATTTTATGTACAAGGTCAGATTGGATATACCTTGTATTAACTCATTCCATACTATGATGACAGGCCTTGGTCAGTGGTTGTGGTACCGCCTGGCAAGTCATGCTGCAGCTGCCCTTGCGGCAGCTACAGCATGACTTGCCAGGCGGTACCACAACCACTGACCTAAGACTACAGGCATGTTGGTACTTGAATGAAAGCTTTTTTCATGAAGAATTTAAATATGCAATTGTCATCTTAAATCTAGGTAAATGTATGGAGAAATCAGGGACTGGTATGGAATGAGTTAAGAACTGAACTTGCTCAAGTTACCAACATGGCCTGAAGTACAGGTCTCTGGGCTGGCACTGATATCAAGTGACCTATGTGTACAGAAGAACTCGGCCAGTATGGTAGAATATGAACTTTGTCAGATAGCTGCAGATTCTACAGATTCATCAGCTTAAAGTATCATTTATGATTTTGAACAATGCAGCAAATATGTTCTGAGACGACTAATTTCTAACAGGTTTATAATTAATGTTACCTTGAGTGGAGCTACTCATGTGAGAAGATTACTGTGACAAAACCATCACATCTCGTCTTTCTGTTGTTGCTTCAGGATATGTACATGTGCCTCTCACGGGCAGGATTTAAACACAGTCAAATTGAACAAGCCATGAATAATACAGTGCCATGTGGCGGGGACCTGATGGATGCGCTAGACTGGCTTTGTCTCAACACTCCTAATGGTAAACACAGTGAAACCTTATCACAATGACACCATTTGTTCCTTGTGAAATATGCCAGATAAATGAGTCTAATATCAAATGAATTTGACTAAGTACCCACAAAAGTGAAAATGGGAAAAGGGGTTTTCAGACCTGGCATACTGTGTATTTTTATATATCATACTTGCATGGAAGCGCCATTATTTTCCATACTTTATACCAGTATTATTTCTAATTTTTTATCCCATACCTGATTTGTCCATAATCCAAGGTTGTGTGGCTGATCTTTGTCCTAAATACCTGTCCATCATCCACAATTGCCATTTTTAACATCTGAAAATTGTCAGCCATATTCATTTCAAACTTGGTGGGAAATGTAACTTGGCCAGATCCCTTCTAAGTTTGTTCAAGTGGTTAGACTCCATTACTTTTATTTTTCATGAGTATTTTTGTTCATTTTGTGGTAAAATCTAAAAAAAAATCTTCTCTGAACTTGCTTGACCACATGCTACGTAATTGCATAGACACATTTTTGTGACCCCTGGACCTTAATTTGTTCAACCGGTGCCACTGCATTTTTTTTCCATAACTGCCTCAGGTGACTTGTCAGTCAGCTGAGGATATATTAATGGGGTGGTTTGGCATCTGTCGTCCAGCCATCATCCACAAATCACATTTTTAACTTCTCCATCAGCCAGTTTCACTTCACACTTGGAGGGAATGCACCTTTGGTGGGTCTCTGCCAAGTTTGCCTAAATTCTCACAAGCCAGTGATTTTATTGAATTTTTGTTCCTTTTTTTGACAAATTCTTTAAAAATTTCACAAAAACCACCAAGCCAATTACCTCACAATTGCATGGGAACACCTCTGGGGATCCCTATACTGTAAGTTGTTCAATGAGTGGAGTTGCAAATTTTTATTTTTGGTGTGTTTTTTGCTATTTTTGACTTCTCCGAAAGTGTCCACAGATCATCCTGAAACCTGGTGGAAGTGTGACTTGTGGGGAGGATAAACAAAAATGTTCATTAGGTGGTGATACTCTGGGTCCCTGATTTTGAGTGAGTTTTTCAAATTGGGTTGGTTAATGCATGCACTCCTATGACTACTGTGAAAGTCAATGGGGATTGCAATGGAAGTTCACATTTTCAGCTTCATCTGCAAAACAGTCAGCCAGATTGACATAACACTTGGTGGAGATGTACCTTGAGTGGGTCTCTTACGTGTCATTCAAATGTTGATTTTTAGATTCTTTATGAATTTTTTTGTTCATTTTTTGGCCAAATCTAAAAAAATCTTCTCCCCTGAAACTGCTCAGCCAATTGCCTTGATGTTGCATAGAGACGCTTCTACTTCTAGGGACTCCGACACCTTAATTTGTTCAACAGGTGATGCTACGATTTTTTTTCTTCTATTTTTGAATGAATTTTTGTGTTTTCACTATTTTTTATTTCTGCTCCAAAACTGTTGCGCAGATTGTTCTTTAACTTGGTGGAAGTGTAGCTTGTGGGAGGGTTAAACTAACTTGTTCACTAGGTGTTGATGCTCTGGATCCCTGATTTTTAACAAACTTTTCATTTTGGTTTGTGTTGGTTGATGTATACATTCTTGTTGATTACATACGATGTAAGTCAATGGGATTGAAAAGGTAATTCACATCTATGACTTTTTTCATTTTCTGTAAACAATACCTGTCAAGTCTTTCACATTTGACAGGAGTCTCCCAATTTTTGGCCTTAGGCTTTTAAAATTTTGAACATAAATTTTGCCTGTTGTGGGTAATCTCCCCATGGTGTGCCATTGACTCCTTTCTTCAGTGTTTAACATAAACTCTCTCCCATGGGAGCAAAAAGCCTCCATATTATTTGTCAGAGGATGTGGACAGATATGGTTCACATTTTCTCCCTACCATTTGTTGAATGCTTGTACTAAAGAACAGAAGAAACTATGATTAGGGATTGTAGGCAACTTTTATTGAGCACGTTGAAAGGGCAGTAGGTTTGTTCTTCATTGTTGCCAATATGCTCCAGTGTGATTGTCAAAAGTACATGTAAGTGAGTTCAAACTAGGGAATGCGTTTTTGATTATTTTGACACTTTTCAAATCAAGACTGTAGTTAAAATTTGTAAAATTACATTTAGTAGGAAAATTACAGATTATAATTTTATAATCTTATATATACATTTGGTATAATGGGCCTAATTTGGCTATAATTTATAGCATTACAAGTACATGTATAGGGACGAGAAGGCACTCCATACCCCCGTGAAGAGATGGCCTCCTAATCATAATGTGCAGTGATCTGAAATGTTGCTGCCTAGCAACGGAACTGGGGCATATAAGAAATGAATGTCTTGAATTAGGAACTCCGGGTCTTCATGATTGGAAAGGGTGTTCTCTACATATTTGCCATAATGAGTGCTAGCGCACAATGGCATGTATAGAGAACATCCATTCTCTTCATTTGGTCCATGTGTTCCCAATGGGCAACATTCATTCCTATATTGTATATGCAATAGGAAAGGTCAGAATAAGGTCCAAGTGGTGTTTCCCCCCAACACACAACTGAATACACAAACATTTGGAGGGCTAGAGCTGTGTATTCCCGTTAGTTTGCATGTTAAAGCAACCTTAAATAAACTAGTCACTTTTGTAGCTGTGGTTATATGATTTTTGTGAGGTATTTAGTTATGCATCTAGATTTACTGTCTGAAATTTGGTGTTTCTATGGGCAGTAGTTTTCAAGTTATTAAGTTGCAAATTACAATGTAAAGCAATGGGAATACACAACCCTAGCCCTCCACTGACTGCAATGCCCTCTTTTAGGCAGTTCTTGAACCTTCTGTTCTTGGCCTTGCCTATTTATTCTGGAGTCATGCTATAACATTGATGCCTTTAATTTTCTGCAACCAGATCGTCTTCCAGAGGGATTCTCTCAGACACTGTGTGAAGAGGAAAATAAACGACGACCAAAGTTTTCTGAAACAGAAGCTTTCCAGAGACCATCAGTAATGCCAGACACCTTGGAGCAAAGTGAGAGGAAGCCGGCAAGAGAGGCAGGTTAACCCTCCCCACTCAAATCACTCCAAATTCTCTAGATGTAAATTGTTGTTGGCTTTGACATTTTTACTCAAACTTCTTCGCAATAGAAAACCATTTTTTTGAGATTTGTATAGAAAACCTATCGTGATGGGCCGCCATAGATTATCTTTCATTTTCAACTGCAATTAAAGTCAAAGTACTTAAAATGAACTTCTCTTAATTGTCAAATGGATACAATATTAATGTTCTTTGTGAAAAGGCCTTTCATTCAAGTACCAGCATGCCTATAGTCCCATACAATACAATGGTCCAGGCCAACAGCTTACCCCAGCACACTATAGGCACATTGTGCCCAAAGCATGCAGAGGGAAGCTGTTGACTTAGTCTGAAACATGGATCTGACTTAGTGAAAAGGTTAAGTTTCTTCCTGCTGGTTGGGTGCAGTAGCTTTCCTTGGCACGAGTGGGTGCACTCACCCATGCCAAGGAAAGCTCTTGCACCCAACCAGCACAAAGGGAAGCTTTTGACTGTCATTGTGACAGGAAAGGGTTAATGCTGGTGGCTATTTGAATTTTTTTGTAGTTGAAATTAGAGTCAAGATGACACTTTTACATGTACATGTACATATTTTTTTGGTGTTACTTGTATATGTTGTATTGACAGTTTGGAGATTATTTTGTCTAAGATTGTTTGTATTTTTTTTTCTACAGTTTAAAGATGATTTAGCATAAGACTGAGCAAGGGAGCTCATTTACCCATGATGTTGAGACCGAAGGGCTCTAGTGAGCGCATTTGGTGCATCCAATGTCTCTCCCTGTCTAGTCGCCACTGTCTAGTGCGTTCTAGACGAGGGGGAGTATAGATGTATTCCAGTATATGAACTTTCAAATTCAGTTCAGAATGGTCTAGTTGGGCAAAATGTCTGCCCAACGGTTGGTCGAGTACTTTGTTATTGATATAACGAAAGTGCTCGCGGAGTCTGTCCTTCAGTGGACGGAGCGTTTGACCAACATATTGTTTGTGACAAGTTCCGCAGGTGAGGAGGTAAACTAGATTGGAGCTTTCACAGCAACCACCTTTGGGGACACGGTATGTTCGCCCTGTTTGTGTGCTTTTGGCATTGCCTGAAGTGTCCAGGCAAGCACAATACTTGCAACTGGTTTTGTTGCATTCATTAGAATGTTTCTTTCCAGAAACTGCAGGGTTGGATTGAGATTCTGGATGATATCGGATCCGGGAACGGACCAATACATCAGAGAGACTCTGTGCTTTCTTGAAACCAATAGTCACTTCATTTTGCCCAACTAGACCATTCTGAACTGAATTTGAAAGTTCACATACTGGAATACATCTATACTCCCCCTCGTCTAGAACGCACTAGACAGTGGCGACTAGACAGGGAGAGACATTGGATGCACCAACTGCGCTCACTAGAGCCCTTCGGTCTCAACATCATGGGTAAATGAGCTCCCTTGCTCAGTCTTATGCCAAAAAAAAAAAAAAAAAAATTTTTGTTCCAGAGCTCATTTACCTATGTTTTTCTGCTAGGTAGACATATTCTATGTATTTACCTATGGGAAGATGCACAACTATCCGTTTACTGTGTAGTCACACAGCCAGAAGCTCCTTCAGCAGGGCTTCAGTGGAACTTTGTTTTTCCACGAACTATTCCTGTTTATGCACTCAACGACCCCTGAAGTGCACCAACAGTAACCTCAATCTTTTGAGTCCACTGTAATTCAAATTTTCATTTGGATTCAACTTTGCGTTGACAACCACTGTCACACGAAGTCCGGAGCTCCGTGTTACGTAATCACAAGCCCGTGTTTTGCGTAGCAACGGAAAAGTTGTACTCTGGTATATAAACAGACGTCACGTCATTTTCCCCTCAGTCCCTGATGAGTTTCAGTCGAAACGAAACCGGTCGGACCCATCTCCACTAGCCGTTGCGACCTTCGCCCGGTATCTTTAGCTCATTAAAGATGATTTAATTGGTTAATATCTCTGAAAGATTCTTCAAAGTGTTTTGACCATTTTAAAGTCTCTATAAGATTATGGTTTGTGATCATGCAAACATTTAAATACATGGAAAGCAACATCTGTAAAACAAGTTGTACTAATTCACTTGTACACAAAATTACAATTACATAATTATGTGTTGTCCCTGCATTTCTTTTATTTCAATGAATGTAAGATTAATGTATAGTTACATTGTACGTAGAGATTATGATGGATAAATTATGTTAAAATTCTAAGAATTTTAACATGAAGCATGTAACTGCTTGCCTGTGTTTGGTTGCAAAGTGAAGTTGTCTTGACCCTAATTGTAAACTGACATTTTGCCATGCAGAAAGGGGCCATCGAGAAAGAAGAAAATTCAATGAAAGACTGGATCCTGCAGTATGCTGACCAAGACAGTGAGGAGGAACTGCCAGAGGACAGTGGCGGGGAGCTGGACCCTGTAAGCAGCCTATCAACATATATTTTTGCTTGATTTACATATACTAACAATTCAGTTGATTCATAAGTTATAGATGGCCATTTATTATTGAAATGGTGATGTGTTCAAATTTGGATAGAACTGATCAATAAGTTTGGCATTTTATTATGTAGTGTTTTTATACATTTCTTCGTTTTTTTCCATACCATGTACTGGGGCCATATCATCACTTGTCCTAGTGTACTAGGTGGCAGTCCTTTTCTCTCCCAAATTTGTTAAACAGTGTTATGAAAGGGTGATCTCAAAAAATAAAGATTCATGATCTGGGAGGTGGTCTTCAGAGCAGATACTGTTGTCATGGACACATCCATCATACATTCCAAGTCTTGCTCAAAATTTTTTTTGTGCTGCTAGAGGTAGTTAAAAACTAAATGAGAAAAGATTCATGACCAGGCTATTGAATTGTGAGGGAAAAGTTTGTTGGTAGCTCCACCTGGTGGATTGTTCTGTTGACAACCAATGTGAATGTGCAGGCCACAGACCACAGTTATAAATCCTTCTGTTTTTCATATTAGCATTTTTCAGTCTCAAAAATCAGCATTTTGGTATTTTAAAATTCTTTGAATGGCATTAAATAGATAAAAATGTCAGAAAAACATGGATGGATTTTTGTCATATAATTCCCAGCTCGTTAACTTGTGATAATTGAACTGTGAAACAACACCTGGATGTCAGCTTTATACAGGTGTATGAACTGTGCTCTTGCCAGGGTCACATCATTGTCCTTCCCCACCATAAAGTTCCCACCTGGATTGGAAGACAGTGCACCTATATGACCACCAATGAAGCAACTCTGAGATACAGCAAACCTGACTTAGCTAACTTTATTTTAACAGAAGCTACAGCATGCTGAAAACACAGTATTTTCACAATTACGGACTATTTCCGTTGGGATGCGCAACCAGCCAATCACAACTGTGGTCTGTAACCTACAGGCATTTGTGCCTCATAAGGCCACCCTAATGCAGAGCTGCCAAATCTCCCAGTTTGGCAGGAGATCTCCCATTTTTGTCCCGCCAGCATAAGCTGTTGGCGAGACTAAGCAGTCACTTCCCATCCGTCCGTCCGTCAACAAAAAAACTTCGGAGTGGCCTGAATTACGCTGGCGAGACATTCATGCCCCCGGGCATGACTCTGGTTCTAATGATATAAATCACCTAAATTTGTCCATCTCCTGCTTTTTCACCAGTGTCCTCCATTTTAATATAAAAGGACTTCCACTTTTTGCAACATTTTTTTCAGCTTGAGCACCCGTTTTAAATGTTGGGCAACTTGGCACTGCTACAAATGTAGCCCAGAAGTGGCCTTATAAGAGGGCTCCTTTCGGGGGGGGGGGGGGGGGGCAATTTAGTGGGAATGTCACACTTTTCGCATAGGAATATTGGTCTTTAAAGAGGGTTGGTCACTGGTGAGAGGGTCCTTACAAGAGGGGTTTGCCTTAAAATAAAAAATTAAATTAATTAACAAAAAATTGCAGTCAACACTCTTCACAGAGTATTCTTACAAAGATGCGTGGCCTGCCATGACAGGTGGTCTTTGTGACAGGTTCCAATGTAATTGACATTCATAGACTAGACTTGTTTGTTAAACTTGGCTGTAAATTGTTGATATTGTAGAATGAGCGTTACCTGGAATTGACAGCAAAGTTACTGGATGCTAAAACAGAGGGCAGATTGGCAAAGGAGCAGATGGACAAAGACAAGCAAAAACAGATTGGTAAAAAGATTCGGGAATACTCACAAGGTAAGTAAAAACTGAATTTGATTAAAAAAATCCAAAAAAAACCAAAATCATATCAATTACGGTTGCAGCATCATTTGGAAAAACAAATGCCTGCTATGTTGATTTCAATCAAATTTGTACAAGATTTCTAACATCAAATGTGTACATGACCTGGGAACAAATAGAGTTAGTATCATTCTCTTTTTAAGTATCAGCACATTCTAAATATGCACAGAGGTGTGTAATGTGATTCCATCTTGAAGTTCTATACTGGCCCCTTAGTTTGGATCAACAGATCACAAACTGACGTCCTTAGCTGTGGAAAATCAGCAATTAGCAATTCATGAGACAAGTTGGTGATGAATCTGTTCATGAGCAGAAATGATAAAACCAGGAGATAAAAAAATTGACCAAGTTTAAATCTTTATTAAACCCCGTCTCCCTTGATTAAGACTGACTCAACACCATTCTTAGGGGCAAGGCGGGGGGGGGGGGGGGGGGGGGAGCCTCAGTGCCCAACCCACTCAAAGAAAAGCTGTTGACTGGAGGGGTTGTGTTTTTGTAGGGCTCATCTACAATTTCATTATGATTTCTTTTGTTTTTGACTCTAAAATTGAGAAAAAGTCTTAAAGCAACTGGCTGTTTACCTCCAGCCAGTTTTGGCCACTTCAAGGGGGAAAACAGTTACACCACATACTGAAGTTTCCCATGTGTCCTGTATAAGGTTTATTTAGTCCGCCTTATGATTCTTATGTAGAAAAGGTCATAAAAGTATGTATTGTATATTTTTGATTGTCTTCTGTGCATATTTGTTGTAGAAATGGACTCTTTGGAAAAGCATCCTGACTTCAACCCTAGCATCAAAATTTCTTGCATTGATGAGGAGAAAGTAGTTCCCACAGTTTCATCACCACAAGAGGAGGAATCAGGGAGTGCTATGATCTGTGAAGGGGCACAGGGAGGGGGAGCAGTGAGTGTAAAGAGTTCATCAAGTGTGGAGGACAAAGAAGGAGATGACATAGACTGCTCAGGGTTTGCTATGATGGAGCAGATAGCTTCAGAGGAAAAACCACCAGGTGACGCCACACAAACGAAATGTCTTGTTTCTTCACTCTTGCCTGGATAACCATTCTTTTCCTTTCCATTTTTGCTACCAAAGTTACGAAAATTATATATAAACTGAAGTTTTTTATTCAAAAAAATATTTGGATCAGAAGTAGGTACAGTGACTCAAAGTAAAATTTATGTAATTGTGTTTTTTGCTTGAGTTTTTGAGTGTATATGTAGGTCTTAAAACATGGTATTAGGAGATGATCACAATGCACAAAGTACACAACTGCTTGAGACGTACCTAAAAGTGTGATTCCTGTATTGTGGTAATAAGATTATGACAATAAATATTTATTTGGGAAATATCTTGTGATATTATTTCCTTGTGTACATACAGCTTTATGACATAAATTTACAAATATTTATGACCCAAAAATGGTATCCAGTTTT